>JANXHW010000003.1:184255924-185458008 GCA_026170595.1 Plestiodon gilberti rubricaudatus | reverse complement strand
AACCTGATGTGAAAGGTTGGTGAAGTATGCTGGAGCCCATATAGCTGCAGGGGTATGACCAACAGTAACCTAATATCAAAGAAAAAAAATGTGTGCACATGTAAGTGTAGACATTTGCATTGCCAGTTCCCCTGCTCTCTTCAGCAGGTCTTGTACTGGTCGAATTCCTATCTGCAGGAGTCAAACATTCTGGATGGACCACAGTGATAGAGAAGCACCCAAATGACAGGCCCAGTGTCCCATGTGTGAGTATGTTTGGGTGCATGGGTAGGTGACAGAATGAGCACAGAGTGAATTTTTCTGGGGGGGGGGGTGTCACTGCAGATCTCTACCTAGGGCCCACAACAACGTAGTCTAGGTTCCAAAACTTCTGAGGCACACATCAAGCTGTCCTGTCCACAAGGATTTTCTCATTCCTTTCAACAGAAGTTAGAGACCTATGCATGCATATCCCTAAAACCGCAGTGATGAAATTACATGCCCAGGAACGTCTGGTACCCATTGCAACATAGACATGCTGGTCCAGCTGCAGAAGACTTTGTATGTAGATTTCTTTCATGTTTTTCTTAGAAACTTCACAGTCATTACTAGAACTTGCTGACAGAGAGTGCATACAAATGAAGAGCTTGCTTGGCATCTTGTCGAAAACTTTCGTAGTTTGTAAATGTGCATCTCTAGTCATAGATGCTGATCATTTGAGAAAAGTGTTCTTTAACTGCTTACAATGTGAAGGCAATTTCAATAACAGGATTGCATTTAATGCTACTATATAGTGGCTTCTACAAACTCATTTTAATTTCCTTATCAACAGTTATTTCAGCCACCTTCTAGGGGGGAAATGCTTAGATTATGTATTTATAAAGTTTTGCCGAGTACAGGGAATATCTGCAGTACAAATAACTTAATGGCCATAGGTTTTAGAATTAGAGTTTTCTCCTCATTATGGAGTTAATCATCATAAAACTGTCATTAAATCTCATGAATTGGCTTGTGTTATATTATTGTAAAATGTTTTCCTTCATGTAATGGTGTAAAGGTTAAAAAAATTAATAGAAAGTCTTATGAAGCTCATTATGCACATGTCCAATCTACCTACACTTGCTAAAGTTTATTGAATTTATCTGCACTTGAGCGTCTCAGACAACATTCTTTTTTTTTCAAGTATATTTATATTTTATTGATATAATAACATAAAAACAATACATAATTCATAAAATTATAGCAAGCACAAAGCGTCACATCCTACTAGCATACTATTCACTATTTTCTTTCTATAATTTCCAACTTAGCCAAAATAACACCCACAATCTATTCATTAAATCCACATATCATCACATCGTTCCTCTCTCTCTCTCTTAAAAAATCTATAAATGGTTTCCAATTATTCACGAAAAGGTTAACTGACTTTTCCTTAATTAAAATTGTAAGTTTGTCCATTTCGGCATAATCCAAAACTTTCAGCCACCAATCTTCCAACGAAGGTATCTCCAAATTCTTCCAATATTGTGCATATAAAATTCTTGCCGCAGCTATCATATATAAAAACAAAGTTTGAAATTTTTCGCCTACATGATCATCCCACATACCCAACAGAAAAGTTTCTGGTTTCATTTGAATCTTAATCTTTAAAATCAACTCAATCTGTTTATGAATCTGGGTAAAACCACCCCATTCTTCTTCTTGATGTTTGTTGAAAAAAATTCTTCTCCCAAATTTTTCTGAATCAAAAATTTTGTATCTCCCTTTTTTATATGGGTTTCTTGAAGGCAAATCACATCTTGATTAAGTTTTTTTCAAATAATGGCATACTCTTTTTCTTTTTTGCGGAGCATTAGCTCCATTAATATTCCATGATAAAAATTTGTAATCCATTTTTACTGTTCACTGCTTGCCATTGCACCGTCCATCCCATCATCATCTTCTTCTTCTTCTTCTCTTCCATCCTTGAATCTTTCCAGGAATTCTTTTGCTTTCTGAATTGTATCCAATCTGTAGGTTTTTCCCTGAAGTTTAAAAATCACACCTTCTAATTTTCCCCACCTAAAAACAATCTTCTGTTTCTTCAGCACTTTGACCAGGAAAGCATAAGTTTTCCTTTTCTGCAAAATTCTCAGCGGAATCTCCTTTAGCACAATAATGTGCACTCCTTCTACCTTGAGTCTCGATTTAGCATGTTGCTGCAGAACTTTATCTCTTGTTTGTTGCCTCACAAAATGCACCAAGATATCTCTTGGCACTTTCTTAACTGCTGCATATCTTGTATTAATTCTATATGCCTTATCCAACTCCAGATCCATTTCGTCTCGATCTATTTGTAGGAATTTTGACAGAATGTGTAACATTCTATCTCTTGTATCTTCTGCTTGCTGTTCTGGAATTGCACGAAACCGTAAGAAACTCTATTTTCTCTCTTGTTCAGCCAACGCCAGCATATCCTGAATCTTACAGCTCTCCATTTCAAGATTCTTCACTTTATCTTCTTGTATTTTCATCTTGGTATTTATCTCTTGAAAACCACCTTTCATTTCTTTTACAGCAACATCCAACTGACGTAATTCCTGCGTCATCTCTACCTTCATCTTTTGAATTTCTTCCTGCAAAGTTCCCAATTTGGCATCAAATTTATCAAATTTGGCATCAATTTTAAGTTCCCATCTTTTGAAGCATTCTTCCAGTTGTTCCACTGGTTTTTCTTGTCCAGTTGACCTTGGAGGAGATTTTTTTTCTAATGCATTGACTCTTTTTCTTGTAGCCATATTTATAAGTTCATGAAATTGCACTTTTTCACTTGTTTAATTCAAGTTCTTTTCCTTCTCTTTAGAAACCAAAAACCATAAAGACTCAACTTCTTAAAATATGTGCAGGCGGCAAATATCAACCAACATAATTATTTTTCAATGGTGACCTTCTAACCGGAAGGGATTGTTTGTTCTATTTTCAAACCACAGGAATTCCAAACAAACAATTCAAAAGCAAAACAAGTCTCTTTCTCTCGTTATAACAGTTTATAGATATCTCCCCCAAATGTTTCTTCGCTAATTCAATCTTCCGTAAGTACCAACAAATTACTTAATGTTGTCACTTAATATTTTCACTGTAGTATCTTGTCTTTCTTCCAAATTATATCCTTTTCACAACAAATCTTCTATTCTTAAGTTAACTTGTTATCTTAGCTTGTTTCTTCAATTCTTACTGCAGTTCCTTGCCACTTGCATAAGCAAAGCAAAAGTATAAGCGGGAGAGGGCTTGGCTTACGTTCCGGCTGTTTTTTGAGCTCGGTGTTGATCCTCTCTTCCACGCTCAAACCAAAACAAACTCGAAAAGCCTACGCTCTCCGAGAAAGTAATGGGAGCGATCCGAAGATGTGTGGTTTATCTCATCGCACACCCTTTTAATCCAGGGGTAGAGCAATTAAGTCCATCAGACGTGCTCTGTCGGTGTAGAGCAACCGACAGAGCTGTCAGCCAGCCATTCCTCCCAACCGGAAACCTGCGAATGTGGCGTCTCCGACAACATTCTTATGTAACATACCAAATTTGTCTTAACCTGTTGCTAAAAGATTTCTGACAGCTCTTGTCAAGAGGTCTAAGGTCAGAAGTACAGATACTCGATGCGATGCAGAAAGTAGCAGCCCCACATTTCCACAATCTTTGCCCTCTATAACACCAAGTAAGCAAAAAGCATTACATCACATTATTGTAATTGCAAATTTTCTCAGCATTGCAAATGCTGCCAGCGGTGCAGTGAGAACGGGAGGCCCCAGATCAGAACGGGGATTCAAATCCCCCCTCCCCTCCAAAACCTCCAATCCTGCACTCCCCTCTGGTTTCACCAGTGGGGGAAGTTGGATAGGATTGCGGTTTACATCAATT
The DNA here is from genome assembly GCA_026170595.1 of Plestiodon gilberti rubricaudatus. Lineage (NCBI taxonomy): Eukaryota > Metazoa > Chordata > Lepidosauria > Squamata > Scincidae > Plestiodon > Plestiodon gilberti. The sequence goes on along the minus strand of JANXHW010000003.1, from coordinate 185,454,136 downwards.
GAAGACGAAATGCAGCCTTCCAGCACGGTAGTCATGCTAGTCTGCAGCAGCAAAAACAACGAAGAGTCTGGTGGCAACTTAAAGTCTTAACAAAATCTGTATACCATACGCTTTCATGAACTACAGTCATAAGAACATAAGAAGAACCCTGCTGGATCAGGCCAAAGGCCCATCTAGTCCAGCTTCCTGTATCACACAGTGGCCCCACCAGATGCCTCAGGGAGCACACAGCCAACAAGATAACCTGTTTCCTGCTGCCACTCCCCTGCACCTGGCACAGAGAAAACCTACTTCGAAAACCAGGAGGTTGCTTATGGCTTGTAACCTGTGATGGTCTTTTCCTCCATGAATCTGTCCAAACCCCTTTTAAAGGCATCTAGGCCAGGTGCCATCACCACATCCTGTGGCAAGGAGTTCCACAGATGAATTACACGCTGGGTGAAGAAATATTTTCTTTTATCTGTTCTAACTCTCCCTCCACTCAATTTTAGTGCATGTCCTCTGGTTCTGGTGTTGTGCGAGAAGGAGAAGAATTTCCCTCTATCCACTCTCTCCATCCCATGCATAATTTTATACGTCTCAATCATGTCCCCCCTCAAGCGCCTTTTTTCTAGACTGAAAAGCCCCAGACGCTGTAGCCTTTCCTCTTAAAAGGAGGTGTTCCAGCCCACTAATCATTCTGGTCGCTCTTTTCTGCACCTTTTCCAATTCAACTATATCCTTTTTGAGGTGCGGTGACCAGAACTGGACACAATACTCCAGATGTGGCCTTACCATCGATTTGTACAAAGGCATAATGATATTGGCCATTTTATTCTCAATCCCTTTTTTAATGATCCTGAGCATGGAATTGGCCTTCTTCACAGCCGCCACACACTGGGTCGACACTTTCATCGACCTGTCCACCAGCACCCCAAGATCTCTCTCTTGATCCGTCACAGACAACTCAGAACCCATTAGCGTATATATGAAATTTTGGTTTCTTGCCCCAATGTGCATCACTTTGCACTTACTTACACTGAAGCGCATCTGCCATTTTGCTGACAATTCTCCCAGTTTGGAGAGATCCTTCTGGAGCTCTTCACAATCCCTGCTGGTCTTCACCACCCGGAAAAGTTTAGTGTCATCTGCAAACTTGGCCACCTAGCTGCTTATCCCCAACTCCAGATCCACTTCATCAGATGCATGGAATGGAATTCCAAATATGGAGCTAGCCTGAGTAGAACTGAGTAGCCCCATTGTACAGGCTGGGGGTAGACCTCCAGCAATGGCCTTCCCTGGATAGGATGGGCAGCGCAATCCACCGTAAAGATCCGTGGGCCGCCCTAGGGCTTCCCGCTGGATCCTATCCCGGTTGCAGGTCGATCGTATTCAGCCCGGAGATCTCCTCGGGGGAAGGGGACGTTTGTTACTGTATCTTTATGCCCACAATAAAAAGTCATCTATTGGTGTACCTTCAACCTTGCTTCCCTCCTCATTTCATACCATTCCATTGAACTGTGCGGCACTTGGTCCCTGCTCATACAACAGATGTCCTTCATGTCATCATGTGCATATGTTACACGTTTTAAAAGCATGTCCGGTAACGACTCTGTCAACTGACCATGTATTTGGTACACTCACTAACAACCAGTCAAATCTGTAATATCAATCTGCCTCTTTTTTTCTGGAAATAAATATATATTCTCCACTTTTTGCATTGAGGCCGATATGAATGATTCCTATTAATGTCAAATCAAGTTAACAGATGTAAGCTGCTCTCCATTAACAGGAGAGAGATCTATAGCCATAAAAGCAATTGTGCATATATCTTAGATACGGCTTTAAAACAAAATCACCGCTGCAGGTCCAAGTATCCTGTATGCGGTTGGTGGTGCTAATATGAATCATTAGGATTAATCATTTCCAAGCAGTACATTTTATAACGTATTATTATCTCAGCCCCAGTTTGGTATAATGCAGTTTGTCTGAGTGCATGCACTAATCTTTTTTTTTTTTTTAACATGGCCTCAGGAGATGAAAAATTCTAAAGATAATATCTTGCACATTTTTGCAGTTTTATTGTGATGTTATTTACAGTGTGTTATTATTACCCAATAACTTCTATATCCAAGATAGAAGCCATGAAGATAAATATGAGTATGGGACAAACATGTGAAGTACTGTATAATAGATTTACTGGTGTTCTGGACAAGCAATAATTAAGTACAATGTATTTTGCAGGGTAGAAGACATTACTGTTTTGGCTTTTTTTCATCAAACCAGTTGGGTATTTCTACAAGAACTGTTACTACACCAGGCTAATCCAAGTAGGTGATTAGGGTCCCAACTAGACTGGGGGGGGGGGGGTCAGAGAATTAAAATAAAGTTTTAGTCAGCCGGGCAGCGATCATGCAACTTGAGCTACATGCAATGCCTGACAGAATGTAGTTGGATCCTAAACTAGTAGTCGCTCTCAAGGGCTCATCAGATGTCCATGCTCACCTAACCCATACTGGAACCACAATGGAGGAGGAGAGATGGTGAAGAGCAAAGCAACAAATGAGAGAAGGCCAGCTAAAGTGCTTTTGACAAGACTTGATGGGAGTACGGTAATTGGGGCTGTTCCATTGGTTTTCTGTATATCCAGATAAACAAAACAGCAGTATATCACTTTGGGGGCCGGCAGCAAAACCCTCCTGCTTTGGAAGCTAAAACAGTTGTATCTCAGCAGGTGACTGGGAGCACTTGGGACTTCAACATCTAACTGGTAACTGTTGCCCCTGCTAACTGGGCAAGAGGCACTTTTTCAATTGGTGCTCCTCTTATATTTAGCAGGGGGAGAGTAACTGCCCCCTTTCACCCCAGCACAATGTCTTTTCTGGTGGCTGTTGCTGGTGTTCTTCTGCACCATTTTTAGATTGTGAGCCCTTTTGGGACAGAGAGCCATTTAATAATTTAATTTTGTCTGTAAACCGCTTTGTGAACATTTTGTTGAAAAGCGGTATATAAATACTGTTAATAATCCTGCTTACCACCTTCATAGGAGACACTCTAACAGTGAAGCAGAGAAGACAGGCATACTAGTAAGGGATGCTGGTAGTTGATTGTGTTGTTGTGAATGGTCCTCAGTGAATAGTTGTCTACAAGCCTAATAGTGCAATCTTATGCATGTCTATACAAAAGTAAGTCCCAATGAGTTCAATGGCAATTACTCCCAGGTAACTGTGTATAGGGCCGTCTGCTGTATCCTAAGCCCATTGCGGGCTGCCCCGCAGCTTCTAGGTCACACGTCGGGAGAAGGGGCAGTTTGTCCCCTTCCCTGGGTGTAGACAAGCCCCGGGCCTATGGGCCTCCTCGGATGCATGCCATCTCTAGAGCTGGCGTAAGGCCAGCACGGGCTGGGAAGGGGCTTAGGATATCGTCGGCGATATCCTCGCCCCCTCCCAGTCCAGGCTGGCCAATGGCCCCCTCCCTCACTGCCGCTTTCCACCCTCCCACTGACCGGTGCGGGACTTACCTGCAGTGGCCGGAGTGAACTCAGTTCTGCAGTCTAGTAAGCAGTGCCAGTCTGTCTCTGCACCGACACCACTTACTCCTGAGACGTCGCAAACATGCTTTATGGCAGGGGTGCACAACTTGGCAGTGGGTAGGGGCCGAAATGAATAGACTAAACTTTTTCGGGGCCGCAGATAGGTGTCGCGGGGGGCGTGGCAAGGAACCATGATGTCACTTCCTCAGGAAGTGACATCACAGGGGGCGTGTCCATGAGCCAGAAAATCTCCGGAAATGCAACATATTAATAAATAATGAGCCACCTGTGGCTCTTTAACATATAAAGTGCAGCTCTCGGAAATATGTTGGCTTCTTAATGCTTCTTAAATATTGTGGCTCTCAAACATCTGAAGTTTGTGGCTCTTACATGAAGCAAGTTTAGCCACCCCTGGTATATACCGTATATATACCCATCAATCATCATCATCAGGGCCTTCCCTTCTGAAACCTTACATGGCGCGGAGGCTCTGTGTTGGGAAACGTATTTCCTAACAAACTCTGTCTTGCACGTTCTGCAGCTCTCATGCATAACCGACCAGCAGAGGAAAAACGTGGCCACCCCGAAGTGAGGGTCCAATGGCCTGAAGAAGAGCTGAAGCATCACAGAATCGGCTGCTGGTCACCTCGGCGAGCTTAGATGTTCATTCACTCCTCCCAGAGCCTCTGCAGGGCTTTCAGCCAGAGCCCATGCTTACCTCAAAATCCCGGGATGTTTTCTTCAGCAATTCACAGTCATGTTGCTTCCTAAGGAAGTCACCATCATCATAGCAGCCCAACTTCCCCGGGGACCTACGTCATAACCGCTGTGCCAACACCAACTCCGGCACTTCTGTAATGCAGCTGGAAGCTTCGGAATCGTCCACTCCTCGGACGATTCCGAAGCTTCCAGCGTGTTACAGAAGCAACAGAGTTATGAGAGGTGCTTGGCTAGAGCGGCCCAACAAAGAAGCGATGTTGCCGCTCTAGCCAGAAAACCTTTAGGGGCCACCAGAAAACCTTTGGGGGCCGCATGCGGCCCCCGGGCCGCATGTTGTGCACCCCTGCTTTATGGCATGTTTGCAACGCTTTAGGCTGGCGCAGGATTGCGCTGTAAGTCTTGTCAAGCATTTTGTAATATGTCAGACAATACCAGGCTTCCTATGTAAAGATTGATCCAGGATAGCTTTCCCACACTCCTATCTATATTGCTGTCCCTCCTCATCCATCTTTATGGTAAATTAGAAGACCCTTCAAGACTAGCACCACAATCTATGCAGTATGTCCCATTGTGTTCAGTGGGGCTTACTTCTAGGAAAGTGTGTATAGGATTTCAGCCGGAGTGTCCCTATGGAAAACACTCACACTATAACACTGTTCTCTCTTCTCTATGCCTTTTCCAGTGACAAGGGAAAAGATCAGCAACATGCAACTGAGCTGAAACTAATATGAGGAGATTTAAAAGGAAAAGGAAGGCTGCAAAGTGCGCAAAATTGGAGACTTAAAATAAGGCTTTAAAATATTGCAGTTGCTTTTATATGGATGTCAAGACTGTGTCAGCAAAGTAAATGAAAGTTTAATTTGGCCTGCAGCAATTTATTTTGATTGTTGTGATAAGAAGAAAGGAATAGGGAATTGATTCAGAAGTTGTCACTTTCAGTGGCAATCTTCCATTTTGTTTTGTTAGGTGATTTTTTTTTCTTTTCCACAGTGTGGCTCTGTAAGAGTTAAAGAACAAACGTTGTATTCCCTCAATGCAGTTAAAGCTAGCGAATTTCCCAACTTCAGCTCCTCAATGAAAGTAACTGAGAGTTTTGCACAATCGGAAATTACAGTACAGTGACTATACATCACATATCTGTTACCCATTTGTTCCTCAGTGGCAACATTTTTTAATTGTAGCCTTGAAATGCAGAAATGAAAGTTATAGAAATAGCGAAACCAATCATCTAGTGCAGAAAGCTGAGGGCATTTCTAAAGTTCAAGAAGCTTTTCAAAAAAGGTAAAATGAATGTAATCTTTATAGGAAATGTCAATTTTATTCTGGGCAACTGCAGTCAAAACATAAGGGGTTTTAGCTGGAACGGCAAAGGACTCCATACTCAGAAAACTAAAAGGAGAAAATAGTAATACAGGAAAAAGGTTAACATCTTGACATTAAATTATGGTTTTTTACTAAAACTCACAGTATACTTATTTTTTTTTATAATCAGGTGCCAATGACTAGTATGGCAGGTAATAAAACAATAAAGGGGGAAAAAGAGTAGATTTATCTGTCAATCTTTTGGTTCACTGGTGCTCTGTAGGAAACCAAAATATGGAGCCCTTTGAACTGCGGTAAATGGCTGTCAGTCTGATCCACAAAGTCAGTTAAAGCTGCAGTACTTGAATGTAAGCCAGTGGGACTTGAATCACATTAAATCCAAATTCGGGCCCAGCTAAGCTGTAGGTCTTGTCTTGTACTCCCTGAGGCATCTGGTGGGGCCACTGTGTGATACAGGAAGCTGGACTAGATGGGCTTTTGGCCTGATCCAGCAGGGCTCTTCTTATGTTCTTATGTAGGTTGGGCTGCCTGTGATTCAAATACAAACAACAACTTTCACATTTATCCAAATAGATGAATGCATTTTTTTATGCTTGATGGTATAAACACATGCATGCATGCATTTATTATGCTGTGTTCTCATTACAGCAAGCACAGCAGAGGAAGGGCCAAATTACACGTGAAACTCACAGCGCAATCCTAACCAACTTTCCAGCGCCGGTGCAGCCACAATGCAGCCCCGAAGAAAGAGAACAAATGTTCCCTCACCTTGAAGAGTCCTCCATGACTGCCCCTGTACTGCAAAATGCAGTGTGCACCCTGTTGGCACAGCTACAGCGGCACTGGAAAGTTGGTTAGGATTGCACTGTCAATAACATATAGCTAGTCATCCCTGTGTGTGTTTGTACAAAATGAAGTCACAGAGTTTGCAATCTAAAGGAGAAAATTGGTGCAGGGCTTGCTAATCCTTTTCCGGCTAGTAGTTTTCCAGCTAAATGTCCTCCCTTTGAACAACCCTACTGGGTTAATTTTGGCATGCCAGGGACAGATATAAGTGCCTGTATCTTTTTTCCCCTTGGGAAAAAGCTTGGGGAAGGCTGGTTTTCATTGAGAAAACTACCAGAGGAGGGAAGATTCAGAAACCCTTCCCCCTGCATGGCTGCATTTTGTAAACAACATTGCATGTAACTGATCCTATGTTTATTTATTTTGGTGATTTCATTTCTATCCCACCTTTCAGCCTCTGCACAGTAAGTCCCATTGAACAAAATGAGACGCAGTTCTAAGTACGGTAAATTGTTCTGAGGAAGTTCCCATCACTTTCCTAATCAGTTGAGTCATGATACAGATGTGAACATGATTGGGTAAAGAGTGTTCATAGGAACCTTCCTTATACTGAGTCAAACCATTGTTCCAGTATTGTTGGCACTCATTTGCAGCTACTCTCCAGGTTTCCAGATAGGGGTCTTTCCGAGCCCTAGCTGAAGATGCCAGGGATTGAGTCTGGGACCTTCTTCATAAAAGGCATGAGTTCTGATACTGGGCTAAAAAAGCCCCTCCCTCTCCTTTGATCAGGGAAAGGGTCACAGGGAAGTAAGGTATAGCTTGAAAAGCACCCAACACCCATACATCCCTCTTGTTAACACTGGAGTGAACCCCACATATATTCCTTATTTCTATATGATTGGGGTTATTGTAAGGACAATATCAAAATGATACATGTGAAGCACTATATAAATGTTAAGTAGTATTATGCTAACATTCATGACACTGGTCATCATAGCATTTGTCCCATTTGGAAAGCTGAGAGTACTCCCATTGCAATGTTAGAATGTCTTCAGCAGTCTTCCATTTGAACTCTTACCAACCACTGGTCTTCCTATTAGTTGGGTCTTCATGGAGTTTTTTTTTTCTGCCCTGACATAATGCTTTGTGCAACAGACCACAACGATCCTTCCAATCACATGAAGAGGTCCTTCGTTATCAACGGATCTTCCTATAGATATTTGTTGCTGGTGTGTGTGAACATTCTCCACACATCTCGATGATCCACATAGCACTATAAATTATGACACGATATGACGATTGCCCAGGTGAAATTGCTTGCCACTAGAAAAAGTCGTATTTAGATTGGCCCTTGTGTAAGGGAATCTTGAAAGAGGGCTGTGAAGAAAGGATTCCAAGATGATCATTGACCTTGCTTGCCCCCCAAATTGAAAAGATGCAGAAGTATCCACTTGTGCGCTCACTTCAACTCACTTATGTATTTCAATCAAGTAAACATTTACAGAATTTATAGACTTTTCTGGAGTGTTATGTCTGAACTTGATGCTCATTTCACTTCACATACTGTATACTCCTCCTCCCCAACAGGCAATTTTATTAACTCCATGCTACCTCACTTTTCTGATCTTCATCCTTAAGCAAATTGATCCTGCATACTAGGCAACACTCCCCTTTTCTTTCCGGAATTGAGACAGGCAGAGTCTCTGTTTAATAGTGTTGGCCTTTGCTGGATACTCAGCAGACCTATTTTAAATGGGCCCCAGAGGGGGTTGAAACCCCTGCAGCCTGAATCAGCTCACGTTGACTTCTTCACGATAGCCACAACTTCAGCAAAGGGCTGCAAAGAGTCGAGTATTTTGCGGTAATTCTTTGTCATGTTTAGTTTACTGCTATTATAAAACTATTAAATAAATAGCTGGCGATAATTACCATTTAATTATTTACTCCTTTGTAGTAATCATTAGAATTTAGAAGTAGTTAACTATACAGTGCTGAGTAAAAACACCATGATCATTAATACTCTTCTAATTATTCCTTTGTTCAATAATGTACTTATTACTGCTTCGATAGCTCACATAGAATCATTTATTTTATTCCTCCAAGTAAAACTGTCAGCACAGATAGTCCTCTTTGAGACTGTTGAAGATGAACTTCCCTTGCAAAAGCAATGTATTGCTAAAAAGTCCATGGGCCATGTTACATGTTACTACATGTTACTACAGTACATATTATGTCAAGCATATAATTGACCCTGGCATGCTTGTCCTCCCCCCCCCCCACAACAGCAGCCATGGGAACCTCATCTGGATTGGGACCAAAGTGTATGGAGGGTGTGTGTGGAACTTTAACCCTTTGCTCCCTACTGTGGTTTCAATCCAGATCAGGGCAGCTATGGCTGCTATCTACGTTATGGTCAAGAAGCGCTGCTCTGTTGCCCACAATTGTCTTGGGTAGGACTGGTAGTGATATAACTTTTTTCTATGGTAGTACTGAAGCTGTGCAACTTTTTTTTAATGATCGTAAAAACCTTTCTGTTTCATAAACCTTTTAACTGATTCTGGTTTTAGCTTCTATTTTATTGTTGCTGTATTATAATTAATAAATTGTGTCTTTGTGTGTGTCTGTTTTATAATTTATAAATTATATGTGTGTGTGTGTGCACATACATACATATATATATGATCATTGTTTTATATGATTTTTAGCTATCTTATGAGCTCACTGGTCTGAAAGTTGGGTTATAAATCTTTTAAATAAATAAATGCATGCATACATCAATGGTTGCAGCAGGAGGAAGCTGCCATTGTTACCAACAGTAAGCTTCCCCATAAAGGACAAACAGTAGCTATTGGGATGAGATCCAGATTAGCAGGGAAGGCAAACTGTTAGACTCCCCCTCCGCACACACTACCATCCCCACACACTGTCATCTGTACTGAGCCTGTGGTTACTTTGTGGCTACCCCAACCCTTTGTCCCTCCCGCTAACTAACCACATCTAGATACACAGATAGAATTAGACTGAGGAATGGACGTCTTGATCAAAAGGCATGCTTACCAAGCTAGTTGTAGGTTCAGCAACTCTTAAGGCCTGATCCTATCCTCAGCCAGCCAGAGTGATGCAGTGCCGCTGGCGCAGCCTCCACTGCATCCTGTCTGTGCAAGAGAAACCTGGCCAGCCAGGATGGTGTAGTGGTTCAGGAGTTAGACTAAGATCTGGAAGATCCAGGTTCAAATCCCCACTCAGCCATGAAGCTTCCTGGGTGACTTTGGACCAGTCACTATCTCTTAGCCTCGCCTACCTCACAGGGTTGTTGTGAGGACAAACAGAGGGAAGGAACTATGGACACTACCCTGAGCTCCTTGGAGGAAGGGTGGTATAAAAATGCAATAAATAAATAAACTCTTTTTACTTCATCTGCCCTGGTCCCTAATGGGCCTACTCAGATCTATGCCAGCTTTTGCTAATGTAAAACTGTTGGGCCGAAGGGGGCATGTCGGGCCTGGAACTGGGACTCTGGATCTCACGGATGCTGCTGCTGCCAAGATCTGCCCCCGACTTGGCCTGATCCCCACTCTGATCCACCCCACCACCACCTTACCTGTTCCAACGGCTGTTCTGCTGCCCACCACTGCCAGCGCAGGGCTCACCGGCTGCCGCACTGTTGGCAGCAAGCCACCTGCAATTGGAGTGGCTCGTGCAATGGCAGCCTGCACAATATGATGGCAGTCAGATCACGAGATCCGCCACTGAATTGCAAAGATAGGATTGGGCTGCCAATTAATAAACCAAGCAGCACTACGTAAAATGCAAAGAGAATAATTGGGTGGTGGGGAATTGAACGTATCATTGTTAAGTGAATGCCAGTGGCATACCTGCGCAGGGGTGACCTTGAAGGGGACTGGAGTTAAATTCAAAAGGGCAACTCCTCTGCATGCAACTCAGCACAAGGAGTGTGCCTGTACACTTTTAAAAATGTATGTCATGTACGATGCTCCAATCTTAATGAGAATGCTTTTTTATCACTAGAAATGGTGTTGGTTTAATAAATTGTGCAGGCATGTAACTATCATATAATAGTCCATATTTGCTTGCTAAATCAGCTGCGGAAATTATTCTGGAATACACATACACAAGCCTATTACCCACATGCACTCACAACAAAACACCACATCTGTAAGAAGCCAAGGTATTTTTGAACACTCCTTTAACTGTGCAATTTTTGGCTTCCCCCTCCCGTGTGCGGAGTTCCAGAACTAATTCATTTTCAATATACGATGCCCCATTTCAGAGGAGAGGTATTAACTTGGTCATGGGAAGTGGATAATAATGAAACAGGCTGGGACACAAGTTTAGATGATTCCTTCAGCTTCCTGAGCATAATGGACTATGAATGAGGTGTAAAATTAATTGCTGTTAATGGAAAGACATGATTTGAATCTTATCAGTGGCTATTTAACTCATTTTAGAGCACGTCCGAGCCTTTTGCAAGACATGGACTTTTCAGAGAGGGCTTTCACCTTGAGGTTTTAGAAAAGAACATTTTCTACATGGCTGCATGTTTGATCTACCACAGTGCTAGCTGTTCACATTGCATGTGGTGTTTTTCTCTCTCCTATGTATGAAATCCATTCAGCCCCCCCCCTCCCTTTTCTGTCTCAAAGAGCAATTCTGTCCTTGACTTATGTTGCTTGGATGAAGGCAGAAGACCAAAGAATTCCTCTTGTGCCAGCACAGCTTGAAAGATATGCTGATGCTGGTGAAGGATGTGAGCTTAGCACCGTGGTTGTGCATGATTGTAAATATCCCTTTTCCATGCGGAAGCCTCCCAGTCCCCAGTCCCGCCCCGCATGGGATGCAGTGGCTGCCATTTTGGCACCACTGCAGTGTTGGGTGGGTGAATAGGATTGGGCTCTCAGTCTCATAGTTCAGTTAGGAGGAAACATTTGTAAATGTAAACGGAAGACTAGAAGAAGAGCCCTGCTGGATCAAACCAAAACATTCTCTACTCCAGCTTCCTGTTTCCCACAGTGGCCAATCAGATGCCTCTGGAAAGAACAGGATATGAAGGCAAACCTCTCTCCCACACGTGCATTCCTAGCAACAGATTATATGGAAATAGCACATAGCCATCATGACTAATAGCTACTGATAGACTTGTCCTTCATAAATTTGTCCTAAGCGACAGGGTCATCTCTATATCTTGTGGTAGCAGTCTCCATATATAAATTATGCGCTATGCGAAGACAGTGTAAAGCTGCTTCCTATGTAATCTGTTTCAGTTTAAAAAAAAAGTTGGTTCTAGCTATTTCTTGTTTGAATTTTTTTTTCTTGAATCTTTCTAAGGTAGGGTACAGTTTGATCATAAAACAGTGTTAAAAGAGAAACTGCTGCACTGGAAAAATCTAAAATACCTACCTTGTCTACCATGTTTGCGTCTTAAGAGGTGGAAAAACTCCATGTTTTGAAAGTAAAGCAGCATGAGTTTCAGGTGAGGTGGAGAATACTTGATAAGACAATTGCTGGGGAAAGTATTTGTTTAAGCAGAAAGCCACTCATGAGTAACATAGGCAGTTAAACTGTACCATCTGGAGTCATCTGAAAGCATCTCTGCTTAGGAAACTAGTTTACAAATAATACTGAAAGACCCACAGAATTAAGCACTTAACTTATTTGCTGTGAGTAACAGAGTTAATATGCTAGTTCTAAAATGATGCGAGAGAAAAACAAGGTAATTCGTGCATCCTTTACGGTTCTAAACAATCAGGAGACTCGCTGGTAAAATCAGTATTGGCCATACTTCAGGAAATTAAGAGTCCCTATCTTTTTGAAGTGAGGGCAGATAAAAATATTGCCATGTCTTGGGTAGAAAGGTCTAGCTTTTGTAATGAAAGGTCTGGAATTTAATAGGACATGGGAACTGGACTGACTGAAAGCAATAGCTGTTCAAGCATATTTCATCCTGAGATTTCCAAAAAGCCTTCTAATAGTAGACCCCCTGTTGGGCAACAGCCACCAAGAGGTGAGAATGGCTGGTGGTCAGCAGTGTACTCATAGGATACAGGTACAGTAGCAGGTTGTCTTACCCCTTGAACTCCCTGGTTTATTCCAGTACTCAAGTGTATGCAGTGTACCAAGAACTAAGGGTTTTCCATCCTTTTCAGTGTAGAACAGAAAAGTAGTGTAGAACAGTGTAGAACAGAAAAATATAGGTACGTTCATTCCACAAAATATTATAGTTGTACTCAAAACGTTGTTACTTAATCCACTAGTAGCAAAATAACAGTTATGACTGCACAAATAACCTTGAACAAGTAATGATAATATTGTATGTAACACATAAGATACATATAGCAGAAACACTAGACCAGTGGTGTTCCGGGGGGGGGGGGTTACTGTAAATTGCACACAGGTCTACTCAGCGTTACATGGTGGCCCTGCACACTCGGCGTCGGAACCATTCCGAGCATCAAAGGCAACGTGCAGGAGACTGACGATGAGTGGGCGTGGCCACTGTGTAACGCTGAGTAGACCTGTGCACAACGTACAGTACCGCCCCTCTCTAGGAATGCTGCTGCACTGGACCTTAGCCCAAGCAAATGCAAACACAAACACAAAGCAGGAGGGAAAATAGCAAAGTATCTGGCCACATTTAACTATGCTCTGGCCACAGTTATTCAGGTTCTTGTGATGTCTAGGTAGATTACATGGGGCCACCCCTGAAGTGCAAGCAGAAACTACAGCTGTATAATATGAGGCTGTCACGCTGTTGATGGGGATCAGCTGCTGTGATCACATCATGCCAGTCCTGAAAGAGCTTCATTGGCTACTGGCTTGTGTCAAGGGAAGAGACTAGTCTTCATTTCATTTTGTTTGTAGGTCCACTTCAGAGATGTGACCCTCAGGGGCCAACTACACATTACACACATGTGTTCATAACAAAGCCCCACAGGTTTGCGTTGAATGAAAAGCAGCCTAAGGAGCCTGTACTTTCTGGTGATGCCATGGGGTGCAGAGGATGCTTCCCTGTTTTCCAGTTCAAAATCAGCTTCCAAGCAAATTTCTACCCATGGAGTTCCAGCTGCACCCTCTAAACTGTAACATCCTGAAGCTGTTTTCTACAAAACAAACAAGCATTAGGGCAAATGCACTGGGGCGAATATATGGTACAAGTAGTTTGTTCCTCTTTTGGCTCACAATCGATCCACAGTGAAGATACTGAGATCCAACTGCACCTTCAAGAAGATTATGAGCTAAGCACTTCTTGGACTGTACCACTTCAGACTGCCTGAATTTCCCTTCTGTTCTAAAAATCTTTCTGCATGGAGAAAACTGCACATTAAGGAGAAAGACAGACTACATAGCTTCTTGCTGGGACATGCTAGCTTTCCAATGGGTCTTTTTTTTTTTTTTAACATGGATTAGCATCTGTGTGGCTCACCCTACCTGAGAATTAAAGTGGATCAGTCAAGCAAAGGCTGTACCACATGAGAATTCTGCATGTGTGGTCCTCATTTTGCAGAGATTACCCATTGTTTCCATCATTTAATGATCATTTTGCACAAATTCTGTGTGCATGTTGCACCTCTTAGTAAAAATGTGGTTTAGTTTGTGTGTGTAATGAGGTTTTAAAGGTTTGAGTAACGAGGGGGGTAGCTATGTTGTCATGAATATTTCACACTCATTGCAGAAAATACTAATTTTAAAGAATTTTCTCTTTTGTATATTTTACGTGACTCTAGCAGTTTTTGCCTTTTTAGGAAATATGAAACATGGCTATTTCAAGAAACCTATTACCGTGAGCTTTCTGATTATTTGATATGGAGCAGGATTGGACCTGAGCTAAAAGTGTTGCCTCAATTAGTTTATCCTTTTTTTTTTCTTTTTTGGTCTTTTCCCACTGTCTTTATACCCTGCAATCTGTTCCAGGATTGATCACAGAACCTAAACATTAATATTGGTAATTCTGCCTGGTGAAACTGAATTTAGATCTAATTATAGATCATGAACCAGAGTCAGAATGTGTATTGTCCGCTACTACTTTCTGATACTACAGTTACTTGCTTAGTAATTAACTGGTTTAGTGGTAATATGCAAATATTTAGTTTCATGTTCCACAACTGGGTCTAGGTTAGTAAGCATGAGTACTGAATACCTTCTATGTATGAAAATGAGCACTGTGTGGAACATGAATTTGGAATCCCAAGTAGTTTTGCAACCTACCTTAGGACGTATGTTAATATTCTGATCCAGATATCCCACATCCTACAGGACAAATATCTGGAATGATCCCCCACACCTACCACCACTTCATTATTATTCTGCTGTTCTGATTAATCAGTGATAGCTGAGCTTCTCTGGGGCAAATGATTCCTTTGTGCAAATACAGTGAATTTGCCTTCAAAATAACTGGCAGTCTCATTTGTTTCCAAAATGAAGAATTAGGCTTTGCTTAGTGATGGAGGTGTGCCAAAGTTGGTACTGTATACTATTGTCAGTGGCTTTGTTATAAGGCTTTCTATTTCCTGATCGGTCCTTTATCCAAGTCTTCAGCATCTCTCTAATCATCGACATCTTGATGCTTTGCCTTAGGTATGAATATATGCCACATGTTTGAATTTTATGTCTCCGATTCAATGGCTTATTAACACTTCATTAAGCAGTTACTTGATTATGGTGCTTGAGCAATAGGCCCCACTTCTGCTAGTACCTGCATCAGCCTCCATCACTGTGTGATGACTTTGTCAGGTTTGTTCTGCTGTACAATAATCCTGGAATCAATACGGGTATACTAAAAGTCTGATAGCGGTTCACTAAGGGTGAAGACGGAGAGCATTTACCACAATGGCTATTGACATTAACTTTCTCATTTGTGATTATACCTTTTTCATTATGTTTAAGAGGCTTTCTGCAGACACGTAGCATATGGTATGGGCAGAGGGGATGAGACTTTAATGAGATATAGAGCACATCAACAAAATACATGTTAACTTGCAATGACACTGTTGTGTTGATAGCATGTGATGTTGTAAAATTAAATTCCTGATTAGATCACACAAATGGGCTTATTTCACTGCATGCAGTCTGCACTCTACTGGGGAAAATGATTTGATACAAACAAAATGACCCTGAACTGGATTCTGTTATGACGTCATTGAGGCTGACCACAGCAACCTGATTGATTAAGGTGGTCAAGGGGGACTGGCAAGTTGGGTTGTGGAGATAGTGAAATGCCTCTCTGCAAAGGGTAAGGTTCTATATGTTTTGAAAGAGGCTATTGTTAGGCCTCTGCTAAAGAAGTTTTCTTTGGATCCCATTGCCCTTGATAATTACAGTACCTGCTAGTCTTAAATTTGCCATTCCTGGACAAGGTGATCAAGCAGGTGATAGCATCAGAACTCCAGGCTTTCCTGGGTGAGTTTATCTTGATTCTTTTTCAGTTTGCTTTCATGTCCAGTTTTGGGACTAAAACTGCCTTCATCACCTTGGTTGACTGCCTACACTGGGAACTCGACAGGGAGAGTGTGTCCCTGTTGGTTCTGCTGGGCGTCTCAGCAGATTTTGAAACCATTGACCATGGTATCCTTCTGGGCCACCTGACTGGGGCGGGTTGTTTTACAGTGCTTCTGCACTTACCTCTCAGGCAGGTTCCAAAAGGTGGCAACGGGGGGAGTGTTGCTCACACAACATTTGGGGCCCTTCAATCTAGAAAGAAGGTGCCTGAGGGGGGACATGGTTGAGACATATAAAATTATGCATGGGAGTGTAAAGTTCTCTTGAACGTTCAGGCTCTCAGTCTGGGGGTGCTCCAGCTGGCCTTGGCCGTGAAATTCCAGATCATGGTTGTGGTAAGGAGTACGTTTCCCAGCTTTGGTTGGTGTACCAGTGACACCCTTTCTGAAGAAAGGGGACCTGTCCACAGTAATCCATGCCTTGCAACCCAATCCTATGGTCGATAGCTAGGCTTACCATTCGTCCTGGTTTGGCCGGGACAGTATCGGAAATCAGCCTCGATTCCCGGTCTGGTCCCGGCCCGGTTTTCCGGGAGGAATGGCTGCCGCCATCTTTTTTTAAAAAAACTTACCCGGGCGCTGGCATCTTAGATCACGAAATCTCGTGCGAATTCTCACAAGATTTGGGCACTGACATCTTGGATCACGCGAGATTTCGTGATCCAAGATAGTTGCTGCCGGCGCCCGGGTAAGTTTAAACAAGAAGAAGATGGCGGCCGGCGAGCGGGTGTCGTCCGCCCGCTCTCTCACCGGCACGGAGCCAGTGAGGGAGCGGGCGAACGACAGCCTGCTGCCCGTGCCGCGCGCGCCTCCCGGGCAAGCATGCTGTGTTTCTCCCGGTGCACAGGTCTCGCAGCGGCACCGGGAGAAACACAGCCTGCTTGGCCGCGTTGCGCGAGCCTGCTGGAGGCTCGCGCCGCCCGGGCAAGCAGGCTGGCCCGGTCTCCCAGCGGCACCGCATGGAGCCACTGGGAGACCGGGCCGCAAAGAAAGCCTGCTTGCCAGCGGCCAGCCACCCAGGAGCAGCGCGAGGGCGACCAGCGACCAGGTAAGATGTTTTTTTTAACCTAAAAATTAATTAATTAATTAAAAATTCCGGGCGCGCTTCGCGCCCCCTTTACTCGATTTAATTAATTAAAAAACGGACGCGCTTCGCGCGGCTAAAGGGGGCCCTTCACGCCACCTTCAGTTAATTTTTAATTATTTAATTTTTAATTATTTAATTTGCGGGGGGGGGCTGTTGTGGGGGTGTGTGTCCTGGTTGGGGGTGGGTAAAATCTGGTAAGCCTATCGATAGCAGAACTCCTGTTCTGATGTTGTAAATACAGTGGCGGCAACGTAAGTGGCGCACTACTGCCCGGGACGTTTGGCGCCACAAACAGATGGCAGCTCTGTGCGCCCGCCACCAACAGACCTGGTTCACATCAAACTAGGTAAGATGGCAAAGGGGGGCAGTTTATGGATGGGGAGGGGGAGGGCAGGGGGTGGGAAGCGAGCTGGGGGGTGGATCCTGGCGGAAAAAGTGCCCACCAGATTCTATCCCTGATTTTCCAACCTGTCCCTCCACCTTCTTCTCCTTGGACATAGGCCAGCAAAATAGCTGAGATGGGTCTGACGAAACCCATAGATGATCAGACGGCCTACTGGGAGGCAAGTGAAAAAGCTTTTTATTTATCTCTCGCTAGCCATCTGATTGTGTCCCTACCATAGCATACAGTGTGCTCTCCGTCCCATGGCTGCATTATATGGAGTAGCAGGGGATAGGATTGGGCTGCTAGACTCATTGAGGCAGGACTACTGTAACGGACTCCACTTGGATCTGCCCTTTGTCTACAAACTTCCGCTGGTGCAGAATGCAGTAGCAAGGATGCTTTCAGAGGTCCACTGGTCAAATGCATTATTCTAGTTCTCTCTCAACTGCACAGTTGCTTCCAAGCCCAATTTAAGGTGCTGTTCTTTTGACCTTTAATGCCCTGCATGGCTTGAGGCCTGATTTCCTGAAGAACCTTTCCCCACACAAATGTGGCCTATTCACTGCGGTCTTCATCAGGAATTCTGCTCAGTAGCAGGCCCTGCTTGGGGGCCCTGCTCAGTGCCTCATTGACTTTCAGCAGCAGCACTTTCTCTATGGAACGTCCTACCCAGGGAAATATAGCTGGCCAAGTCATTGACACCCACCTTCTTCAGTTGATATTTTATTTCTGTTCATCACTCATTTGATCTGCCTCCTGTTCTGTGATCATTTTGATTTAGATAGTATTACGGGGGATGAAGAGGTAGGGTATAAATGTTTTAAATAAATAATGTCTCCAACTGACGTGATTCTCTGGAAATAATGTCTGCCAACTGACAAGGCAATTCAGATAATTTTTCCCAATTATTTACCTCATGGGTAAATACCAAACAACAATAATTTAGGCAAAGTCTGGGAAGTGTCCCTCCAACTCCCCCTCCCCCCACACACACTAGACTAGCATTCTGTCCTTCAGACTGGAAGGAGCAGATGGTGAATTGCTCATTGCAATGATTTCTGGCAAAGGTTTGGGAAATTCTTGTTGGCATCATCCTTGTGTCTCTCAGGGAAGACAATTAAAAATTAAAGTATCAACCTGGAAAGTGTATGATGCTAGAAGCGAACGTAGATTAGGAATGCTTTGTGAAGTTCAATGTGACCCCAGTGCATCGCCAACATCAAGATGAAAGCCAGCGTATACAAGTACGCAAGACTTTACCAAGACTTGAGTTTATCCCATTTATGTCCGATTTTGATTAAATACACAGGATTTTCTGATTTGGAAGTCATATATTACCTATTGGCTGGTGATGATGAATTACGCACCAATCAAATAGCAAACTATCTGGATTTATTAATAAAACGTCGAAGTGATCTCACCTTCATATGACACAGATTCATTTGGTTATAGATGGCAGTTGGAATCCCTAATACAGTATATCTTAATATCTAGATCAGGGGCGGGGAACCTTTTCCCCGCCGAGGGCTGTTTTAAATATTCCAAATTTGTTTGTGGGCCGACCGTAAGGCCGTCCGCCATTTTTAATTAATTAATTTGGGGGGCTCCGCACCCCCCATCGGCCTCCGGAGGCTTCGCGCTCACCGTCCGAAGCCTCTGGAGACCGGGAGAGGGCCCCTGCACGTCCTCCCAGGCCGCCGGCTCGGCCCGTTCTGACCAGGCCCTCGTCAGCGATTTCGCACATGCGTACAATGCCGATGAGGGTAGCTTGCCCTCATCCACCTTGTACACATGTGCGAAATCGCCGACGAGGGCCTGGTCAGAACAGGACGAGCTGGCGGCCCAGGAGGACGTGCGGAGGCCGTCTCCTGGCCTCTGGAGGCTTCGCGCTCACCGTCCGAAGCCTCTGGAGGCCGGGAGAGGGCCCCCGCACGTCCTCCTCGCTCGCTGGCTCGGCCCGTTCTGACCAGGCCCTCGTCAGCGATTTCGCACATGCGTACAATGCCGATGAGGGTAGCTTGCCCTCGTTGGCCTTGTACGCATGTGCGAAATCGCCGACGAGGGCCTGGTCAGAACAGGCCGAGCCAGCGGCCCGGGAGGACGTGCAGAGGCCCTCTCCCGGCCTCCGGAGGATCTGCGCGGACGCGGCGGAGCCTCCGGGGGCTGGTTGGGCGGCCTCCCGGCAATCTCTCCGGGGGCCGGACCCGATGGCCTTGCGGTCCAGATCCGGCCCGCGGGCTCCCGACCCCTGATCTAGATGGTCCTTTACAGTTGTTGTTGTTGTATCCACTTATTCTGACTGTCTTAGATACTGTTTTGTGTTCTTGGATTAGTCTGTGTTTTACGATATTGTTTGTCTGCTTGCTATTTATATTTTATGTATGTTTGTCTTTATGCCAATAAAGGTTTCATTCATTCATTCATTCATTCAAGTACGCAAAAGCTGTATTTCTCTATTGTACTCAGGCAAGTGGGAGTGCTTGACTAAAAAAATGTGGCAGGTGATTTCCCTTCACTCATATTAGCTGCACTGGACCCCCATGCCTTTGCTATCATTTTACCACACTTCAGCAATACTACTCATACATTTCAAGGCATGATCTCTATCCTCAAAACACTAATAACTTGACCCGTGGAGTGGAAGGTACATAATGTCCATGAGCATCACCTTGTGCACTCTTGGCTGAGACTGAGAGCTGGCCAGAAAGATAGAAGGAAAGGAAAAAGCTCCATTGAATCCCATGGGAATTCCCTTCTATATACATAATGGCCTAAACAGGACTGGATTATGCCTTAGCTGCTTTCAGAATTAGGACCAAGGCTCATCAGATAGGATTATCATTTAGAAAAATCATTATATTTGTAACTTGAAAGAAGGAACAATAAACTCTCAGAAAAGGAGCTCCTCTGTTTAAATATTTACTATACAGTATTTACTATCACAACCAGTGAGGTCAGGGGAGGTAACATCTGAGTCATTGCTTTTTATTTTCTGTTATTTTTAGCCTCCAAGCCACTCAGAATAAGTGGATGGAAGGCAATAACCATCGAATCTCCTTAGAAGTGGTAAGTTACATGAAATGATTTACCTGGAGATCACAATGATATACACTATATAATAAGGGGATTGCGTGGGTGTTGTACAGACTTCCTTTTTCATGTTAATGCATATGTTGTGATTGCATTTGTATTTTTTTTGCACAGGAAGTGGAGAAAGGCACAGGAGTTCAAAATGTTGCAGTATGCAGAATATGCTATGAATAATTGAAAGCCATCATCTTCAGTAGCAGCAAGAGTAACGTAAGGCTGCTCTTTTGAAGCACGCGCTAGCCGATGGATGGAGCCCGTGACCCTGCCTTCCCTACTGAGCGCTCTTGCTTGCAAATGTCTCTCAACGCAAGGGAGAGCTGTGGAGTCAAACCGTTGTGGAGTCTGCTCATCTTCCTCAAGGCAGAGTTGAACAATTTTAAATGTACAGCTGAATATTTCATTTGATTATAACCAGTGATTTGGGATGAACTCAATGAAAGTCCCGAGTTAAAGATGCAGTAAAAAGAACTACAGGTTGGAAACCTGGGTTTAATTTGCTCCAGGGCACCACCCCAGAACTGGAATCTGATATCTGAGCTCAGCTCCAGAACATGTGAAATTGGGAAACTCATGCTTGTGCATAAGTTAGCCTCTCTCACTAAAGAGAGCAGTCTTCCATCTCTCCTACATTTTTTTTTTCAAGACACTTGCTGCTGTTTTGTATTCTACGGAATATAATCATGGATACTAAGGACCCTTCATTAGGAAGATGGTCCCATGGCGCTTCCAGACATGAGGCTGCCTTTGAAGACTGTCTGGAAACTAGAATTAGTGCAGAATGCGGGGGCTCGTTGGTAGAACTCAGTCGGGCCGCTTCCGGTTTGTTTCTGAGCCCAAATCAAGATGCTAGTTTTGACTTTCAAAGCCCTTTTCGGCTCAGGACCAGGGTATTTGAGGGACTGCTTCCTTCCATATAATCCAACCCATCCTCTGAGGTTATCAGAGGGGACCCTTTTAACCATGTCACCATTGATGGAAGTGAGGGAGATGGTGGCGAGGAACAGGGCCTTTTCGGTTTCCCTCCCCTTAGAATTAAGAACATCTCCCAACTTGGAGACCTTTCAGCAGGGTCAGGATGGTGTTTAAAATTCAGGATGGTGTTCAACAGCATGATGGACTGGCATTTTAATTAAATGTAATTTTTAACTGTTTCATGTGGGGTTTATCTTGTTTTTATCATTTTAATTGTTTTTAATGTCTTATTACTGTTACTGTATGTTTTAAACTGTATGCTGCCTTGATTGACCATACCAGGAGAAAGGCAGGGTATGTATGTATAAATAAATAAATAAATAGGTCTCCAGGCTGCTGCTAGGCTAGGTCAGTCGAGTCAACAGATGCCACGGAGGATAGGTCACACATACCTATGAAGCTGCTTCACACTGAATCAGATCACTGGTCTGCTTAGCTTAGAATTGTCTACGCACTGACTGGTAGCAGCTCTCTGTAAGGATCTCTCCAGCCCTCTCTGGAGATGCCAGGAACTGAACATGGGGCCGTCTGCATGTAAAGCATATACTTTACCACTGACATCTGGTCTCTCCCCAAACCTAAAATTATACCTATAAAATGTTAATAGTTGCACAAGAGCATTTTCATCAGGTGACCTTGGCATTAGTTTAAAATCATCTTCTAAAATTAACTGCCTCGTATCTTCTTATTAGGGGTGTAATTCATTGCCTGTGTTCTATTGAAACACTAGCTTAAGAAGTGCTGGGTAACTCGTGTGTGTGTGTGTGAGTCATATTGGCAGAGCATCAACTGCAATGACTAGGTGAAATTTTAATTTTCTGAAGTGTCTCTGAAAATGATAGTGAGATAGTTTACCTAAACAGTTAGGCAGTGAATTTCTGGATACATGTTGAGCTATAATATAATGTACTTCAAAGGAATTATTGAGAAAGTTGTCCATTGTATTCAAACATCTGATCTGAATGTGAAAGGGCATTTCAGCACATGAAGATAAGTGTCACACCTTCCAATGTTGTGTCACGCCAAGACAAAAAGACCACAGACCTACTACAGCCTCTGTGTCATCTGATACTTAAGAAAAAAAGGAAGGGCACCCATGACCTCAGGGTATGCAGTTGAGTATCCTTACAGGCGATTATGGTTCTTTGCAGTGGTGCAAGTCCAGCCCACTAATGGAGTATCATGGAGCAATGGTTTCTGGTGGCAATGATCAGGGCCCATCTCTGCTCCAGTGCGTCCCCTTATCCCACAGTGCTCTAGCTGCCACTATTCCTCCTCCCGCTCTCTGGCTTTGAAGACAGAAGGGAATAATTGGAACAGAAAGAAGTAGAGGAGAGCAGATTGGTGGGCTAGAGCAGAGACACTCTCTAGTCAACAACTTTCCTCTCTAGTGTCTTCCACTCTTACTACTCTCATCGGCTTTCAAAAGTCAGAGCGGGAGCACTGTATCAGTGGCACTAGCATGCAGAGGGTGAGGGCAAGGCCATGTGTACACCACTGGGAAAAGGGAAAAGCACCATCTGCCATGTGCACCACCATGGGGGTGGGGGAAGAGTGCTGAGTGGCATGCTCTGCATGCTGCTGGAGAGGGGTAGTGCATGCTGCAGCACTAGGGCTTCAGCTGTTCCCTACAATGCAGAGGTGTCGCTACGGTGGGGGCGGTACCGTAAGTTGCACCGTCCTAGTCCCCGTTTACAAGCCGGCCCCGCCCCCTCACCGTCAGAGCCATTCTGTGCGGAGAAGGCAGTGGGCAGGAGACTCCCTGCCTGCTGCCTTCTCCGTACGGAATGGCTCTGACAGTGAGGGGGTGACACCTCTGCTACAATGGCAGCAGTATTTCATGGGTGGATTTTACAAAAGATTGTCAAAATGTCTTAACTGTCAGGATTTGTCACCTAATATTCTTTGATCAACAGATAGCAATATTTGATGACATGCCGTCATGGCACAGGGATCACAGGTAGCTACACCTGATTTTGGATGTTTGAGGGTAATTTAGAAGCTGCTGTTGCATAATGGTTAAGAGTACAAGCTGTGAAATGGAAAGCCCTCAGCGTTGAACTCACTCGGCGGCTCTAGGCATGCCAGTATTTTCGCAGCTCCAGTCTCTCAACATGGGATAATAATGCTGACTTACCTCATAGAACTGATGTAAGGATTACCGAGGCTGCAATTCTATATACACTTACCTCAGAGTAAATCCCATTAAACGTGGGGCTTACGTCTGAGTAGACATGCATAAGGTTGTACTGTAATACAATGTACAAGAAGCAGTCTGAACACCTCTTCCTCTGCCATTAACTGAAAATGAAAAATAAATTATACATTAGGCTAAGAGTTTTTGTTTTCTATTGTCTTACAATGACTTGTGGCCTGATTCCTTCTTTCAGACATCTGCATTTGAGCAGGAGCTAAACTCACTTTGAACATGTTTCCCAAAGAAAAAATATTTCTAGGTGTGTTTATAGAAGACCTTTCTGTCAATCGTAAAATATCAAAGGTCATTTTTTTATATAATCAAGAGCATGTGTATGGAAGGGGATTCCCAGCTGATATATTAAGATCACCCAGTTCAATCTTGAAATTTTTGGCCCAGTTCATCAAGTTCCTACTTCAGGCTTACAGGAACAGTCTGAACACTCTGTGACTTTTCTGACTTTGTACCAAGTCTATATTCCCACACTTAAAGATTTGTCTATATTCCCACCCTTAAAGATTTGACAATTGGAACAATGTAATTGATTACTAATAAACTGAAACTGAATGAAAACAACAGATGTTATGTTGGTGGGTTGCCTGTCCTTCTGGGAGATGATGTTCAACCAGTTCTGGATAGGGTTGTACTCCACCTAAAGAATCAGGTTTGCAAAGGGGGGGGGGGTATTAGATCCAGCCTTGACTTGATGCCCAATGTGACATCCATGGCATGAAGCATCTTCTATCTGTAGTCCCTCTAGGATAGATAATAGCTTGGTTACAGTTATCCATGTTCTGGTAACATCTCATTTAGATTACTGCACTGTGTTACATGGAACTTCCTCTGAAGATTTCTCAGAATTTCATTTGGTTCAAAATACAACAGTTACATTAGTGGCTGGGACCAGGTTTATGGAATGTATATAATCAGTGTTAAAACAACTATACTGGCCCTTTTCCATTTATGGGCACAAATCAGAGTGTTTGGCTTTAAAACCTTGAGACCTGGGTATGTAATGATCTCCTAATGTATGTTAGGGACAGAAGAACGGTGTACTAAATATCCTAAACAAAGATATAAAATATCACACATTTATAAGGGTTAACCCTTAATATATTAGTAAAATAATTTCCCCAGATCATTCAGCTGTAAAATACTCAACCTCAGCATTGTGAACTCCAGCTTTGCACAGCACCAATAAGGATATTTTTGAAATCAATGGCAAAATAGCTGTCATTCAATGCTGAATGCCAAAATTGCTTTAGCTTCTGAAATATGCTGCTTTCATCCTTGCCGTTGATAAAAATCAACAGTTCTTATAGATATAGAAATATCTTATGTGTACAACTTATCCCTTTACTCCTGTGTACATGTCTACCTTTCCTCTTCTGTCCTGGAATATCTGCAGACAGCTGTGAGATAGTCTCTATAAAATAGGATTCTCTATAAAATAGAGTCTCTATAAAATAGGATGATATCACTGTAGATGTGTGTTTAGGTGGTTTCTTTTTAAGGCCCCAATAAGCATATGAACAAGTACTTGTTACCTTAAAGTCACTTCTGCACTATAAAGTGCATTCCTCAGCAGTAGAAATCTCACTGTGGTACATGGACACGTGATTCGAAATGTCTTTAAACTATGTTCCCCACCATGAAAGATGAAAAGCACATAACCCAGTTAACACATACTGGGTTAGCTCAGTAACAGCCACATTGTATAAGGTGTCCCCCGCTTAACAATCGGAATGCGTTCCCCAAACCCCGTCGTTAAGTGGCCCCATCATTAAAAATGACGCTATCCCTACCTTTGGAATATTGGAAGTTTGAGGTCTCACTGGAGGCCTGTTCCTGGCCCCTGAAGGCCTCAGAATGGCTCGCAGAGGCCTCCGTAAGGCATTTCTGGTTTGCTTCTGAAAACCAAAAGTGCCTTCTTATGGAGGTCTGAGGCTCTGCAGGCCATTCTGAGGCCTTCAGAGGCCCACAGAGGCCAGGAACAGGCCTCCAGAGAGGCCTCAAACTTCCAATATTCTGAAGGTAGGGAAAACGACTGACAGGTCGCATATGGGACCTCCCATTGTATATTTGGGTGGTTGTTATGCAGACTGTCCTTCAGAGGGAGAACATAAGAACATAAGAAGAGCCCTGCTGGATCAGGCCAAAAGCCCATCTAGTCCAGCTTCCTGTGTCACACAGTGGCCCCACCAGATGCCTCAGGGAGCACACGAGACAACAAGATACCTGTGTCCAGTCGCCACTCCCTTGCACCTGGCACAGAGAAAACCCACTTCTAAAACCAGGAGGTTGCTTATGGCTTGTAACCTGTGATGGTCTTTTCCTCCATGAATTTGTCCAAACCCCTTTTAAAGGCATCTAGGCCAGGTGCCATCACCACATCCTGTGGCAAGGAGTTCCACAGATGAATCACACGCTGGGTAAAGAAATATTTTCTTTTGTCTGTTCTAACTCTCCCTCCACTCAATTTTAGTGCGTGTCCCCTGGTTCTGGTGTTGTGCGAGAGGGAGAAGAATTTCCCTCTATCCACTCTCTCCATCCCATGCATAATTTTATAAGTCTCAATCATGTCCCCCCTCAGCCGCCTTTTTTCTAGGCTGAAAAGCCCCAGACGCTGTAGCCTTTCCTCGTAAGGGAGGTGCTCCAGCCCACTAATCATTCTGGTCGCTCTTTTCTGCACCTTTTCCAATTCAGCTATATCCTTTTTGAGGTATGGTGACCAGAACTGGACACAATACTCCAGATGTGGCCTTACCATCGATTTGTACAAAGGCATAATGATATTGGCCGTTTTATTCTCAATCCCCTTTTTAATGATCCCGAGCATGGAATTGGCCTTCTTCACAGCCGCCGCACACTGGGTCGACACTTTCATCGACCTGTCCACCAGCACCCCAAGATCTCTCTCTTGATCCGTCACAGACAACTCAGAACCCATTAGCGTATATGTGAAATTTTGGTTTCTTGCCCCAATGTGCATCACTTTGCACTTACTTACATTGAAGCGCATCTGCCATTTTGCTGCCCATTCTCCCAGTTTGGAGAGATCCTTCTGGAGCTCTTCACAATCCCTGCTGGTCTTTACCACCCGGAAAAGTTTAGTGTCATCCGCAAACTTGGCCACCTCACTGCCTATCCCCAAGTCCAGGTCATTTATGAATAAGTTGAAAAGCACCGGTCCCAAGACCGATCCTTGGGGCACACCGCTTTTCACCTCTCGCCATTGTGAAAATTGCCCATTGACTCCCACTCGCTGTTTCCTGGTCTTCAACCAGTTCCTAATCCACAAGAGGACCTGCCCTCTTATTCCCTGACTGTGGAGTTTTCTCAGGAGCCTTTCATGAGGGACCGTGTCAAACGCCTTCTGAAAATCCAGATATATAATATCCACGGGTTCGCTCGCATCCACATGCCTGTTGACCTTTTCAAAAAATTCTAACAGGTTTGTGAGGCAAGACTTCCCCTTGCAGAAGCCATGCTGACTCTCCCTCAGCAGAGCTTGTTCTTCTATGTATTTTAAGATTTTATCCTTAATGAGACTTTCCACCATCTTCCCTGGAACAGATGTTAGGCTGACCGGCCTGTAGTTCCCCGGGTCCCCCCTCCTTCCTTTTTTAAAGATTGGCGTGACATTAGCTATCCTCCAATCCTCTGGCACAGTGGCCGTTTTAAGGGACAAGTTGCATATTTTGGTCAAGAGGTCAGCAACTTCATTCTTGAGTTCCTTCAGAACTCTTGGGTGGATGCCATCCGGGCCTGGTGATTTATTGATCTTTATTTTGTCAATTAAGTCTGAGACGTCTTCTCTTTTAACCTCTATTTGACTTAATTCTTTAGTCAGGGGAGACCGTTCCGGCAGCGGTATTTGCCCGAGGTCTTCTGCCGTGAAGACAGATGCAAAGAACTCATTTAATTTCTCTGCAGTCTCCAAGTCCCCTTTTATCACCCCTTTCTCTCCCTCACCATCCAGCGGACCCACCGTTTCCCTGGCAGGTTTCCTGCTTCTAACATATTTGAAGAAGCTTTTATTATTCCCTTTTATGTTGCCTGCCATACGTTCCTCAAAGTCTTTCTTGGCCTCCCGTATCATCTTTTTACATTTCTTTTGCCACAGTTTGTGCTCCTGTTTATTTTCCTCATTAGGGCAAGACTTCCATTTACGGAAGGAAGCTTCCTTGCCTTTTATAGCCTCCTTAACTGTGCTTGTTAGCCATGCCGGCATCCTCCTGGACTTGGTCGAGCCCTTCCTCCTTTGTGGGATACACTCCCGCTGGGCCTCTACGACTGTTGTTTTAAACAGCCTCCATGCACTCTGGAGCGATTGGACTCCTTTTACCTTCCCTTTCAGCTTTTTCTTAACTAGTCTTCTCATTTTGGGGAAGTCTGCCCTTCGGAAGTCAAGGGTTTTCGTGTCAGATTTGCTCGGCACTCTCCCTCCGACATGCATGGCGAAACAGATCGCAGCATGGTCACTGTTCCCCAACGGTTCGGTAACATTTACCTCCCTGACCAGATCTTGAGTGCCACACAATATCAAGTCCAGAGTCACCTGTCCTCTGGTCGGTTCCGTGACAAGCTGCTCTAAGGCACAGTCATTTAACATATCCAGAAATCCAGTCTCTCTTTCATGACCTGAGCATGAATTGACCCAGTCGATGTGAGGATAATTGAAGTCCCCCATGACTACAACCCTGTCTCTCGTTGACACCTCCCTGATTTGCTTCCTTATTTCAAGGTCCCCTTCAGGTTTTTGATCTGGAGGACGGTAGCATGCCCCTACTATTACATCACTCTTTGAGCCTGGTAATCTAACCCACAGTGATTCTACGGAGGAGTCAGAGCCCCCCTCCAGCTCTACTCTGGTGGATTCTACCCCCTCTTTGACATAGATGGCCACCCCACCTCCAACACGCCCCTCTCTGTCCCTCCTATAGAGTTTATATCCTGGAATTGCAGTATCCCACTGGTTCTCCGCATTCCACCAGGTTTCTGTTATACCTACTATGTCAATGTTTTCCCTAGCCACCAAACATTCCAGTTCTCCCATCTTTGCCCGTAGACTTCGGGCATTTGCATAAAAGCACTTATATACCTGGTCCCCCAAGAAGGGCTGCATGTTTGCCCCTTTATTCCTGCAGCCTTCTGTTTTGCTAGACTGGCTGTCATGTCCCATCACGCTACCACTCCCAATTCTTATTCTGTTATTACTTGATTGTTCCCCATCCTCTGCACCCTCATTCCCGAGGAATGAGGAGTCCCGAACCGGATGCCCCTCGGCTCCTGTCGGCTTTCCCCCAGGAGTCAGTTTAAAAGCTGCTCTGCCACCTTCTTAATGTTACGCGCCAGCAGTCTGGTTCCGTTTTGGTTCAAGTGAAGCCCGTCCCTCTTGTACAGGCCCGGCTTGTCCCAAAACGTTCCCCAGTGCCTAACAAACTTAAACCCCTCCTCCTCACACCAGTGTCTCATCCACGCATTGAGACCCCTGAGCTCCGCCTGCCTAGCTGTCCCTGCGCGTGGAACAGGTAGCACTTCTGAGAACGCCACCTTTGGGGTCCTGGATTTGAGCTTCCTACCTAGCAACCTAAATTTGGCCTCCAGGACCGCCCGGCTACATTTCCCCACGTCGTTGGTGCCAACATGCACCACAACCGCTACCTCCTCCCCAGCACTCTCTACCAGCCTATCTAGACGAGAGGTGATGTCCGCAACCTTCGCACCAGGTAGGCAAGTCACCGTGCGGTCCTCACATCCGTCACAGACCCCCCTTTCTATGTTCCTGACTATAGAGTCACCCACAACAAGAAGCCCCCTTCCCCCTCTCCCCAGAGGAGTATCCATAGTGCGACTGGATACGGGCCCATCACCTGAAGAAGGGGGCCCCACTGTGGGATTGTTTCCCTCTTTTCCAGAGCAATGTCCTCCAGCCCTGAGACTCCCTTCCCTGGCAGCTGAAGTGCTGGCCAACTGAGGGTAGGACGATGCCTCCACGTCCCTAGAAGTCTCACCCTGGTTCCTCTCTACCTGTCTCTGCTTCTCCAGGTCAGCAACCGTGGCTTCAAGGGAGCGAACCCGTTCCCTGAGAGCCTGGAGCTCTTTGCACCGAGCACACACCCATGACATGTGCCCAAGAGGCAGATAGTCATACATGTGACACTCAGTGCAAAACACTGGATAGCCCCCACCCTTCTGCTGGCTGTCTGACTGCATAGCTTTTTTTGTAAGTTATGGGTTTAAAACAGTTTGGGTACCTTAATGTTATTGGAGCTCTCCTCTCTTCAAGGGACGTGCCGGGCAGTGTGTGGGGCCTGGCTTCCTCGCCCCGCTGCTGAACTCGCCCAGCTGCTTAACTTGCTGTGTCTTTTTTTATCTTGCCACTTTGTCCCCGTGAGCCACTTGGTCCCAGTGAGGCCACTCGCTGCTCCTGAAAGGGCTCACTCGCAAACCAGCCCCAGATTTAAACTGTTGTGTAGCTCCTCCCCCTGCCTACCTGAAAGTTTGAAAAGACTGGCCTCTAAGGGGGGCAGGGCCTGATGTGGTTTACTGGCAGGAAATTCCTGTTGCTATTGTTCCTGCTGCTGCCTCAATTTACATCTGACCTACTCAGCTGGCAGGAATGTGTGTTGCTATGGTTTCTGAGTCACCCTAATTTACCATGTGGCCTTCTATACCATGCGGTCTGTATGTTTTAAACTGTAGGTTTTAAATTCTGCTTAAGTTTAACTCTGCTTAAGGTGCAGTTTAGCTTGCTTTCTCCCCTTCTTTTAGCCTCCTCTTGTTTTGTTTTAGGCTCCTACTCTAAAGTAGACTCAGGTCTCTGCCCTGGGCTTTTTACTCTCGAGTAAACACTGGTTTTACTCAGAGTAGACCTGTTTAGATTTGGACTGCAATTCTCTTTAGAATCAGCTGTAGAATCTACTCAGAGTAGACCTGTTTAGATTTGGACTGCAATTTTCTTTAGAACCAGCTCCCAGGCTTGTCCAGTTTCTGCCCCTGTCTTTTAGATAGGTGCTTGTTTGTGTTTTGAATCTATTTAATTTCCCACCTAGCTTCTGTGCCTGTGTCCTAGCTACTGGACCTTACAATCCCCCTCCTCAGGTTATATTTAGTTCTACTTAAGCTAGGCTTAGTTCCTAGCTAGGCTTAGTTCTATCTTAAGTTTAAGGTAGCTTAAGGTAGCTTTAACCAAGTCCTTTACAGTTAATGGTAAATTAAAGTTAGACAAAGCTGCACAATTGAGAGAGTTCACTTACCTTCTCCTTGCTTACCCTCTCCTCGCCCAGCTGCTTAACTCGCTGTGTCTTTTTTTATCTTGCCACTTTGTCCCCGTGAGCCACTTCGTTCCCGTGAGGCCACTCGCTGCTCCTGAAAAAGAGAGACACCTGTATATGAAATGGGCATTATTCTCCCCATTAGAAAACATATCTAAGCTTCATTATGACATACACAAGTTTAGTAATTTGTGATTTGAAATTTAGGGTCAAACTATATGTTACACAGAGTTATGTGCAATTTCAACTGTTTTTAAAACAAGCAGCAGCTATGGAGGATGGGAAGGAGTGCTTAACCTCAGCTGGTGTTATGTACAGGTGGGCCCCCATATCCACTGATTCGCTATCCACGGTTTCAGTTATCCACGGATCGTGGGGGACACCCCCCCCAGGCTTTTACTTTTTTTCCCAGTAAGCTTCGTTTCTTCCTTAAAGAAACAGGAGAAGTTACTACAGGCAAGTAGAACGAGACTAAGTACTAGAAAGGCTCTGCAAGGTTAACAGAAACCTTGCAGAGCCTCTCTAGGACTTAGTCTCGTTCTACTTGCCTGCAATGGAGGCTGCTTCTCTGTTTGTTTTAAGGAAGAAGCAAAGCTTGCTGAAAGAAATGTAAGAGCTGGGGGGGGCAATCATGCCTGCCTGCAGGGGAGGCAGGTGGGGGGGCCCCTCAGGAAACCATGGAGGGGGTGTTCGCTCTTATCCACGGTTTCAAGTATCCACAGAGGGGCCTGGAACATATCCCCAGTGGATATGGGGGCCCACCTGTACTACAAAATTCTTTTCAGAACTGTTTTTCCACATGCAAGAGAAAAAACAGGTGAAAAGCAGCTTGGGGGGTGACATTGCAGAGGGGAACAAAAGCTGGAGCAGAAAATATGAAGGACCACCTTTCCTTTCCCCTCCCCTATCCTCTGCTCCTGATTGTAGCCTTCAGTGGGTGTTTTTAAAAAATGGAAAAGGTATACTGAAGAGACAGAGATAATAAGACTTGGAAGAGAGCCCATTGCATACAATTTCCCACTGTTTTGCATGAGTTTGTGCACCTAGTTGTTTTTTTCCCCCCACCTTGATAAAGACATTGATAATCGTCTCAAACCTACATACAGTATCTGGAATGTTTTCTTCACAAAAGTGTCGGTCTGGTATTTGCATTAAAATCTGCAAATGGCGCAGCATCCCTAAGATAATAATGGTCTCTGAGGACTGACTGGCAAAAGTCTGTTCTCAGAGATGGAAGGCATGGATGATCCCAGAAGCTAAAAAGCAGAATTTATACAAAGTCTAAAAGATGTCCAGCTTGTAAGCTGCCACTTATCTGCTTGCCTGGGGTAAGTAGCAATTGTCCCCAGGTGAGCATTTGAATGGAAAACTATGCACTCCTTTTGGAACTGAGCTGCACTGAGCTGGTGAGACACTGTCATAGACTGTATGTGTGGTACAAGTTATTTATTAATAGCTCGCTGTGACCACATCAGATCATGCAAAAATTGGCTTGTTTGCCCCCTTTATTCCTGTGATGCTCTTTTTGTGCATGTATTGCAAATGGGCAAAGATCAGCTCAAGTACAAATGAGAAACAACAACAAGGGACAAAAGAAAGGGAGTCACAGGAAGGAGCTCTTGCACACATACACATCCTAATGCTCGGTAGCTGATCTTGAAGCAAATCAAATGTTGATTAAGACAAACTGGGTTACTCACCTAGAGCATTAAAGGTCCGCTGCTAAAACTGGGATCTTGAAAGTCATTCTGAAATAACAGAAGATTCACTGCAGTGTTTGACTACAGGTAATCATTAGAACTCACAGGCTCTTCCTCAAAACGAAGAGGAAGAATTCACTATCGATTCCAAATCTGAAATTATTATTACCTAGCCATTCTCTCTAGAGACTTTTAGATCAGTACTGTTTCTGCTCTCTTTGTAGCCTTAATTTTTGAAAAGGAAACACACACACACACACACACACACACACACACACACACACACACACACACACACACACACACACACACACACACACACACACACACACACACACACACCTCATTTGATAACATTTTCTCTGGGCTTCCTGATTAAATTCCGTAGCATATGCACAGTTACGTAGCACACATATGAGTATGCTTTTGAAAATCTTGCTTGAAGAAAAACAACGTTATTCATTCCTTCCAAATTTGATTCCAGCCTGGATTTGGCATTGAAATTGCTTTGGTCATCGTGATGGATGGAATGAACTGTGAGACTGACAGCTGGAGTACAACCTTGCTGATTTTTCTGGACCTCTCACAGGTTTTTGATACTATTGACCATATATTCTTCTGAGGTGCCTAGCCAGGATGGGAGGAGGGAATACTATATTGAAATGACTCTGGTACTTCCTGGTGTGCAAGTCCCAGAAGATGATGATTGCAACTGCTTCCTAACCCAGGGCCATTGCCACATGGGGTGCTTACAAAGTTCCATTGCATTGCCCACTGTTGGGAGATACATGTGGGCTAAGGGATCATCAATAAGTAGACAATAACCAGCTCTAATTCCTTCTCTCCAGGAAGACCGTAAAAGTCCTGAATCAGTGTCTGGGGACAGTTTTGGATTGGATGGTTCTGAATTATGGTAGGTTTTCAGCCTGTCCTGGATGGGCTGCATTCTCCCTGAAGTAGCGGGTTTGCAGTTCGGGAGTGTGCTTGGGCCCTGATCTGATCCTGGATGCCCAAGTAGCCACAGTGATAAGGAGCCGTTTTTATCAGCTTCACCCCACGTTAAAACGACCATAGTGTGTTTTACATGGGGCTGCCTTTGAAGACAGTTTGGAAGCTTCAACTGGAGCAGCTGTCAAACTGTTGATGGGAATTGCTCATTCTTATCATATTATACAGATTACAAACCTGCTTCATTAGTTACCAGATTGCTTCTGGGTTCAAGGTGCAGGACTTGACATGGAACCCCCTAAAATATCTCAAGTTTTGCTTCATTCCATAAACCTGCCCTAAAGCTCCACTCTTTATTGGTGTACCTCCTCTGTGAACCCCTCTGCTGGTGATAGCAGTGAATATGAAAGAGGGCGCTAGATTCTTAGTTGCGTTAGATCTGAAACTGCCTCCCAATGAAGAGAGGTATGCCTTTCTCTCCTGCCTGTGGGCTTCCCAGCAACAACTGATGTGTCACTGTGATAAATAGGATGCTGGACTAGATGGACCTTTGACCTGATCCAGTAGGATCAGGTCAAAGTTTTTTTTTTTACATTTTTGTGAAGGATATATAATAAACTCAGGCTTCAGTCTTTAGGCTGAACACTTGGAAGTAAATACCACTGAAATGGTTATTGATCAACAAATATGACACTTGGAAAACCAAACTGCACTGTTGTAGGACTCTTTGGTACCAATACCAAGATATTACACACAAGTATGCGATGAATGCAGATCTTCCCTCTCCTTCTGCAGAATACATTGTTTCTGTTCATTTCTCATGTCGATTAGAAAGGGGTGCAGAAAGGGGAGGAGGCCTGAATTTACCCCCTCCTCCACACCCCTCGTCCATATAGTAGATCAGCACTGCTATATTTGAGAGTACCAATCATAAATGCATGCACAGCTGGATTGGAGAGTTTTTCCCCTCCCAGGATCTTATCGGGAAGGGCATATGTAATTGGAAACTCCTCCTTTGTCAATTGAGACAAAGAGATTGAGATTGTCAAATTCAGAAGTACAGTTTTTACGGGGTGAAAAAAAGTATCAAAACACGTTTAGCAAAGTAGAGGAGAAGGAAAGATAGATTCTATCTGAAATACGATGCATGAAATATAAGTAATGGGAAGATTAAAAGTAAGCATCTGGAATATGCAAGAAATTAATTATCTGCTTAAAAAGAGACCAGAATACCTAATATAGTTTTTTGGTTTTTTTTAACAAGGAACAACTCCCTTGAAGCAGAGGCATATAACAGGCTGAAATGTAGTTTTCTCTTTCTGTATTTCCACCAGCTACAATTTTAATCACTAAGAAACTCAATTTCCATCTAGGTGAAATAAAAATTGGATAAGGCAAAAAGGCATGCCACACT
Source organism: Plestiodon gilberti rubricaudatus (assembly GCA_026170595.1). NCBI lineage: Eukaryota > Metazoa > Chordata > Lepidosauria > Squamata > Scincidae > Plestiodon > Plestiodon gilberti. Next base: position 185,419,211 of record JANXHW010000003.1, on the reverse strand, counting down.
GCCAGTACTGACAGATTCACAAGCTTTCACTGTAATTAATATAGAACCAAAAGAAGAATCTCTATCCTTCTCTAGTTAGCTATTCTCAGCAGTCTGTCCTGTCGAATATAATGGCAAAAAACAACAAAGAGTCCTGAGGCATCTTAACGACTAATGCATTTATTGTGAAATGAGGGTTTGTGGGGCAGAACCCACTTCCATCAGTTGTGTGCACTGGCCTAAATAGGTAGGAATATATACTCAGAGCAGAGAGAGAAGAAGTAATTTTTAAAACCAAGTGAGGCCAAGAGGTCAAAGCATACAAGAAATAGTGGTAGGTGTGTTAACAGTACTTACAGAGAAGAGAGATGAATAAAGAATCAAATCAAATGAATACAAGATCCAATCTGTGGACCTTGGTTTCAACAAATGCTGGGAGTGGCTATATCGGTGCAGAAAGTAATTGTTCCTCTCCAGGTGTTTATTTATACTATTGATCTTGCGATACTCTATTCATTACCAGTCAGGGTTGGGTCACACCAATGCTGATTGGATGTTGCTAAAGTCGGAGTTGGGCTCTTCACCTCCAGGGGGTCCAAACTCTCAGCCACATCTCTGTTGTTCATTTACAAATTGCTGCTGCTGATTTATAAATCTCTCTCCTCTGTTTATACCAGACAGCTGATAATGATGCTGTGAACTGCTGGAGCTGTCTCAGAATGACAAAGGGTTGCACAAAATGTGAAACTCTGGCTTCCTACATTGCAACTCCAAGGAGTAGAATGACGGCAGGAACTGCCTTTCTCTCTCTGCTTCAGCAGCAGGAGGTCTCCCCGTCAAGGAACAATTGGAAGCCTTGAATTAAAGGACATAGATAAAATGCAAGCGACCATGGCAAACAACAACAACAACAACAGTTTGTTTCTTGATAGAAGCAAAGGCTAGAGACCCACTGAAGGATTACAAGATTTTACTCCTGGAATGAGCAACTTAAGAATGGCGACATATCTACAGGCCCACTATATGACCTTTCAGACCTCAACATGAAAGACATTTCCTTCCACTCTTGAGCGTTAAGGCTGAGCTACATTACAGGCAGAGGCTCTGCCGCCGCCTCTGCCTCCGCCTCCGCGCTTGGAGCGGGGGAGCGTCTTCCCTCCTGTTGTCCCTCCTGTTGACCCGCCTTCTTAAAAAGATGATTGGAGGTAGTTTTGATTGGCATACAGCCACTCTCCCCCCCTCTCCTACGATTGGCAGGCTGCAGTAGCTCCGCGAACCGCCCCCTAGCTTTGCGCGCCCGCCCCCTCAAAAGTAGGATTCCAGTTTGAGGTACGCGCCGGCCTAGCGGAGGTCGCAGCGGCTCTGCTTGCTTCAAAAATGAGGTCAGAAGCTCCGCGACGCATGTAATGTAGCTCAGCCTTTACTTTTAACTAAAGACTTTGATAGTGCCATTCTAGGCATGTCTACTCAGAAGTAAGTCCTGTGTTCAATGGGACCTACTCCCAGGAAAGTGTGCATAGGATTGCAGCCTGAGTCTCTAGAAGTGGACTCTGCTATGAGTATGGTAGTTATGGTTATTGAGGTGTGTCTGCAGGTCTTTGACGTATAATGTGCGGCTCTTGGAAATAGGTTGGCTGAACTTCATTTTGCATCAGAATTAATATAAAAGGCAAATATTAAATTTTCAAGCTTTATAATTATTTACCAGGAATTAACTGAGAGTCCACTGGATTAAACACAAGTTTGTCATAGTGAGTAAATATATTTAAGAATTTAAATGTTTCTTAAATATTGCGTCTCTCAACCATCTGAAGTTTATCACATGTGACTCTTACATTAAGCAAGTTTGGCCACCCCTGTGCTATATGGTCCTGCTCTGCCCACTTGGTATCCCTGTTGGACATGACCGAGACCAGAGAAGGTTTGGGAGACTCCGTGTAGCTCCAGTACCATACCTCAGTTAATTTCACTCCGTGTCCCAGATGAGTTTTCAGCATTTTAAGTTCAACAGAGGACCAAGGGAACTACACACTCCCTCGTCATTAGCTGTAGAAACTGTTGTTGCCTCCAACTTCAAAGAACAGGGGTCAGGCCTAATCACGTATCTTCAGATGGTTTTTTGAGGGAAATACATAGAACATTTTGGGGCATCATTGGACTCTGTCCCCAAAAATTGATTTATAGTGCAATCCTGTCTAAAATGCAGCGGCGGTGCACCTAAGGCAGCCACTGCATCCGAGTCAGGATTGGGTCCATGCTGGCTGAACTGGAGCGCTCCTCAGGAGAAAGGGACATTCATCCCTTTCCCCTGGGTAGAGCCCCAGCAGGCCCAATGGGCCTCTTTGGATGTGCATCTGCAAAATGACTGGCGTAAATCTGAGAAGCTGGTGAAGGGCCGGCCAGGCCTGGTGGATAGCTTTTGGCAGAGTGCACCGCCGATGGTCCCTCCCCCATCCCTGGCCCAGTGGGCCAATCATCTCTTCCCATTCCACCCTGGTCTGTCCTCCCCATGCCTTTGCCCCGACCGGTGGAAAACCTACCTTCCCTGGCAGGCACAGCTCCTGGTCTGCGGCAGATTGAGCGGTGCCAGCCTCTCGAGTGTTGAAAATGTGCCTTAGAACACGCTTACAACACCTGGCACCAGCAAAGCCATCGCTCCACCAGTGGAAAGTGACACAGGATTGTGCCACTAGTTATGCTAGAAAGGCCTTATGGAAAAAGAACGCCTTTATACTCTTCCTAATGCAGATCTGTGGGCTTCCATTGGGAAGTTTCATAACTGAGGTGCCACAACCAAAGATGACTGTTTTATGCCTTTCATAACATGAACGTCATACTTCAGACCTCTACAGATTCCCTGACCTTGCTGCTGCAGCTTTAAAAAGTGGTTGTGCAAACAACACATAGTCTCCTCTAGAGAAATGCTTACAATATTCAGGGCCTTTCCTGCATTGATGCAGCCATGCTAATGGGACGTGTACTGCATTCTGTGGTGGAGGGGCAGTCACAGAGGCCTCCTCAGTGTAAAGGAACGTTTGTTCCCTTACCTCAGGGCTGCATTGTGGCTGCATCGGAACTGGAAGTTGGATAGGATTGGGCACTGAGTGTGGTAGGTTAGGCTGAGACTGACTGGCCCAAGGTTTGTGGCTGAGTAGAAATTTGAACCCAGGTCTTCCATGGGTTCTCTAAGTCCATCACTCTAGTCACACAACCACATTGGCTTTCCTCATGCAAAAGCAGGTCTAAGATTGCTGTAGTTTCTTAAAATCAGTTCTGAGAATAGATGCTCATCTAAATTTCCTATATTTTCCTTTGCTTATACTATGGTCAAAGGGCTTCCAAATGCTAATGGATGAAGGAACCCAACATCTGCTTCAGCAAATAGAAAAGGAATACAGATAAGCATTTACTACAAGCTGCCTTTTGTGAAATCAATTTTAAATGTGAATTGGCAGATGTGCCTTAGAATATCTGACACATGCCACCTAAGTTTTATTTTAAAAACCTCCAAGGAAGGAGAATCTGCAGTCATCATAGCTAGACTGCTGCAGTATTAAATGCATATTTTTTTCTCCTAACAGCTTAAACTTAGTGCAATTTAATATTTTTGCTGTGATCCAAGACTTTTACTACTTAAACGTAAGAGGTTTGCATGCACTGAAAACAGGACAAACATATACGTCAAAATATTTCACCCTTGAATTATACTATAACATATATATTACCGGTAGAACTTTTAGAAAATTACTGACATTCAAGATGTGGAAGTTTTGTAACACTTGTTGGCTAAGAGTGTGACCCTTGCCTTTCCTTCCCCAGAGCCTGTAAGTTTAGCTGCCAAACACTATTCTTTGCTAGAGATGCCAACCCTCTGGCCAAGTTATGATACATACAAGGCCTCCTGGAGTCACAGACATCTTAATAAAGTCAACGATATAGAGGTGTTTTTGGAATGGAGATGGTTCTTCAAATATCTAGCTTCTCTTTCTAGACACATTTTAGGTTGAGTGTTGTGGCTTTTCTTTCTGAAGAAGTTCCTAAATATGCAGCTTGGTATATATCAACTTATCTGCACACCCCAAGCATCACTATGGGATATTCGTCTAAATTTCTGTATCCATATGCAATCTTTGGAAGGTTATGCAGCTATAGCTTGTCTTTAGTGTAAATGTGCGAGTAGGAAAAAGGGCAAGTTAATTTTCATACCTTCCAAAGTACACTTGTTTTGCATTCAGACCAAGAAAAGCAAAGACTAGATTTTGCAGATAAATGACAGAAGGATAGCTGTGAGTCTGTCACTCCAAAATCAAAATGGAGTCTTGTGGCACCTTAAAGATGAACAGATTTATGTCGCACAAGTTTCCATGGACTAGAGCTCTTCACTGAATAAAGGGAAGACACAAACTTCAGATGTGAACAACTTCTAGAGCAGTAGCTATGCAAATCTGTAGCAGCAAAAACAACAAGGAGTCTTGTAGTAATTAAAAGACTAGTACATTTATTTCAGCTTAAGTGTTCATGAACTTGATTCTAATGATGGGTTAAGATCAGTTAACAATCACAAAACAGGAAGCCAATTTCCAAGTTTCATGGAACTTTCTCAGGAAGAGGGGGATGCTACTAATAAAGGGCATGGTAGATGTTTGTTCTGCGATATGTTGAGACAACAGGGATCGGCAACACAATGTAGTATCTCACCAATCCGAATATCCATCTCCAGCTGAGCTATGCAAGCTATGTTTCTGGCTCCACACTTGCATGCCTGGGCTGCACTGCGCCTGTGCGCAAGATGACACAGCACACAACTCCTCACGTCTCGACCATAGAGATACGGAAACAGACTATCCTTTGCGTTTTCTTTGCCCACCATTCTCTTCTCCTGCTCCTCCCCCCCACTTCCTCTTCTGCACCATTCCCTTTTCCAATCCAGAGAGTGGGAGGAGCAGCAGCAACGGAGGTGAGTGGGCAGATGACAGTGGGCAACCTCTGCCAACCTGTTACCTGAGACAACAGCCTCAGGTGATCTCATGGATGAGCCGGCCCTGTTGGGAGAAGATAACTCAACCCAGTGAGAAATTTGTGCAAGACTGAATTGCTTTTGTCCAACACTGGAATTGGGCGATGCCCAGAGAAAATTTTAAACAGGAGGCACTGTCTGTGATTAGAGCCCTTTATATCATAGTCACTGGGGTAAATCTTGGCGCTTCGTCCATGTTACAAAAGAAAATAAACCGACGTTGTATCTTGTTAAGTACACATGGAAATATTTGGCTGTTAATTTCCATCTGCTCTCCCTTTCTTAAAAAAAAGTTTGTTTATACAAGTATATACAGTACATAGCTTTCTTCAATCAGCTTGGTGCTTAAGGGAAAAGCAAGCCTCACTGATATGTGCACTTTGACTTCTCACAAATCTTGAAAAGCGGTGCTTGACCTCAGTGATAACAGTCAAGGTTTAGAATGGGTCTACCGGGAGGGCTTCTGAATGTTCTGCTTTGACCAAGTTGCAGTGTAGACAACCAGCTTGGTTACTGCCGATTTGCAATACCGACACAAACCCATGTGTGTAAATTTTGTCTATAAGATTTTTTGCCTTGGTTTCCCCATTTTTTTAGTTCAAATAATTTTTGGTCTCTGCATGGGCAAAGCAAGATGATTCAAGTCCCAAACAGACCCACCTGAAAAGGCCAAAGTCTGTGTCGGGTGGAGGGAGATGACTAATCCAGGATCAATTCCTTCTGCATTGGCGGTATGATCTCACCACACTCGGCACCGGTGGATCACCTCCTGCAGAGTCCGGATGCCCTCGATGCTTTTGTCTTTCAAGGCCATCGCCAGGAGAACGGGCTTGTTCCCAGCATCCTGAGACACGGATGACACTAGATGCTTGGCACAGATGTGGACAAGAGGCTGCAAACAGAGACAGTCCCTCAGAGGAGGCCTCCCCTAAATTCCTGTCTACAAACCGCTGGAGAACTACTCTCAGTTCGTGTTGCCAGCGCTGACCTAGGCTAGATTAACCAAAGGTTTGACTCGGCATAAGTACGATCCTCGCTCCATTCAGAGTCCATGTCTCTTATGCCCCACAGGTCCATCTACAGCTGTCTACAAATTAGAATCAGCACCTTGTGTCCCCCCCCCCCCTTCTTTAAATACAAGAATATAAGAAGAGCCTTGCAGAGTCAGGCCAAAGGCCATCTAGACCAGCGTCCTGCTTCCACAGTAGCTCACCAATTCCCACCGGCCTACTCTTTCAATCTGTGGTTCTACTTCACTTTCTTCCTGTACACATCTTCAAAATAAATATGTCATGTTACAGTTTTAAAAAGCAGTTTCCTTCCTGGAGCAAAACAGCCGTTTCGGGGCTGCAGGGGCATTTTTGTGGCAACTGCAGCACAGGGAATCGAATTCCTCACCACCATCACCCGCGGTCCTCATTAGGCCAGCTGCCACTTAATTGCTTTAAAAAGACAGAAAAGCAAAGTGGCATTTAAGGTCAAGGTGGGCCATTTGACCCAGAGAAAAACAGGAATAGGAAGGACTGCAATAAATACACATACTTCGTCTTTCCCAAGCAGCACTTTTGTGGCAAGCAAAGGCTTCCCAATGCCAGTGGCCACGACGTGGGGCTCCACCGAGATGAGGGTCCCCATCTTCCCGTACTGGGTCACCACCACAAGGATGGTGTTTGCAAAGGCCATGCACACCACTTCTGTGGGCACACCCTGTACCACCTCTGCCGTCTGCTTCGAGTCTGGAATGGATTTTTCAGCCATGGCTGCGGCTTTTGACTGTGAAATGAAAACGTCAGCTGTTATTCCAACTTGAGCGATAACCTGCGAGGCAACGGGGGGGGGGGGGGGGAAAGAGCAAGTCCATAACCAAATTAGGACTTTACAAACCCAAGCCAGTATATTTGTTTGTTCCCTCTTTCTATTTTTCGTCCTTAACAACTGAGGCTGAGAGTGAGCAGCTGACCTGGGCCCTTCCCATTTATTCAAATTTAAGCCCCTGATGTAGCTAAGGCTGAGGGGGAGAGACAGAGAGAGCAAGAGCCTGGCTGAGGCAACCAAGCTGCACCTAAAATGGAGGGCAGCAGTATTGCTGAAGCAAACCAATTTCCCAAAGTGTGAGGGAATGAGAAATGGCATGCTGTCAATTTCCAAAGTATATTACCCCAGAGCAGTAAACTAGGCTTCCAAAGCCACCATGGTGAAAGTTTCGCAGCCTGTAAGGCTAAGAAAATGTAACTGGCCCTAGAAACCTGACAGAGAGCAGCTGCTCCGAGACGCCCCCCATGATATAATTTAACCGAAGGATATGGAGGCTGCTAGTCTGGGGTGGGGGAACCCCAGTGAGTGTGAATCTTGCTTTTACAAATACAATACCTAGGCCCCACATGGGTAGGCTTACCAGATCTCCAACCGGGACAAAGTGCTAGACCTTTAGGAGAAGGAATGTGGGCAGGTGTAGCTTGTTAAACCTTACAGCACACTCCTAGGCATGTCTACTCAGAAGCAAGCCCAATTGAACACAATGGGGCTTGCTTCTGAGTAGACATGCCTAGGAGTGTGCTCTAAGGTTTAACAAGCTATACCTGCCCACATTTCTTCTCCTAAAGGTCTAGCACTCTGTCCCGGTTGGAGATCTGGTAAGCCTAACTCTGTGTAACTCTGGTAAGCCTACACATGGGGCCATTAATAGACTGACTGACCATATCCAAAAAGGGACAGGGTGCCTATACATTTAACCACTGGAATTTGGGCTCACCATGGAAGGGTGTAACAAGCTACACCTGTCCAAATTCCCTCTTCTTACAATGGTTAAAGGTATAGGCACCCTGTTCCTTTTTGGATATGGTCAGCCTAGCCATTAAGTTGCTGAAGTCTCCCCAGACAATCTCCGATGCTCCCAAATTGCTGCTGGACAGCTGAGAGGCGCTGGCACAGAGCCAGGCATTTGGAAAAAAAAGAAAATAAACTGAGCCTTTCCAGGTCCTCTTCTTTTCAAAATGCAGCAAGAACTGAGGGAATAAGTAAGCACCCTAGATGTGACGACCAGAACTGTACGCAATACGCCAGATGTGGCCTTACCATCGAAGTGTATTAGGAAAATACAAATGATTAGGAAAGATGAATACAAATTAGAAAAGAAAGATTAGGACAGGGCTGCAAATGTCCTTTTGCAGTTTTATGCAACAATGCCAGAGTAGACAGGGCAGAGGCATCTTGTCTGGATATTATGATGGACTGTTCCTTTAAGAAGAATGTGGAGGGATTGGGAAACAGCTGCTCAGCAGAACTAGCATGCAAGAACAGCAAGGAAAGTCCCTCAGCATCTTCATGCCAAATTTCTGTCAGTAATGCAAACCACTTAGTATACCAAGTCTGAAATCATGTGCAGCTCAATTGTCGGCATGTTTACTCAGAAGCAAGGCTTACTGTTTTAATACCGCCTTTTCTGCATAAGGGGTGAACGTGTAGTGTTTCTGCAACTTTTTTTCTAACATCTCCTTTTTATCCATTTTGTTAACCTCATGTACTACCTTTCTTTAAAAAAAATCTCTACTTGTATATATACACCACTAGCTTTCTTTCCTGAGTGAAATGGTTCAGATGACATTTACTGGTTAGCCTCTCTCAGTGCATTTAAAGGTAGAATGTGCCCCAAGGACCCCCAAAAGCTGATATGCACCTGCCTTTATATTTAAAAAAACGCACAGAAAATAGTTAAGTCTTGAGGCACCTGAAAAACTAACAAATACATCATGGCATGAGCTTTCATGGGCCAGAGCTCACTTCATCAACAGGCTACTCTCCTAACCCACAGCACGTTATACAAGAGAATAAGCCTTACTGGATGTAAGGATTTATTTATCATCAACTTGCTTTCTCTTTCTGAGCAGTGAGGTGAAGAGGATTGGCCTCTGAGACCGGAAGGCAGAAGAAAGTAGGCCACCAAGGATCTCCATACTCAGGAACAACTCCGGAGTGAGCAATGGAAACAAAGTGAGGGCAGTAGCTTCAGAAAGCACGACTGAGCATGTTCCAGTTTACGAGCATGCTCACTTACAATGAGCTTGCAAATTCTGAGCGGTTGCAGGTTTTGATATTTACAGATATACCGAAGGCCCCCAAGTGCTCCCTTCCTGTGTCGTTTTCCTTTGCTGGAGTCCGCCTTGTCCCGGGCTGGGTGGGCGGCACCCAGTTCGGTCCTATCCAGCAGAGCGAGAGACGGGGAAAGAACTCGGCGCTCGTCCTTCCCCCCCCCACCCCTCTTGCCCAAGTGTATATAGAGCAGGAAGGGCACCGCTGGCGTCTATCTCCTGCCTCTGAGATTAGATCCTGCTGCGGATGTTAAGATGGCTGCGCTAAGTCCGGTTGCGCCTGAGCTGCAGCACTTGCTGGAGAGGGATCCCTTCCTGGCTCCTTTTGAGCAGGACTTCGAGCGCAGGTAACCAAGAGTGGCATGCATCTGGACCCACTGCTCCAAGGAAACCCCATGCCATGCACCCCTCCAAATCCCCTTCTGTTCTATCTGACACAAATCCTGTCACCTCTTCTTCCTCCTGGTGCGATTCCTATTTCTCCTTTCTCGTTCAGAAAGAGAACAGCTGCTTGCGACACCCATACCGCTACCCTGCAGCAGTAGAACACGTTTGGTTTTGATTTACATCCCGATCCTAAATGTTTACTCGGGAGTAACTCTCACTTAAAATCTCTTTCAGCGTGCAATGAATTAGACTTACTTCATATGTTCAGGATTGCAACTCGATTCTCTGCACATTCAGAGTTAAATGCCTCCGAGCTCAGTGGGGCTTACTCCCAAGTAAGCATGCACAACCCTTGTTGTTTTAGGACCAATAGCGTAGCTCTTGCCCAGCAGCCAGACTTGGGAGGAGCAGCTGCCTGTAGCCTCGTTAAGGGGAGGGGGAGCTCCTCACTCTTCTCTGTTGTCACCGCCTGATGAGGCGGGTGGGCGACGATAGCAAAATAAGACCCTCCTTCACGTGCATTTCCTGACTCTCCCGGTGTAAATCATGCATGTGTCTTGCGTGCTTGCCTGCTGGTGAGGAGTGAAAGCTTCTGATTGGTGGAAGACTGGAGAAGTGCAAATTCCTTTGCAAACCCTGCTCAAAGGAAATGTTAACTCGCATGCCCAGTAGAATTGGAGCAAGCTCTGTAGGTCGAACTGAAGCCAGCTGGCTGCCCTCATTTGGCCACAGAAGTTGGCGTTTGCCCTCACTTAGTGGAGTGTGTGGAACTTTTTCTTCATATGCTGCAAAAGCATAGGCAGAGAAAGAGGGGAACTTTAGTGTTTAAACTGAATGTACAGTATATATAGCAGGGGTGGCCAAACTTGCTTAAGAGCCACATACGATGATGTTTGAGAGCCAAAATATTTAAGAAGCATTTAAATTCTTAAATATATTTACTCACCATGAACATTAAATTTATGCTTTAATCCAGTGGACTCTCAGTTTATACCTGGTAAATAATTATAAAGTCTGAAAAGGTCTTTACCTTTTTTTATTAATTGTGATGCAAAAAGGAGCTCAGTCAACATATTTCTGAGAGCTGCACATTATACGTCAAAGAGCCGCAGCCGCATGGAGCCGCAGTTTGGCCACCCCTGATGATATATAGCATATTTCTAACGGCTCGGGTCCAGGGTATTTGAGGGACCGCCTCCTTCCTTATAATCCGACCCGTACTCTGAGGTCATCAGGGGGGGGCCCTGTTGACTGTGCCGCCATTGGCGGAAGTGAGGGGGATGGCGGCGCGGAGTAGGGCCTTCTCGGCGGTGGCGCCCCAATTGTGGAATTCCCTCCCCTTTGAATTAAGAACGACTCCCTCTTTAGAGGCCTTTCCGCGGGGCCTTAAGACGTTTTTATTCAGGACTGCTTTTAATGTCTGACATGGTGGGCTGACCTTTTAACAAATGGTTTTAATATATGTAAATGCTGGTGACCCACTGGGGTTGTTTATTTTTAATCTTAAGTGTTTTAATTAATTATTTTAATGTGTTTAATTGTTTTAATGTGTTTATATGTATTTTAATATGTTGTAAGCCGCCTTGAGTGCCCTCGGGAGAAAGGCGGGCTACAAATTCCTAAAATAAATAAATAAATAAAATAAATATTTATCCTTGTCTACTGGTGAGAGTCTTGGAAGTGACAAGGCTTACCAGATTTTCCCGGACCCGAACTGGGATGCTGTTTTTTTTCTTCCCTGCCGGCCCTTCCGACGGCAAAGCAGCCAGCCGCCGGAACAGGTTTAGTTTTCTTCCCTGCAGGGACCAGCCAAAACTACCCCCGCTGCCTCCATCTTTTTGTCCCGGCCGGAATAATACAGTATAATAAATAAATAAAATTTCTTACTATTTAAATATTGATTAGTAAGTCTTCCGACTGCCCCCACTCGCTGAGCTTCTTTTCTTTGTCCCGTCCGGCCATCTGCATTCTCCTCGCGGCTGGCCGGGACTGCCCCACCTCCGCAGTGTATTTGTCCCGGCCGGCCGACAGCATCCGCCACAGCCGTCTGGGACTGCCCCTGCCGCTGCCACCATGGCGTCTTGGTCCCGTCCATCCGTCTGCGTCTGCTGCGGCCGGCCAGAACTGCACTGGCCGGCCAGAACTGCACCCGCCGCCGCTTGCCTTTCCGTCGCTGCCACTTCCTTCATCCAAGCCAGTCGGCTGCGCCTCATCGCAGCTGGCCGGAACTGCCCACATTTTCGCCACCACCGCGGCTGCTTTTTTCATCCCGGCTGTCTGGCAGCACCTCATCGCGGCTGGCCGGGACTGCCCTTGCCGCCGCCTCTTTGTCCCAGCCGGAATAATGTAATAAATAAATAGTTTTGGCCAGGACTGCCCCCATTGCTGCTGCGTCTTCGTCCTGGCTGGCTGCGTCCTCTGCGGCCGGCAGGAAATGCCCTTGCCACCGCTTGCCTTTCCACCACCGCTACTTTCTTTGTCCCGACCGTCTGGGTGCACCTCATCGCAGCCGGATGGGACTGCCTCCGACGCCTCTTGTTCTTTCGCCACCACCACGGCTGCTTTCTTCGTCCCGGCTGGCTGGCAGTGCTTCATTGTGACTGGCCTGGACTGCCCCCGCCACCAAGGAACAGGTTTTGTTTCTTCCCTGCCAAGGCCGGCCAGAACGACCACCGCCGCCTCCATCTTTTTGTCCCAGCCAGGATAATAAAATAATTTTTCTTACTATTTAAATGTTGATTAGTAAGTCCTCCGAGTGCCCCCGTTTGCTGAGCTTCTTTTCTTCATCCCGGCCAGCAGTTTGCGTCCTCTGCGGCCAGCCTCACTGTCACGGCGGCAGGTGCTTCGTCCCAGCCAGCCAGCTGCACCTCATCATGGCTGGCTGGGACTGCCGCCGCCGCCATCGCACCGTCTTTGTCCCAGCCGGCCAGCTGCTCTTTGCGGCTGTCCAGGGCTGCCCCCACCGCCGTCTTGCCGTCTTCGTCCCGGCCAGCCAGTTGCATTGCGGCCAGCCAGGACGCAGACGCCGCAGCGGCGGCAGTCCCGGCTGGCCGCGATGTGTAGCCAGCCAGCCAGGACGAAGACAGCCGGAGTACCAGCTTTCTGGGACAGTCCTGGCTTCTGGGGCGGCCGCATCCGGTTGGAACGCTGGCCAGGATGCACCCCGGAAACCGGGACTATTGCAGGAAATCCGGGACATCTGGCATGCCTTCAACATCCCTAGTTTAAAAGGTGGGGTGTCTCAAAGGCTAAATCACTATTTATACAGTACAGTACAATTTACTGTTTTATGACTTTTTAAACTACCTAATAACTCAGTATCAGCTCCATCTTATAAATAGATATGAAGGGTGGTGGTGGCTGATCCCAGATTTCAAATCTTCCAAATTCATGGCCAATTCTCCATTCACTGAATTACAGTGTTTACCTGACAGTGAAAGCATGGATGATGCTGAAGGAATATTAATGTTCATGTTGTGAATAACATGTCAGACTTGGAACCAGGCAAAACTGGATTTGATTTCCTGCACGTTTGTGAAGCTTACTGTGTGGCCTTGGGCCAGTCTCTGTATGTTGCTGACGTTCCTCACAGGGTTGTTGTAGGGATCACATGAGGGAGGGGTAGCATGCATGTTGTCCTGAGAAAGAGATGGATAAATCTGTGGAAAACTTGTCACAGCCTATTGTGAAAAAAAAAATATGAAACTAATAATCAGGCTGTGCAGATGAAGGATTCAATAGGTGCCTCATAGATTCTCAATTGCTGGAGTCGGAAGCGCTAGGGAACAGATTTTTAGCCCGTATCTTCCTCCCACCTACACACAATGAGGTTTTTGCAAGTACATAAGTCTGTTTTCGTTAATAGTGGAATTAAAATGAAGGAGAGACTAGAACTGTGTAAAGATCGCTACACTTGAACTGTTGGGTTTTCTATGATCCCATCACTTGGAGACCTTCTCTCTCCTGCCCTAGAAGTGATATTTTTGAAGAGGGCAGTCACAATGTGTTAGAATTGGCTGCTGTCATTACTGGAGAAACATGTTGCAGCGACTGTGACATGTTTGTTCCCCCTCCTCATTAAAAAAAAAATGCAAGTTACAGCACTGTGCAACACAGAGCATTAAAAAGTGGTAGTGGTTATAGTTTCTGATACTATAATATGTTAACAGGACTTTTTCAGTTGTGTGCACATTTTCTAGATGTATTCTCAGGCAAATGAAACAGAACTTCCCAATTGTTTGTGATGTCAAAGTGACAGTTCTAAATGCTTATGTTGTATAATCTTGTTGTAGTACATGGCAGATACGAAACTGCCTCTTTATCCCGTGCGGTGGAATAAACAGACATACAGAGCAATCCTGTGTAACCTTGCACTGGTGTAACAGTAGATGCACCAGTGTAACATCAGATGTACCAGTGTAAGTGCAATTACACTGGCCTAAGTGCACTTACACAGGTGCATCTACTGTTACATCGGTGCAAGGTTATACAGGATTGCGCTGATAGTAACGTGGATCAGGCTAAACCCCCTCATATTCAACAGTCTAAGGCGACGTAAACAGCAGTAATTCAAGACATTTGTTTACATTGCACACAGTATAGATTTGAATTCCACTGCACTGATCAATGGATGAGGATTCCATTTGGCGAATTCCAGAGGGGTTACCCTTTTGTGACAAAAAACAACTTTGATATAGAGATCAATCTTGGTACAAGAGTAACGGATTCATTGTGACATAAGCTTTTTTAGACCAGAGCCAATTTAGGAAGATGCATGAAGTGTATCCTGAACTGACAGATTTTATTTATGTAGTGACGAATTCCAGAGGGGTAGCTTTGTTACAGTGCCTCCTATGCTTGTATTACTCAGAAGTTCAATGGGACTTATTCTTCAGCAAGTGTTTATAGATAGGATCGTAGCCTTGCAAAGGCAAGTTTTTAGTGTCAGAGAGCACTGCATTTGAAGAAAGGGGAAATAAAAGTGCCTCAAGAACAGATTATATCACAGATTTATACAATTCTATGTGAATTTAACTGTGAGGGACAGCAGGTTAAAATATATGATTAGCTGAAAGCAAAACTTGAGGAAGGCTATTACCTTTGGCACTTGGGAATTCATATGGTAATTCGTTTTTCTCTGTGTACTGACCTTGGAGAAAAACTGTCTCAAGGTCGTGACCAGATAGTGTATTACACCAATAATTCTCAGGAAGTTTTCTTTTCACATATAGTTCAATGTACTGTAAATGTAGGAGAGAATCTGCACGTAATTTCATCTTTGAACTTGTAAAATAGTAGAGAAAAATACTGGGATGAGATTCACAGCGTACCAATCCTGCGTAAGTATCCGTCGGGTGGCCCAGACCCTAACCCGCCGCCACCGATTTCAAAGAGTCAAAACTTACCTTTTTTCTGGGCGCCGCCATCTTGGATCTCGCAAAATCTCGCGAGATCCAAGATGGAGGTGCCCAGAAAAAGGTACTTTTTACCTTTTTTTAAGCGGCGGCACGAAGGGTAGAGGCGGAGGCGGAGGAAGGGCACAACGAAGATGATAGTGGCGGCGGCAGAATGGCTGCAGCGGGACAGGCAAGTCAATTAATTGGCTAGCTAAAAAAGTTTTCGCGCCCCCCCAAAAGAAAAAGATCTTTAAAATTTATTTCAATTAATTATTTATTTAATTGTTTTTTTGGGGGGGTCCCCCGGTTAAAACTAGGAAAATCTGGTAAGCCTAAACATGAGGCACTGTATGCGAAACTGTTTTACTCATTGACTACCTCTTAAATTTTCTGAATTACTATCTTAGTACCCAAAAATATAATAGTTTTTAAAAGATCTGCACCACAGATCAGTGCATATTTACTTTGAAGTAAGCCTTGTGTGTTTCAGTGAGACTTTTCCCCTCATCATAAATATGTTTAGGATATCATATGCTGCTTAAGTCTGTTGCATTTCATGAAGTCTCTCTGGCCCATGAAAGCTTATGCCACAATATACAAGTTGAACTTCAAGGTGCCATAAGGTTCTTGTGTATTTATTTTATCAATGCACATAGACTCATGGGTATAAAAAATGGAAATGATGGACCCAAAAGGTCATGAAATGCAAAGGTTCCATCTGTGACATTTCTGTATAAAGCTACCTTATTATTATAATACATAGTATTGGTAGCATTTATTCTGAAGGCAGGCTTAAAACATGTTTAGACTAATTTCTAAAGGTGTCTGGAAATGCTAAACTTTTATCTTCAAATCCGCTTTAAAAAAATCAGTGGAATAAGTAGCATTTTAGCATACCATTCAGTGGAATAACTAGCATTTTAGCATACCATTCCGCTTGTGCTTAAAAATTGGTAAAGTTGTGTAATCAGATTTCCTATACAGTATTTTTAATGGTATTTTAAATTTTGATATCTGCTGTGTGCTAACTTCGTTATGTTGGTTTAGCGCGATTTGTTATGTTTGAATTAAGACTTTGGTGTTAATCGATTAATCAGCGTCGGGGTTGATGAACATTTAGGCCTTGATTAATCATGCACTGCCCATACAGCTTCTAGCGGAACAATGGAAGATGATGGGGGGGCCCCCTCTGGACTGATTTCTCATTTCCTACTAGGACTTGCGTATGGAGAAAGAGGAAGCAAAGTGCAGTGTTTTTCACATTTCTTTTATCCTGATAGAATTATGTTCTCGTTTCCTCTGGGCACCTGTCACATTTCTCAATGGGAGTGTTGCCCGGAGAAATGTAACTTTTTAGCTGCTGATGCCTGTAGAGCTAAAAGTGAGACAAGAGTGATGTTCTACTGCCACTGATCATCCATCCCTTCTGGAAATGGATCATCTCAGTCGTTCCTGAGATGATGCAGGTGGTTCCTCCCTCTTGCAAAGTTTCTATGATGGGCAACGGGGAGGTGAGCAATACAGTATCTGCGAATCATCTCTCCTTGCTAACAAAGGAAACCCAGCATGAAGGTGGTATACCACCAAGTATGCCAAAATGTTATAATATTTAAAAATGTGTCATGAATGTGCACATTTTAATCAGTAATCAATTGGACTGAAAAGCTGATAATAAAGGCCATGTGAATTGGGTTTCAGCCCTGTGTTTTATTGTTAGCATGAGATTTACTTCACATGCAAGCCAGTTTTTAATAACTTAGGTTGAAAGCATATTATTGGAATGTCCATATCCTTTGAAAACCTTGTTTAAACCATTGGAGGCTGTATGTTGGTTTTAAATCAATCTACCCTCAAATGAAGGTCTGGAATCAGTTTTGCCTTTTTCATATTGGAATGCTGGGCGTGGGACAAGCAAGCATCTCTCTGTGACTTTTGAATGTGCTTTGATTAGTGTTACTAAATACACCCCTCATGTTAGCTAGCAGCGCAGTCCTCTGCATGTTTACTCAGAAGTCTCTATAAGCTCATGGGGTTTATTCCCTTGTAACTGTATTTAGGATTATAAGCTCATGGGGTTTATTACCTTGTAACTGTATTTAGGATTATAGCCTATCAAAAATGTCATCTTGAAGTTGAAAGTTCATTTTAAATATATGATCAGTTTTCTCATATATATATATATTTAGGCATTTGTTATATAAGACAAAATAAAAGCAAGTGTTCAAACTGTTCCTTTGTCCAGTCATCAATATGATTGTAATTCCCTGGACTAAAATCACTGAAAAAACAAAACACACATTTACCCTTGCCAACACAGTTCAAAGTCTTCTGTTCAAATGATCCCTGCTTTTGATCACTTTCATCCTCCTCTTGTTTGACAATCTCTGTGGCCTTGTAAATTAGTAACATGTCCCCAATTTTCCCTCTGGTTTAAATTAGTGAATTTAAGTGGAAGGTAAAACTGTTGCCTGTTGCTAATGTTTAGAGATCTGGGCGCTGGGTTATTTTACTGTATTCGTGTAATATCTACATCAAAATTGCATCCCTGTAAACCAAATCAGTTAACCAAATGCCTGAATGAATCATCACATTCTGTCCAAACTAGATGTCCTTTTATCATTGATTTAATGTTTGCAGGACTGAGACTTTGATCTCAGTCCTACAGCCCAATCATGTCTAGGGCCGCTGCAGCGTACAAAAGCACACTGTGCTGGATCCTAGACAGGATCGGGCCAGTGCCGGCAGAGCTGGAGCACACCTCAGGAGAAAGGGACGTTCATCCCTTTTGCCCAGGGAGAGCCCCAGCGGCCCCTATGGACTTCCTCGGATGTGCGCTGGCAAAATGGCCCATGCAAATCTGAGGAGCTGGTGTAAGGCTGGCCGGGCCCGGGACAGGGGATAGGATTTGGCGGAGCACACCGCTGATGATCTCTCCCCCATCCCTGGCTTGGTTGGCCAATCCCGCCCCCCAGAACACCCTGGTCTGCCTTCCCTCCACCAACTGGTGGTGACACCTGCTTGGTGCAGTGGATGGGCTGGATGCAGGGTGCGTAGACCTGCGTTGGCACAGGCGGTGCCTACTCGCCTGGTGCCAAACGTGCCTTATGACATGTTTATGACAGCCAGCGCTGGCAGAGCCGTCACTCCACCGGCGCTTCTTTGCACTGGATTGTGCCGATGGACTTGGGAGTAAGTACAGTTGAAATCATGGGGACTTGCTTTCAATGAAAGCTGCTATTGAGCTGAAGATAATTTATGTTCATGTCTAGGCTTAACAGACATCCCAGTCCGCCCGGAACAGTCCCGGTATTTTGGGGTTCAACACGGGCAGGGTCTCGGGAGGCCCCTGGCAGCCATGACAAAAAATAATATATTTTTTAAAAATGGTCGCCGCCATAAAAAACATGGCCACTGCCATTTATCTCCTGGATTGCTGCGGGCCGGGAGCCCTTCAGAACGAAGGGCTTCCAGGCCGAGCTGCGCACATGTGCACAAGCGGCCCGGAAGCCCTTCAGAACAAAGGGCTCCCGGGCCGCTTGTGCGCATGTGCGCGGCTCGGCCTGGAAACCCTTCATTCTGAAGGGCTCCCAGGCCACTTGTGCGCGGCAACCCTTGAGCAAAATGGCGGCAGCGACAGCAGCAGTGACGGCGACGGCTGCAGGAAAAGCGGCGGCCACAGTAAGGGGGTAATTTTTAAAAAAACAAACAAAAAAACCATTGAAAGAAAGCAACCCCCCCCAAAAAAAATCCAAAAACATTTTTGCCGCCCTAAAAAAATCGGGGGGGGGGGTCCCCGGCGTTATATAAATACTGGAATTATTATTATTATTAATGGGTCACCAAAAATATGGTAAGCCTATTCATGTCGGAAATAGGAATTGCTGATAATCTCTTGCCAACTTCTTTGAATGTTGGGGGGGGGAGAGGGTATTGTAGGTGATGGTTGTGTGAAAGAGGGAAGTCTCCTTTCTTCTTGTAAGAACAGCATTTCATATCCCTTGTCCCGTTCATTGATGCAGGGATTTCAGTAGGGTAGGCGTCTTATATATACAGTATTCTGTTCAGTTCCCATTATTGATGGTAATGACTTCTGACTTCTGACACTGGCTTAAGATGGAGGCGGGGCAGCCATTCTTTGCTGTCAGTCTTCCCAGCTTTCATGGGTGACTGAGTGGCAGCCCTGTGCCTCCTGTTCTCAGAGTGTCGGTGAAAGAAGGTGGGGAAGAGGAGCTGCTCTGTGCGTCAAAAGTTCAACAAAGGGATCATTAAGGGCAGAGTGAAGAAACCACATTTTAGGAGCAGTTGTGTGATTTTATTAAACGTTTGTGCAGCAACGAGTAAAAGGTGAAGCAGTTAATCTATTTTTTGTTCTTGCAATGTAAAATAGCATTAAGCTAGCAAAGCAGTCCAAACAACCTCTCTTGCATACAACCTGAGTTTGTAGCAGACATAATGAAAGGCCAGGGAAGCCAGGTGTATGTCATGGTCTTGCTTGTTGCTGATAGTAGGCCTCTCCCTCTGGCTCAGATCTTTCTTGGTGTTTTCATAGTCCTTTGGACATCCTTTTAGGAATTGGGTTTTTCTAGTATTTGGGCAGTAACATCTCTGACTGACCTCATCATGCCCATCCCCTCATGTAGTTGGCCCTCACAGACTGAGGGCCAGAGTCACAGTGCAACCCTCCCTCCACCACCGGCTGCACCAGTGGAGGAGCTGGGTAGAACGGGAGGCTTTGGGAGGGAAAGGGGATTTAAATTCCTGGATGTAAAGGGGAAACAGTCACTATATCTAGCCTTTTCCTTCACAGCGCAATCCTATCCAGCTGCCCCACTGGTGCAGCCCTTTAAATTCCCTTTAAAGGGGGATGTAAAGGAGATTTAAATCCCCCTTCCCTTCCAAAGCCTCCCATTCTGTCCTCCACCACTGGCTGCACCAGTGGAGGATCTGGATAGGATTGCACTTTCAGTTTCATATCTGCTGACAGTGGGCAAAGGTTTACTCATAGGCAAGGTTTCTTAGTGCCAACATTAAGATACCATAATCCCAAATATCTCTTATCATTGAGTCTCTTTGATCATCATCGTGTGTCAGTTGGCATCTCTCCAAGGGTGCATAGCTATCCATGCCATTCCCTATGTTGGTCTTCTGAAAGCAAATCCAATGTGAGCAATTTCAAGAGAAGGTACAGAATGATGGAACTCATACAAGCTGATATTTGGCTGATTGTATGACACAAATCCTGGTTTAGGGAACAAACTACCTGTTAAATAAACTATGGTTTCATGTTGCACCTAAACCGAGCCTATAAATTGAAATCCACAATAATGTCTATTTGACATGAGTGTTCCTTTAAAGCTGCACATGGTTTGAATCTTCAAACTTACATTAGCTTGCTCACATTTTAGTGAGAGTAATTAGTTTAACTTTCATTGTATTGACTTTTCACTAGTATTTCAACCTTTTCCCTAACAAGTAGAGCTTTAGTATCGATAATGTAACTCATGGCTATAAATCTCTAGTATTAATTTTACCAGAAGTCAATATTAATGAGGTTGCAGATTCAGCTCGTTAAAAGTGGAGTTCAGCCCCATTAGTGGAAGCAACCATCTTTTTTTTTTTAAAGTATTTTCTTTTATTTGGATGCCCAGCACTTTCCTTGGAAAAACTGACTGCTTTTTAAAATGTTATGTGTCTTTTAAAACTTGTCCCACCTATCCCAATGAAAGCAATCGCATAGATACAAAATTATTTTTTTAAATATGATGCTTTTCTGTTAAATATGAAGCATATACTTGGACTGACAGCTTTTCTCACAACTTTGCAATCAGGCTACTTTTCCAGTCCATATTGTTCCATGAAGTTGGCAAGCAGCATTTTAGATACCGGTATGTGTTGGTGTGATGCAGCGGATAGAGTGTTCAGCTTGGATGTTGGAAGCCCAGTTTCAAACTCCTTTTGAGCCGTGACGTTCACTGTCTTTTGAATGTAACTGACTTCACAGCATTCATGTGAAGGAGGGCAGAATGCAATAATAAATGGAAGCTGTACTTCATATGATCATATGCCACAGGCAACGTCCAGTATTGTAGCTGGAACTGGACAAAAATGTGTCTGTGTAGGGTGGTCATTTCAGTCTTTCTGGTTCTTGTGATTGCAAGCCATTATCCTAACTTCAGATGTCAAACTGTGTTGTATACGTTTTTAATATTTGAAAATATTAAAAGAAAATATTTCTTCAGACAGCGTGTAATTCATCTGTGGAACTCCTTGCCACAGGATGTGGTGATGGCACCTGGCCTAGATGCCTTTTTAAAAGGGGTTTGGATAGATTCATGGAGAAAGACCATCACAGGTTACAAGCCATAAGCAACCTCCTGGCTTTAGAAGTAGGTTTACTCTGTGCCAGGTGAAAGGGAGTGACAACAGGAAACAGGTTATCTTGTTGGCTGTGTGCTGTCAGAGGCATCTGGTGGGACCACTGTGAGATACAGGAAGCTGGACTAGATGGACCTTTGGCCTGATCCACAAAGGCTTCTTATGTTTAATATTTTATTGTCTTGTGTTGCCAAACATTTTCATGAATGGCTATTGTATGTCAGAGAAAGTGTGACTAGAACTAATTTGGAACTATGGCCAGATGAAGTTAGGGTATGCTTCCAATAAACCTTGTTTGCAGTGGCACGCAGCAAGTGACTTGTTCCAGTGAAGCTAAAACTTGATTCTGCCTGTCAGGATTGGAGGCCCCTGGTGAACTGCCCTCCATGAACTTTCTCCTCCCTGAATGGGTCCCAAGAGAGTCACCACGCCACTGTCACTTGATGGCTTTGGCACTGAAGTGGTCTCAGGTATCGGCAGCACGGGGACTTTCTGAGGTCCGTGGGCTCTTGGTAGCTGACGCATGATGCCAGCCTCTAGCTCTGACCCTAGCAACTTGTTTATTGGCCTATATCAACCATTTTCATCTGGATCTAGCTCATGTGGGCTGCAAATATATGGTACTTTCCATTTTAACAGCCTCATTTGTGACAGTAGCAGAGATTGTCGTTAGGTTCTCTTAGTTTTGAAGGGGCCTCCTTGGGTTTACTGTGTCGAATGATAGAATGTGTTCATCCAAATTCTTCTGTGAAATACTGTATGTACTCCTCTCTCTCTCTCTCTTTCTCTAGCAACTGTTTTGCTAATAGTAAAGTGTTATATAATCTCAAGTCACATATAATTTGGGATGTATTTTTAGTCTTCTGCTACTTAAACTGTAAAGGGCTCAGCTGGACTCATTAATGCCTGTAGTATAATAGCATTTTATGATGTTACAAACTAGTGTCAGTAAATGCTGCCTGTTAGGCTTTCCTATACTGTATTATTACCCACATGTACATTTTATGATATTTTTGCCACCTCCTGCAGGTGCTAGAATAATCTGTTTAACTATGAAGTCTACAACTTGAATTTTTCCAGTGGCTTTAGTGTACAGGGTGAAATTGCTTAGGAATTTAGTTTTAAATATGTTGGTCAGTAATTCACCCTGTTGGACAGACTCCCCTTCCCAGCTTTCATCAAGGCACATGGTAAGTAGTGGATTAATCAGACACAGGTGAGTGGGTGGAAAGAATTGGAAAATGGTGCGCAGTGCCAAGAATATTGGAGGTTTGTTTTTTCCTGACCTGGCTTGCTGGAGTTGAAAGCACAGGTTGAACAATTTTGAACAGTACATGAAGGATGGCTTCAAATCAGTTGGCTCTTGTTTTCTACTTCAGTATGTGTTCCTTTATACATTGCATTTCTGTGGAAGCAGCTACATTCCAATTCTTTCATTGCAGATGTTCTTTTTGTCAACTCTTATTTCCCTGGGCTGGCCATCTTGCTTACAGTCAGAGATGACTTGCATGCAGTCAGAGGCCTTCTTGCTTGCAGTGTATTCACAATATGCTACCATAAGAGCTTTGTATATGATCCACTCAGCAGACTTTCAGAAGGCTTCTCTGTGATTTAAAACCCTCTATTGGATATAATTTGCTATAATGGCCATACCGAATCCCAACCTGATATTAAGATGCTCTGCGTATAGGCTGACCCAATAAGTTTTCAGGTTGTGTTGCAAGGTGTCAAGGAAGTGTTGCACATACAGTACTTGTTTCATTTCCTTTTCTTTCAATCATTTTCTTTCTCAAGTGATGGACAGCCTTAAATGTGTGGAATCTGGCACTACATGCACCTTATGTTACTTAGGGAGCAATCCTGTTGTGCTCCGCTGCCGCTCCTGGGTGTTGCAAATGTGCCATAAGGAAGTATAGACTGTTGTATGAGACCAGCTTGAAAGTACACTCTCCTGAAATAGATTTCCAAGTCTGTTAGCAATGTCTGTTGTAGCCCCCCCCCCCCGAATGTTTGTAATTTTGGGCTAAGGATTAAACTAGTCATGGGGGGGGGTAAGTGCATGTTCACCTATTTTTTTATATACTAAAAGTGTGTAAGAGTATGACAGCAAAATTTTCTTTTCCCTTGACAAACAAAAACATATCTCCCCAAAGAAACAAACAGATGGAAATGAACCAGAAAATCCAATTCAAATGCAAACCAGGAAATGCACAGGAATGAAAACTTTTCCATTAGTGGACCTTCAGGGCAAACTAGGCTCTGACTGACTTTCATTCATTTCTGTGGGAAACCTACCCTAATCAGATCTGTGTGAGCAAAAATAATCATAAAAATTCATAGGGAGTATCTTCCCCCCCGACCCCCCCCCCCAGATGGGGGCAATTTGCTAGAACTGGGATGGGATTTCAGTCTTGGAAAAGTTTTAATTATGGAACTGCTGCCCTCCAAACACAACTCAACTTCCCATCCCAGGCGCCTATTGAAAAGATTGAAAAACAGACCTTGGTTATCACCTGCAGTGAAGTTCTTATTTCAAAGCTAAAGACACATGCAGAGAGCCTTTCTGTTGTAGGGAACAAAATAATTAAAACATAATAACAACCATCAGTGGCTGAGGATCATCCTTGCCAGTTCCCAAAAGTGGAGCATGCATTTTTTTCCAGTTAGAGAGGAGTTTCCATTGAAATAGTTAATTATATGCAAATAATGCATCCCTTAGCAATATATTTAATATAGAACTGATCAATAAATGACAGACTGATGAATATGAGCTTTTGGGGTTTTTAAATTTATTCATTTATTACAATTTTTATCTCGTGTTTCTTTCAAAGAGCTCAGGGTGATACACATGGTTCCTCCCCATTTTATCCTTGCAACAACTTTGTGAGGTAGGTTAAGCTGAGAAGTAGTAAGTGAGGATTTCAACTCGGGTCTGCCCCAGTTATCCCACTACCCTACCTGCTGTCACACTGGTGCCTGTTAATGATATGGAATATTCCCCTGTCTTCTATTTGAATCTTAGCAAATTGTTTATAGCAGTGGTTCTCAAACTCTTTAGCACCAGGACCCACTTTTTAAAATGACACTCTATTGGGACCCACCTAGCATTAGGAGATGCTCAAACATTTATCTCTCTGTATTTAAACAAGCTTGCAAACTGCAGGAGCTCAGCTTTTTGAAGGGCCATTAGCAGCTATCTGATTTTTGAATAGCTTCAGGGCTTGTGGCAATTACTTATCTGATATTTCCATCAGCTGGGACCCACCAGAAATCGGGTCAGGACCCACCAAGTTGGTCCCGACCCACAGTTTGAGAAACACTGGTTTAGAGGTACCATGTGTTTAATATTTTTTTTTTAATTTGAGAAGAAAAACACTGCTTTTTGTTGGCAATGTTGGCACTGCTTCAGCTTGGGCCAGGCCGGTGTGGAAGCTTTACTCCTTGCTTCTTTAGGTATGGGGTAGATATGCCACCTCTGCTACTGTATGTAGCCAAATGTGCACGTAAGTGATGTTTTTAATAAAATAGAGAGAAGCATTTTCATGCAATTTTTGGAAGAAAGGAAGGTCATACACAAACCATACTTGTCAAAATGTGCAGCTTGGCCCTAAAGATCACTGCTGCATGGCAGTTGTTTCAGCCTTCTCTGTTGGCTGGATGAGATTTAAGGACAGCTTCTTAAAAATGGTGTTCTAATCTTTATGAGCCACCTTGAGGACTTTGATTAGAGACTAATGTGGGAGAAGATATGCCGGTAGGTGCACGCGCATGTACATGCACTTTTAAAAATAACAGTAATTATTCCTTAATATAAGATGTTGCTACAAAGCAAGAATATATGTTCAGAGTAATTTACATTACACAATCAAGATAAGATACATTAATTATATTGACTTGATAATTTATACTTTAGCTAGAACTATAAACGATTTTGCAAGAAAACTAATTAAAACTTACGATTCTGCCCAAGTGCTATAAAGAAACTTAGTCCTTGGCATTAATATATAGGAACTGAGATGGAAAATGATACCCAGTATATTATAAACTGCCATAAATATGCTTCTTAATATTAGCCATGCTTGATTTGATTGATCACTACTTTAACCTCAAGACAAGGACACAAGACAAGAGCTGGGTGGAGCCCTGTTCCCAGTACCCTGGATCTTTGAGTTACAGACATCCAAGTTTGGATGACCGCGTCGGCATGCAGTCAGAGGCCTTCTTGCTTGCAGTCTATTCACAATATGCTACCATATTGCGCACAGGGGCAGTCTGTCTGTTGTGGTGCTTTTGCACAGGCCCAATAGTGCTGAGCCGGCTGTTTCAGTCTACATACATTCCAGCCTATGGACAGACTTCTGGAACGGAACAGTACCTATCTTGGGGACTTACAGCCCAATCCTGTGTAATATCTGCCAAAGCGAGCAAAGCACACTGCGGCGGTGTGAAGAACTGGTGACGGTATTAGGCATTGGCCCGTAGCAGTCTAATTGGGAAGTGAGAACTGCTGTAGTTCTGGTTGGGAGGGGTGAGGTGAGTTTGGTTTAAGTATTAAAAAAGGGCTTTCCGAGAGAGGACCTGTTGTTAGTGTGGCTACACTTCTCACCTTCATCTCTGATCTGAAAGTCTGCTTCTCCAGATGTGGTGTTGCAGGTTGGGCCAGTTGCTCTTAGTGAGATTCTGAGGTTGAGAGGTTGGGTAAGTTAGAATCAGTGTTTTCTAGGAAAGTTAGTATTTTATACTGTCAGTGTCTTTTGTATATATCTTCTGAGTGAACTGCCTTTTCTTTCATGTAACTTTTCAGTAATCTGTAGTAATAAATCTAAAAGCCCTTTATCAATTGTCTGTGACTGAGTTGAAAGAGGTGGACCCACATGACAGGCGGATCCTAAGCAGAGGTGGATCCGCGCCGGCGGAGCTGGGGCACACCTTGGGAGAAAGGATGTTTGTCCCCAGTGGCCCCAATGGGCCTTCTCGGATGTGCACCAGCTATAAAGGCGGCCAGGCCCAGGAAGGGGCGTTGAATATTGGTGGAGCGCTCCGCTGATATACCTGTCCCTGGCCTGGTTGGCCAATTGCGCCCTCCCCCGCCACCCTAGCTCTCCCTCCCGCCACACAGCACAGGACCTACCTGCATCCGGCGGCCAGGTCTTTGTCCTGTGGCGGAGTGAGCAGGTCCAGCCTCGGCACAGGTGCTGCTTACTCCGCGGGTGCAAAAAATGTGCCTTATGACACATTTACGACACTCTGTCCGCCAGCGCCAGTTTGCGCAGAACTGCGCTGTTAGGGTAGTTTGTGTGTGTGTGTGTGTGTGTGTATAAATACACGCACAGTACACAAATTATCATAGAATTATTGCTTTATAGTTCTACTGACTCTTAGCATAATCTTAAAATTTCTGAACAACTGTGATCTTCATCCTGTTCTCTAGATTTTATCTTCTTTTTCCTTTTCATCTTATACCTTTCCTCCCTTCTCTTATTTTCTATTTCCTTCCTCTCTTTTCTGTCCCTAAGGGCTATTGCCCAAGATAATTCTCTAGGAATGTTGTCTCTAAAGAACAGGTACCTCACATAGTCCAAAGACATAGAGGCGCCTGAGAGAAGTGCTCCGAGGAAAGTAGACTGTGAAGGTGTAATGGATATTGATTGGAAACATAATTATTTGGGACTAAGAAGGGTACTGTTGCCCTTTCGAAATAAAGATGCTGGAAGATGAGGCTGACGGTCACGATCCTATATGCATCATTGCTTCAAAATAAATCTCACTCCTTGAATTCCATGGGATTTGTTTCTGAGAAAATGTGCATAGGAGTAGGCTTTCTAGTGACTTATCGGAAGGAAGGCTATTCGGAGAGGAAGGGTACAAATTGGAGCAGAATAATCTCTCAATATTATTCAGTTCAGTGTGATCTAAAATGCTTCTGGAAGCCTTGCTGTGTCTTGCGCTCTCTCTCTGTCTTGGAGTAAGGTGTTCATTCATACTGGGGGGTTCCCATTATGCCGCATAATATTTGCAAGGTATATAAAGCCAGCAAATGCACAGTGTTAAACATGCATGGCAAAAGAAGCTCACAGTATAGGCGGGGTATGTGTCAGCTTCTGTTTGTTTTGTCAGATTTGTGTTTTGTTTTTAGACTGTCTGGTTTGTGGATTGTGTGCTGCTACGTGAAAATCTTTTGAAAGCTTTTTCAGACTAGAGCTAATAGCCTATCAAGCCTGGAGCAGCACCACTGGCCCTAATTGTTTTAAGCCCACGTGGGGAAACTGTGGATGTGCTCTGCATGCTCGGGTTACGCAGTTGTTGTACAGTTCCTATTCCCTAATCTGCTGCAGGAAAATGAGTCATTCTAAAAAATCCTAGCACTTTGTTGATTTGCTCTGAAAAGTCCTGGTTGAATCTCAGAACTATTCACTTGAGCAAAACATAATAAATTAATATACAGGCCCCACACCAGTAAAATCAAGCAGGTGTAATTCTAGATCTAGAATGCAAAGAAGATTTTTTTTTAAAAAACCTTGGCTACCAGCCCTACATTATGTCAGTGTGCTAGTAAGTATCTGCAGGGTAAAAACATATTTGTAATTGATTAAATGCATAAAATCCAGCAAAAGTCATGAAAAGGTATAGGTCATAGGTGGCCAACCCACGGCACGGGTGCCACTTAGTGGCACACCAAGCCTTTTGAAGTGGCACGCGCTGCCATTTCTGCCGAAGTCGAGCGCTGAAGTCCCTCTCTCTTCCTCAACCCCAGCGCACCTTTCCAAGCCTGTGGCACCAGAGGAGGTCTCTGTACCCCACTCCACCTCATTCTTCTTGCACTGTCACAGTGCTTTAAATATTTTCATTAGCTTAGAAATATTTGTTTATTTATTTAAGTGGCACGCTTAAGATTATCTACATAAAATGTGGCACATGGCGTGTCACGGGTTGGCCACCACTGGTATAGGTGATAATACAAAGCTTAAGCTAGTTTGTGCAGCTTTACATCCCAGCGAAGATTTCTGAGTTGAAACTGACTGCAGAACTGGTTGAAACCTGTGAAAATCCATGTGCGTTTTGGAGAGGATGAGCCGGTTAACAATCAGCAGATTGATCTGATTCTTGGTAAATCTGCCAGAGCCCTCCTAGTGATTTCCAGTATCTCTGGGCATGGGTCATAAAGGTCCATAAAGCTTCACAGCAAATGCAATACCTTCCAGCTTCTTAGGTTCCCAACAGGGAGCTATCTCTCAGAGGCTGGTCCAAGCTTCAGGCAATTCACAGAGAGGGATGTTCTGATGGTTAGTTGTTGAACAAGATGTGTTGCCTTCTTTTTTTAAGGTGCTGGGATCTGGAGAGCCCACCTTCCTTTCAGTCCTCCTCCTAGCCAGGATGGCATTGTCCATTGCTGTTTTTTGTTTTGCTTTGCTTTGACTTGTGCATTCCAACTTCAGTAATTTGAATTTTGTTGGCATCCTCAGTTTCTGGTCTCGCCAATATTCTTGTGTTGTAAGGCAGAGTACCTGGAAATGGATTGTGTAAAGTGCTTTTCTTCCTGACAGTTGCCTTGCGGTACTTCCCCATCAACGCTTTGAGGCTTCTGTCAGGCATGTCCTGCCATTTAACTGTCCTGCTGAGCGTCTGTTTCAGAGTCTGCTCCCTCAGCTTCTCATAGTCTCATGCTGCTGGAACTTGGAGGGTTTGCTTCAGTTGTGCCTGCACATACATGCTTGTTTTTTATGAGGTGTAGGAGTTAACATGTGTGCAGCAGGGATGTGCGGTGCGGGGGTGAGAGGGGAGGCAACTCCTCCCCCTCCTACTCTACCGAAAATTGCCATGACCGATCTTTAAAGTGCGCTCATGCACCGTCCGCTGCACTCGGTAGCGGGCAGCATGCAAGTGCACTTCAAAGGTCAATTGCAGTGATTTTCGGTAGAGTAGAAAAGAGCGAGGTTGCCTCTCCTGTGATGGATGCACTGCATGTCCCTGGTTTGCGGAAAGGGTCATGTTTTATCCTGTTCTTAAGCCCTATGAAGAAGTTTTGTGTTAATTGTGAGCACTGTCCATGGTTACAAATTTCTGAAAGTGTGTTGTCAATTCTTACCTCTGCGGTGTTCCATAACTACACCCATCACACTGGGTATCTGGTGTCCCTAATCATGGGGAGGATCTCTCCCTGAGAACAGTGGTTTGTCTCTTCAGGCGGACTCTATAAGCATGGTGGGTGAGGCGGGGCTGCGGATGACATCAGTGGCAGGGCAGAGCTTGTAGGCGTGCTCCTGAATGTCTGTAACCATGAACAACTTCCCTAGCTATAACATGTCTGCATTGGGTTTTTATTTTTGGCATCTTGAGAATGTGCAGCTTCATTTCTAAAGCAAACATGGATAAGCCTGTGTGTGGCCCTGTGTTTGACCTTATTGGGGCCACACAGGTTTAGCACAAGATAAATGTTCTAGTATTGCATCCATACAAAACCTGGAAGCAGAGTGTTAATATATTTTAAAAAGCACCAATATTTAATGAATTAAGGAATTACAGTTTGTACGTGTCAAAAGTACAAAAGTTTACCAAAAGTGGTAAACAACTTTGTAAGCATGTTCTTCCTGTGAAATCTAACAACTTGTCCAATTTGATTTTGCGTTGCATTATTCTGATGCTCAAATTAATATTCTTGAAATGTACACGGCATAACAAATCAGTCAGGTTATGTGTACAATGAATGCCACGGCAGTTGCAATAACATGTGTTGCAGCAAGTATCTGTGCTTTTGCTTTTGCAGAAGGGTAGCACCTTTTTCACCATTTAATCCATATTCGCTTTTGAAAGAACCAAAGCTTGGAGTTGGGGAGACAGTCTTAAAAAAAAAAAAAGTCTGTAGTTATGTATGTCTGAACCCTGCTGATTCATGGGAACATACGCATATACTTCGGTATTCCTGGTTTGTGTCCAGTGTTCACAACAATATCAACATAATATACTAGGGCATGTAGAGTTTGGGCCGCTGTAAGTTGTTGTGGGGGGACCCAACAACAGCAACGGCACTCCTGGGATTGTGCCAGTGCCGGGGGGGGGGGGAAAGGGTGTGCTTTTTACTTAACAGAGGCTGCGCTGGCCCTCCGGAGGGTGCAGAGGACCCGTAGACCCCTCTGCGGGCCTCCCCGCACCCCAGAATATTTATTTATTTTATTTATTTTAAAAATTTATATCCCACCCTATCCTATGCCGAAGGCAAATGCCCAAGGCTGCTTACAACAAAATGTTTTTTTAAAAAACATAGTTTAAAATAATACAGAAAATAAGTTTAAACAATACATACTTAATTTAAAAACAATAAAATCCACTGGGGGGGGGGGCGACAGTATGGAGCACAAAAGCAGCATGGCAGAGCATCTTGAGACACAGGAGGCAGACTACAACGCATCACCCAAACGCTAGACGAAACAAAAACGTTTTGAGCCCTCGCCGAAAAGTCATGACAACTAGACTACTTAGCTTCCAAAGGTGATCTGAAATTAATTTTGGTTTTTGCTGAAACCAGGAAGTAAAAGGAGGTAGCTTCAAATCGCCTTTGGAAGCTAATCTGGGGTGCAGGAGGCCCGCAGAGGGGTCTGCGGGTCCTCTTTTGCCCTCTGGAGGGCAGGCGCAAAAGTCTAAAAATCCCCTTTTTCCTCCGGCGCTGGCGCAATCCCAGTAGTGTCGTTGCACGTCACTGCATGTCACTATCCCCTTTAAGGGGGTAGCGACCGATTCTTCCCAACTGATCCTTTATGATGCCCCAGTTTGGGAACCTCTGCACTATGGAACTAGGGTTGCTGCTTTTGTCAAATCCATACAATGATATGAATTCTTGCATTAGTCAGTAACGTGGTTGATTTGAGCTGGGATTAATATCTTGTTTAATCTTTTCCTCTTCCCAACTACACCAAATATATAGATCTTGTTAATAGAAGAGGCAAGATAAGAAATGCCATAAGTAGATTAGCTGTTGAAGAATGATGACAATGTTTAACAGGCAACATTTCTTGGGATAGGAGTCTGGTGAATTAGAGTTCTAATGCATATTCCTGTCTGAATTGGTTAACAGCCTAGATGGGCTGACTTCCATCTTCTATGGTCGACCTCTTATATACCGTATATATGAATATAATTCAGATATATTTAACTGCAATCCCCATGGTTCTCCAATTTGTGTTTTTTAACTTTGCAAAGCAATTATACCTTCTTGGGCTCTCAACAGTTAAGGCTTAACTAATCTACGTTAAGTGATCCCGAGTGTGTGCTCTTGTTTAATAAGAACACAAAGTGCCTTGCTAGGGCACCTACTCTAACATCCTTTGTAAGAATCCCAGCAACAAGCAGGTGTCTGGAAGATTCACCAGTGGTTTAGAGCTAGGTTGAGTCTGAACGTATGTTTCACAACTGTTCGTAATACAGCAATACATTGCATTTTCATCTGATTAGGAACCAGAGCATGGATGAAAGTAAAAAAAAGGATGAATTTCAAACCAAATGTCCTTTTGGCAAATCTAAGAACTGAGAGGTTACTAAAAACAGGCAGTGGGGCTATATGAAGACCCACCATAGGAACCAAAAGCTGCCCCCTGCCCCCTTAAGGGGCAGGGACAACATGGCAGTGGTGGCGGCAATCATGGGGATTGCTGCTAAAAACCCCCCGAAACAACTGTATAGTACTTACCGGGGCTGGGGGGGGCTTACGCAGGCCTCCCCGAAGTCCCCCCCCAGCCCCAGTAAGTACTAAAACAGCTGTTTCGGGGGCTTTTTCGGCAGCGACGGCGGCGATTCCCGGTATTGCAGCCGCTGGCCACGCCCCCGTAAACACTCAAGGTTCTCCCCGCCTCGCAGGGAGAACTTTGAGAAACGCTGCTGTACAGTATATATTCATTCCTATAAAACTGAGTGGGGTATTGTTTGACCTTTTGGTTGCTGTTTAATTTTCTCTCTCTTTTGAGGGGGAAAACAACTTTTTGCTTATCTTATGTGAATTTATGCTACACAAGGTATAGTAGGACAACCCCCCCTATCTTATGTGAATTTATGCTACACAAGGTATAGTAGAACAACCCCCCCCCCCCCAATGTCTTGCCACAGTGGAGTGCTTCTTGGAATCCTCAGTTCTGTCCCACTGGAAGGTCTAGGATGCCAGAAATAGTGTAATTTAGCAAGACTTTCCTTCTTTTTTTGGGGGGGGGTAATAATGTAAAATGTTAGTGTTAATACCACATGAAATAGCGGCTTCATTCTTTGTTGCCTTGGAAAACTGAAGTGTCTTTCCTCTTTGGCACTCCTAATAGTTGTGGCATACAGTATTTGGTTATTATATGCCGCTATCAGTCAATGTGAGAGAAATTATACCTGTTGGAGAGCCGGTAATGTAAGGCTCAGTAGGTGTGGAAATGGCAGACTAGGCCCCAGTCTGTTGAAATGGATATATTAGACAACTAGATGAGTCTCAAAGTAATTGGAAGAAGCTGCCTTAGCTAGAAAAACCAATCCCGATCTTATTTTTCTTGCTTTTGAGTATAAGAAACCCATGGTGAGAATTTGTTTGGATTCAAGGTAAGGTAAGATGGAGGTGAGACTAAGTAGATCTGGGTGGTCCAACTTTTCATACCTTGAGGGCCGCATGCAGACTTCGACACCGAACCCGAGGGCCGCACCACAAATTAAATTAATAATTAATTATGATGACCAATGCACAAGCAGAGCTAAAGATCCACACTGGGATATTTTTTTTAAAAGATGAGTAGAGTAACTAAAGGAAAAAAGAACGGTTTGTTGGCCTGTGATCTCTGCAGAGATCACAGACAGCTCCGGCTCCTTCCAAAGCCCAAGCACAAATGCAGCTCCACTACCAGAGAGTTGGGTGGCCCAACTCTTTTTCCCATTTCAGTTTCTCCGTTTCCATTTGTGTGAAAATTGCAGCACAATCCTTTGCATGTTTACTCATTAGTAAGTTCACACTATTACTGTTTAATAGAATTTCTACCCACATAAGTGTGCACAGGATTGCACTGTTAGAGGTTTTAAAAAAGTACGTACAAGTGTGTGCAAAAAGCGTTGTTCACAAGCATACAAGGGCAAGGTACTCGACTCCTGAGCAACCCCTAGTGTAGATGCCATTTCTTTCACTGAAGCAGCAATTGCCACCATTCATAAGAAGCATGGTAATTTACCCTAAGAGTGAAGTAGTTTTGGGCAGAAGGGAGTAGACAAATCAAACTCAACAATAAACACTACTACTTTGAAAACCAAAAAGCAAAGGAACGTTAGCTCTATCCCTGACTTCTCTCAGAGCTTGCAACTGTCTCTTGAGACTGACAAGGAGTTTGCTTTCTTTTATTGTTCTGGAGCAGCACTAAAGGGAAACAGTGGAGTGGGGGAATGTGGCCACAGAGTGTTGGAGATTGAACTTGCAGGTTGTGGTTGGTGGCATGGATGTCACTAGCGCGAGGCGGGGAGGGCAGGACGCCCCTGGGTGACGCGCGCAGAAGGGTGCATTTTCCCTCAGGAACGGTCTGCTTGTGCATTTTCCCTCAGGAACGGTCTGCGCATGGGCGAAAAACGTTATAAATAACATTTGACGCAGTGGGCCTTCGTTAGAAGGCCCAGACAGCCGGCTGGGGAAGACGTCCCCGAGCCGGCTGCAACGATTAAAGGTGCAGCCCGTCGGGTGCCCGGGGCAGCGGCCTGTCGGGCGCCCGGAGCGGTGCCCAGGGGGTCTCAGTGATTTCCAGGGGCCGCATGTGCCCCGCGGGCCACGCCTTGGACCACCTTGAAGTAGATAGTTCTTGTTCTAATTGGGATCTTGTGGTCTTCAGTGTATGTAAAGCAGTACTCCTACAATGTTTCAATTAATATAATATAAGATCTGATTGGAAACCTATGTCAAATTAAAGAGAGCAGTCCTAGTTAGTGTTAACCCGGGTTAGTTCTAATGCCTACTTTTGTTGTTCAGTCGTTAAGTCGTGTCCGACCCTTCGTGATCCCATGAACCATATCCCCCCAGGCCTTCCTGTCCTCCACTATCTTCCTGAGTTCACTCATTTTCATGTTCATTGCATCGGTGATGCTGTCTAACCATCTCATCCTTTGCCTTCCCCTTCTCCTTTTGTCTTCAATCTTTCCCAGCATCAGAGTCTTCTCCAGAGAGTCCTCTCTTCGCATTAGGTGGCCAAAATATTTGAGTTTCAGCCTCAGTACCTGTCGTTCCAGGGAACAGTCAGGGTTGATTTCATTTAGGATTGACTGATTTGATCTCCTAGCAGTCCAAGGGACTCTCAGGAGTCTTCTCCAGCACCACAGTTCAAAAGCATCTATTCTTTGGCGCTCCGCCTTCCTTATGGTCCAACTCTCGCAACCATACATTGCTACTAGGAACACCATCACCCTGACTATACGTACTTTTGTTGGCATGGTGATATCTCTGCTTTTTATTATGCTATCTAAATTTGCCATAGCTTTCCTTCCAAGGAGTAAGCGCCTTTTAATTTCATGGCTGCTGTCTCCATCTGCAGTGATCTTGGAACCCAAAAAAGTAAAATCTGTTACTGCTTCCATTTCTGCCCCTTCTGTTTGCCAGGAATTGATGGGACCAGATGCCATGATCTTAGTTTTATTAGTGTTGAGTTTTAAGCCAACTTTTGCACTCTCCTCTTTCACTCTCATCAAGAGGCTCTTTAGTTCTTCTTCACTTTCTGCCATTAGGGTGGTATCGTCTGCATATCTGAGGTTGTTGATGTTTCTCCCGGCAATCTTGATTCCGGCTTGCGATTCATTCAGCCCTGCATTTCTCATAATGTACTCTGCATATAAGTTAAATAGGCAGGGTGACAATATACAGCCTTGCCGTACTCCCTTCCCAATTTTGAACCAGTCGGTTGTTCCATAGCCAGTTCGAACTGTTGCTTCTTGACCCGCATACAGGTTTCTCAGGAGACAGGTAAGGTGGTCTGGTACCCCCATCTCTTTAAGAATTTGCCACAGTTTGTTGTGACCCACAATCAATGGCTTTTGCGTAGTCAATGAAGTAGAAGTAGGTGGTTTTTTTGGAACTCTCGTGCTTTCTCCATGATCCAGCGCATGTTGGCAATTTGATCTCTAGTTCCTCTGCCTCTTTGAAACCCAGCTTGTACATCCGGTAGTTCTCGGTCCACGTACTGCTGAAGCCTAGCTTGTAGGATTTTGAGCATAACCTTACTAGCATGTGAAATGAGTGCAATTGTGTGGTAGTTTGAACACTCTTTGGCATTGCCCTTCTTTGGAATTGGAACGTAAACTGACCTTTTCCAATCCTTTGGCCACTGCTGAGTTTTCCAAATTTGTTGGCACATTGAGTGCAGCACTTTCACAGCATCATCATTTAGGATTTTAAGTAGCTCAGCTGGGATATTATCATCTCCGTTAGTTTTGTTGTTAGTAATGCTACCTAAGGCCCACTTGACTTCACTCTCTAGGATGTCTGGCTCTGGGTCAGTGACCACACCCGCGTGGTCATCAGGAACATGAAGATCTTTCTTGTATAGTTCTTCTGTGTATTCTTGCCATCTCTTCTTAATCTCTTCTGCTTCTGTCAGGTCCCTGCCTTTTTTGTCCTTTATCATGCCCATCTTTGCACAGATATCTCCAATTTTCTTGAAGAGATCTCTAGTCCTCCCCATTCTGTTTTCCTCGATTTCTTTGCACTGTTCATTTAAGAAGGCCTTCTTATCTCTCCTTGCTATTCACTGGAAATCTGCATTCAGTTGGTTATATCTTTCCCTTTCACCCTTGCTTTTCGCATTCCTTCTTTCCACAGCTGTTTGTAAAACCTTATGATTAAAGCAAAGTATGGAAGAGGGAAGCCTACAGCATCCTTTGGGAATATTGTTCCATTTTCCCTTTTCTTACAGCGCAATCCTGTGCAACTCTTGCGCTGGTGTAACCGTAGATCCACCGGTGCAAGTGCACTTATGCCAGTGTAACTTGTTCTATGCCGACGGACACTGGCATAACCCCCCCTCGGATGTTGCGCACATGCAGTTTGGATGCAGGACGGATGCCAGTGCAACTCCGCCGGTGCAGGGGGCATTCTGGGAGTGTCCGAATGCTCTTGGAATGCCCCCTGCACTGGCAGAGTTGCGCTGGCGTCTGTCCCATGTCCGAACTGCGTGTGTGCTGCATCAAAGGGGGGTTACGCCAGTGTCAGTCCTGCGTCCGTCGATGTACGGCGAGTTACACTGGCATAAGTGCACTTATACCGCTGGATCTACTGTTACTCCGGTGCAAAAGTTACACAGAATTGTGCTGTTAGTAATATAAGCAAGAGAGAGTGACAGCGCAATCCTAAGCAACTTTCCAGCGCTGATGCAGCCGTGCCAACAGGGTGCACATTGCATTCTGCAGTGCGGGGGCAGTCATGGAGGCCTCTTCATGGTGAGGGAACATTTGTTCCCTTATCTCGGGGCTGCATTGCGGCTACACCAGTGCTAGATTGTTGGGAAGTTGAGAATGAGGCCAGGGGCTCCGTACAGCCAGGTAACGCCTGGTTCGCCCCGCCTCCCTGTAACCCCGCCCCCAGGTGGCTCGCCATCCCCCTGCACTCCCCTTTCTCCTTCCTTGCTTGCTTAGGTGAGGCTGTGGCAAAGCTTCGGACCGGCGCTATCAGCACCAGTCCGTCATAACCCTTTACTTTACTTTACTTCCATAACCTAAATCCAGAGGGAGTCTAAATTTTTAAATTAGTATGTTGAAACGCTCCCATTGATGATGGTATGTCTCTTGAAAGCGTATGTCTGTGACCTGGGCTTGTGTTAAACTTAAGGTATATTGATGAATGCACTAATATATACATTTTTAACTTTGGTCACGCTGACTCACAAGGTTTTAATATAGCTAATCTCTTAATTACAGCAGATTGTGTTAGTGTGACAGTGGAAATTTAGTGGTGTTATAAAACCTATGGAAAGGTGTGGGAAGCTGCATATATGGAAAGTCTTGCTATTGAATCCAGAATGATAAGGAATTTGTGACAGTCACATTTTGACAAATGGTCAACATTTATAAACTATAAGAGTATAAAACTACGAGATTTATTTTATCTTCATGTCTTGCATTATTAATAGTTCTTTAAAGATTTTACTTGGGAACAGCACAATATAATTGGTGTCATGCAAACCAAAATCAGTATATGATGTATTTGACCACCTTGCATTAAAAAGGAATAGTCCAAAACCGAAGGGGAAGGGAAAATACTTTTCCTCACTAAAAATCTGATGCATGTAAGTATCTGTTTTTTGAGTGAGAAACCTTGGTAACTGATTCGCTAGGAGTCCCCCCCCCCCCCCCGGAAGGATTAGTTATCATATGCACAGCTGGTGGCTTTGCTCCATTTCAGAATGATATCTGAGTCAAATCACAGAGTGGCTATGCTGGACAATCAACCTTAGACAGATCGTCCTTGCTGTCTTGGTTCTCAAGCTGGATATATCACTAGCATGATCACTACCATGATGGTTTTGACCCAGAGTTGATCTCTGTTATCTTGATCATATTCAAGTACAGTTGCCCCTTGTTTTATACAAGAGTTACGTTATCAAGTCTGTGCATGTAGCTAAAATCATGTATACTCAAAATTACCTTGAAAATGCCAGACACCTGGAAAATGTGCGGTTTCTTTAAAAGTACTGTCTCTTTAAAAGTTATGATAGGCAGGCAGGAACGGAGCTTCATGTTGGCTCTGGGGCATGCATTTAGTAAATTGAATGGCGGGAGGAATCACCTGCATTGTTTAAACTGCTATTTTTTCTTTGGTGTTTTTTTTGGTTTGCTGACCGCATAAAGTTAAATTTGCACAAGTCTGCTGCGTTTAAGATGAGAGGCGACTGTATTTCCCTCTTGCAGTACGGGTTGATTACCCCTTATCCAGACATCCGAAATCCAGACTATTCCAGAATCCAGACATTTTGAAGGCTATGACTTCTTTCCCAGCACCTGGCTGGCATTACGCAAGGCATGCTGGGACACCAAATCATTAAAAAAATATTGTGAAAAATTACCTTCAGGCTATGTGTATAAGGTGTATATGAGACATAAATAAATTTTGTGTTTAGACTTGGGTCCCATCCCCAAGATATCTCATTCTATTTATGCAAATATTCCAGAATTCAGACAAATCTGAAATCGGACAACTTCCCTTCCCAAGCAGTCCGGATAAGGGATACTCAACCTGTAGCCAGATTGGTACCATTACTGCTCACAATGTATTTGGTGTTAACCTGGTCCTACTTGGAATATTGTGTCCAATTCTGGGCACCACAGTTGAAGAGGAATATTAACAAACTGGAGCGGATACAGAGGAGAGTTACTAGAATGGTAAGGGGGCGGGAGACCATGTCTTTTGAGGAAAGGCTGAAGAAGTTGTGTATGTTTAGTTTGGAGAAGGGACAGTTAAGAGGTGACTTTTTAACCTAGCGCTGTGACGGGCAGTGGAACGAACGTTCCGCCGCCCTAAGCAGTCGCAAACGTGCCGTAAGGAACGTTTACGTCTACTTCTGAGCAGGGAAGGCCAGCGCAAGGTCGGCCTCCCTGC
The DNA here is from genome assembly GCA_026170595.1 of Plestiodon gilberti rubricaudatus. Classification (NCBI taxonomy): domain Eukaryota; kingdom Metazoa; phylum Chordata; class Lepidosauria; order Squamata; family Scincidae; genus Plestiodon; species Plestiodon gilberti. Next base: position 185,380,397 of record JANXHW010000003.1, on the reverse strand, counting down.
TCAGCCGTCGGAGCGCCCAAAGGACCGCCGGTGGACCCAGGTAAGGATCCAGCCATGGGGGGGTGGGTCCAGCGGTAGCGAGATGGCGGCCCAGCCAGTCAGGGAGGGGGTGGGTGACGGCTTTGGCCGAATCCTGTCCCCCGCCGATTGGCTGAGCAGTTACACAGCCTCCTCCAACTTCCGCCAGCGAGTTCGCTGGCAGAATTCTGAGGAGACCGATCGGCCCCAGTGCCGCATTACACTCGGGGAAGGGGATGAGCGTCTCCTTCCCCGAGGAGACTTTCTGTTGAGTGGGCGCCTGCCCGCAGCGGAGCATGGGATCTGGTGGGCGGCCTTGGCTGCCTGACGGATCCTTAGGCAGGATTGGGCTGTAAAATAATATTACTGTAAGATGAAATTTGTTACATGTAGAAAATGAAAGGCAGTATGTCATGCATGAATAATGTTTCATTGCTGTGATGGAGTTCATTCACAAGCATGAAATATTCCCATGAAATTATTGCTTAGATCTTTGACTTTACATTAACACTGTTCCATCTCATGAACATGTGACGTTGTCTTGCTAGAAGTCAGTCCATTGGTCCAAGTACCCAGACTAGCTCTCAAGTCTTGGGCAGAAGTCTTTCCAAGTGGTGTCACCTGAGAACCTTCTAACCAGAGATCCTTGGCTCGAACCCTGGATCTTTGCCATGTGAATGTGGCGTTGAGTGACATACTTTCCCTCTGTTTGGTAGTGAGAAGCAGTCCCAACTTTCATTTCAGTCATGCTTTCATTTGAGTCATGATCACCACTTTGGCGCAAGAAAAAATGGTACCAAATTAATACCAGTATTGCTAGGTTCTTTCAAGGCTGTTTAAGTGCCAATTGTAGTTGGCTTCCTGACTGGACAGGGGGCAATTGCTTCACAAATATATTTAAGTGTTTCTGAAAGGTTGACAACCAGAGCCAACCGTTTGCAGAAGTGCTCTATTAGTTGCTGATGTGTCTGGCGCTCCAGCGACAAATTATCCCTTGCACTGGAGTTGATTAACACGTCCACCTACTTCATACTGTAAATTTTCTTTCACACTTTTAATGATGACTTAAGCTCTTGTTCCTTTGGCTCCTGGAGTATTATTAAAGCTCTTTTTGAAGACAGTGGCGCAGTCCACTCTGCTACACTTGCTCTGATTTATGCTTTGCGGGAGGGGGAATGCATCGTAATGAATCTTTGGTGAGACTTGAATCAATTTGTAGGACAACATTTTGTTCCCTCATTAGCAAGATCAAATTGTGACTGGGATAGTGTGTGGTATTTTTCTTCTTTTTGATGTAGATGTTTTATGATAGGGGTCTATTTTTTTAAAAAAAAGTTAAGCAGTGTAATTAGAAATGACCATTGATTGTAAACCTTTTCTCTCTCTCTCTAATCAGGAGTCTGCTGAGGTCCTGATGTAAGGCTGGGTTTGTTTGGCCCAAGCAAATATGGGCTAAGCATTAGAAACAATACACATGAGTGTTTTGCCTCTGTTTCTGTTAGTAGTTTCCTACTACTCCTTTGAGAGGCTTATCTCATACTTTTCAAATCATGCTCCTAATTAAAGCTTCTGCATGATAAACACTGGGATAGTGATTGCTTGGGGAATGTTTTCCACTTCTAATTTTTCTCTTCCTTCTTCTAATTCTTCTCTCCCTAATTTTAGATACCCACATTCAGCGCCCCGTTTCCTGGTATTTTCTTACCAAATTATGCATAATGAAACCAAAAGTTGGAGGCTGATGAGAGAGGGGTTGAAGTATACATGTAGCATTGTAGGGGTGCCGTTAAAAGAAAGGGGAACGAGGTGGATTCAACCGATGTAGTGTTGTGTTTCAGAAGTAGTAAGACTTTTTTTCAAGAGGTTTAAATAACAGTTTACTGTGTCCCATGGTTGGCAGTAGAATAATAAAAATTGGGTTTAACTTCAAAGGCCTTAAAAAGAAAAAAAAACAAGGGAAAAAGTCTGTGCCTGACATTGATATGACCTTATTTTAATGCTCATGGTGATTTAAGTGATGCTTAATAGATCTTGCCTTGACATACCTGGCAACTTAGGACATAAATCTAAAATCAATGATTCTGTTAGCTTTTTATAGAACTCTGGAGAATGTAGCTATGACAGCCCTTCCTAAGGACGGAACAGCTTGAAACCACGAGCCACCATAATACACTAGAAGATTAATATACTTCTGAGTCTTGCTGTTAGCAATATTAACCATGCATTATGAATTTTGGAAATAATGGCCTTGATCCAGAGACCCACGGAAGCAGCAGAAGGCTGCATGCTCATTAATGCGACTATGTAGTCAGTGTCCTGTGTAGTAACTCAGGGATGCATGAGTATCTCTATAGGCAGGGGCGTGACTAGATAGGGTGAGCTGCCACAGGCGCCATCCTCGGGGTGGTGGTGACACCAAAGTGGCGGAGCCCCCACTCACTGATCTCCGGCCCCCTGCTCTTAGGGTCAGTATTTCATCAGTATCAGTTTCTCAGCTATAGACCTTATACCCACTTGCCCAAGTCCCTAAACCTCCCTTGACATTAATTCATTAATTCTTGCCATTAATGCATTGCCGCAGTTATTCCTTGGGTCCATGTGAAATTGTACCCAGGTCCTACTTCTCTCGTTGGCATTTTCTCTAACTCTGTGTGTCTGCCACTCGTATTCCTTAGGTCCTGCTTCTCTGTTCCCTGCCATCTTAGTTCCGCTTCATCTAACCACCTTCGCCTACCTTTCCGTGCTCTCATGTCCGTCCCTCACCCACTCTCCCCTAGCATAAGCCATTCTTGTCCTGAAGTGCTAAGATTTTTTCTTACAGTCCCTGTCATTAATCTCTTCTTGCCAAACTTCCCTGTCTTCTCTGCCCTTTTCCTTCTGTCTTCAGTTCTGTTCCTCCACCTACGCTTCCATTTCGTTCCCTTTCTCAGTTCACTGCCTCCGCTATACCCATCCTTCAGCTACCCTGACTCGAAACAAAGACAAGGCACACAGGTTTTCTTGCAGCTCTATTGTGGGGTGCAGGGGTCCTCTCAATTCTGGCCATCCTCATTTAAAATGCTTGGGACTTGGATACAGGATCAGACTAATTGTAAGGGGGGGGGAGGAATAATGAATAGTCTTGAGCTAGAGGTAAACAAACGCCGGAGTCGCCTCTGCATCTTTTTCTTTCATCAGATCATTGTTTGTTTTTATTGGTGGTGCTTCAGCATGAAGGCTTTCAACATGAGGCTCACACTTACACTGTCTAAAAGTTCAGCTATTTTAGCATGAGTTTTGATTCAGACTTCATAGCTGTCAGCACAGCTGCTATGGGACTCATTGAGTTTGTATTTTTCCACACTTGACCTTGATATACAAAATAGCTGACAGTGGTATCAAATGGGAATTGGCATGCTGCTACTAACAGATCCATTTTAAAATAACTTCCAGTAAACAAACTGCTTAAGAGGGATGTCTCCAACTTTATTTTATACAAAATCCTCTTTAATGTGATTAGTAAAGTCTGAGTGGAAGATGCTAGCAATACATACCCAATGCAGAGAGATAACTAAGCAGCTTATTTTAATATGGAAGGGGACTTATAATGCAGCCCTTGGTTTGAACTGCTATTGAATTACAGAAGGAGACGGCATGTTTGTTTTGCCACACATTAGTCAACCAGTTGAATTAATTGTAATGAATGCCTTGTTTTCATCGTTGCAAACAAATTAATAAGCTATACGGCTTCTCTCGTAGCTCACCTATGGGTGTGATTAATGGTCAGCATTAAAGATTCTGGTATCTTTTGGCAGTACGAAAACCTGAATGTTTAACAAGAACACAATTTCAAATTAAAGTAATAAATCAGAATTACTTGAGGAAGTCTTGTGGTGCGCCACCCTCTCTTCAGCTGGCATTGGGAATATCGTATTTTGTCCCGTGTACTTTTGGCGGCGTGCCTCTTTATCAGCCGCTGTCTTTCCAGTCACGCTTGTGTTCACGTCTTTGCTACATGCTCTGCTGATTACCTTGGAAAAGGGCAACGCTGTAACTGTTCGACTGACCTTTCAGTTTATTTTCTCTTGTGTAATATGAAACATGAGCTAACAAAGTCTTAGTCTCCTGATTTCTAGAAAGAAATCTGTCTCTTTGTATTTTGATAGCTTTCTTCTCAAATTTGGGTGTCTTTTCTCCCCCCTCTGCCTCCTGCATTAATTTAAAACAAGAAATAAAATGCCTTCTCGTGTGGGAATTATTTGAAGTGCTAAGCAAGCAAGGGTGTGTTTGGGGGGAGGGGTCGTAGACGGGAGGGCTTTGCCTATCATTAATACAGTCCCTGTAACATGAATGAATACATAAATTGCTGAATCAAGTATTGACACTCTTATATCTAACTCGCATGTTGACTGGGAAGCCTTTACTCAAAGCAGGTGGCATAGGCTTGCAAGTTGCATTTTCTTTGACAATGTTCCTCCCATAGTACGAAATTTATATAACACACTGGAATTGACAGTATTATTGAAAGCCAAAACCCTAAGGAAGATATAGAATGAATACTTGGAAAATTCTGGTTTGTGGCTTCCTTATTATTTTTGTCAGAGAATCAGTGTTCTATACTTTGATGTTTGTTTCACAGACTCAAGGATGGATTACATCAGGGGTTCTCAACCCCTTCCCGGCCGAGTACCACCTCCGGCACCACTCTCCTGCTGCGTACCACCGGAAGTGACTGGTGATGACATCATCGCCAGTTACTTCCAGGTTTTCAGGTTTTCAGAGGCCAGAAAACACAGGTAGGAGGCCCTGGGTGGGTGGGAAGACCATTCTCAGCATTCTCAGCCAAAGGCAAGAGCCTCTCAGGAGCAAAAACACACCGTCGAAAGCGCCACGTCGGAGTGGGGTTCCGGTGGTCTGGCAATCCGAGTACCACCAGCAGTCGGCCGAAGTACCACTGGTGGTACTAGTACCAGTCATTGAGAACCCCAGGATTACATAATTTCTAATGTTTTATATGTAATCTAATAGATTACATAATTTCTAATGTATATATAGAACTAAACACGCAGAAAACAATTCTTTTACAGGGGCCAATCCTAACATAAGACTAAGGGAAGTAGTTTTGTATGCACAAGGTCCCAGGTAAGGCAGGGAAAGGTACTTGTTTGAATCCTTGTTTAATTCTTCCTTTTCTGTGAGGTTATCTGATATTGGGGGTTGGTTCTGATTCATTTGTACAGTTGAGCATGTATCAATGCAACTGTGTTTCCCATTTTTCTACTGGTATAAGCATGCAAACCAAGGAATCGTGGATTCCGTCCAGTAACTTTGCATCCCACCTTTGCTTTCTTGTGGCATTTTGATTTGCACCAAACGAGATATGGTGGTGTTGGCTGTTGCCTAGTTTCGCTGTGCCAAATTTGAAGAGGATTGAGTGGAAGGTTTAGGTTTTATGTGGAATAGAATGTTCTATGGCTTATGAATGCTTTTTTTTTCCTCCTCGGGCTTAACTCTACAGGCACTAGTGTGCCTGTATAATAATATACAATGCATAGGTATAGCACATACTCATAATCAAAATCCTGAAACCACACTGAAATGCATGATGAAGCTCCTCTAATATCCTTGATATTAGGTTGCTAGTCTGTAGTTCTGCTTGGACTGTGCACAAGATAGTCTGATCAGGAGAGCACGATGCTTGCTTCTCTAGGGGTCATGCTTGATGGTAGCTGATGTCGTTATTCGTAGCCCAGTGTTTACTCATTAGCTGAAAGAGGGAACCAAAGAGACTGAAAGGTTTTTGCACCACTGCAGTTGCTGCTTCACTAGATTGCTTTGTTGCTACTCGTTCAGTATAATGCACTATGCACCTTTTTGAAAAAAAGGCATTGCAGGCAGGCTATACAGTGTTTTGACAGCGGGGTGGCCATGGTTTTCCAACACAAACATGTTTTCTCTCCTTCAGAGGGAGAGAGCGCAAATGGATGGATGTGGGTTGCACTTACTTGTTCTCGTTCTGTTTGGTCTGCTCTGACCTTTTTTTCCTCCAAAAATGTATAAGCCGTCTCTTCCCCACCTTCTTTCATCTGACTTATATTTTATGCATTCAAATTAAATTGCAACAAGCTTTATGATTCCATCACCTGTCATACGGGTTTGTTGAGAAGACAACTTTAGAGGCTCTTGTAAGTGAAAAATTGTGCTGTATGCTGCATAATAAGTGAAACTGACGAGGGAGGTTACAGAAATCATTCCACAGTTTTGAGGCATGATACCCACAAGCAAATTTCCCAGATGCAATACTCGGGTTTCTGTCTGTGGAACAAGAGGATTATATGAACATCCCCACTATCCTCAGGCTTTACTGCTTCTGAGATTTTGTATTGGCTGCAAGGTAAATATCTATCTTTTGAATAAAAACTGTTGGGAAGGCTTAACCTTGCAAGTAAAAAGGCAACGTAATCAATTGGAATAACCAATAAATGAGACCTAAAGACTCTCTTAATATGTCTCTAAAGTGACTCTTTCTAGACTAAGCCTTAAATAAATGTGAGATTGTTCTCGGCAGTGGCATTTTTTTCTCCAAGGTGTAATATCTTGGTTGTCATGATGATTGATGTTTCCTTTGAACAAATGACCCTTTTAAACTAGATAAAACTGAGTATCTTACAACAGAGGTGCCATGCTCGAGTTTTTGTTTTAGGAAGAAAAACAGCTCCTTGAGGAAGGGGTGGGATGTTTTGGCAGCTCTCTGCTTTACCATAATGATAAGATTCACTTTTTCTGGTGTGTTTTGTTTCTGCCGTTTAAAAAAAAAATGCTTGTCTGTTTGTTTGTTTGTTTGAAGGTTTTTAAAAATCCTGCCTTTGCAATTCTAGTGAAAGCACTCATGGTGACTTATTTCGGAGTAAATGTGGGCGGGGATTGTGCTGTAAATCCTACTCTGGGTTTAGTCCCAGGGGAGTCTGTATAGGAGTGCAGTCCTGATTCTTCTAAGAACTTATTCAGTGGACTGCCACATAGCAGACAAAGTGGAGAACGATTCACTGGAGCGGATTCAAAACTTTTAGCTAAAGAGATGGTGCTTTTATGAATAGACCTCTCCAGGAATAATGAACTTTTAACAAAGTTGCCATTTTTATTTTTGATTATGATGGCAAGTCATACCACTTGTAATCTGTTTGATTATAGATAAGGAATTAACTAATAGATGAGTTTAAGATCGAAACGACTCATTTTTAACCTGAAAACTTGTACCCTCAGCTAGGGTAGGTCCTTTCTTTGTTGCATGTGCTTATGTACTCTAGATGAGAAGATGTTGCAACTAGCTGAGGGTCTTGTGTAAATCTACTGAGCATCACTTTCCTAAAAACACATTCTTATTTTGAAAGGTATGGTATTTTCCACCGCATCTTGAAGAACATTGAAGAAAATGAAGGGGGTCTTGACAAATTCACGAAGAGTTACCAACAGTTTGGAGTCAACAGATTTGTAGATGGAGGACTGTACTGCAAGGAATGGGCTCCTGGGGCAGAAGCTGTGTTCCTCACTGGCGACTTCAGTAAGTGTTTTCAAGCACCCTTATGATGCTTCTAAATGGTAAATTCCATTTTCATGATTCTGTTTCTGAAGTTTAGCCATTTGGAAGAGAGGATTGTGGGCTATAAAGCCAAGTGCAAATTCTGAGTTGATATTGCTTTAAAAAAAAAACTTATCTGAAGATGCCATTTTGTGTTGAGGGTTGAATGCTGAAGTAAATAATGTCAATTGAAATTAATTAAAATGATATCTGAAGCATGCTTGTATGCAGTATAAGCCATGACTGTAGAAAGACTGTAAGTTTAGAAACATGAACTTGATGCTTCATTGTTAATTGAGATATATTTAATCTGCATCTTTTGAGTGTTTCTATTTGCTGAAAGATGAGAGCGCACAATTTATTTATTTAATTACCGTGTTCCCCGAAAATAAGACTGGGTCTTATATTAATTTCTGCTCCAAAAAACGCAGTAGGGCTTATTTTCAGGGGATGTCTTACTTTCAGGGGATGTTCCCAACCGGTGGCGCGACCCCCCCCCACTTATTTTGACCGGTTAAAGCTTCATTCTTTCCTGAGGGTGCAATGCTCTGCAAGGCCTGCACTCGACTCCACCATAGAGACTACGTGCTAGAGAGGCCTGCAAGGAGGCTGCAACTGCAAGAAGGCTTCAATAGAGACTACATGCTATCCTTGCAAGCTTTTCTAGCATGTAGTCTCTATGGTGGAGGAGTCGAGTGCAGTCCTTTTTTATTTAATTAATTATTTTTTAAAAACCCATTTTTTTTGCCCCCTCTCGCCGCTTTTTTCCCAATTTTTGCTTGCCTGGTGCTGCTGCTGGTGCCGCCACTGCTGCCCGATTCGTGGCTGGCCAGCTGCATTGGGTCAGCCAGGACTCACCCACCCGGGTTGACTACCCCTTCCGCCGCTGCTGCCACCGCCGCTCAATTCCTGGCAGACCAGCTGCATCAGGCCAGCCAGGACTCCCTGCGTGGGTCGACTACTGCCGCCGCTTCCACGATTTTTTTTGGTGCCGCTATCTTGATTCTTGGGCAGTTCCGGTTTTTCCGGGACGGATGGTAAGCCTAAGCTTGGGGGCTTTCCTGGATTCACAGCTGCTCCTGGATATCCAGGTGATGGGCTGAGGCCAGGGGACCTTTGCCCAGCTTCTGCTGGTGCACTAGCTGTGGCCATACCTGGATCGTTCAGACCTGGCCATGGTGATCCATGCCATGGTGACATCAAGGTTAGGTTATTGTAACACACTCTACGTGGGACTGCCCTTGAAGGTGGTTTGGAAACTGCAATTATTAATGTAGAATGTGGCGACTGTTGCTCTGGCGGCTGCACTGCCTGCCAGTTGGTTTCCAGGCCCAATTCAAGGTACTGGCTGTGACCTTTTTTAAAGCCCTATACCGCTTGGGACTAGCGTATTTCAGAGATCGCCTTTCTCTGTATAATCTGGCCCCACCCTCTTCAGTTATCGGAGAAGCCCTTTTAGATGTGCCATTCCTTAAAGAGGTGGAAGGGATAATGGCAATGCGGTGCACAGTGGAGTTCCCAGCATGATCTGTCCTTCCTGTTTTGAGTAAAATGACAGCACAGGAGGAACACAATACATAACTGCTTTTTGTTGTTGTTCCAATGGTGGGATACCAGATATCGATCTGGTATTGAGTGCCAGATATGGTTTGGCTGTCCCTGCATACCTCATACATGTAAGAGATGTGCTGTGCCACTTCCTATGGCCATACTAATAGAAGCTAAAATATTGATCTCTGTTTCATTAGTCCCAGCCTACTCAAAGGCCTAATCCAAGCCTGCCTGCCTCCTGGGTTCTAATCTCCTGTGTGCCCCTCCTTGATCAACTCCTCCAAATAGATTTCTTCCCCACAGTTGTTACCTTTGTTCTCCCCCCCCTCCTTCCTTCTCTCTGCCATTTTGAAAGGTAGAGAAGGGAAAAGAGAAAGTTGGGGGAGAAGATGAGAGTGGTGACCTAAAGCAGCTCCTGCCCCCATTTCCTCTTTTCCTTTCCCACCCTTTTTGCCTTTTAAAAAATCGGGCAGGAGGCTGGAAGGAGGAGGGAAGGGATAGTGGCACTGACTGAGGCCTCTAGTGGAGGTGGTGGCTGTCTGTGTCATTGGGGCCAATTAGTGGGCAGGCCTTGCCTGCTAGTTTGGTAATGTTGGCTTTGCACTGAGCTGGTTGGGAGGAAACCTGTTTGCCATTTTTGTTCTAACAAGGAGATACAGATGATTTCAGCGTTCTACGGTAATACAGGCGTGTCCAACTTGTTCAGTATGTATATTTTTAACTTGTACGGTTGTGGAGACTGGTAGCCGTCAGCTTTTTCAGATCTGGAATTTGCCTTTTAATCCCAACCTGCAGCATTACATCCTCATTTGAATGTTTTGCTGTATATGTCAGTCTGCTTCTCCTTCCGGAGTGACCAGAGGCAATGGCTTCTGTACCTTAATAGTGTGTGCAGAAAAGGAAATTTTGTCATATTCCACTTGTCATGCAAAGATCTCCAATGTTCTTAAAATATTGGCTGTAACGTTTTATCACATGCAAATTGCTGTGTTTTTTTTTCATTCTAATAAAATGAATAAGTGTGGTGTCTGGAGTGAATCTTCCTTCTAGTCTTCGAAATGAAAAAAGTGTGTCAGTTGTCCTATACAGCTTATTCATTATTAGTCAAAGGAGAGAATTCATTCCCAAGGGGCAGTTAATAGAATCAAAAGGCTTAAAGGAATCGAAAGTTGTAATTCATCTCAGATGACTTAATAATATCCCCATGAGCAATTGGGCTGGAAACCCCTAAGACTTGCAATTACATGGCTTTTGATATGATATTAGGTCACTTTCAACATCCTTTATTACTCAGTTGGCTTAAAATACTGTGCTTCCAATTTTGAATTGTTTGTTTTATTGTGTACAGGTGTTTCAGACAATAATTCATTCTGCATTTCATTTTGAACTTGGAACTTGCTTCTCAATTAATTTTTAAAAACGTTGTTCCACATAGGGACTAGAATTGAGATGTACATGCCAGATTCCTTTCAAACAGTTTATACAAGTGACAATGCCATGACATTTCAATATGGGTAGGGAAATAGTGCAGGTTATTTTTTCAGTAGTTTGTGAAATGTAGCACTTTGTGGAAATACTTTCTTCAAAATTAAGCATTGTCTTGTGGCACCTGACACCCTCTCACATGTGGGTATAGAGAAAAAATTGTACTCCACAAATACTTTGCTACAACATTTGCTAAACTTTAAGATGCCACAAGACTCTTTTTATTATGTTTCCTGCAACAGACATGACTATTTTTCTTCAAGGCAGAATCAGAGATGGTATATAGTACTGTATTGATTTATTGATTTATTTATTATTTACAATATTTTTATCCCGCCTTTCTCCCCGAAGGGACCCAAGGCGGCTCACAACAACAGATACAACAAATAATCACTCATTTAAAACAATAAAAACAATCCACAAAAGCTAGTAAAAACATCATCTAAAACATCATCTAAAATTAATAAAACCACATCAAATTACAATTAAAACAGAAGCATAAAAAAGCATTAAAAAGCAGCAGCACTCCACCTGTGCAGGATGTTAAAAAGGCAAGGACTCAGAAGGCCTCCTTAAACAGGAATGTTTTCAGGCCTCGCCGGAAGGTCTCCAGGGAGGGAGCAATACGTAAATCAAGAGGGAGGGAATTCCATAGGGTTGGTGCCACTACTGAGAAGGCCCTATTTCTGGCCGCCGCCCCTCGCACCTCCCTGGGCGACGGTACCCTCAAAAGGGCCTTCTCTGATGACCTAAGGAGACGAGCCGGAATGTATGGAAGTAGGCGGTCTCTCAGATATCCTGGCCCCAGGCCATATAGGGCTTTAAAGGTCAAAACCAGCACCTTGAATTGGGCCCGGAAACGAATCGGCAGCCAGTGCAGCCGCTGAAGAAGCGGCCCGACAGAGTCGAACCGCCTACCCCCAGTAACCACACGGGCCGCCGCATTTTGCACTAATTGCAGTTTCCGAACCGTCTTCAAGGGCAGCCCCATGTAGAGCGCGTTACAATAATCTAATCGCGATGTCACCGTAGCATGGATCACCGTGGTCAGGTCTGCGCGATCCAAGTACGGTCGCAGCTGGCACACCAGCCGAAGCTGGGCAAAGGCCCCCCTGGCCACAGCCGCCACCTGGGAATCCAGGAGCAGCTGTCGATCCAGGCGGACCCCCAAGCTGCGGACCTGCTCCTTCAGAGGGAGTGCAACCCCATTCAGAGCAAGACGATACTCTAGCACCTGCATCATGGATTTCCGGACCAGGAGAACCTCTGTCTTGTCCGGGTTTAGTTTCAGCTTATTAGCCCTCATCCAGGTCCCCACTGCCTCCAGGCAGCGCTCCAGAACCTCAACAGCCACCCTGGAATCAGGTGGAAAGGAGAGATAGAGCTGGGTGTCATCAGCATATTGATAGCACCCCACTCCAAATCCCCGGATGACCTCTCCCAGCGGTTTCATGTAGATGTTAAATAGCATGGGGGACAAGATGGAACCCTGTGGCACCCCACACCTCAAGGGCCAGGGTACCGAACAGGCATCCCCCAGCACCACCATCTGGGACCTGTCTGCCAAGTAGGAGCAGAACCACCGCAGAACGGTGCCCCCGACCCCCAGCTCGGCCAATCGGCCCAGAAGGACACCATGGTCGATGGTGTCGAAAGCTGCTGAGAGGTCCAGCAGAACCAACAGGGACGCACTCCCCCTGTCCAGTCCTCGGCGTAGATCATCCACGTATCATTGATATCTTATGTATATATCTTATTGTTACTCCAACAAAGAGGTGGTCTTCTAATGCACCCCGTGGCACCACCTGCCTGCCCCCTGATGGTACATCAGGCACTACTACTGTCACTGGTGCTTGGAGTTCAGTGGTTGGTCCAGTCTGGTGGGCCCCTTTGATGCTTGTGGAACCATGGATGGTACCTGGCCGACTCCTGACACCACCCCTGGTCTCATCCTGTGTTCACTGAGTTCCTACTTTTTTCTGCACATTTGTATGTATGCCGGCCACATGATCACGGAGGCGTCTTCGGACAACGCTGGCTCTTTGGCTTTGAAATGGGGATGAGCACCACACCCTAGAGTCGGACACGACTGGACTTAATTGTCAAGGGTCACCTTTACCTTTACCTTACTTGGATTGAATTCATTATGTAGACTAGATTACTTGTTTCCCCTTGGCCAAGGAGCTCGTGGTTGTTCACTTTGTCCCTTTTGAAGTTCTGACCATCTTGGGTGGGTGTCTTATCTACTGGTGGTACTTGGTGCAGATATGCCTACCTGTTGGGGAATGGGACAGAGCTCTCAGGGACAAAATGTCACCATTATTTTGTTTCCAGCCTAGGAATAATGAAGCTGTGTGCAAGCTCAGTCAGTTCTTGCCTCCACAACCTCGATTTCTAGTTGTGAAACTGCTGGTCTCCTGAAGCACATTCACAGCTTTTGATTTTATAGCCTGAGACAGGATTTCCATACCTCACCCTTTTTCTTCCTGCTATCAACTTAGCAGAGGACTGCAGTTTACTTCAGGGAGGGAGTCGAGGAAGTATGTGCTAGGACAGAATAGGAGGAAGTGAGGGTTTAGCTCAAGATGGAGCAGACTGGAGCTAATCTCCTCCCCCCCCCCCATAGAAGTAGGTGCTGGTGGCGGGAAGCTGCCGTACTGCTATAGACACAGGAGGACGTGAATGATCCTGTGGAAAAAATTGCAAAGTGGATACAATTCAAAAAGCAAGGGACTTTCGGGGAAGATTTAAGGATGAAGAAGAGAAAGAAGAAGAGAGAGGAAGAGGAAGAGGAAGGAGGAGGAGGGGAAGGGATGGAAGGTGTAATAGGCAACTGTCAAAATTAAAAAGGGATTATATTTTTTTGTGGGGAATATTACTGGAGTTAGTTATAAAAAAAGAAAAAATGTTTTATTATTAAAAAAAAAGATATGACTTGTTTTTAAGAAACTCATATAAAGAATGATGGAAAATTTCTGATGATGAAAATTAACAAAATTGAAGACGAAAAAATGGGTTGACTTAATAAATTTAAAATATTTGAAGTGGAAATTAAGACTTTTAGATGATAAAGGAAAAGTTAGTTAACCCTTTTGTGAATAAAAGAAAAAGAATGTTTTATTATTTGAAAATACTTAAATAAGATGTGATTTGTTTTCAAGAATTTTATGTAAAAAGGGGATATAGAATATTTAAAAAAACAGAAAAATTTGGAAGGTTTTTATTTTAATACATTTGGAGAAAAATGGTGTGGCTTTATATATTAAAATATCTGAAGCGGGGAATTAAGATTTTTAGATAAAGTAAAAGTTAGTTAATCTTTTTGTGAATATTTGGATACCACTTATAGATTCTTTGTGAGAGAGAGAGAGAGAGAGAGAGAGAGAGAGAGAGAGAGAGAGAAGAAGTGATGAAATGTGGATTTAATGAATAGTATATTAGAGAGATAGGCTTAGTTAGATATTATAAGTAGAAAATATATAATAGTATACAAGTAGGATCTACTGCTTCGCACTTGCTGTAATCTTTCGTAGTATGTTGTATTGTTTTGTTTTGTTTTGTTTAGTAGTTTAGTAATAAAAATAAATATATATTGAGAGAAAAAAAGGAGGACAAAGCTCAGCCTCCTTTTTCTACCTCTTTTAGAAGAAAGGAAGCATGGTTTCCTATTTGCTCATGATACAGCAGGATGGGTGATAAGTGCCCACCACGCTGACATGCCCACTCTTCCTCCACTTCTGCTGAACCAAACGTTCCTCTCCTTTCCTGTCCTCACCCAAAAAGGACACTCAAAGTACCAAAACGTTATGATTTGTCAATTAGTAATTCTAAAAGCTTGGTAAATCATGTTTATGCAGCAACTAGTAAGCTGAAACTCTGATACTAGAGGTAGTACCTTCCTGAAAAATACCTAGTAAATTTACATTGAATATTCTATTAACACATTTTATTGCTTAGTAGTAACTAAGGGATTGCAAGCAAAATGTCATTACCTTAGAAGTTATCTCTTCACAATAAAGCTTACTACTCACACACACTCACACGCTGATAGTTCAATGTAGTGACCACCAAATAATGCTTTCGCATGGCAGTGCTGCTTATCAGTAACTGTAATATTTCAGTGTCATTTGCCACATGGTTCAGTTCAATTGCATGGAATTTCCAAGCTACTACTAGGACTTTTTTTTCTGAAAAAAAGGGACAGAGAAAAAACGAGGCAGCGCTGGCAGGGGTAAAATTGGTGGTTATTTCACTTTATTTTTAAATATCGTTTTAGTTATTTTTTGATGTGATTTTTCCCATTATTTTGCTTTATTTTGCATTTTCCATTTTCACACACCTCTATTAATAATATTAATAAGAATATTTACTGCTTTTCAACAAAACAGCTCACAAAGCAGGGACGAACCTGCGCCCCCACGGGGGGGGCGCAGATTTTGGCGTCCCCCCATAAAAATGAAAAAATGAAAAAATCACCCCCGGGGTTTTTCGGGGGTTTACTGGTTTTTTTTAGTGGAATCTTCCTGTGTGTATGCTTTCTCCCACTTAGCTTGTGTATCTCAGAGCCGATTCGGAACTTCCCTTAGCCTTTCAGCCTTGCGTTCTGCCTGCGACCGGCAGGAACTCCGGAAAAGCGCCCAGCAGGGCGCTCCGTCGTTCTACGCTTGCGCATGTCTTCACAGTTCGCGCAGGCGCAGAACGACAAAATTTCCAATCGTTCTGCGCCTGCGCAAACTGTGAAGACTTGTGCAAGTGCAGAACGACGGAGCACCCTGTTGGGCGCTTTTCCGGAGTTCCTGCCAGTCGCAGGTAAAACGGAAGGCAGAAAGGCTAAGGGAAGTTCCGAATCGGCTCTGCGATACACAAGCTAAGTGGGAGAAAGCATACACACAGGAAGATTCCACTAAAAAAAACCCGTAAACAGTAAAAAAAACCTGGGAAAAAAGAAAAATAAACCTAAGGAGGCCTGCGCCTTTCGGAGCCTCAGCGCCCGCCGCCTGGGGGCTCTGGGCCCCCCGACCCCCACCCTAAGACGTCACTATCACAAAGTGGTTTACAGAGAAAATCCAATAACTAAATGACTCCTTGTCCCCAAACGGCTCACAGTATAAAAAAATGCAGGAGGATACCAGCAAAAAGACGCTGTGCTGGAAGTGAAGTGGGACAATTACGCTCTCCCTGCTAAATATAAAAGGAGCACCAGAAAAAGTGCCTCTTTGCCTAGTTAGGGTAACACATCAATCAGGCTTCATGTGTAGATATGTAAACTAAAAGTCAAACTATACTTGTTGTTAAACACATGATGTTTTTAATAATTCAAATAGTAGCTGTGGGGTGAGGGGAAATCGGAGTTCCAGCATTTGAGAAGAGGGACTTTATCCCTTTGCCAACCATGGTCCAATCCAAATTTGACCCCAAGATCAGGTTCAGGCATTCCTCCCATGTCTCCTGTGAACCTATCCCAGCAGTCAGAAATGTTGTAAGGAAGTTCAGGAACAGAAGAACAACACTACAGATTGTCCTTGTCGTTGGGTTCAAATTAACAAGTGAAAGGAGTTTTATGAGATTTTATAAATAGCGAGGGGGGTGGGAGGTGAGGATACAGCATTGAGGAATTCTGATCAAGAAAAAGAAGAATTTTCATTCTGCTTAAAGAAAATAGATCAGAGAGGGAGAGAAGATGGAAATTGGGAAGGACAGAATGCCAGAAACCAAGAGAACAGCGTGATGAATTGTATCAAAGGCAGAAGAAAGATCTAAGTGAAGTATTGAGAAAGGATGATGTACATCAACAGAGAGTTGGTTGTTGGAGATCAGCATGAAGGAAGTTTTGGTTCAATGAGCAGTGTACAAGCTGGACTGAGAGGACGCAAAGGGACTTGACAAATAGGAAATTGAGGCACTTCAGTAATGCCGCTGAGATGCAACTCTCAACTCTGGTTACAAGCACAAACCTTGGTCCCAGTTGCCACACTAGGAGTGGGAAGGGAGTGGAGGAACTGAATGCTTCCATTCCTAGTTTAGTGGCAAACCCCATTTTGTTGACCTGTGTTACCCTATAGCTTTGATTTTGATGTGTGCAGGAAACATGTGTAACACATGGTGGTAAATGCCTGCTAGGAAAACACAACCCAGGCCAGTATCAGAAGAACTAGTATGTGATGCTAGTTCCAGGACCAATGGCAAGAGGCTTCATATCCAAAGACCAAGAAGACGGCCAGAATTTTTATCAATTAGGACAATTGCATACTCTCCCACTCATTCAGGATGAAGTTGGATGAAGCTTAGATGGATTGAAGCAAATGAAGCAATTGTAGCCAATACCTCGGATCAGTAACTCCTGCTCAGTGGCGTCGCTATAACGGGGCCAGGGGAAGCCGATGTCCTGGTGAGGAGTAGTGGTGGTTTTTTTGGGCTCTGTGGCTGCTTTTTTGCAGTTGGAGGGCTGTTTTTGCAGCTGCAGAGCTGAAATGCATCGAAATCTGCGCATTTTTTCCGGCCCTCCCACCCACCCTGTCTCTTGGAAGGCTTCAGATGTAGCCTTCCGGGAGCACAGGGGCCGGGGCGATGATGCAAAACACGTCATTGCCCCCCCCACGTGCCCCTGCTTCCTTTTGCAGCTCCTTTGATAGCTCTTTGAAGAGGAAAAAATGAGGTCAGAGGGACTACAGGGTTGAGGGAACGGTAGTAGAGCAGAGAGAACAAATAGAGGACAAAAACATATGCATATTTACCAGGGCGTAAGCTCCATTGAATTTAATGCGGCATGCTTCTTAGTAGACTTGCTTAGGATTGAATTGGAAAAAGGAAAAACCACTGGAACAAAGGAAAAGAGGAAGGAAATTGAAAGAAAGATGAGGAAGACAAGCAAGAGGCACTATGTCTGAAATCTTGTCAGTGAAGAATTGTTCTGAAACTGAGGGACAGAGAAGTTGGTGTGGGTAAGGAGATTTACAGTGTAATCTTGAACATATTATTCAGAAGTAAGTTTCTTTTGACTTCAGTGGCAGGAAAGAGGATTAGGAAGCAAACATTTGCAAGTTATTTTGTTCATAACTTTATTTTTAGGGTTGGTTTGAATCCTTTGTTTTTTCCTTGGTATTGCACTACTAATATTTAAAATAATCACCCAAATTCAAAACCATTAAGATTGGTTATGCAGAAAGAAACTTGGTGTTCAACCAGCTCTTTTCTGGAAAATAGGGACTAACTATAAAAGCATATTCCTGTTTTGCATATGAATTGTGCATTTTTAATACATGTTCAGTATTTAATACATTTCTTTTATTGCAGATAACTGGAATCCATTTTCTCATCCATATAAGAAATTGGATTTTGGGAAATGGGAGTTGTTCATCCCACCTGGACCAGATGGATTTTATCCTGTGTCTCACGGATCAAAATTGAAGGTACTATTTTCAGAATTGTACTTTTGCTCTATTCTGTCATCCGCAAGAGCTGATACTGAAGTTTTTCTGGCGTTCTGTGATGTGCCAATTTATATTTTAAAGTTCAAAGGAGACTTGCAGATCCTTTTCTTCACCTACATGGCTTTCCTTCAAAATAATATGAAACAAAGGTACCATGACACTGCAATGAACAAAAGGTATTCTGGTGAATAAGGAAGGTGACTTTATAGTAAACGTCAGATGACTGAATATAAAGGTTTAATAAATGTTAAGAAAAACTTGGGGAGAGAGTGTGTGGCTTGAAGTTAGGTAGGAAGGAAACTGGTGAGAAGTCAACATTATCCAAGTTACATCTGAATAAAAGGGTACTCTATGCAAAAACAATGAAAGACCACTGGGTTGGATTTAGGCTACAATACTATGCATGCTTCTCTGGGAGTACGTTCCACTGAATACAATGGGACTTATTTCTGAGTAAACATGTATAGGATTGTGCTGCTAGAGAACCAAGAGCAGAAGGTAAAGAGCCCCCAGTGCCATTCCACAAACCATTGTGCGAGAGTGTACAAGGGGCCCCATTATCTGTGGATTCATTATCCATGGTTTCATGTATCCGCCGTTCTCCCGGGCCCCCAGCCATTAACTTTGTTGTATGTCTTGCTTAAACGCTATAAGCAGCAGCATGCTGCTTATAGCAGAGAAGCAGACAAGCTGACTGAGTGCTAGAGAGGCACAGCCGAAGGTTAACAGGAAGCAGGAACTGAAACTGCTTCCTGTTAACCTTCAGCTGAGCGTCTCTAGCACTCAGTCGGCTTGTCTGCTTCTCTGCTATAAGCAGCATGCTGCTGCTTATAGCGTTTGGTTAAAACAAGATGCACAACAAAGGTAATGGCTAAGGGCGCGTGCGAGGATAGTGTTTCCCCTTATCCGTGATTTCCGGTATCCGTGGGACCCCCAGAAACCTATCCCCCGCGGATACCAGGTCCTTACTGTACATAAGAGTTTACTTGTTACTATGTTGAATTTCTAGCAGTTCTTTTGCTTCCACTTGTTCGAGGGGATGTACAACTTTGGCATTAATACTTCTTTTTTAATACCATGATGTTTGAAGTATAAAAAGGTCCTTCTTTTAGCAGAATGACCCCATCCGCATGCAGAAGAGCACCTTTTAGATCCTTTGCTACGTAAGCTGCTTTGGGAGTGTTTTTGTTGCAAACATTGTATAATCAATCATAATTATTTTGACCCAACCCATTAATTTCAGAGAGCTGTCATCGAACAACTGGAACTTGGATTTGTTTGTCTGATGTATACATTTTGGCCCAGAAGTCCAGCATGGGCAGACATCTTAGAACAATTCTAGTTACTTTTTAGACACTGTTAGAACACAGATGATTCTCCTACAGCGTTAACTTTCAAATAGCCAAATAGTTTTGCAGACGGTGTACTACAAAAACATTTTCTCTTATTGTTCTTATATTTTCTTTTCAAAAATCCCCCATGAATGAGTAACTAATAATCTATTGAAATTCTACCCTTGCAGCAGAAATACTACATAGGCGTAACCCTACAAAAAGTAGTGTAATCACTTATGGTCTGTTCAGGAAAGTTAATGCGTTCTTTCTTAATGGTCACCAAATGTGTAAGACACTAATGTGAACTACCATATTTAGAGTATTTGCAGTTGAACATCATGATAGTATAGGCTTACCAGATTGTCGACCGGGACGGAGCGATCTACCCTTAAGGGGTGGGGCGCGTGGGGGCCAGAACGCGACACGTTCTGGCCCCCCCGCACCCCACCCCTTAAGGGTAGATCGCTCCGTCCCGGTCGACGATCTGGTAAGCCTATGACAGTAGCCCAACTAATTTTTGGATTTCATTACAGGCCTGAGGGTAAATGATAGGAATATGTCAGTATCCTTCTGCTTAGTGTGGGCTGGGAAATTTTTTAAATAAGCTGTAAACGTCTAGTGTCCTTCAAGTTATGCAGTGTAATATTTTCTAATTTCATAGTTTTCAATCACTGGGTCAGTTATCGTGGGATGCATTACCAAACATTTGATTTCAGAAATACTTGAAATAGATCAATTTAGAACTGAAATAAAGAATAGCCTGCTCCAGAAGCTAGAATAGTAGAGAGGACCTTTTTAATTTGAAGTAGGGCACTGGTCACAGCGTATTCCATATGAAAATAAATGAGGAATAGAGGTCACAGACACAGTTTATTAAAAGTAGCGCCTCTGCCTGTTTCAAGTTCTCTAGACAGTTTTTCCTTTTTTAAACCTACTGGTTAGAGAAAATGGGTCATTAAAATCCTTGTTGAAGATGAATCTGATATTTCTGTCCAGTGGGATTAACCTTTATAAGTCGCCTGTGTTTTATTCCCTTTAGACTGGTAGCCATTTTCAGAATAAGTTGGTCAGCTATAGAAGGGGACACGTTTTCTGTCACCAGGTTTTGGACACGCTAGACCAAAATAATAAGTGACTGGTTTCTGTAGCGTCGGATGGTGGCAGCGAGTACAAAATACCAAGGTTTCTTTCCCCTTTTAGCTGCAGGTCTAGTAAAGGGAAAATGGGGAGCAGGAAGGGGGTGCATGCGCCCTAGCCACTAAGCGATGGTCCTCCTTGCTAGGCATTTGACTTGCTGTTGTGGTTGTTATTTTAACTACCATGTTGTTAGTAATATTGCTTATTTTATATCATGGTAATGCTAAAAACCGGCCACCGGGTGGCGCAATGGTTTAAACCGCTGAACCATGAGCTGTCAATCGAAAGGTCGGCAGTTCGAATCCGCGACAGGGTGAGCTCTCGTTGCTTGGTCAGCTCCTGCCAACCTAGCAGTTCCAAAGCATGTTAATGTGAGTAGATAAATAGGTACCGCTTGCGGGAAGGTAAACAGCGCTCCGTGTTCCAGCTGCATGCTACGCGCTGCGGCAAGGAGAGTCATACCGGCCACATGACCACGGAGGCGTCTTCGGACAACGCTGGCTCTTCGGCTTTGAAATGGGGATGAGCACCACACCCCAGAGTCGGACACGACTGGATTTAATTGTCAGGGGTCACCTTAATGCTAAAAACCATTTGGAATGCTCTGATAGTGTTCTCTAATATTGGTATGTAGGATATACAGGGTGGGCCGAAAATAGGTAAACAGTACTGATCAGGTCCTGTTCAATCATTTTCCTTATTTATTCATTTATATCTCTCTACCCATGGGCTCAGAGTGACATACAGTTTTCTTCCCTCTTCTTTGCATGTTAATAATCCTGCTCCCATGAGGCAGTGTAAATGGCCCATATTATAAGATTGCGCCATAAGTGACTATGATTCATCCCCCTCAGAAAAACTAAAGTGCTGTATTTGAGGAAAGGGTTGGAATAATGGTCAAGTAGTTTTAAAATATTAGACTTGTTAGCGAACAGCAAACAAGGTACTTTACTCATCAAGTGGTTTGATGCTTGTGCTAATTACAAAAACAAATTGTTTCATTATGAAATTAATTGTTAAAATTATGTTAATTTAAATAAAAAAAAGTCTACACCATTCTTTGGTAAACTCTCAGGGTGGTGTGCAATACAGTACAATACACTGGTTTACGTTTTTAGGAGTGTATTCAGAAGAACACTCATGGAAGCAAACTCCCTCCCCCTGTTGTCTTGGCACAACAACCCTCTGAGCTATTGCCTGACAATCTCTTTTTATTTTCAATGTGTGGAGTGTGGCACCTATATAGACACATGTATAGCATTAGATGCCTGCCAGGAGAGCATGACCAGGCCAGTACTATGACTTGAAGCAAGACAGATGACAAGAGGCTTCACATTTCACAGGCCTAGAGGAAAGCCACTGTTTTAATTCTCAGAGCCATCACCTGTTCCCCCCCCCTCGCATTGCCTTGCTTAGAGGAAGCTTTGCCTAACGTTTGGAGCATTCCACAGGTGGCTGCACCTTGCTGGCACAGCACAGCTGACCTTGGACCTTCCTGACGTAAAGTAATAGAAGTCATTAGAAACACACACACACAAAAGCATCCTAGCTGCCCTCACCAACTCCATGGTGAAATTCAATGAAGCAACTGGCCTCCAGAACTTGTTTATGAGTTCCTTGCCTCACCTTTGGAAAGGTGCAAAGCAGTAGCGGTTGCCCATTTAGGAGCAGTCACAGACCATCAAGTCACAGAAGGTCCCTTGACCTTTGGCCACGGCACAGGGTCCCAGCACATGAAATGGATTTCTCCCACGTGTACATATTAATGCTTTTTTTTTTTTTTAAAGCACAGCTTTTAACGGTGCCCACTGAAAATCCGCCCCCGGGAGTGGGGGACCACCAGAACAGGACTGCATAAGACCCAGAGTGCCGCAGAATTAAGCATAGATCTGCCAAAATTGCCTTGCCCCACACAAACGGCAGTGCCTTTCATTTGTGGAAGATTCACTCCAAGATATCAAACAGCAGTTTAAGAAAGCGTAGAATAAGACTGCAATGAAATTCTGTAACATTCAGCAGAGTAGATTAAAAGCAGTTGATATTGCATGCTGAAATGCTGCCGCAACTTCTAATAATGCTGTGTAGGGTTCCTATAAATGTGAACAATTCACTGGCTAGTTTTTCTCTTGAGTTTTATTCTGGAATACCAGCACCAGCCTCCCGTTAACAAGATTAAAAAATAAAATAAAAAATTGGACATAAAGCAAAGTAACTGCAACTGGTAAAAACAAAAGGCAGTTTTTAAAAGCAGTGGTAAAGGTAAGCTACCACCTACACCATGGACTCCTGGCTTCCATCTGACTGTACTCAAATGATAGCAAATCAGTTTACTGGTCAATTGACTTAGCATGCCAACCCTAGCATCAGTTCTAGAGTAACAATACAGCAATTCCAGAATTCTTGAAAGCACTTTTATTTCTTAGGGATTGCCCACAGCATGCAGCAATACCGTGCAACAGTAATCCCTCTATTTTACTCTGACTGGTGTACGGTGGAACCAAAAATAAGTTGGGGCCTCCCAAAGAAACCGTCTGTCTGTGGTTCTGTTTCCACTACGCGTGAGTCAGCATCCAAGAGTTTTTCTAGATTACGAAACTCACTGTCATAAACTTGAAACATGAATTTCATCTGTCTAACAAGCAAGCAAGTTAAAATCATACTGTGTTAAAATGAAAATTGAGTTTAATACAGGCTGGCCAACTGTGTGTTAATTTAGATTGAGATGATTGTGTGTTAGTAATATTTCAGAAGGTACTTCACTGCAAAAAGAAAATGCTTTCCAGTATGAACTTTTATTCAGAAGTTGGCAACTCTATTTGAACCCGATTTACTCCTTCTATGCAAGGAATTGAGAAGAGGTTTCTATAATGCTGTGCAATGAATGTATTCCCTTTCACTGAAAATATTTCTCTACTCACTTAGGTATAAACCCCAACAGAGAGTTGTATCAAGCTCGAAGTCATGTCCTCTTTCATGTTGTAATTAGAATTGCATGTGCTCATCAAATGATGTGCTATGAAAACCGTCACTTCCTGTTGAAAAATCTCACTGACTCTTGCAGTTTCTTTTGTAATATGCCACTTTTCTATGCACAGGAGACCTTTTTTTCAGGGAGGAGGAGAGCATTGGAACAAACATTCAATCCACCTGCACCCACCACCTGCAGTCTGAAATGGTACAACCCAAGCACATGCTTACTGTTGCATCTGCTTCTTGTGAGAACTAGGCCTGAGATTACTGTGGGCTTTGACCATTCTGCACCTCACTTTTTTTTTCTTATTATATAGAAGTTTTTAGATAGCATGGTTGTTTGGGAGCTAGGACATGTCAGAGTTAGGAAGGATTCACATTTAATTTATTTATTGGCTAAATTTTTAGCATTCATTTTTTTAAAGATCAAAGCAATTTGCAATACATTAACATGATTATAAACACATTAACAGCGCTGTCTTAGCGCTGTGGTGGGCGGTGGAACACACTTTTTAAAGTAAGGCACTTTTTAGATGACTCGTGAGCAGGGAAGGCTGGCGCAAGGCCAGCCTTCCCTACTCCTCTGCCAGGACCCTCGCCTGCCCACCGGAGGAGCCAGGTAGGGATCCAGCCAACAGAGGGGTGCTTCTGGCGGGAAGGAAGGCCGGCCATAGGTCAGGGAGGGGGATGGCTTCGGCCATATCCCTTCCCCCGCCAATCGGTTGGGCCGTTACACAGCCTCCTCCGACTTCCGCCAGCGATTTCACTGGTGGAATTCCGAGAAGGCTGATCGGCCCCAGCGCCAGTTACACCCGGGGAAGGGGACAAGCATCCCTTTCCCCGAGTAGACTTTCCGCTGGGTGGGAGACTGCCCGTGGCGAAGCACCAGATCCGGCGGGCGGCTTGGGACACCCACCCGATCCTTACGCTGGATTGGGCTACCCAACAGTAATTGCTATACTGTTTTTTATGATTTTTTTTTAAAAAATGGCATGAGTTAAACCTATGGATATAGGTTTATAGAACTCCATGATTCACAGCTTTGATAACGTTCCAGCGGGTGAGTAACCGTCCTACAACCTTTTTGGAACTATACCACTTTAAGATCAATAGCTGTGATTGTGCAGTTAGCTGCCAATTGTGCTTCCTTTTTCAGAGCAGAATTCACAGTGTGTGTGGTTCATGCTGCATACTGCCTTCGGCAAAGCTCATTGCAATATGAGTGAAACGGATAATGTTTTGTTTTAACAATACTATTTCTGCTGGTCACGAAAGCCTCAGAACTTACAAGGTTTATAGTGCTGATTGCTACAAATTTTCTTTGTATTTTTTGCATTTAATATTAATGTGGTATGTGTTTTCTTTTTTTCTTTGCTTTTTCCTGTTGATTGTATTTTCTTTCTTATAAATAAAGGGGGTGGGGACACAACTTCTTCGCACTTACCACTTGGAGGAAGAGTGGAACCTTCTCAAAAGCCCTAGAAAGGAAGTCTGTCAGTAGTAGATGTTTGTCATTGTGGCAACAGTGACATAATTTACTTAATGGATCTGGATAATGGCTTTTTCTTGCTTGGGCAGCTATTGTAAGAGTCATACCAAAGGTATTTACTGAGAGGTTGATAATACTGTCTGACCTCTTAGGTGGCTGCTATGAAAATGAATGGTATAGAACTGAAGCACTGTTGACAGCCTGACTGGTCCGTTAAGCTAAGAGACTTGGAGCTTAGCCAGTTTAGTCTCATTTGAAGTAAGTGGCTTTAAGTGATAGCAAATCAAATTAGGTTGCTGATCATGCTGCAAAGGTGTTGTGTTCATAAAGTGATTGGACTTGAGCATTTATATGTGCTAATTTCACTTTGCCGAATTATATTCTGAAAATGAAATTTGGATTGTAATCTTGAGGATGCCAGGCTTGCTTTAGGAGAGCCCCTAAATCTATGAAGTCTTGTATGCCACATGAACCAACAGGAAAGATATTAGAACACCTTGAAAGGAAGGCATCATTCATTCTGCCTGTAGGTATGCGGTAGCAAGTGCTTAGTTCCAGAATTGCGAATTCGGTCTTCCGACACTAATGGTGTCATCCCTGCTCACCCTTCTGTCTTGGCTCTGGCTGGAACTCCCACTGTGTAACTGGCTCCTGAAATGGACTCTGAACCTAAGGCTATCATCACTTGAGTGTACAGCACCTTACAGTAGTCTAATATACTGAAGCCCAGCTCCCCCAAAAGCGGTTTCATTCAATATGCCTTGCCATTGCATTGCGAAGGGAAATCTCCACAAATGAACGGATCAGATCTCCTCTCATCTGTCCACTTAGTCTGAAGTGGTGGTAATGGGCTCTGACTTCCTTCGTTGCACAGAGGTCCATTTGTGGACAACCACCTTGCAGGTAGAATTGTGCTCTTCTTTCTCCTGCTCCATGTCTGCGGCTGGTGGTGTGAACCTTTCCCAGCTGTGTCCACCGGGATACCGGGTAATGCAGCAGCCGCGGCTACAGGGGCGAGGGGGTGGTGTTGCTGTGGTCTATCGGGATTACATCTCCCTCACCGGATACCCTGTCCCACAGTGTACCGGGTTTGAGTGTCTCCGCATTGTGCTACAGGGGCGAGACAGGATGGGATTGCTATTGGTGTACTGTCCACCTGGTTGCCCATCGGCTTCCCTACCTGAGCTGACCAGGGTGATCTCGGCGGTGGCACTGGAGTCCCCACGCCTGTTAGTGCTGGGGGACTTCAATGTTCATGCCGAGGCCCCTGTGACAGCAGCGGCTCAGGACTTCATGGCGACCATGGGCCTGTCACAATGGATCACGGCCCCAACGCATGGTGCGGGGCACACATTGGACTTGGTGTTCACTGGTGGGTATGGGGATGGTGATCTACCCATGGAGGAGATTAAGATCACTCCTCTGTCTTGGACGGATCACTATCTGGTGAGTTTCAGACTGGCAACATTTAATCACCCCTGCAGAGCTGGGAGACCGAATTGTATGGTCCGCCCCCGGAGACTGATGGATCCGGATGGTTTCCTGAGGGCTCTGGGGGAATTCCCAGCTTCCTGGGTCAGTGATTCATCTGATGCTCTGGCTGCCCTGTGGTATGGGGAGGCAGCTAGAGCATTGGATCAGATCACTCCCGAACGGCCACGGCCTTGTCGTCGAGCCAAGGCGGCTCCTTGGTTCACTGAGGAGCTGCGGGCAATGAAACAACTGGGCCGACGCCTAGAGCGACGGTGGAGGAAAACTTGTGATGAATCTGACCGAACACGGGCTAGAGCCCATTTCAGGGCCTACTCTGTGGCAGTGATGGCAGCGAAGAAGGCGTTTTTCTCTGCCACCATTGTGTCTGCGAGTAGCCAACCAGCGGAGCTCTATCGAGTTGTCCGGGATCTGCTCCACTCGGCTCCTGTAGCGAGTGAATTGGAGTGTTCGACGGACCGCTGCAGTGAGATCGCACGGCACTTCGCAGATAAAATCGCTCAGATTCGCCACGACTTGGACTCTGGTTTAACAGTTCCAGAAGTTGTCCCTACGGCATCTGTCAATTCCATCGTTTTGGATTCTTTTCACCTTATACAGCCTGAGGATGTGGATAGGGTCCTCTGTAGTTTGAGATCGTCTTCCTGCCCGCTTGACCCTTGCCCAGCTTCGCTAATACGATCTGCGCGGGTTGGGCTGGCCGACTGGGTGGAACCTATTGTAAAATCATCTTTGCGAGAGGGAGTGATGCCTAGCATCTTGAAGACCACAATTGTGCATCCCCTCCTAAAAAAAACATCTTTGGATTCCTCCAATTTAAATAACTATCGGCCAGTTTCCAATTTGTCTTTTTTGGGTAAGGTGATTGAGCGGGTGGTGACGTCTCAGGTCCAGGGGATACTAGATGAAACGGAGTATCTGGACCCTTTTCAGTCTGGCTTCAGGCGGGGCTTTGGGACGGAGACAGCCTTGGTCGCCCTGCTGGATGATCTTCGCCGAGGACTGGACAGGGGGAGTGCATCCCTGCTGGTCCTTTTAGACCTCTCGGCGGCTTTCGATACCATCAACCATGGTATCCTTCTGGGCCGGCTGGCTGAGTCGGGACTAGGGGGCACTGCGTTGCAGTGGTTCCGTTCCTACTTGGCTGACAGGTCCCAGATGGTGATGCTGGGAGATGCCTGTTCGGCGCCCTGCCCTTTACAGTGTGGGGTGCCACAGGTTTCTATTCTGTCTCCCATGCTTTTCAACATCTACATGAAACCGTTGGGAGAGATCATCCGGGGATTTGGTGTTGGGTGTCACCAATATGCTGACGACACCCAACTCTATCTTTCCTTGCCATCTCGCTCCAGGGAGGCTGTGGAAGTCCTGGAGTGCTGCCTGGAGGCGGTTGGGGTCTGGATGAGGGCAAATAGGTTGAGATTGAATCCAGAAAAGACAGAGGTCCTACTGGTCAGGAAAGCTTCGATGCAGGTACTGAGTCACCTGCCCATTCTGAATGGGGTTGCACTCCCCCTGCAGGAACGGGTGCGCAGCTTGGGAGTACTTCTGGATTCACAGCTCTCCCTGGAAAGCCAGGTGGTGGCTGTGGCCAGGGGTGCGTTTGCCCAGCTTCGGCTGGTGCGCCAGCTGCGGCCGTACTTGAGTCGATCGGACCTGACCATGGTGGTCCATGCCTTAGTGACTTCAAGACTGGATTACTGTAACGCGCTCTACGTGGGGCTGCCCTTGAAGACGGTTCGGAAGCTGCAATTAGTGCAGAATGTGGCGGCCCGGGAGGTTGCTGGAGCTAGGCGGTTTGACTCTGTTGAACCGCTGCTTCAGCGGCTGCACTCGCTGCCCATTCGTTTCTGAGCCCAATTCAAGGTGCTGGTAATGACCTTTAAAGCCCTTCACGGTTTGGGTCCAGGATATCTGAGGGACCGCCTTCTCCCATACATTCCGGCCCGCTCTCTTAGGTCATCTGAGGGGGCTCTCCTGCGTGTACCACCTCTGTCGCAAGTTAGGGGAGTGGCAACACGTGGGCGAGCCTTCTCTGCGCCACAACTGTGGAAATCCCTGCCAGGGGATCTGAGAACTACCCCCTCCCTCATGACTTTTCGGCGAGGGCTCAAAACGTTTTTGTTTCGTCTAGCGTTTGGGTGATGGGTTGTAGTCTGCCTCCTGTGTCTCAAGATGCTCTGCCATGCTGCTTTTGTGCTCCATATTGTCCCCCCCCCCCCGTGGATTTTATTGTTTTTAAATGGATGTCACAATGGATTTTATTGTTTTTAAATTAATGTATTGTTTTAAACTTTTCTGTATTTTAAACTATGTTTTTTAATTTTTGTTGTAAGCCGCCTTGGGCATTTGCCTCGGCATAGGATAAGGCGGGATATATTTTTTTTTAAATAAATAAAATGTCCTGTTTGCCCAATGAACACCATCATTGAGATGATCGACCATAATGTTCCTGCCATATTTCCCTCCTTTCCAAGCAAATTTGCCATTGCTGAAGGGGCAATCGGTGACAGGCAACGGCTGTTGTAGACACACAAAGGGCCGTGTAGGCCTCATTTTTAAGGCCTGGACATTCCTGGCCTTAAAAGTATGGTCAGGAGAATTATTTTCAAATTGGGGTACATAGGATTTGCATTTCCTGTGCCAGTCCAGCTCTCTCTCTCTCTCTGTGTGTGTGTGTGTGTGTGTGTGTGTGTGTGTGTGTGTGTGTGTGTGTGTGTGTGTGAGAAATCGGAAGGAATCAAATCAGGTGGAGCTATCAGGAAGGACTGGGAAAAGCTTTTTATTGGAAATGCTCCAAAAGTTGAATTGATTCTGAGAAGTTTTTTTCTGGCAAAACTAGGGTAGACTTACAGCCCAATCCTGTGTAAGGATACCCAGCCAGCCTAAAGGGCTGCCCGCAGTATCCTTTGGCCATCTCGGGCTGCCCCGGGGTAGCCTGGGAGGACCGTAGGAGAAGGAGACGCTTGTCTCCTTTGCTGCGGCCCTATGGGAATGTACACCAGCTCTGAAGATGGCATATATTCAAGCCGGGGGAGGTAGGCCAAACTGGGATAGGAGAGGGCTTGGGATATCAGTGGAGCTCGCCCCCTCCCTGCTCGGTTTGCCCAATGGCCACCCTCCCTCGCCGCCTGGTCTGCCCTCCCACCGTCCCTGCACCGGCTGGTGCAGGGCTTACCTTGTCCGGCGGGCGCAGGGACGGTACCCCAGTGGAGTGAGGGCTGCCAGTCTTCGTGCCGGCAGCCCTTATTCCAAAGTAGTCGCAAACGCGCTTTATGTCGTGTGCGACACTCTAGAGCGGCAGAGTGCGCGCTCCGCACTCTAGAGTTGCCCAGGATCGTGCCGTTAATTATGATCAGAGCGAGGAGGGGAAGGTGAGCTTGTCTGTAACTGCTGATGTGGCCTTGGCCACCCCCATGCCACCCCCAGCCTTAAAAAGGAAGTGGGGAAGCAGGAGTAGGAGTATCGCTTATGATCATTGCCACTATGATTTAATAGATCTCTGCTACTTTACCCTTGGGTCCTATGTATTCATATATGGTGTTTTGCCTTTTTTATTTTTGATAGTGATTTGTGTTTTCATTTTAGTTAACATAGACGGGAATATAGTATTGGATTTATATTTTTAATGAGTAGACCAGTAATGACACATAAGGTGACATTTAATGCAAATGTAAAATTGAGAGAAGTTACTGGTATTTAGTAATTCACAAGAATATATTTTAGGTGCTTCATCATTGAAATGGAAAATACCAGTCTGTATTTTTACAAATGGAGTTATATCTCCCTCTTTTGGAAAGCCAAGGCATGACCTGTGTTAGAGATAAGGGTTTGCCTCTTTGATTTAAGCTCCCTTTTTCCTTCTTTAAAAAAGTGGGCAGATAAACATTCTTGAGCAGAGGAGAGAGATAAGTGTGCCTAATTTGTTTTTCAGCCATTGACATTTATATTAAATATTTGATCCAAGTACAAATGCAAATAGGTAGCTAAACTGAAAATATCAGGGGAGAGCGTTAGCAGCATCTGGATCTCTGAAATTTCCATATGGAGATAGGGGCGTCTTTTTAAAGAAAATCAAAGTGCCAGGTATGCTCCACTATGATAGAGGAGCTCCCCCCCCCCCCAGCTTAGATTATTCTCCTTCCTTCTCTCTCCCTTTACTTCCTCTTACTATTTTTTCATACATATTTGCTCACGAACATTAGCTAGCCAACATCACTAACTTTAGTTATGTGTTGTCCGGTAAGTAAGAGCTTGTCGTGAATGTAAGAATCCCACAGTGGCCAAATCCTCTGTACAGTAGCAGCTGAGCATAAGGTCCAACACAATGGGACACTCTGCCCCCATGCTCAGCTACGACTCCCAGTTAACCATCACAAATCCTGCTCTTTCTGGTGCTGGGAGAAGACCATACCTGGTGTAAGAGCAGTGTCACGGGACCACACCCCTCATCCAGTGAAATTGGCTGGAGACTGTAATGAGGAGGCGTTTCACCTTTTTACGCACTGTGACATCAGCCGCTATGCCTTGATGGTGCTATGATGAAAACCTCTTTATTCATTTTACACTTCTGCAGGATTTTTCAGGAAGCAAAAAACCATGCTTTTCAGAGAAGACTCTATAGCTCATGCAGCCATCTTATTAGTCAACTTTATTTACTCAAGAAAAAAATCACCTTCAAGCGGGGGAAAAAGGTCACAAAAATTCTGTTTATATTTGTTAAAAATCAAGTAAAACAATAAAGACCTTAAAGCTGCATAATGTTTCGTTTATACACTCTGAACATTGTCAAATGCAAACCTGACCGGCTGGAAAGATGTGGAAATGTATGAATGAAACGTTATGTGTGTGAACAAAACGTTATGCAGTTTTAAGATCTTTATTGTTTGATTTTTAATAAATATAAACAGAATTATTGTGACCTTTTTTCCTGTTTGAAGATGATTTTTTCTTGTGACATAATTGCAGGTCATAACAATTTTTGATCTTTTTTATTTACTCAGTTTATACCCTGTCTTTTGTTCTAAACCAGACCCCAATCAACAGCAATAATAAAAATACCAAAGCCACAATAAAAACTGCAAGCAAGCTGCACCACACCAGATACTAAAATGCTTTAATATACTAGGTTTTAATATACTTTAATATACTATCAGACCTATATTAAAACCTAAATTAAATGCAGTATATTAAAACCTTCCTTAAATGAGTTTTGATAATGCAGTTGAATGCTAGTGAGTGGCGTGGTGAACTTCTGTAGGGATTTCAAAAAGAATGGATGCCACCACGGAAAAAGCCCTGCTTCTCTTAACAGCCTGTCTAGTTTATGATGGCTGTCTCTCCGTGCTAAACATCACTGGGCAGATTAGGCACAAGTCAAGTGAGCAAGCAGTAGGCTAGAACTTTCCAAGAACGCTATCCATGTGTTCAGGTGAAAGGACTGGGCAGTGGGCTGCTGTCAAGATGAAATCAGAAGCCAGAGGAATGAAGTCAAGAAGATCAATGTTTAGGAGAAACAAGGCAAAGCACGCTGGAGCTAGGAAGAGTGGTATTTAGGCAAAAGGCTGTCTAACCTTGTATAGGCCTTCTTGCCTGGGTTGGGCCAATAGTCAGTCTGGAAGGCAGGGGTAATGTGATCCAAGCACCATTTTATTATCCATGAAGATGTTCCAAACTGCAGTACTGGTTTGGATGGGCAGTCTCACACAGAGTGAGTATTCCTAGTTCTAGTCCCAGTGGCTCTGGGCCTTGGATGACATAAGTGGAAATTCATCTGAACAAGTAAGTCATCATGGTGATGTGAACAATGTGGGGCTTCTCCAAATTGCACTTAGGATGTGATTGTAAATATACTTGAACCACCCAGCAAAGCTCCACTGGATCAGACTCCATACTGATGTAATAATTGCTGATAAATAATTGCTACAAAGTAGGCCTTGAAGTAGCTCTAGCCTGGGTTCAGTTAGATGTTGCTAACATCTAACTGGGTTCAGTTTGTAGAGGCGGCACTCCAGAAAT
The DNA here is from genome assembly GCA_026170595.1 of Plestiodon gilberti rubricaudatus. Lineage (NCBI taxonomy): Eukaryota > Metazoa > Chordata > Lepidosauria > Squamata > Scincidae > Plestiodon > Plestiodon gilberti. The sequence goes on along the minus strand of JANXHW010000003.1, from coordinate 185,347,916 downwards.
GGAATGAAATACCGTATTTTTCGCTCCATAAGACGCAGCGGACCATAGGACGCATGTGTTTTATGGAGCTAAAAATAGGGTAAAAATATTTTTAACTTTTAATTTTTTTAATTTAATATTTTTTAATTTTTTTAATATTTTATAAAAACAGCTTGTCGGAAAATGGCCGAAAATAGCCTTTATCTCCGATCTGGAGACCTGCAGAGGCCTGCGCAACCCTCTGCAGGTATCTCCGATCTTCAGATCGGAGATAAAGGCTATTTTCGGCCATTTTCCGAAAACCGGAAATGGCCGAAAATAGCCTTTATCTCCGACCTGGAGACCTGCAGAGGCCTGCGCAACCCTCTGCAGGCCTCTCCGATCTTCAGTTCAACCCTGTTGCACCTGAGCCGCTACCTGCCTGGCTGATCACAACAGACCTAAATCGTCGGTTTTAAATCGTCTTTAAATCGGCCCCAGTAGCCGATTTAAATAATAACCCCAGTAAATCGGCCCCAGTCTGTTGAAAGCCCCTACTCGCCACATGGCTCTTGCACTATCCTGAGACCGAGTTTGTCCGAACTCCTTTAACTCCTCCCACCTAAACTGAAAGCTCTTACCTACATAGACTTGCTCTTCGTCATACTGCTCAAAACCATCAAGTTATTACAAACAAGGCATTAATACGAACAATACCTAATTGATAGCCAAATAGAGAAGGCAGACATGCTGGGGAAGGAAAAAAAAATCAGTTCTTCACTGCCAATCAGACAGTTGAAAAAAAAATCCTTCCTGGCCTAATAGGTGACCACTTGGGGTGTCACGAAAAATAAAAAAACAGGGAGAGAGGGTGGGATTCTGGCAACCCACCTGCAGCTGCTGCCCATTCAAATCTCGTTCCCCTTATATATAAGGCTTTCTGGCTTCTCATCATGAGAATACCTCTCCACCTCAAACTTCCACCCAGCAACAGCCCTCCCGCTAGTCCAGAGGTTCCCAAACTCCTCCCCCCCGCATACGTATTTGCAGGGGTGGCTGCTGCTGCGTTTCTGGGATCATGCTACTGGAGGAACAAAGTTTTATTTAGCCTTACCTGGGGGTCTTGCCTGGCCTCTGGGAGGTGCAGGGAGCCTGCAGACCCCTCCACGGGCCTCCCCGCACCTCAAAATGGCTCGAGATCGCAACCACCTTCGCAATAGCAATCTGGAGCCATTTTGAGGTACAGGGAGGCCTGCGGAGGAGTCCTTAGGCTCCCGGCACTTCCCGGAGGCCTGTAAAGACCCCCAGGTAGGGTTAAAAAAACCACCTTTGTTCCCCCAGCAACGGCATGATCTTGGAAGCGCCGCCGTCATCACCATGGGTCACCACTCCCCTTCAGGGAGTAGCGACCCATTGTTCCCGGCTAGGGCGATGCCCCAGTTTGGGAACCATTGTGCTAGTCTATCAACCAATCTCATTTTCTCTCAACTCCCCACAACAAATCCCCCACACCGTAGCCTTTGCTGTAGTGCAAGGAGCTATTTTCCACCACTTGCATTCTTGGAAAGGGCAGCTAGAAGTCGTCATGTCAGCTGCCAGTTCAGTCCCCTGTTCTAGAAATTAACCAGGGCAACTGGATGACTTCCTAAATGAGTTGGAAATCTCAGAAATTTTTTTGGAAACTCAGGCTTCGTTCAACAGCAGAGGCAAACCCTCTTAACCAGCTGCTTGCACCTGCAAAAGACTAACAGTGCTGAGACTCCAACCCTCATCAGGTAATAATTTACCTCAGAAATTAATCCCAATACTATCCCTCCCACAAATCATCATCGCTAGATTTGGGAACCACTTTCTTTGGCAGTGAGGAAACTTGGTGATCTGGAGCTATCCTTACAGTAAATGTTTTGTTGCCTGTAGTGTGCTGTTGTCCAAAGTATAATCAAATGTTCAATGACTGAATCAATGTTTCCTAGTTAAGCAAATTGCTCTGGAAGCACTGAAACAAAATTGTCAAGATTTCAACAAATCTATTACTAGAACTGTGGAGGGCCTGCAATCTTCCTGCTAAGGAGAAGGTAGCCAAGCAACCAAGTGGTTTCGGAGTATCCAGTGACTTCCAAAGTCAGCAAGATTCCAACTTGGTCTGTTTATGAGCATGGGCATATTCTAAGTTGATATAAGGTTAAGGCCAGAGATGCTGCCATCGGTGAAGAAGGCTAGAAACACAATCTGTGTCTGGGGATCTCCTGCTTAGTGGCTGGTGGGGCAAGAAGAGGACTGAATGGAAAGTCAGGGGTGAGCAGCAACAAAGAGTGCCCTGGAGCCAGGGCCCATGAGGGGGGGGGGGTAAAGGGGATAAATTGTACCCGGGCCCAGAGTCAAAAATGGGGCCCAGGAGCCAAAGGAGGGCCCCCAGAAATTTCTTAGGATCTCAGTTGACCTCATGGAGAGTGAAAGATGGAGGCTGGGCCAACCAGGATGCCAGGTCTACCAGGCAGGTAGACCTGGGAGCCACATCAGGAAGCCTGGTAGACCTGGGCTCCGGAGACGCTTCCGGCCATTGCTGCCCTCCCCCTGTGAGAAGGGACCCAAAAGAAACTTTGTACCCCCTGATAAAATTCCTCTCAGAGGCCCTGCCTGGAGCACCAACAGCGTGATTGGAATTTCAAACAATTTAAGAGCTTTGCTTATTTGAGAGTTAGGAATTTAGGGTTCCTTGCATTGGCCTCTGTTGTTGTCTTTTAATAATTCTATTTCATGAGGAGGTGAGTCTTTCTGTTCTGTACCAATTATGTTTCTCATTACCTGTGTTATTGACCCACTCTTCAAGGTCAGGTTCATGTATAAGAGGTGTGTGTCTTGTGTAGAATGTCGTACTAAGTGGGCACAACATTCAGCTTTTTCAAGATTTCAGCTTTTGTTCCTTTTTTAATTAAAAAATAAACTTGCAGAATAAACTTGCAAATATACACAATTTGTTTAATGTATACAAGGTTTCAAAATGTAGCTTTTCTTGGTGCAGAATTGCAACTGCCTGGGCATACCATTTAATCACTTGATTTTCTCTGTAAACCACTGTGTGAACTTTTTGTTGAAAAGCGGTATATAAATAATAATAATAATAAATACAATTTCATTTCTTTGTATGCCAAGTTCATGCAGCCCTAGTTATGGCAGTGAAGTACAATGGTTAGTGTTTCCACCTTGCTACATGGAATTGATGGCAGCGATTCAGCCCCTGCCGTAGCACATTGTACTGGTGGGCCCAAGAACACCCTAAGATTACACACCACGTTTCCCCCACCCTCTAGATTATGAAATTAGACAGCCAGGATAAAACTGAGGTTGTCTGGATTAACGTCTGTCAGCTTGCCCAAACTTGATAATTTGCTATGGGTTGGGCCTGCCTAAACACACACTCAAGGCCAGCGGGTGGCGCAGTGGGTTAAACCGCTGAACCGTGAGCTGTTGATCGAAAGGTCGGCAGTTCAAATCCGCGACGGGGTGAGCTCTCGTTGCTTGGCCAGCTCCTGCCAACCTAGCAGTTCCAAAGCATGTTAATGCGAGTAGATAAATAGGTACTGCTTGCGGGAAGGTAAACAGCGCTCCGTGTTCCAGCTGCATGCTACGTGCTGCGGCAAGGAGAGTCATGCCGGCCACATGACCATGGAGGCGTCTTCGGACAACGCTGGCTGTTCGGCTTTGAAATGGGGATGAGCACCACACCCTAGAGTTGGACACGACTGGACTTAATTGTCAGGGGTCACCTTTACCACCTTTACCTAGACACACACTAGTTATCAACATAATGATTACTTCCATTCTGTAACGGATTACTTCATAATATTTTTTTTATTATTACAACGTCAGTGTACACAGAGCTTTACATAGCCAGGGAGGGCAGGATCCAGCCCCAAGGAGCTTACAATCTAAGCAGATACCAGAGGAGGGAAGAAGGGGCAGGAATACGTAGGGGATCAACATGCAATCTTTGTTATACATATTTAAGTTTAGTTACAATTGGGTAATTGAACAGAGATGTAAAGGCATGAGTTATGGTTCCCCATTGACAAGAGTACACAGCCTTCAAAGCCTTTGGAATTAGAAGAGCTCCTGGCCAGGATCGCAGCCTGGAACTTCAGATCATTTATCTGATTTCAAATATGGTGTTTGCTTGCTGAATGCTCAGCTCAGTTTTTCTGCATTGTGTATTCATAAAATCTTGTGTCTCGCACAAATGTCAAGCTAATGGAATACTATAAATTGCAGAGGATGGAGATAATAGCTTCTTATATACTGTCCTTCTAAATAACCAGTCTCTGATATTTGCATATTTATATTAAAGCTGTTCCACTCAAACAGTATTTAGCATGATGATAGTCTCTGATGTCCAGTTGTATTTTAGTCACTTGCTCAAAAGTCACTTGCTCAAAAGTCACATTTGCCAACGGTTATTTTCAAGTGGCTTCATGCTAAGAATGTTTAAAAAGTGGTTTATAGGGTAGCGAATTAATTTAGTGTTTCAAAAAAAATATCTGGGTGGTGAGCTTCAAAAAACAGCATGTTTTTTGCTGCTGATTTTTTCCATGACAATATTCTAGTGTATTTTCAGACTTGTCAAACTTTTAAGGTGTGTTTTCCTCATTTACTTTTTATGTTTATCTTTTACAACACAGGCTGTTTCAAACGTGCCTGTTTTCTAAAAACTTTCGTACAGCATTTAGTATAATTTTAATGGCATGCAGTAATCTTAGATCAGCGGTTCTAAAAGTCACCACCACCGCAACCCACCTTGTCCTACTGCTCCCATGTCGTGACTCACCTCATTCTGCTGCTTCCATGTTGTGCCAGGACTGGAATGGCCTCCAGAGACCTCCGTGGGCGTCAGCAAGGCCTCTGAACGCAACTGAAAGTTGTGTCGGCGAAACCGGAAGTTACCCAGAAGTCACTTCCAGAGGCTTTCCAATGCCTGTGGAGGCCTCCAAAGGCCAGCCCAGGCCCGTCACAATGTGGGAGCCGCAGGACCATGTGAGTCTCATTCCGGAAGTGACCTCCAGTTGCTTGTGTTTTGTTCCAATTTGGAGCCGAATGGAGGCTCGACTGAGCAGATGGGCCCAACTGGCGACCTGCCTGGGCATCGGGCATCGGCCATCGACCCATCAAGTGGGTCATGACCCACAGTTTGAGAAACCCTGTCTTAGAAGCATGTGTTTGGATATGGGAAACAGTCCACATCACTGCTAAACTATATAATTATTTGGGCAGCTTTTGACAAGCTACTGGCCAGATTCAGATGCAACAATATGAGTACAGGGCAGTGTCAAAGTAGGGCACTGGTCAAGGAGCAACCCTGGCAGGGCAACCTCCAAACCCGTAGTGGCAGCACAACTTGGCCAAAAAACTTGCACTGTTGCTTTGTTCAGCACCCTCATCTACAAATGTGAGCACCCCCTACTGAGGCTCCTTCACCATCATAGGGGATGTTTCTATTGGCTGGTGGGAAGGGCAGGAGAAGGAGGAGTCTCCATTTGTCATTCAAGTTGCCACTTGCTGAAGGGGAAGGCTTCTCCATCGCCTGTTGCCACTGCCGAGGATCCCCCTTGGAGAGCTTCGCTCCAGGGTCTTTAGCAGCCTGGCACCAACACTGTATGAACACCCCCTGTGAAAACACACAGTACTAGAGTCTCTTTATGACCCCATAGCTGGATCTGTTCCATTTCTAACCAGTGAAAGCACAAGTTTCTGCTTTGTGTGTTTATAGCTCAGGATTAGAATGTATAAGAATGTATTAATTGTTTTAACTGTTTTAATTCTTGATTTTAAATGTATATATGTATTTTAATGTTTTTATTGTAAGCCGCCTTGGTTGCCCTTGTGGGAGAAAGGCGGGGTATAAATTCAATAAATAAATAAAATAAATAAATAAGATGTAAAATGTAGCTGCACCCTGGCTGAAATTCTGGCTTTCAGAAGAAACACGCTGGCTTAACACATCTTAAAGCTTTATTCTGTGTGAAGCAAAGTTGTCTAAGTATTTCAAAGAATAGCTGGGGAAAAATGCAGTCTATATCATTAGTTCCCTGACTGACACAACAGAACAGAATGGCACACGCTTCACTGGTTAGAAGAACACAAAGTGTTTGGTTGGTGACTTGCTGGAATTGTCTGGGGTATTGTGACAGCACATGTTTAAGAGGGCAGTTACAACAGTACCCATATCATAACTACTGTAATAAGGTGGAATAAAGATTCCATGTTACATTGCCAAGTTTAGCATTCCCTTTACAAGATTCTAGATACAATTTGTCGATCGAAACCCCTAAATTTAATTTCCTCCTGAAGTTAAAAACCTAGGCTTTTCAAGGCTCCAGTGTTGGCACACTACACCTCCTTACAACTATTTATCAACCTGTATCGTGAGGGATTTTCTATGCAGTAATCTGGCAGTAGCCTTCGAGCAGTTCCTTTGATCAATTCTGTCTCTTTATCACTGCCTGAATCCAGTGGTCAGGTAAGATTTATGTGCAGGTTTATAAACTCAAGGTACACACTGATGCAAGCTTCTTTGTAGGACTTAGAATTCGGTAGTATGCAAATATGTGTGTAAGTTTGTTGCAAACTGTGAATTGACTAATAGCCTCGTGTTTGCTTCTTTTTTGCGTGTGTGTGTGTGTGTGTGTGTGTGTGTGTGTGTGTGTGTGTGTGTGTGTGTGTGTGTGTGTGTGTTTGTGTGATGGACTGAAGGGCCTGAGGCTGAGATCCGACGACAAAATGCTTTTGTCCAGATGATACTTTTTCTGATTGGCCCCCCTCCACACATGTTATAAATATCAACCAATCAGCTTGGTCGGTGGAGCCACATTAGGTGGCCCAGAATTGCTACCCCTGCAAAAAGGAACCTTGTGTGCATGTTCCCCACGGGGATAGGGAGAGGGGAGGGTGCTGAGCCTGCTCTCCGCCCCCTTCCCTTTCTTTACTTTTTCCTAGGCTGCTTTGGGCTTGGGTGGCTTGACAGCACAATCCTATGCGTGCTGCCCAATGGCAGCGTGTGTCCCATAAAGCGGTCAGTGCCAGTCGCAAATGGCTCCCCTACAGCGCAGTGACCAGCATGCTGCCGGGGACACTGGCAGGAAGGCCTCCGCCTTCCCAGCCTCAACAAAGGATGTCTGAACACGTGCCGGGAAAGGTAAGCAGGCTGGAGGAGGGCAGAATGGGGGTGGGGAGGGGGAGTAACAGGGTGGGGAGGACCTGTCACGTAAGGCCAGAATCAGATCTTATCCCCCTTCCCTGCAGCTTCCCTGCCCCTTTTCTCATCGGATTTATGCTAGAAAAATTGCTAACGTAGGCCCGAGGAGACCCATTGTGGGCCATGAGGCTTATGCGGGGTTAAGGGGATTAAACATCCCCTTTCCCTGCAGAAGCCTCCTGGTCCCACTCCTCCCCCACCCCTGAGATGCAGCGACTGCTATTTTGACACCGCTGCATCAACGGGGTGTGTGTAAAAGATAGGATTGGGCTCTGAGTTCGGTTTTATTTGACTCTTTGGACCTTTTTGGTCACTTTAGGCAGGTGTTGTGCGGTCCTGGGAGGTGGGAATTGGCAGTTCAGTGTGCATCCTGAGGTGAGCAACTTCAGAGGATGAGCCAGTACCGCTCAAATGATTCTTACCAGCTCAGTGAGGATGGCTGGCGAGCTCTCTGGCTTGGATTCGCAAAGGCAACCTCAATTGCTTTCTGTCTAGGGGGAGCTTGCACAGTCCAGCTGCCTCAACCCTCCAGGTTTTATGTGTCCCGTGTCTTGACGGATCACAGCTTTGAGTCAGGGTTGTTTCGCCCGTGATATGGTCTCTACCGTTTCCCCCTACGTAGTTTCCCACATTCTGTGTTTTTAGGGGTTTTTTTTTCCTGCTGCAGGTTCATTATTTGATATTTCAATAAAGTGGCCCAGTTTAACTCAAGTTTCTGTCTCGTGTGTTTATGGGGGGGGGGGGCGAACAGGCAACTTTCACGTAGGAATAACGGAGTGGTTTGGACGAATTTCCCCCATATGATTCAAAGAAGGGGAAACACCATTGCAGGAGAGGGAAGGGGAGCTTGTGCATATCTATGATTGTATGTGTGCAGGCCAGCTTGTCTGAATCAGTCTTAAAATAATCATTAAGTAGGAGAAGGACCAAACGGAGGGCATGGCTACAGACAGATTGCCAGAATCTCGAGTCCAGCCTATGAACTGTTGTCTCAGTGCAGTGGCTCTTAGTCTGGGGGTCACAATATTTTCTTTGTTCAGTGAGCATATGATTTCGGAGATGGGTGCTGTTTATACAAGGTTATTTGGTTAATTAAACATTTGTAAAAAAAAAAAAAAAGCACTATAAAATTCCGATTGCCTGATCTGTAATTAGCTCTTGCCTTATTTACTTCTTCAGTTAATTTTTGAAATGAATGAAAAAGTTAGCTCAAAACAAATAGATTGTAATGATTCTTTTCTTTTGTAGTGACACTTGAATGCATCTATTATGTTGATATATTTTCTTTGTAATGACTCTTTTGCAATGACACTTGACGTACATGAGGTTGCTGCATCTGTGCCAGGGGTGCAAATCTATATCATCTGGCTCTGCGAAATGGTGTTTTCTGTTACTTTTCCATTGGAGTAGTGTAGGGTGAGGGGGCAGCTCTTGTTTCATCTTTATCCACAAACCTTTAGGCAAAATGAAACGTTTAATATTGTCTCTTCAATATAAATTCTCATCTGGGAGTGCTGCAATAGACAGTTGTGACTCAGAGCAGTTTCATGGAAGCAGAGGCAGAGTTATGTATGTCAGGATTGAAACTGAACTGGAAAATCCATCCCTGGAAATTTCACAAAAAAACAGCACCCTTTCCCAGATCTGAACCCCATGCTTTCCAAATCCAAAACACTGTAATTAGTAACACACATTCTGAGAATTTGTTTGGGCTCCACTGGGACTGTGCTTCAATCAGCCACAGATTAGTTTACATTTTGCCTTGGTCTATAATAATAATAATAAAAAACTTGTCCTTTTAACAGAGATAATACCATTGCAGTGTTAGCAAACATAGATGGGCAGCGCAATCCACCATATGGATCTGGCCGGCGGCCCAGGGCCGCCGGCCGGATCCTGTGCATGGGCTGCCCGCCACGTGTCGGGCTGAAGGTCTACTCAGGGAAGGGGACTCTAGTCCCCTTCCCCGATTGTAAAGCCATGCCAGCCTGATCAGCCTCCTCGGATTTCCGCCAGCTAAATAGCTGGAGGAAGTACAGGAGGCCGTGTAATGGCGTAGCCGGCCTGGCGGAGGCGGGGATGGGGATATGGCCGATGCCATCCCCCACCCCCTCCCGGGCCGGCTAGGCCAATGGCCCCCCTCCCTCCTGGGCTGGACCACCCATGCGGTTGGCGGCTGCATGGAGATCCGACGCCAGAGTGAGGGAGGCCGGCCTTCCTTACTCCCGAGTCGTCACGAACGTGCTTTCCGGCACATTCGCGATGTCTTCTGGCAATGGAGTACTCGTTCTGTCGCCGTTGGAGTTTCCAGGATTGCGCCCTGAGGGTGTTCCTTGTTTGTTTTTTGTTAGATCAATGTGTTCTTTCTACTTTTTGCTAAGAAGTCTCACCTATATTTGCATAACTTTGCCAAATGAGAAATTGTCTTCTTGTAGAAACCTAGGTGAAGAATTAAAATTAGTATTTTTTTTCTTTAGTTAAAGGTCTCATACTTTTTTTAAAGGATTGCCAGTGCTGTGTAAAAGTCACACTAGTGACCAAATGTGTGCCCTGATGCCTACTTTTAGAAAGGGAATGCATGACTGCCAAGATCGTAGTTAAACTTACAAGATCCTGTGATTGTGTAACGTAGGTGATTACTGCAGAATTAATGATTTACTGAAGTACATTTAACTCTCTTAGAATGATGATCATCTTCTGTGCAAGCCTTGTTTTAAATGAAAGGGAATTGTATAGCAAGGCAGACAATCCTATTCCTTGAAGACAGAAGATTCTGGATTCAGTTTGTACCCTGTTGGTTATTTCCAGTACCTACTCTGCTTTTGTCGGAGCCTATATCATATTGCTGGGGATCCTAAGGCCAAGCCCTGCACTAGGTTCCCTATTGCATTCTGTGCCCATCCTTTAATGATACAGTGGATGCTACCGCTGCCAATGGTAAGGTGAGTTTAGGGATTGACCTGACCAGTTCTGCTCTCTGATGGACATGGACTCTTGGCCATTCTAATAAAAATTATACCACCCCTGGTTATTTCTAATAAAAAATAGCTTGCAGAATGTTCTGAAGAAATTATCTAAGATATTCATCCAAGGTTTTGGCACCTGAAAGTGACGGACGCATGTCATGGAATTTAAGTCGCATTGAAATGTATGCTCTAATGATTCCGAATATATAGAATGCAGTTTCATAGTTTCATCTCTCCAGGTGTGACATTACAGGTGATAATAAGCCTTGGATTAGTAAGCTGCTGCACATTGCTGAAGTTTTAGACTGCCTCTGGCCATCGAGTCCTGCTCCTTCTCACATTCAAAGAGAGACATTGCCCTTTTCAAATTACCTCCAAATGACAAAATGTGCTTCCTCAACATAAAACCCCCGTTCCCTGAATAATCATTTCCATTTTATTATGCACTTGATTCTACTTTCTGAAAGTAGGTTCAGAATGCTAGACTTCTTCTTCTTCTTCTTCTTCTTCCTGTACTCTGAATGTTGCAGTTACCATATGTGGAGGATCTACATGTATTCTCATTTTCATGGGCTCTGTTCTGATGGATTGAGTCTGAAGCAGCCACACATCCAGCAGGTACAATTTAAATGCTGTCATAAATGGCATTGGCTGGCATAAATGGCACTGGCTGGGAGAAAGGAGAAAGTAACAGATTCTGTTGACAATAGCAGAATGGTTTGGGGCTCTCTCTTTCAGGGAATAAGAATGTGTGCATATTCCTTTCAGTTCTATTCTGGAAAGGAGACGAGCTACAGCATGTGGAGTGAGGATATTTTACTGGCAGTTCCGACTACCCAAGAAGACGTAGGCTGTGAAGTTTAAAAGAAGAATTTATAGCTTCAGCTTCTGAATTTTCTGAGTCAGTTGTCCCAGTGCTTGGCAAGACGAGCAAACCATCTGGGCTGCAACATGGATGTCCTTACGAACAGGAAGGCTTGTGTACAGACCGCGTTTAGAATAGCAAAGCTCTTCAGTTCAGGCTTGGCTGCAAACTAGAAGTTAGTTTTCTTAGGCTGCAGTCCTAGGCAAGCTAACTTGGGGGAGTGAGTCCCACTGAAACTTCTGAATCTGGTGAAGCATTGTGGCGAAGAGAATAAGCTGATGTTCAGCCATTGATTTGCAGTTTTTCAGCACTTTAGAAAGGCAGCTCACACAGGCTTTGTATGTTAAACACACACTGATCCTTTGCTGCAAGTATTACATCTTGAAGCAAATAATTGCAGTAAATAGCCGCCATGAGGGCCTCCACGGGAGAAGAAAGGTGGAATAAAAGCCTCCAGAGAAATAAAATCTTATAAGTGTTTGTCCCGAAACACTTATACCGCAAGATCCCAGCCATGTTACCAGATGTTTTATAACTGGGAAGTTTAGGGGAGTTTGAGATGTCTTTATTTCTGCAAGTTCAACTTTTCTTGAATAAAATTTGAGCGCAATCCTGCACAACTATCCGGCGGTGGAGCAAACCGTCGCAAACATCCCTGAAAGCACGCTTGCAACGACTCAGGAGTAAGGGCGGCTGGCGCAGATGCCGGCCGCCCTCACTCTGGTTCCAGATCATCCCTGCGGCCGCCGGAGGAGGTAAGTCCAGCTCCGGTGGGGGTGGTCCGGGCGATGAGGAAGGGGGGCCATTGGCTGAGTTGGCCCGCGGGTGGGTTGGGGATGGTGGCCACCATATCCCCATCTCCCGGCCGGCACAGCCTTTACACGGCCTCCTCTTCCGCCAGCTAAATAGCAAGAGGAAATCCGAGGAGGCTCCCCGGTTTACACCGGGGAACGGGACAACCGTCCCCTTCCCCTGAGTAGACCTCAGCCTGGAAAGGGGATACGATCCGGCGGGTGGCCCTGGGCTGCCCGCTGGATAATTAGGCAGGATTGCGCTGTTTGTCCCTGAACTAGTTAAACAACCCCCCAAAAACGTAGGACACTCCCTGTTTCCAGGTAGCAAAAAGAAATTTTAAACTTGTTCCAAATCTTAATGTCTTTAATCTTAAGAGTTCAATTCTACCGGACTACCTTAGCAGTTTTCTCCCACTGTGAATTTACAATTTGCAGAGCTGTTCATTACAGCTATTTCAAACAAAATCTCCATCTTAGAGGAAATTCCAGTATTTCCTCTACTGTCATTTAGGACTGAGATACTTTTTAATGTCATTTTTCTGCAGAATGAAGACTTTATTTTTTAAAAATAGAATCGTCAATCTTGGTAACTTATCTAGGGATCATGCTGTTTTAGCCTCATTCTTTATGGCTTTTGACCTTTTGAATGTCCCATGATGCATTGTTGCCTGGTATTGAATATTACGTGAACCAAAGGGTTTTTTTTTTTTTTATGAAATTGCTTTTTTCTACAAGTGAGAAAAAAACTCTCTATAGGGAGTCAAGGTGTTCCTGATCCCATTTTGGTGTGTGAACTTCAGCTCTTTCCCTGAAGTTCTTTATTTGGATGTATAATAAGGAGTCATCGTTGCTATAATCCTAGGAAGTGCTTTAACCTGTTATTTTAGGCTTGGCTGGTAGAATCTACTCGGATAACCTACTATATAACTCAGCTTGTATGCACTTTGCCTGTAAGCCGACGCAATTGCTGCACATATGGTTGTGCTTAGGTTTCCTGAGCATGATGCAAATTTGTTTTTCTCCCATGTTTTTGTTTGCTTTTTTAATGTGCACATGAAAACAAAACAAAGCACAGAACTGTAGGTTTTAGTTCAGCAGTGGATCAGGTGATCCAAAGAGCAAATAAGGGTCCATCTGGTCTTATATCATTGTTGACTTGGGCTTGGCTCCTCTGTCAGATCAGCTAGTCACTCAGTCCATGCTGAACTGCTCACAGAATGCATGAATCCTGCCTGGTTGGTTGGAACATTGGCTTGCTTGTTGTTTGTATGCAGGCCAGCAGCTGTTGCAGTTATATCTGGAGCAAATAGCTTTTTCTGCTTTTGTAAAACAAAATAAAAATGATTTTTTTTCCTATTGTAATATGATTCTGAATTTGGCCAGATTATAGTTGCTTAAGTGATTAAATGGTTGATAGGAGAAGCTATTTTGCTAGGATTGTTGATAGGATAAGCTAAGATCATGATGCTACTCCTTGTTAGGAGAGTCTTATCTCGGTTGCTTAAATAGAAAGATCTTGTATGATATCTTCAAAAAGAATACTCAGGCTTTAGTTCAGAAAATGACATCTGCTTCTCTTGTCACATGAGAAACATAATGACAAAGCTGATCTCAGATGGACTCTTCTGGGGAACTGGCATATTGAGGCAAAATCAGCGGTGACAGTAGCTGTTGTGTTAAGCCAGTGGTTCCAAAACATTTTAGTACCGGGATCCACTTTCTAAAATGACAGTCTATCAGGACTCACCTAGCTTTACAAGACATTTATTTATTTATACATATTTTTTAAAAAAATTATTTGCAAAAAACTCAATCCATTTCTCATAATAAGGCAGACCTAATGAATAGCCTCAAAACTTGAGGGGCTTAGTTATGTTACCCAGCCTTCACCTGCCCCCACTACCTGTCATTGACAGACTTGGAAACAAACACACCAAAAAAAGATGCTCAAGCATTTATCTCCCTATATTTGCACAAGCTTGCAAACTGCAGGATCTCAGCTCTATGAAGGGCAATTAGCAGCTATCTGATTTTTGAATAGCCTCAGGGCTTGAGGCAATTAGTTACCTGATCTTTCCCTCACCCCTGTTTTCATTGGAGGCTCTGTGGGACCCACCAGAAATTGGGTTGCGACCCACCAATTGGGTCCCGATGCACAGTTTGAGAAACACTGTGTTAAGCCATATGGAAAAGAGTATCTGCTGCTTTAGCTTTTAGGACTTGAGGGTCACATTTTGTTGACTGTGAGGATGGACACTACCCATTGTGAAGTGAACAGAGGGCCACATGTTGTGTTCATGTTGTGTTGTGTATACAGCATGTTGTGTTGCGTATACTATAAACCGTGAGTCTCCATTGTACTGATAGTCTTGTTGCTCCTGCTACATGTTCCTGGCAGTCTCCAGTAGAGATGGGAGACTTGCAAAATGTTATAGGTGGAGCAAGGATCCCTTGCTGTGCAAGGCAAGTTTTGATGGCACCCCTGCGGTGACTGTAATACGTGCTCTGGACCCGAGATATTTCCAGTCTAGCTTTTGACTTTGAATCTTTTATCCATCCCTTTATTAGATAGTTCTTGTTTGCTCTTGGCTAAATGTAAGTCTTCTTTCTCTAGAAGTTTCTTTTTATTATTTATTCTGTCGTTGAAGAGGTGGGTCAGTGAATGGTGAGTAATTTGCCAATTGAAATTCTGTCAGATGTTCATCAGCTGAAACTAGACATCCTGGCTGCCATTTTTATCATTATGCTGAAGGTTTCCCCACTCACTTTCATTAGTTGCCACTTATTAAGAGGGGAAAAATTGCAACATGATGCCATGTTGCAAGTTTTCAATTACAAAACATTACTGGGAGAGAGAGTAGAAGGAGGAGGAGATGTGGGATAACTGTTTTCAGTAGCAGCCAATGCATCTGCTGTCATGTATACTTCTTAACTTAATTTAATCTCTCTCCCCCCCTTTTTTTAAAAAAAATGTTTTCTAGGTGGTGATACGAAGCCAAAGTGGGGAGATCCTCTATCGCATTTCTCCTTGGGCAAGATATGTGGCTCGTGAGGGTACCAATGTGAATTATGACTGGATACACTGGGAACCTCCAATCCCATACAGAGTGAGTTACTCTACAAAAAAATTTGGCATGTTGATTGGGGTGATGAATTTTGGTGATTTCTCTTCAGTTTTTGGATAGTCTAGAATTGAACTGCATTTTCTTAGCTTCACTGAGGCATGTTATTTTTGTCTCTCACTCATAGAGTACAGAATATAGTTAATGGGTGTGTGTGTGTTTTGTTTCCTTTTAAAATACATAGCAAAGTATTTTAAAGTTTATATACTGGTACATACAGTACTTCCAGATGTACTTGGTGCATTGTAGTGCCTGCAACGCTTGCCTGAATACATAAACTGGTGGAATAAAGATGCTGGAAAATTGACTGGTTTTTGTTATAACTCTCCAGGTGAAACTAGCTAGAAACAGAATGGTGCGTTTTACCTTATTTGGAGTTTGATTTTATTTAAAAAGTCAAACTAAAGAAAAAAACTATGGTGATGGTTTCACTTTC
Organism: Plestiodon gilberti rubricaudatus; assembly: GCA_026170595.1. Lineage (NCBI taxonomy): Eukaryota > Metazoa > Chordata > Lepidosauria > Squamata > Scincidae > Plestiodon > Plestiodon gilberti. The sequence goes on along the minus strand of JANXHW010000003.1, from coordinate 185,332,529 downwards.
GCTTTAAAAGCTGAAGCATAAAATATCTCAGCAGAATCTTTATATGTGGCCCCTTTTTTTTTAGTTGCTATCTCTTTTTTTACAAGGTCGCATCAGTATTCAACAAACCTTGGGCAACAGAAGAACATTAATGCAAGGGAGCTTTAATGACTACATTCTTCTAAAAAATCTAGGTTTCCAGGGCAAGCACATTCCATTTTTTTAATGGATTCTTTCCTAAGTTGTTCTGGAACAGAATGGAAAAACTTCTCTTTGCAAAAGCAAAGATGACTTTAGTCAATTCTCAGCTTCCCTCTGCAGCTCTATGTGCATATTGAAATCTGCTTGTAAGGGTGGGGGGACAGAATAGAATGGACTGTGGAACAGAGGTCTGCAGCAGGAAGAGGATCAGCAAAATTATTTCCTCCATTGAAACAAAAGTTCTTTCATTCCCAACTTAGGAGAAACCTACAATCTGGAATTTTAATACAAATTGATCTTCATTTGCTTATGTATACTGTACTTATATCAACTTAATACTGTATTTACAAAAGGCATTGACTACCTGTATCTATACAGATTGCATTTATGTTTCCAAAATGTGATAGACAGGCAGTGACAGTCACCAACTCTTTGTAAACTTTTCTGTGCTCTGTCTACTATTTTGTAATCTTACAAGCCTGGTGAGCTTTGATGTCTCAGTAACATTCCATGTTGTCGTAATCCACTCCTCTATGGTAGGCATTACAGAGTTACATCAGTTTCTTGCAATTACAATTTTTGCAGCAGTCAAAAGACTGGTTATTAATTCATGATGTTCTTTCTGCACTATTCTTTCTAATAAGCCCATAGTAAAATAACCTTTGAATTTAATGATAGGAAGTACAGATGAGATCTTTTTTTTTCTGGATACTGCAACACTTTCAGTAGGTAATGTTCCCTGCAGACAATAGTAATGAAACTGATCAGCTTTTTGCTCTGCATGTTTAAAGCATGCACTGATTTTCAAAATGCATTCCACAGTTACATTAATTCCTTGCTATTGGAGTTTTGGCAGCAGTCAGAAGCAGAGGCATCACTAGATTTTGTGTCACCCCAGCGAGAGCTCATTGTGTCAACCCAGTGATGTCACTAGGGTTTGTGTTGCCCGGTGCTGTAACTCATGGTGTCACCCCCCATTATTTATTTTAAAAGGTAATAGTGCAGGTCACCCAACAAATCAGAAACTTAGAAAAAATCAGTGTCCAACTTAATGACACTCACACAACTGTATAAAAGTTATAGTATTGGCTCCACTGGCGTCGCTGCAGCGGGGCGGGGGGACGGGCCGCCAGGGGGTGACGCGCGCACACACACACCCGCGCGTCACCTCCGTGACGCGCATCGCCCTCCAGACGCTCCGAGGCCGGCCCGGGAGCTGGCCTCGGAGCGTCCGACCCCGCCGGCGCTCCAGGGCCTTCTGAAAGATGCCCTCAAAACAGTCTCTGCGCATGCGCGAAAATTGAAAAAAAACCCGGATTTGCGCTGCACAATGGAGCGCCGGCCAGGCTGGATGCTCCGAGGCCGGCTCCCGGGCCGACCTCGGAGTGTCCGGGGGGGGTGACGCGGGGGGGGGGGGGCGACGCGGGGTGGAAGGCAGCCGGGTTGCCCCCCTACCGTCACTAGGGTGACGCGCTCCACCCTGCCCCAGGGTGACGCGTGTCCTAGTGCTGCTACTGATTGGCTCTCATACATAGAAATGAGAGCTGACTCCTACTATTTATTTATTTTATTTATTTAAAAAAATTATATCCCGCCTTATCCCATGCCGAGGCAAATGCCCAAGGCGGCTTACAACAAAAATTAAAAACAGTTTAAAATACAGAAAGTTTAAATACATAATTTAAAAACAATAAAAACAATAATATCAATAAAAACCACTGGGGGGGGCAACAGTAGGGAGCACAAAAGCAGCATGGCAGAGCATCTTGAGACACAGGAGGCAGGCTACAACCCATCACCCAAACGCGAGACGAAACAAAAATGTTTTGAGCCCTCGCCGAAAAGTCATGAGGGAGGGGGTGGTTCTCAGATCCCCTGGAAGGGAGTTCCACAGTTGTGGCGCCACAGCGGAGAAAGCCCGCCCACGTGTTGCCACTCCCCTAACTTGCGATAGAGGTGGTACACGCAGGAGAGCCCCCTCAGATGACCTAAGAGAGCGGGCCGGAATGTATGGGAGAAGGCGGTCCCTCAGATACTAAAATCTTATTGGTTCCATGCTGTGTCATTATAACACCTAATTGGCTCTCAGAATAATCAGTCTTATTGGTCAGTTTTGAGTTAAGGAAATCTACTTTTTGTTGCATAAGGCCGTTATGTTTTCTTTTTCCGGTTATTTGGCCGTACCGTTTGATAGAACACAGATACTTCAGGATGGTTTGTTTCATTACATTCTGCGTTAAATTATCTTTCCAGTGATATATAACATGATAGTATTATTCATGCATACAAGGTTTCCACAATTTTGGCCACTAGTGGTGTCACCCGGTGCGGTCCGCGCACACACTGCCATGCAATCCCTAGTGACGCTACTGGTCAGAAGAGTCATATCAGAGGCTTCTTGATGCAAAGTGTGAGAATGTAGGATAGTGCTGCTACGATTCTTCACATGCAGCGTGAACACTACAGGGGAGTTTTGAAATTGAGTGTGTTTCAGGGCACAGATGAGGCTCAGTGGAATTGTCTAGTGCCCTGTGTGAACTGAGATTTCACATTAGAATGTACCACAGGGTAGTGGGGTTCCTTGACTGACAAATCAATACGGAGAGTGTTTGCTGACAGGAGAAAGTTTGAAAAGCATTGGTTTATTATTGCAACAAGAGGTGGATCACAATGAAACATCCCAGTTGGTGCATTTTTCTGAGAGCCTTTGTTGAATTCCAGCTGAATGAGTAGTCCTCTCCTCATTTGGCTGGCTGTGCAGGACTGTCATGTCCAAAGGGAAACTTGTTACAGGAAGCTGCATAGGATATATGGGCCTTGGGCAAACCATCTGACACCTATGACTGCATGCCAAATGCTGCCCCCTTCCTCAATGATGTGCCAGCCTCTGTACCTCCCACCCTCCAGTGTTCTAGCTCAGCACTCTCCTCCACATTTCCTCTTCCTATCTGTCCACCTCTTCCTTTTCCAATCCAGGGACTGGAAGCAGAAGTTGAAGCAGGAGGTGGACAGAGATGGGCACCCACCACCACCAATCTGCTGCCTGAGACAACCCTTTCAGTTGGCCTCATGGATGGGCTGGTCCTGAGGAAAGATAAATTTCAAGGTTGGAATATGGCAATCTGCCTTGTACTGGGTCAGCCATCGGCCCATCTAGCTCACTATGGACTGGCAATGACTGGGAGCAACTCCCTGTGGTTTCAGACGAGTCTTTCTCAGCCCTATCTGGAGAGTCCAGAGATTGAAACTGGGACCTTCTGCACAGAAAATAGGTGTTCTGCCATTGAGCTATGGCTTTGCTTACCTCTGAGTAGAATCCTTCCCGCTCTCCCATAAATGTCATTTGTAGTACAACAGTGGCATTGATGTTTTCAACTAAATGTGGTTTCAGATTTTAACACAGCTTACCAGTTCTCATCTAATATAACTGACAGCTTCTCACATTTTATTCCCAAACCATTTTTTTTCCTGTTATGTAGCGGAGGCATCCTATTCCTAAGAAGCCTAAAAGCTTAAGGATCTACGAATCGCATGTGGGAATTGCTTCCCCTGAAGGAAAAGTAGCTTCATATAAAAACTTCACACACAATGTACTTCCGAAAGTCAAGGATCTTGGTAAGTAATATCTGAGGCTTCTTCCGAGATAAATTTTTAATGAGCCCTGCGCTTTTATTAGAAAAGCTCATTCCGAGAGTCTGTCAATTGTCTCTGTTGATATTTAATGCATCATAGCCATGTATTTGAGTGTATGGAATATTCTTTTGTGCTGAAGTAATGGTTTTATTTATGTTATTTTTTAAAACACAATTTAATAAAATACACATGCAGATCAGTGATTTTATAGTGTTTAGGTTATTTGTTTGTAATGTACAGCATCCAGGAATAAATGTTCAAATGAATCATCGAATTGTATCTGTTTGCCAACACCGCTCGGTCACAGTACTGTTGAAAGCAAGGTAGCTGACTTTTCTGGGTGCATTCAGGGAGTGAAAAGCAAGCTATAAACCTACGCATGTTTACCTGTTAAGCATGTTTCTGAAAATTGTCATAGAGCAGTGTTCTTCAACTTTGGGGTTGTGAAGCCCCATTTGTGGAGTCGCAGCAACTTACAAGAAACAAAATGGACGGCAGGCTTCCATGGCTGCAGAAGTGAATCCAAAACCTGCTGATAAAAAAATCTCCCAGAGTTTGCACAGTGGCGTAGCTAGCCTTTGCAGAGGGGGGACAGTACCCTGTGACACCCCCCCGTGATGTCGGAAGCCCTGCCACCGTGCGTGCAGGTGACTCCTTTTGCCGCTGCCGCACCACAAAAGGCCCATTTTTCCCCACCACTGCTGCACCACCAAATTGCCACCGATGTGGAAGCTTGTGCACCCCCCATGCTGCTCGAGGGCGGTCCACCCCCGCCCCCTTCCTACGCCACTCACTTTGCAGGCAATCTTGTAGGTAGGCATGGGTGACAGAGGTGGGACCTGGCCTTACAGAGGTGGCTCAGCCTTGCACAGTGGGCATTATGTGCAGGATTGTTTTTTGTTTTTTGTTTTAATCAGCAAGACCTTTTTCTGATCTCGCCCTACGGGGCAGGGGGTGGTCAGATTGGGTCCCTGGAGGGGGGCAGGATCAACGGTGGGTCCTCAGTCTCATTATTTATTTATTTTGGGGGGTTGCAATACAAAAAAGGTTGAAGATCACTGTCATAGAGGAATACAGAGCTTAGTTAAAATGAGAAAAACCCAGACTCTCCTTGATGAAATTGACCTTCCTATTGCTCTCAGGTCATGTATAACGCATCATATGCAATGTGTTCTCGCCTTCCTGATGTGGTACTCTACCACCAACAGCATGAGTTTAAGGTCACATTACAAGCCTTCTCTCTCAGATGTGTGTGTGGTGTGGACTCTGTCAGTTCTCCTGAGTGAAGTTACCTGGAAAGTGGGGAGGTATCTTGTCCAGCATTGCTGCTTGGCTCCCCCGCCACGCACACGCACGCATACACACGCATACACACATTCTCACATGTTCACTTCTTTCACTAGCCTCTCTGAATAGTGTTGGCAGAGTAAAGATAAATAGATATGAAGGCAAATTACTTTTTTGTTAAAGTACTAGGCAAGTTGTTATAATCAAATGAGGTGAAGTAAATTTACTTTTATTGGAGTAAAAATGGGGGAAAGCAACAGAAAATCAGACACAGTCAAACTCTATTCTTGAGATGAGAGGCAAGGTTCAAAAGAAAATAAACCATTTTTTTTTCACTAAGACGTTCCATGCTAATGTGGTCCACCTTTGTCTCCTGGTACCAGAGAGAAAAAAATAGCTTGAGAATTAACCCAGTCCTTGCCGGACAGTACTGTCTTCAGGTAGCTGGCATCTCACAGCCAAGTCCCCTGGTCAGTTGATAGTTCCTTCTTATCCCTTTTGGGGGGAGACTGCCCCCCCAGCTTTGACAAGTTGGTTTATGTTTAACAGATGCCAAAATTTCCTGCTTCCAAGTAAGGTGGAACTGAATGTGGGCTAAACTCAGCAGGGATCATGAAAGGTTTTGGCCAAGGCTCTTTGTTTGCCTGGTTGCAACCAGACATTTTGACAGCTGTAAGTCAAGTTTTTAGGCAGAGCCTACATGGCATACATTATCCCATCACGTTTGATGGAATGGAGAAGATGACAAGTTGATCTCAAAGTTGCCATCAGTGAGCTTGGGGGGAAGGGGATCATGGAGGGAAAAAGTGAATATTCCCTACAATTGTCCCCCGACAAATGTAATTGGCAGTTACAATACAGTGCAGAAACGGTTTATGCAACTATCCATATCCATATTTGGACAACGAAACAATTCTTATGGGATTTCCAGCCATGTATAATTCTTAACTGAAGAAATAAAGAAGTAGATGGTCTGTAACTTGCCTGTAGAAATTCTCCTTCAAACGTCTCTGCCACGATGTATGCAGGCGTCCCGAAAAAGATTATTCAAGACCAGGCAGGCAATGAGCTTTAAATCTCCCGCTTTACGTTCCTTCCCGGCACTTCAGGATTTCCTCAGAAGCAACAGTGTTACTGATTTCGTTCTCACTGTTGCTTCTGAGGAAATCCCGAAGTGCCGGGAAGAAACGTAAAGCGGGAGATTTAAAGCTCATTGCCTGCCTGGTCTTGGATAATCTTTTTCGGGACGCCTGCATACATCGTGGCAGAGACGTTTGAAGGAGAATGAAACAGTGTGTGGTTTATAAAAATGCTATAATCATTTTGTACAGTGCCCTGCTAAGCATGTTTACTTAGAAGGAAGTTCAATTTTGTTCACTTTTGACTTCTTCCCTAACAAGTAAGTTTAGGATCGCCGCCCAAGTTGCTGAGCAGATGCCATCCATCTCTTAGCAATAACTCTTGTTTGATTTGAGGACAGAAACAAAATAATGACTTCACAGCTAAGTTAAGAATACAGTTTTAGAGTTCACTCAGGAGCAGGTTAAATGACATGCCAGAGATCTTATTAAAACTCAGAATCAAGAGAAACCATGGCCTCCGTAGACTTTCAAAACAGATCTGAAGGTTATCCTTTGCCTATAATCCTTGCTTGGTGGCTGAAAGGGGCATTTATTTGCTGACATGAAAGTCAGCTTAGTAAAAGATTTGTTTTAAGTGCTGTGGTTTCATCATTAAACTGTTCTTTTCCCTTCAGATTTCCTTCATTTAATATCACAGAGAAACATTTTTGGTTGGATAAGGGACAAAAAGAAAGGTTTTCTTTTCCTTTGGTCCTCAGCTCCTTCAGTTAGCTTCAAAGCAAAATTCCATTGCTTTAATGTTTGTTCTTTTAGAGAGATTCCTTGTGGGAAATGAATTTGGAGAAAAATATGTTAACGATTAGATAGAAATGGAATATGTTTGAAACATTAAGAAAAGTGCAAGGTTTTGTATGTGTGGAGTCAGTTACTCTTCCCCCCTCCCCTTTATGATTAACACTGTAAATATCAGAAGTGCAGTTGAAGTTCAGGACATGCAGATTGGTGTAGTTAATATTCTAAAGTCAAAATAAGATTATATTTGCATATTGTATATTGCTTCTTATAAGGCCAATATTACTGGGGGGGGGGCACTTGAGGGAGTGACCTTCCTGGTTTGGAAAGGGAAGTCATGTCTCCCTTAGCCTTGTTTTATGTAGTAGGTCACGTATCCTATGCATGTTTACTCAGAAATAAGTCCCATTGTATTCAGCGGTTGTTACTCCCTGGAAGCTGTATAGGGCCCTAATAATATATAGTCTAAATTGCCTCTTTTACTCAGTGTAACATGCCTTTTAGCTGAAACTAATAACCAGTAGTTCAAAGTGCTTTAAACATGATGGAACCTTATTTTCTATTTTCCTTCTCTTCTTTTTAAAACAGGATATAACTGTATTCAGTTGATGGCTATTATGGAACATGCTTACTACGCCAGTTTTGGTTATCAGATCACAAGTTTTTTTGCAGCATCAAGGTATGCTAGCATGCTTCCATATTTTGTTTCTGATTTTCTTTTCCCTTCCCCTGATCCACCCTTGAGTGTTTTTGAGGAGCAAGCTATCTGAAACGTTTAAGAGCCAACGTGACAAAATAAATTCAAATGATCAAAAAGAGAGATTACATGTCTGGATGTGCCTTCTCCTTTGTACAGTATTCTAGTTTGCAGATGTAGGTAATTCTTTCAATGTAGCATGGATGTTTTCATGACCAGACATAATGATGAAAAGGTAGAGTTTTTATAGGTTAAGAAGTCATGTAAAAATCTTTTAAATATTAAATAAATGAGGAATTCCAATGTTTTAAAATACACATAAAATCATCAAAAAAACCCCACATATCATAAAATATTAGTCCGACGTTTCATCCAAGACACTGGACATTCTCAAGGAACACACAGGAGTGCCTGTGTGAGATGGAGTTACCTGCTGGAGAAAAACGCTTTCTTTCACGTTCAACTACCCAGTGCATTCAGGTAAGAATATCCCTCCTATGTGTTCTGAGAGGGCATAGTCCTGAGATGGCTTTATCAATTTCCACTACAAACGTTTGGATTGACTCTAAGCATGCTTGGTTGAGCACACTGGTCTTCGAGCAGTTTATTGCATTATGTAGATTCTTTATTCTAATCAGTGTCATGCTAAGAATCCAACTGATTGCAGACGTTTAAATGTTACAGCAGTGCTTTGGGATAAACCCATAGAATAGCAGCTCCCATGATGCTCCTGTAATGAAATGGTATCATGGGGATTGATTTTTTTGTAATTGGCAATTTCTGGGCTAATCTTGAATTGTATAGTATGTAAAGGTTGTGGTTTCATCCGTGTGTGTGAAAGAGAGAGTGAGAGTGAGAGAGAATATAACCCATCTGGTGTGAGTTGTGCAATAAATTATGTGCAAAGGTTTTGTTGTGATACTTTTATTAACCTTTGGAGATTTTGAAGTTTCAATTGTGAAATATACTCGAACATTCTTTCTTCACTGCAAAAGAGAGAATGCCGAGAAAAGATGCTATGCTAGAGAGTCTATAGGCGTATAATTAATTTGTGATAACATATTGCATTTAAATGGATTGGGAATTCCAGATTTGGGTTGCTATAAATAAGTCATTGGCAAGCTAGCATAGCTCCTTCTGTCTGAATGAAGCCAAGTGCCAGTCATCCAGAGAACGTTTATCACTACTTTCTGTTCAGTAAAATGGGTGTTCTGCCAAAACAGGGGAAGATACAGGACTACAGTAGATCACTGCAGATGGAAGTGACCATCTGGCATGTAGATATTTGTCCTGGGAGGGGAAGCTCCCCCCCCCCCGGTCTCTTCCTCTTCAAAGAAGCAGTGCATGTGTGTATACTACTCATGCTGCTGCCCTATACTGGCATTAGAGCAGTGCTGGTGTGTTAGCCCTCACCTGCTAGAATTGGGAGTTGGTCAAAGGAGGACAACATCTAGCACGCATAATCGTTGGAGGCCAGTTTCTCCCACCACTCCACTCCCAGTATCCTTTAGTTCGTAATGGAGGCCCCTTAACAGTTGAAGAACTTTAGAAGGGGAAACTTGGCTTTGGAGAAGAATCAGGTATGTGTTTTCTATAGCCAGTTTCTCCACCCATAGGATCACTGAAGCTGTAAGGAGTGCTTTCCCTTTGCAGTTTAGAGGCGTGTCGGATAAATTAGATGTGCATTCGATTTTTCCATTGCAAGCTACTCGGTATGGATAGACTGCATCTGCTTTCAGAAGCACTTTTGGATTTAGACACACGGTTTCCGAGCCAGGAAGTAATAGGAAGCTCCGCTCAGCCACGAAGCTTCCTGGGTGACCTTGGTCCAGTCACTATCTCTCAGCCCCACCTACCTCACAGGGTTGTTGTGAGGACAAAAGGAAATATGTACACCACTCTGAGCTCCTTGGAGGAAGGGCGGTATAAAAATGTGGAAAATAAATAAATAAATAAATAGGTGTATAGCACGGTATTTCAACATGCAGATCTTTATTGGATTCAGGGGGGAAATAGTGAGGTGGCCTAACTGCCCGATCCTGTCCCCCGCCACGTTATAGCATGCATCCACGCCAACAGAGTACATGCTGCATGCTATGCTGGGGCGGGGGGGGATCAGATAGCCTGCAGGAGGCGAGTAAATTTTTTTTTTTTTACTTATCACTCCCGGTGGGCTGCCTGATCGCCTATGGTGACGCCATTTTGGTGGCATATGTCCGAGAAGAGATATCGGGTAGAAAGGTTTCAAAAAGATAAGATCTGGCGCACGCTTTCTTCCGCTAAGTATTAATGTATATATTGGTTTGTGAATTGGTCATTTATATGTAGTACATGTTAAATGCATGGGAGGAAGTGGGTCACTTAGTGTTGGAAGTGGGGGATAGTGGGCTTTGTCAAGTAGTCATTGCAACTACTGAAAAACAAAATAAAATTTAAATGGTTAAAAAAATTCATCATGTGATCCTATGAATAAATCATTTTAAATGTTCCTGCATATCAGCCGCTATGGACCTCCAGATGATTTGAAGGAACTGATTGATGTTGCCCACTCAATGGGAATTACTGTCCTGTTGGATGTTGTGCACAGTCATGCATCAAAGAATTCTGAAGATGGCCTGAACAAATTTGATGGCACAGATGCTGCTTTCTTCCACTCTGGTCCCAGAGGAACACATATACTATGGGACAGTCGACTTTTTGACTACGCCAAGTAGGTATACATAGCTTCTGAGAGGTACCAGTTTTTTTGTTGTTAAAATAATTTTTTGGACGGCCTAAAAGCCACTGCAATCCAAAAATGGTTGAATATGGTATTTTTTCACACCTCTGTATGCTGTTGACTTTATGGTGGTTCTTGAAAGGATGTGATTATTTCATTTTTCTAAGATTAAATTTTGCTGAACTCATTTTGCTCTTAATGCAACCTATGAAGTTTGCATTGGTAGGTCAGCTTTGGCTTTACTTTCATGGAGGTTCTTCATACAGTCTCAGCTTATTACAGAGAATAGGAAACTCCATCATATATACTGTATAATCTTAGGTTGCTGTGTTAGTCCATTAGAAGAAAAATCCACAGTTCAACCAAAATAACAAGGTACAGTATCAAACAACAAGTTTTAAAATCCTATGGGATTCTTCATCAGACTAGATCAGTGTTTCCCAAACTTTTTGGACCTGTGGCTTCCTTGACCATTGGCGACCATTGGTTGTGGCTCCCCATTGCATTATGTTGATGCCTACCAATTTGCATTGCACTGCCTTCCAAGAGGATTCCGTGGCACCTCATGGCTCCCTTGACTGGTTTCCACGGCTCCCCCTGGGAGCCGTGCCTCCCAGTTTGGGAACCACTGGACTAGATGATAAGCAAAAGGAAGGGAACCACGAGGGCTAGGTGTTGGTTCCCCAACATTCTGCAGTTTGTAAAATCAGAAGATGGTATTGAGGAGATTTTTATGTAGACTTGAATCAGACTCTGAATGGTGTGAGATGGCTTCAGTACCCGCACATGGCTGCTTAGACAATGGCACAAAAAAAGTGTACATCTCTCCCCCCCCCCCTCCGGCTGATATTATGGAAATATAAAGTCTTTAAGTTAATTCAGTTCAGTCTTGTAACGCAAAACTTGTAACTATGTTTACATGCATACATAGGCTTACCAGATCTCCAACCGGGAGAGTTGTCCCGGTTGGAGATTTGGTAAGCCTATGCATACATATAGCTTGTCACATACATCTTTGCTTATATAGGTACCCTACAATGTGGTGTTTAAAAAACAAAGTATGTGTGCTCATCTGGCTGTATTACACAGTTTGATGTATATGTAGTGGTGTGTATGTTGGTGTCTTCTTGCTGTATTGTATCTACACTGCAGTACAATTTGCCACGTTTGAAATGCTGTGAACCAGCCAATCGAAAGCATTGTTGCAGTGTATAGTTTCACTTCTTTCGATGACCCTAACAACATTTTGGGTAAATAGTTGTTTCACAGTTTGTCTGCATATCATTATGGATCAATTGGAATGGTCTAAGAGTAGAATGGGTAGTGTTTTTCAGTAGTGCAAGGAGCTATTGAAATGGCATACACATAAGTGGTGCATACATTTAAATCAGTGGTTCTCAAACTTTTTAACACCGGGACCCACTTTTTAAAATGACACTCTATCGGGACCCACCTAGCTTTACGAGACTTAAAAAAAGTGATCTAGAAATAAATAAATATAGTTATTTACAAGTAAAGAGTTCAGCTGCTTGTAGGGTAATTAGGAGCTATCTTGCAAACTGCAGGAGCTCAGCTCTTTGAAGGGCAATTAGCAGCTATCTGATTTTTGAATAGCCTCAGGGCTTGTGGCAATTACTTATCGGATCTTTCCATCACCTGGGACCCACCAGAAATCAGGTCGCGACCCACCAAGTGGGTCCCGACCCACAGTTTGAGAAACACTGCCTTAAATGAATGCCTGGCTCTTTTACAGACCTTTTGAGGCAACTGTGCCAGGGAAGGAGATCCAAAACCACTTGCCAATGCAGTAAACGTTCAGTACACTGGACCCTTTCTATCCACGAATTTGACTTACCACAGGTCCCAGATCCGAGGGGGCCATGAACAAAAAGCTGTTAAAAGGAAGAAAAAAGCCCCCCCCCCATCCCCGTTTCTACCTTTTAAACATTGAAACTGTGCTGTTTTCAAGCCTCTGCAGGGCTTCTGCAAGCTTAATGACCCATTTCCAGGTTACTCGAAGGCTCTTCCTTCCTCCCAGCTTTGTCCCAGAATGCATCCTTGTCCCCCACCTTCCCAGTCTTTCTTTGGCCCTCGTTATCCGTAGAGGATCCGTTCTGGACCCCCATGGATAGCGAGGAGCCGCAGATACTGGGGTCCATGCTCAAAAAGCTGTTAAAAGAAAGAAAAAAGCCCCCTGATCCCTGTTTCACTTTTTTGAGCGTGGACCCCAGTATCTACAGATCCTCACTATCCAGAACAGATCCTGCATGGATAGCGAGGACCCACTGTATTTGCAGAGAAAGACTGGCAAGGTGGGGCAAATAGCCGATTTAGGTTCACCCAAGTGATAATATTTTAAACCACTGAGTACCCTATACAGGAAAGTGGAGTAGTAGAAGGATGAAGGGTAATAGATGCCAAAGCCATGTTCAGGCATTGCAAAGCATGGATGCTGTCCTCACGATAGTGGAGAGCAAGAGAGCACTGGCAAGCCCCTGAATCTATGCTGATGTACTCTTGAAGCCCCATTCAGTCTTGCCCCTGGGGTAGAGCATTTGCTACCAAGATAATGGACAGGGGGCACCCATGTCAGCTTATCATTGCACTATTTCTACCCTTCCCCACATGTTCTTTTTCTACTGTCTGGACAGGGCTAAAGCAAATGGGTTTGGCAAGAGATCTGGTTCATAAAGTGGTGAGGCAGAAACTCCCAGTTTTAAAGACCTTTTCGTATTTAGCAATTCTATAAAAAGTACATCACAGAAAAAAAAATGCCAATCTGCTGTGCAGTGATTTAAAGGAAAGCAAGTGGTAATTATGTGGGACTAAACTTTTCAGCTTGGCTTTGATGCAAAAGCTTATGATTTGTATGTAGTTGAATCCTTGGGGCTGAAGCTACCCACTTCTCTGGTCCTGAAATTCTGTGCATACATACTTGTAAGTCCAGTTGTGCAAAGGACTTCTGAATATACATGTCTAGATCAACCAAGGGTGCCATTATTTATTTATCACATTCTTGTGATAAAAGGTCTGGGAAAATCCTTTCCCACAATTGCAGTCCAGTTTCCAAGCAATGTTGGGCACAGACTAAGAACACACATCATTGCTTGAAGCTCTCGAAGGATCTTATCCACGTCCTCAGGCAACTCTAACTGAAACTCATCCAGGCAACTCATCCAGTAGAGATTTATGTACTCTATTATGTTTATCAAACTATTTCTGAAAACTGATAACTTGTTCTGACAATTGTGACACGCTGCTTGAAGCTCTGAAGAGCGTGCTGTACTACAAAAATCTGCAAGTAGCGAATTCGGCACAACCCTGGAATACAGTGTATGCATCCTAAGTCCAGCATTAACCCTTCTATCTATTCACATTTCAGATGATTAAAATTTTTAGTAGACATTGTAGTCAATTGGTTTAGCGCTTTTTGAAAACTGCATTCATGCAGTCGTAATGACATCCAGTGGCAGTTCAGATTTGTCACAGGTGAGTTTTCTCTAGGGATATATTTATTTATTTATTTATTTATTTACAATATTTCTATCCCGCCTTTCTCCCCAAAGGGACCCAAGGCGGCTTACACAGGAATAAAATACAAAAATACAAAAAATACAAATAGATAATTACTTTTTAAACAGCAAAAAACAGTAATAAAAACATCTAAAAATTAAAATAAATACATTTAAAACATATAGTGGGCATGTATTCCTATCATGTTAAATTATGTCACTGAACATAGATTAGAAAATGTCTGACAGTCACATCATCACCAGAACAATGTATGCAACAAGTTTCACTAATATTTCACTAGTTTCACAAGGTGCAACAGAATCTGCAGGAAGTCAGAAAAAGAATATATAAAATTCTGACGTCTTGCAGATTCTGTTGTACCTTGTGAAACTAGTGAAATATGTGGTATCAGTATTACAAAGGCTTTTTATGGTTGTGTGGTTTTATTTGTAGAGATCTCAAATTGCTACATGCAGCATTGCTTGTATAATCTGCATGACGAAGGACTGGGCCTTAATGCAGATATGGAAATTACAATGCTTCTGTGCACTGCCTGTGTGACCATGTACCCTGGGGCAGAAAAAAATGGGGCTCTAGTGAACTCTGTGGGACTGCTCCACCTGTGCTCCCCTAGATTGGGTGCTTGTAGGCATAATGGTGAGATAAAAATCTCATTAGTAGGATGCATAAGAAATATTTAGCATGTACATCTACGAGCACACTCGCATATTTTTTTTTTTATACAGTGGGACCTCGGTATTCTGTTCACAGATACCAAAATCCATATAAAATCAAATCTATGAGGGGGGGGCAGGGAGTGGTAGGCGATGCCACAGTACCTTATTTTTCAGCTGCTCCGGGCCTGCCAACCACTTCTTGACTCGCACATGCCTTCTAACTCGTCCAAATGGCTGCAAACAGTAAACACACACACACACACACACACACACACACACACACACACACACACACACACACACACACACACACACACTCAAAAGTGACTTCCGGTTTGGCGTCACAACTGCAAGTCACATTTTATCACCTTTTTTTTTTTTACTGTTTACAGCCGTTTGGACGAGTTAGAAAGTGTGCGGAAGTCGAGAAGTGAGTGGCTTGCCTGGCGCAGCTGAAAAATAAGGTACTGTGGCACCGCCCCTCTATCCGCAGTGAGACTCCTACTTATAGGGTTAGCCATCCCATCCACATTGAGTCAAATCCGCGAACGGCTAAGGAGGGCCCACAGTATATACAGGAAGTGTGACTTTTGTTCTTTACAGCACAATCCTGTGTAACTCTTGCACCGGTGTAATAGTAGATCCACCGGTGTAAGTGCACTTATGCCAGTGTAACTTACCATACGCCGATAGACACAAAACGGAAACCAGCGTAACCCCTCTCAGATGCCGTGCATGCACGACGCCAGAGCAACTTCACTGGCGCAGGTGGCATTCTGGGGGTATCCAAACAGTTGCGCTGGCATCTGTCCTGCATCTGAACTACGCACGTGCGGCGTCTGAGAGGGGTTACGCTGGTTCCGTCCTGCATTCATCAACGTACGGCAAGTTACACTGGCATAAGTGCACTTACACCGGTGGATCTATTGTTACACCGGTGCAAGGATTGAGCTGTTCGTATGTTAAAGACATCAACTGTAGTTAACATGTCTCATAATTGTAGACAGGATGGTGGTATTGTTGGTTTACGAAAAAGGAAAGATATTTTTGGGAAAATGTGTAGGAACAGCAGTGGTGAGCTGTCATTTTAAATATTTTCCCCAAAGCTAGCCCTGCACATATGGGTTATAATATATGCAGATGAGATTCACTACCAAAGAATTACTTTAATTTTTAATAAACATTCTTGCTGAGTGAAACTTTTTCCCTCCCCCCTTACTTTTAAGTTTTAAATTGATATGACAGAATAGGGGACTTTAAGCCACAGATGCTCCTTTAGTTAGATGATTTTGCAATAACATATAATTTCCCTTGAAGGATCCCGTTTCCTTTATTATCTACAGTCAAACACAGCTGTATGCAAAATCTTTAAAATGTATCTAGGAAAAAAAGCACCAAGATTGTATGGTAATTAAGCTGTGTACTGATACATTTGTGAGGGACACTGAAGTAATTGTCAGTTTTCCTACATTTTTATTGGTATACTATAAAACACATTAAGATGGTCAGTCATATGAACAGAAGATTTCTTTTGATCTAATCCAGCAAACAAATCTAGAAAGACAGGGAGAGAGAAATTTCTCTCTCTTCCCCCCTCCCCCCACCATAATTATATTTATCATTATAGCAGGTGTGACTCACTTCAGTCTTTTCATAAGAGCCCTGCAGTCCAGGATCCAGAGCCAGTCTCAAAACAATGGGCTCAGGAATGGAACTTAAGACTGAGTGACGTTTACCAGGCAAAGCTCATGAAACAGTGTTCAGAAGGGGTACCCATATGATATCGCATGTACTGATAAACGCCTTGCTACCAAGCAAACTGGAGTCTGCAGTGTACACTATATGGCATAAGCACAAGGCAAGAACTAAAACCACATGCAGAGCAGATAATTCAAGCAGGAACACACAGGAGTATATTATGAAGAATGTAATCAGTTTCAAACATGGTAGAAAGCTCCTATTTTACAGATGAGCAAGCTCGGTATTCAAGGATAATCAGGGAGGGCTGGTCTGTCAATGAGGTTGACTGAGGCTGAGGCAGTCACCTCGGGCAGAACATTGGTGGGGGGCCAACCTCTGCCTGCCTGCCCACACACCTCCACTTCCCACTTAGAAGAAGAGAGAAACAGAGCAGACTACTCTTTAGCCCACCAGTCTTTTCCCGTCCACACTGCCTCTTCTGCTCAGCCTGCCCACCAACCTCATTCATTCAATCCAGAAAAGTGGAAATAGCAAAGGCTGGTGTGTTACCAGGCAATGGTAAGCATTTGGCATGCCAGGAGGACTTGGGCCAGCTCTGAGGAAAATCTAACATGTACAGATACCTCCTGAAAATGAGCCAATATGCAGACTATGGGTCAAATCACATCTATTTGTACCTTTTACTTCTGGCAAGCTTTGAGGCTGAACAAGAGCTTGATAACAAGTGCATCTCATGGTGTACGTGAAACTAAAGCTAATTGCATTTTCACATACAGGCATTCTCTCTAGCTTGCACAGATGTGTTTGTACACATATGAAGAAAAGGTGTGAATAAACATGATACTGTTCTATGCTGCTAACTTCTGGCCACTCTCATATTAAGTTAAAGTTTGCTGACCTACAACTGCCTCACTGGCTTCCACTTCCTGGTTCATGGGCAAGTCTGAGCCAATCCTACTTCTGCCACCGCCATCACCACAAACTCCAGTTGTTCAGCTGAGCAAGTTCAGAATAATACCTTTCACCACCCCTTCTGTTTCTCATTTCTGCACACTCTGCAAATGCATGCATATACTGTATACAGTAAGCTTTCTTGCTGGGGAGATGCTTCCGCATGTCTCCAGAGCCAGGAACAGCTGGTGGCCTACCTGAACCCAGCCTGCAGCCAGTGTTCTGTGTACTCCACTATATAATCTCTCTGGGCTTTTTATGGACGCAGCTGTAGCTCAGAGATAGAGCGCACTTTGCACGCTGAAAGTTCCAGGTTCAATCTCGGGCAACTCCTAGGATTGTCTGAAACACTGGAGAGCTGCATCCAGTTAGTGCAGACAATAAATGGACCAATGATCTGACTCTGTGTAAGGCATCTTCATATGTTCAGGGATGAACGTTTTTCGACATGAGAGCGGGGATTTCAGCAAGCTCAAAATGTGTCCTGAAATACTAGCTAAAGCTTAGCTATTTTTACACCTGTTCATTGCTGCAGTTCAGCACAATTAAAAAATAAACTAAAATCAGGTATCTTCTTTCCAGTAACAGTGATAGATTGTCAACCAATCAACCTTGGGTCCCTTCGGGCAGAAAGGCGGGGTAAAAATATTGTAAATAAATACATAAATAAATAAAATCAGATTCAGATATGACACTGTTCCTCAAGGTAATTGGCTCTTGTTCAGAGTGATGACATTGCCATTGTGTAGTAGAGGATCTCTTCCCCCCCCCCCCCCGCTCTCTCTTTTCCATTTGATTTGAGATCCTCATGCTTGGAATATAAGTAGATGGGTACAACTCCTTCTGATGTTACAATTTATGCTATAGGTGCAATTCTGATTATGAAAATTGTAACAGGATGACTCTCGGATGCGTGTGTATCTCAGGCTGATGAATGACTACTGGAGATGTATCTTGAATTGTATGTTGAAATGCAAATAAATTTAGGCTGCAGTGTGTACATTCTTTCCTGGGAGTAAATCGCATTGAACACAATGGAACTTATTTCTGAGTAAAGCTGTATAGGATTGTGCTGTTAATGTAGTAGAAATTGGCAGATTTTTTTTAGAAATAGTTCAAAGCCACTGATTTCTGTTTAGACATTCCTTGGGTCTTCTCTATGATATTGATACATTTTTCCCATGGTTTTAGTATAAGATATATGTTGTACCTGGGGGGAAAAATGCTTGCAGTTCAGTGGGTTGCATCCTAATCGTCTGCACCGTGGTGGCTGAGAGTGCCACCTTTTCCCAGAAAGAACTCCCAGACTACCAAGTACTGCAGCATGGAAGGTTAGGCTTATAGACATAAACTTGTACTAATTTACTAACTTCAATCTCTCTCTCTCTCTCTCTCTCTCTCTCTCTCTCTCTCTCTCTCTGTGAGAAGCTGGTGGTATGGTCTTTTCTAAATCGGAATATGGAATAAGATATCCAGAGTAATAAAAAAGCAATGTTTTCCCTATCAACATTATAATTTAATTCCCTTAAGTGAAAAGGAACTTACGAAATTTCAAAACAGTCTTGACGATATCCATTGCTCTCAAATCTCTGGACTATGGTTGTAGAAGAATTGCATTTCTTTCTTTAATTAAATCCCAGAAGAGCTGGATAGGAAGGAAAATCTACATAGGAGATTGTTTGAGGGGGAATAATCCCAGGCAGACTTACTGCTGCTTGTTTTGTAGTTTTAATAATTTATAGTACTATGTGCGCCAGCGCATACCTCACTGGAAGAACTTTCTTCTATTTGAGGTCTGTACTTCCTTTTTCTTTTCTGTTACCAAATGGGAAGCATTTTTAATATTCTCTTGAAAAAGTGGAAGAATGAATGGGAATTAATTTCATCATGCCATACGTGAAGTGTCACTGGATGCACCAACAGAGCTGGCTGGAACAGATTGGCATCTCTTTATGAAGCTCTTAATGTTGGAGAGCACACAGGTTTACTCTTTAAAAAAAAAAAATCCAAGCACTCCATATCAGTGCATCATTGTAGGCTGATTGGCTTTCCCTAGCCAGTAATATATAATGCTGGCTGGAGCGATATATAATGACTGATACACGGCTGCTGCTGAAAACAGACACTCTTCTCTCTTCCTCATCCACCCCATAATGTTAAGATGCAAAATGCATAATATCTGCGATGACAGTGTACTATAAGTTTCTCTATTGCTGTTGCAAGGGTGGTATCAAGGGTCAGTCAAGTAAGAGTAGGAGTTGAGGACTCATCCATCAGAGGGCCCACCTGATCAACGTCTGAGCCTTTAGTATTAGTGGCAGTGGTAGCATCTAATACATAGTGAAAGAGTGGACAGGTGGGCACCAGTGCAGGTTTGTTTGTTTTTTCCCCCAGGGCTTCCATCAGCTTGACACTGTAGTGTTGCACTTCATTACTGCCAATTGCAGAGGTGGGACACTCACTGTGCTCTGATGTTATGTCACATTGTTACATAAGAGGGAAGGAGGATACGTGGGTTGTTGTTTTGATGGCAGCTATATATTGGTCATTGATATTTTAAGCTTTGTTCTAAGATACCCTGAGCTTCTCTGTGCTAGCCTTCCCACTGGTCAAGGATATAAATTATATATAATACATATACATGTATATATAACACATGTATATGTATATGAACCCCATTCTTGCATTGACATGCTGTGTGTCCGTCCAGGTACCCCTGCGTTCAGCATTTCTCTGAGTACAGAATCCAGGAGCACTTCCCCCTGTGTAATTTAGTACCTTGGAACTGGGCCCAAACGCATGGTAAGGATTGACCACAAGGGTCTCCAGGAAGGCATAGTTGCTAGCCAGCCTTTGCTGAGGCAAAATAGAAGTTTGTGCTCCTCACAGCCTTAAGCATCATGCAGTTCTGAACCCAGGCTTTGCTAATCATCAATTGAGACTGCAGTTCCCTTTAGATTGCATTATTTCTAGACCATATGGCCTTTATCCCAGTGAGCCCACAGAAGCCCTAGATGCAATCAAACTTTGCATGCAGTCCTGATTGCACCTGGGAGTGTACTGTGAACTATTTCGGGTTCTAAGTGTAGCTAGTTGACTCATTTTAAAATTATACTCTCTATGCTGTGGAACGCTTTGCCCCATTCTGACAAAAATATTTGTTGTTCAGTCGTTAAGTCGTGTCCGACCCTTCGTGATCCCATGAACCACATCCCGCCAGGCCTTCCTGTCCTCCACTATCTTCCTGAGTTCGCTCATTTTCATGTTCGTTGCATCGGTGATGCTGTCTAACTATCTCATCCTTTGCCTTCCCCTTCTCCTTTTGCCTTCAATCTTTCCCAGCATCAGAGTCTTCTCCAGAGAGTCCTCTCTTCACATTAGGTGGCCAAAATATTTGAGCTTCAGCCTCAGTACCTGTCCTTCCAGGGAACAGTCAGGGTTGATTTCATTTAGGATTGACTGATTTGATCTCCTAGCAGTCCAAGGGACAAAAATATGACCTTTTGTTATTTTATGAAACTATGTCAAAGATGTTGAACTTGCATTCAGTTCTTAATGGACGTAACATTTTAGCACTCCCTGTTGGATAGTAAATCACGGTTTTCAAAATCTGTAACCTTTCTGGTTGCATTAAAGCATGGAAATATGGGAAGCTTTATGATGAAGCTACAGCAGGGATGAGTCAGGCTTTCTTGGAATCAGTGGGTTCATCTTCAGTGCTCTAGGTTTATAATTCCATAATCTGCTTCAGTTTGGCTGGATTCAGTCTTGAGTCACATTGATTTTGACATCATGCATTGAAATAAGAGCTTTAAAATGGGGTTTAAAATTTTCATGGCCAGCAATGATCATAGTCTATCGGATAATATTTACAGGATTAAAAGCCATGGCTGTATAAAAATGTTTATAGTTTAAAAAACTTAAGAAGTTCACACTTAAAAGCGTTAAAAACATCAAAACGTTAAACTACTAAATACCAAAAAACCCTACTAAATTAGCATTTTAGTATTTAGTAGTTTGTTTTGATGTTTTTAACGCTTTTCAGTGTGAACTTCTTAAGTTTTTTAAACTATAAACCTTTTTATACAGCCATGGCTTTTAATCCTGTAACTATTATCCAATCGTCTATGAGCTTTCAAATGTTCTAGTTGGGCTAGATTGGTATCTCCTGGTCCTAATCTTTCTTACCATTTAAGCTTAATCCCCAGTTCTTCTATGTGCCTGGTCATTTCTCACATTGGCCCTGTCCCCAAGATGCCTCAGATGGGATGGAGTTCTTTCGTACCAGGTTCCCTCTTCCTCGGTTCAGTCAATTATCCCCTTCCTTTGGGAGTTTAACCATTTGCCGTTTTCCTCTCTAGCATCCTCTTTTTTTCTGACTGTAGAAGACCCTGTGTCACAGGATGTTGTGATGGTACCTGGCCTAGATTTCTTTACAAGGGGATTTGACAGATTTATGGAGGGAAAGTCCATCACAAGTTATAAGCCATGATGACTATATGAAACCTCCAAGGTAGCTTAATGCCAGATATAAGAGGGTGGCAACAGGATGCTGGTATCTTGTTGTCTTGTGTGCTCCCTGAGGCATCTGGTGAGATATAGGAAGCTGGACTAGATGGGCCCCTGGCCTGATCCAAGAGGACTCTTATGTTCTTATAAGAACGATAATCCTGCGCATGCAGGTGCAGTAGCATGTTTGTGCTGATGTCACCATGTTAATGGCAGTGCCATCAGTCTCTTGTTCTCCATCCTCTGCTTCGAAAAGGGGAGCTGTACCCCTTTTAGTTTACCCATTGCGGTCTCTGCAGCATCTGTGTCTAACAACGTTGGCCTTCACAGGTGGTTCCGGACAGTGCCTGACTAAAAAAGCACTACCTGTTGATCTTCCTTTTCAGTACATCAGCATTCTTTCCTAGTAATAAACAAAATGACAGAACTATCATGTTATAAATAAATCTTTTTTAATGCTAACAGTTATCTATAAATAGATAAACATATTTAGCATCAGAGCTGGAAGACTTAAATAGAAATTGTAGATGTTGCTCAGCAGGGGAATTGTTTAGCTTTATGGCTGCAAACATCACTTAAGTGAAGATTGCTTTGTGTTTGTTAACAGAGTGTGAGTGTCTAAGTGTTTGAGCCAGTTTTGCTTGACTTGAGCTTCAAATGCCAAAAAAAAAACCACACAAAAAAACACCTCACTTTAACAAGAAGGAAACCTTTTGGCGAAGCTACTTTCTTATTCCGTTCACCTTCCTATGTATCTCTGAATCAATCTTAAATCATTATTAAGATATACCATCTCACCAAGCTGTTCAAAAGACTGTCTCTCAAGTCAATAGATCTTTTTAACTTCCACTAAATGTATTTCATTTTTAATATCCACAAAAGAACAAAACCTTGCTTGAGAAGCAAAGCCCTTCATTTATATTTGAAGAGTGCCTGAACCGCAGTGTCTGAATCTAAATTAGTATCTGGAGATTTCCAATTTTAAAGAGGAGAGAATCGAAGAAATCAGAAATCTAACTTGAAGCTAATGATTTTTGAAAAGGCTTTGTGTTTCTTTGACTGTATCTTGCAATTTGAAATAACTTTTTGGATACTAACTCCCCAACTGTTCAGAACATATATGGCATTAGGTTAACTAGCCTATGGATCTGCTCCTCAGCTCAGTGAAGAAAGTCAGTTCCAGTGTGTTGCCAAATCTGTGCAAAGGATAAATATACCTGGCTTTGCATTGAACATATTCTTTGTTTGATCATTAGATAAGAAAATAGAACAGGGGAATATCTCTTTTCCTTTTAAAGAGATATTGAGCTATCAGGATTTCTGATAAAATATTGTAAGGCACACACGCGCACACATACAGCGCAATCCCTAGGGCTGCCCGCTGGATCTTATTCCCATTCCGGGCCAAAGGTCTCCGCGGGGGAAGGGGACGTTCATCGACCCAGTGGACGTTGAGTCGATCTGGCACCGGAGTGAGGGCTGCCGGCCTCCTTGCCAGCGGCCCTTACTCGAAAATAGGCGCAAACATGCTTTACGGCAGGGGTGGGGAACCTATTTGCGGTGGAGGGCCATTTCCCCATGGGGGAAATGTGTCGCGGGCCGTGCGCCCCTCCACCACAAACGGGCACCAACCCACCCCCGGCGTGCCCACCCTACCCCCCCATTTCTGGACATGCGCAGAAACAGCTGGGTTGAGGAGTTGCGCGAGGTGAGCGTGCGCAATGGGAATAAGATATAGTGGGCAGCCCTAGGGATTGCGCTGTATGTGTGCGCGTGTGTGCCTTACAATATTTTATCAGAAATCCTGATAGCTCAATATCTCTTTAAAAGGAAAAGAGATATTCCCCTGTTCTATTTTCTTATCTAATGATCAAACAAAGAATATGTTCAATGCAAAGCCAGGTATATTTATCCTTTGCACAGATTTGGCAACACACTGGAACTGACTTTCTTCACTGAGCTGAGGAGCAGATCCATAGGCTAGTTAACCTAATGCCATATATGTTCTGAACAGTTGGGGAATTAGTATCCAAAAAGTTATTTCAAATTGCAAGATACAGTCAAAGAAACACAAAGCCTTTTCAAAAATCATTAGCTTCAAGTTAGATTTCTGATTTGCTCTCCATTGCTCTCCTCCTTACCTTCTTCAGCCTCCGGGCCGCTGCTGCCACTGGCGGCAGCCTCCCGCACACTCACCTCGCCCAACTCCTTCTCAACCTGCCTGTTATGGACATGCGCAGAAACAGCTGGGTTGAGGAGTTGCGCGAAGTGAGCGTGCGAGCGTGCTCACCTCGCACGACTCCTCAACCCGGCTGTTTCTGCGCATGTCAATAACAGCTGGGTTGAGAAGGAGTCGGGCGAAGTGAGCACGTGCGGGGCCTCCGGAGCCTCCGATCTGAGCGCACGCGGGCCGGATGGGATGGAATTGCGTCCAGGCTCGCGCAGGCCGGACCGGATCGCTCCGGGGGCCGGATCTGGCCCGCGGGCCACCGGTTCCCCACCCCTGCTTTACGGCATGTTTGCGACACTTTTGAATGATGGAATATGGGCTCCGCCATTCGAAAGTTAGAGTGGATTGCACTGTTACTTAAACTTCATTATTATCTATTCAGTTTTAAGAAACAAATTCTGCCAACATTATCTCCAATCTGGCCGCTGCTTCTGCATACACGTGGAAGGGCTGCAGCTCAGTAGTACATAGTTTGCACATGGAAGTTCTCGGGTTGCATTCATGGTAACTTGAGGCAGGGCTGGGAAAGACCACTGTCTGTAGCCCTGGAGAGCCACTGCCACTCATCGTAGATAATACTGGACTAATGGCCTAATCCAAGGACCTATGGCATTGTGAAAGCCATGCTGCCATTGCATGCAACAGAACTGCTGCCGGAAATGGCCAGCAGTGTCACGTGCATGCCAACCTCACCTCTTCCAACTCAAGTCTAGTTGCAGCAGGTGCAGACCGTGGGTGGTTTGGTCGCAGTTTGGGGTGTGGAGGGGGAGGGGGAGGGGGCATGGAGTAGACTGGAGGGGATGGGTCTCAGTGGCAAATGAACATGCTGGATCCTATCCCCCATTTTCCAACCAGCCAGCTACATAGCTGGTGCGGGTCTGAGGAGACCCATAGGTGGCCAGGCATGGTTTTCTGTATGCTGATATTTCAGAAGGTTATGATGTTGTGGGGAAAGTGGCAACCACACCACTTCAGTAATATAAGAATGGAGTCTAAAATGTTTGTCAAACATGTGAATTGGAAACAAAAAAGTCATATGCAGGTAGAACATAGAAGGCTACACAAAGGAAGCAAAGTAATCTGTCTGCTGCTTTTCACTGTAAGTTTTTGTCACTTGAAGGCTACAATCCTATGTGTGCTCACTGGGAATAAGCACAGTTAGACTTACTTTTGAATGGACTTCCAACATTAATAAGAGAAGCTACAAAAACAGCAAGAAAAGAAAAGAAAAGAAAAAAGACACCCTACAAAAGTGCCCCAATGTGGATCTCTTCGTAAAGTATGGTGTTTAGCATCGAATACCTTTTTTTGTGTACCGTACTGTACTGTATTGAGGCATTTCATGTCCTGCCTTTTACATTTAAAAAAAAAAAGCTTTAGGCTGGTTTTCCATTTAAATTCAGTAGTCTTTATTTTGAAAGCTCTGCGACAGCCAAAGATCATTTGCTCTCTTATACACTCCACCCATTCTCCCTTGCTGTCTCTTGTGCCTATAAATTATCTTCCAGAACACGAGCATGGTGCTACCTCCCTCTTTCTTCAAATTCCAACGATAACCCTTCCTTTTCTGTGACTTCTTTGGCTTAAATCAGTCATCGGCATTCCCAGATGACACGAAGCCTAAATAAGTGTAGCTGAATTTATGCAGTCATCCCTGGTTAGTGTTGTGTCTCTCTTCTCTCACTGCCCCCCCCCCCCAACACACAGAATCTAAAACTCCTCTAAGGGAACATTTGATTAAAAACATAGGAATCTGTCTAATACTTACAGCGCAATCCTATCCAACTTATACCACCGGTGTAACCAGCGGGGGAGGGCACGGCGGGAGCCTTTGGAGGGGAGGGGAGATTTAAATCCCCTTTGAATCCCCCTTTTGGAAGGAATTTGAATCCCCTTTCCGTTCTGGGGTCTCCTGTTCTCACTGCACCGGTGGTGTAAGTTGGATAGGATTGTGCTATGTATCAGACCATTGGTATGTCTAACTCAGTATTGCAGACACTGACTGGTGGCTGTCCAAGGGTTCATACAGGAATTTTTTCTCTGCTCTAGTTGGAGATGCTGGGGGGTAGGGTGATCTGCATGCAAAGCATGTGCTCAACCACTGAAGCCCCTCCCCTATTATCACTTAATATTATTCTTTAATGTTAATATATTTACTCAGATGATATTGCTCTGTAAAGCATCTTGTATCCTTCTACTGCTATATAAATAAAAATAGTGGTGAACACTCTCTTGCTTTAAATACTGAATGTTGCATTAAGTTAAGCAACTGAATGTTACATCATAAAAGTGTTTCCATTGCATTAGTTAACATTCAATCCCTTGGGAATTTTTGTTCTTCTGACAGTCTCGGTGTTGAAGAAAAAATTAATATGCTCACTGACCTCAGATTAGTATTCCCAGAGCTTCACCCTCCTCTCTAACTCAGTGTTTCTTATGATGCTCTCATCTTGAGTGGCTAAGATTAATTATAGTTTTCTCTAATGTAAGTACTTTAATAGTAATTGTAATGCATTGGATTGTGCATTTGAAATAGAAGCCTCCAGCTTTCTTTCCAAATTGTGACTGTATAAGCACAGCTCTGTGTTGGTGATAGTTGAAGGTATGTTTTTCTGGATGAAAACTTGAAAAGTGCTATTATAAAAGCATGGTTTGAAGCCTAATCTCCGCCCTGCTTCCAAAACATGTATATGTGAAGAATTGAGTGTTGGTTTAGACTTTTTTTTAAGTACCAGAAACGGATACTAAAATACTAATGATTTTACACTTAATTAAAATCAGTCCAATTCCAAAAGGCACAGATCCATTTTCTTACATCTGTATACTGTTAAACTACCTTTTTTAAAAAAACCTTAATTAGAATCTACCTTTTTAATGGACATATGTAATCTAAACCAGAAAGGAATTCTGCATATACAAGTATACAGTAGATTTTAAAGTGGGGAAAAACACTGTACATCAGGATTATGAAATATTTTTTTGCATCTAATATATTGACTGCATTGAATTTTGAATATACAGTACCTTAATTTTTTTTTGGGGGGGGGGAACTAGAGTTAAGGCTCTAGTTTTCCCTCAGTCTGAGGCATTTTACGGTTTTGTAACTATTTGGTTTACAATGCATAGGTGACTTGTACTCAATTTGTATGTCTTGTATGTTTACTTGGAGTTGCTCTAAGATTATGGAAGACACAGAGGGCACCATCCAATGAAGAATTTAAGAGCACATTATTTCAGTTGACAAACATATTTGAGTCTGTGTTTGAATTTTGGTCTTCGGCCATTGTTTAATTATGGGATATCTCATCTTCCATAGTTTTAACAATGAAAAAACAAGGTACATTGACATTACGGAATACTAATTCCATCAGGATGGATCATGATTGAATTCTTGTTTAAAAACAAAACATTTCACAATAGGGACATAACAGTCCGGAGTGGCATTCTACTGTATATTCCTCAGAAAATGCATATTGAAAATACTGCTTTAGTAGATTTAGGGCAGCTTGCACTCCCGTATGCTTAAGAGATATTATTAATTTTTCAGCTGGGAAGTCTTGCGGTTTCTTCTGTCCAACCTAAGGTGGTGGATTGAAGAGTATGCCTTCGATGGCTTTCGATTTGATGGCATTTCGTCTATGTTATATCACCATCATGGTATTGGTAAGTTGAATCTGCATACTAGCGACATTCATAATGTAATGCAATAATGTAGTCATGCAGTCAGTTCAAGATTAATAGTTCCTTTTAGAAGTTTTAAACTAAAGCCTACAACTTGACTAGTTACATTTGGGATATTTGCACTTTTGTCTCATTAGGTGAAGGCTTTTCTGGAGACTATAATGAATATTTTGGAATGCAGGTTGACGAAGAGGCTATGTCATATCTTATGATGGCAAATCACATGATACATTTCTTGCATCCAGAATGTATAACAATAGCAGAGGTAATTCTTACAATACTTGTATATATGACTTCTAGCTGTTTCATTATTTGAAAGACATTTTAACTGATTACAATTAGAGTGCAATCCTCCAGATTAATCCAGCGGCAGAGCAAGTACTCCACCGCCGGAAGCCATCACAAACGTGCCATAAAGCACTTCACAACAACTCGTAAGTAAGGGCGGCCGGCGCTAGACCGGCCGCCCTTATTCGGGCACCAGATCACCCGTGCAGCCACCAGGGAAGGTAAGAGATCCCTTGGCGGCCGCATGGGTGGTCCGTGCGGCGAAGGGGGGGGTTATTGGCCTTGCCAACCCGGGAGGGGGCGAGGATGGCATCCGTCATATCCCCATCCCCATTCTGGTTGACGCGGCCGTTACACAGTCTCCTCCTACTTCTATATTCCATCTCCATCGGGCCTTCCCCAGTTTACACAGGGGGAAGGGGACAAACATCCCCTTCCCCCGAGTCGACCTCTGGGCTGCTCCAGAGCAGCCCGGAACAGGGATAGGCTCCGGCGGACGGCCATGTGCCCCCCGCCAGATACATAATTAGGATTGTTCTGCCAATCAGTTACGATTATAGTAATTTCTGCTTATTCTATTTTGGAAAACTATGTTCAACATGTAATATATTTTTTGAACTTTAATGCAGAACTTTCACTTAAGTTAAATAACACGTACTTTTAAAAATGTAATTATTGAAGATGTTGTTCATAATCTTTTGAAATGTTATAATTTAGCTGTTTGATTATTTGGGATGTTAACTAATTAGTCAAGCTGTTGAATGGCTTCAATTAATGTTTGCAAAGCAATTGCAAAGAAAATGGTAACACAGCCCAACACACATTTTGTTGCCTTAAAAACGTTAGACCTATAATTGGGTATATTTGGAGCACTGAATCCAAAAATGGCATCAGTTTTTACCTGTCAGCTCTAGTTTTGGAGATACGGCATAGCCACCTTATATGCTGGTTCCAACAGCTCTCTCATGAGGAAGCAGATGCCATGTCTTCCTTATAAGGAAGCTGCTTGAATTGGCATATAAGGTTGGTCGTATCTCCAAAACTGGAGCTGACAGGTCAAAACTGATGTCATTTTTGGAATCAGTGCCCCAAATATACCCAAGAATAGGTCTAACTTCCGAAGCACCAGAAATTTTTTTATTGTTGTTGGGCTGTGTAATTCATGAAAAATTGTGAGCATTAAGTGTTTGCTGTGCTTCAAAGCCATCCTGAACATTCTTTGGAATGTTTAGTTCTAGGTAGGATTTATTAATGAAAGTTAAGTAATTGAAACGTGTTCTGAGGAACAAAGTAGTATTGTAGTCCTAGAGAATTACCGTATTGTCCCAAGTATAAGACGCACCTGATTATAAGACGCACCCTTAAAGTTTGGTACTATTAAAAAAAATTAATTAAATCACTGGCATTATTGCAACAGCCTGATTATAAGACGCACCCCTAGTTTAAAAACTTAAATTAGGAGAAAAAAGTGAGTCTTATACTCAGACCAATACGGTATTAAACTACTAACCACTATCTTTGAGTGAAAGTTTCAAGCAAATAATGTGCAGTTATTTCAGGCAAAGGGTTATTTCTGTGCTACTGCTAGCATATTCTATCCCTTGTTATTTAGCAGTGGGCAACTAGTTTGTATGCAACTTAGATGAATGTGATGGAGACAGGGAGGGTACAGACGTTAGTAAGATCTGGTGTATTGGCACTTAAATGCTACAGATGGGTGCACCAGCATCTATAGTGCAACATGAAAGAAGAACATGATGTAAGGTCTGCTATGTAAGAATTTCATTTTCAGCCATAGAACATCTCAAACTTCCCTTTTTGCATATAGTAATTTAATGTGTGCCACTGCTGCTAAAATAAATAAATAAAAATTAGTAGCGGTATTGACAAGATCTCAATAGCATGAAGTATTTAAAACAGAAACTGATGAAATGAAGCAATTATGGGATGTATTAAACTTAAAATTGTCTTATTGATCTTGGGGTTTATTTCAGCTAAAATTAGTCCATCATCTAGTGAGCCACAGTATTCCTACCAATGAGACAGAGTTGAGCCTGTTTGCATTACCTGATTTAAGATTTTTTTTAACAAGATGTGCCTTCAATTTATTCTACTTAAATTGAAAACTACTTCAATTTCAATACATCATTTTTCTGTCTTGTGGGAGCTTCTGTATAAAATGTGGAATTGATCCACATGCTCATGGAGGAAAGAAATTGGGAGGGAGGAACTATTGCTATCATTCTAAATTACAAATGGCTAGCATGAATTTGAGCTTGCATGTAATGATAGTGGAATGAGTGTCGCCACAGGAGAGGTGAGTGCTTTTGTCTAGAGTAGGATCGATTTGTAGGCCTGTTCTGTAAGGACCTGTCTGATAAAATTCAGTAACAGAACTTAAAAAAAAATATTCTGAATATTTTCCAATTCAAGATATGCCCTTCCTTTTCCAACCTACACTTGGGAAAGAATTGAATTAGAACACTCATTTTTTCCCATATTCAAGTTTATAGTCCTGTTATGCTCGTTTATAATTCCTAGTTATGAAATCAGTCCAGTTTCTCCTATGAAGGAAGAGGAAAGTGTTAAGTGAGTTTACAGCAGAACTGTGTTCAGTGGTAATGTTTCATATGTAAATAATAATACTTCCTACTACAAACTATGATGTGAACATGTATCTTTACTTTCTTGGAATGCAAATACGTACTACTTAGTTAATAGTGATGCCTACTGAAATTGGCATGATAAGAAGGTGGATGTTTAATGTGCTAATTCCTTTAATAATGGAGTAGTTAAATACTAAGTAGTTTAACCTGGCCAAAGCTGGTTAAAGTTCTAAAAGCCTTGGGTGATAACCGCAGTGCCATGCAGTTGGCATATGGTCCTTCCATCAAAGGAAGGAGAATTGTGCTCCCAGAAGGGTTCCCATGAGAGCAGAAGGGGTCCTTGCATGGGCAGAAAAAGGTCCTTGTTTGAGCAGAACCAAATTTTCACAACTCATGACTTACCAAGTTGAGTGTTGGTGAAGACTCAGTTGGACTGAGGCTAACAGTTGTGTATTGTGTGCCTGCATAGCAAGCCCTGTCCCATTTTTTGTGGTCCCAGAATGTTAATTCTGCCCCAGCAAGTCACCGTACATTGTTGCAAGCACGGGGGTCTCCAGAGCTCTGGGACCACCGGGTAGGTCCGTGACCTGGGTCCTTAGGCAGCCAAAATCAGAGACCAAGTTCAAAATAGTTCAAATGCAAAGAATTTATTGGTTACTATGCGCCTAGATTGCACGTAGGGTGCAAACCCATTAGGGGCAGGCACGATGCAAGTGCAAAGAAGCTACAGCTTTTATACTTTTTACAGAGGTATCCCCTTCCCACAATTAGCTTGTTTTTAACCACAAACTTAACCACAGGAGGCTATTTTCAGAGTCTCCCACTCCCCTGTTTTTCGCAGGTGCAGGGTGTTTTTCCACTCCCAAGTTCCTCTTTTTCTTAAAAGCATATATGTTTATAATAGTTCTACTAAGCAAACAAGCTGTACTCTGGCCATCACCTTCCAGCCCCCCCCCCCGGCTTCCTGTGGGTGCTGAGATGTTCTTTTGGGTGTCCTGACCATTTGTTTGTTCTTGCGGTTTCTGCCAATCGAGCTAGGTATGTGTTGTAAGCTGAGCTTCCTCTTTTTGACTTTGGTTCAGAGGCCTGTACTGATCTTTGGTTCATTACTTTGGCTCATTTGAGGCCTTGCTCCTGGGAGCAGGAAAAGGGCCTGGGCGAATGATTTCTGGCCTCTGGTGCTCCAGGGGGCCAATTACCCTCCCAGGGGTACCACAACATGACTGAGAGTGCAATCCGCTGTAAAGTTAGAGTGGCGGAGCGAACACTCCGTGCTCTAAGCCATCACAAACGTGCCATAAAGCACGTTTGTGATGACTTGTGAGTAACGGCTGCTGGTACGAGGCTGGCAGCCCTTACTCCGCTGCCAGATCATCCCTGCGGCCACCGGAGACAGGTAAGGTAAGCACCGGCGGGGGCAATCTGGGCAGTGAGGGAGGCCGGCGGTTGCCCGAGCCGGCCCGGGAGGGGGCGGGGATGGTAGCCGCCATATCTTTCCGGGCCAGCGCAGCCTTTACACGGCCTCCTCGGATTTACGGCAGCTAAATAGCTGGCAGAAATCCGAGGAAGCCCATTGGGGCCTCCCATTGCTACACCGGAGGAAGGGGACGAACATCCCCTTCCCCCGAGTAGACCTCCAGGCCAATCATGATCGGCCTGGAAGGGGGATAGGATCCAGTGGGTGGCTCTGGGGCTGCCCGTGGATCTTTACTCAGGATTGTGCTGTCATGGTGTGATCTCAGCTGAGTTCTTCAGACTTGCTGCAAGTCCAGTCGTCAGCTCTGAAAACAGAGCAAAATAGGCTTAATTATCAGAGATTTTCATCCCACGTATAGCTTATACATGTGAACCTTGTTACAAGTTTGAAACTTAATGTCCTCTTTTCATTTGTTTCAGTCCCCCCCCCATCCAAATAGGAGCAAATGGAAAGTCACATTGGCTTTCCTGTCACCCGTGTCATGAAGATACCACATAGTATATTGCTGCTATTGCTTATAAGACTAAAGTTTTAAATTACCTATGGTTAAGTATCTTTTTAAAAAAAAAAACAATTCTCTTTCTCCTGCTCTTTTCAATGATACAACATTTTACCAGAAAGGAAAAAAATAGTGTAACATGCTTTTATTTTATTTTTTATTCTTCAAGGATGTGTCTGGGATGCCAGCGCTTTGCTGTCCAGTTACAGAAGGAGGGTGTGGATTTGATTATCGGTTGGCCATGGCAATTCCTGACAAATGGATTCAGGTCGGGGCATAAGATTTCCTTCTGTGTTCTTTATTTGAATTTTGTTTGAAAGCTTTCATGGCCCGCGACTACTGTGGAATGTTTTAAATGTACGGGAAAGGACGCCATGTAATAAATTAAAAGGCTTGTACTTTAATCACATCCAGTGCCTAGACGGATCTCCTAACGGCAGCCGACATAGGCACACAAAAATAACTAAAATCCAAGGGTATTAGCCCAACGTTTCATTCCGGTCTCGGAACCTCTTCCTGGGGCGAAATCAAATAGATTGAGATGATGTTGTTCTTCTTCCCATTTGAATTGTAAAATATTTGCAATCTTGCTGGTATCTGAGGCTTACAGCCTTTTTGCCTTGGCTTCCTAGCCAGCTGTAATTCGTGATTACCGTTTACTTGCCCTTCCCTTCCCTCAAGTCCTTTGTGCATGCCACACGAGAGGAGGGGTGCCTCTCCTATTGTGTCAGGTTTTGCTGCCTCAAAGCTCAGGGCAAAATGTAACAATTATTTTGAAACAATATTTGACACTTTGGCATATCTTCTAACAAAACCAAGTTTAAAAATACATATGTATCTGCATTGTGCGTGGAAAGTAGAAGGATTTGAAGGACGTCTTAATTGCACTTGTAACGTAAGTACGGCTAGATGTAACAGGAAGGGTAAAATACAGCTAGACATACCTTCATGAAGACTGCAATGCCACACACTAGTGACAAAAGAAAACTAAAAAATTGTCACTGCTTTTTTAAAAAAATTACTCCTGTGGTAAATATAGTCAAGCCTTTCTAATAGAAAGGATTCAACATTAAAAAAATGTGTGCGTTCCTCTGTTTTTGTACATGTAATTCTGTATATGTAATTTTGTATACCAAATTCTCTTCTATAAATTGACGATTGCAAAAGCATTCCCTATAAAATAATCATAATCTGCCAATAATAAGGAGAGTAAATACATAGTTCCGACCTCAATTGACTCAGTTGCAACCTTAACTATTTTCAAACTACAAGTTCAGCAGGGTCATCTTTTTGGGCAACTTTATTTATTAATAACGTAATAATTCAGAGCATGGCTCCTGTTTAAAGGCCTCAGTAAATTGATACCATTTCTGTATGTTTGACCTGACTTCCCTGAGAGTGAACCTTTATTGATGTTGCCTTAGGATAGTATTTTTTCCCCTCATCAGCTAATTTCTGTGAACATCCTGAAGTTTTTGGAATTGTGTCTTTGAATAGAATTGGCCCTAGAGGTAACTTGGATGAGCCTTTCTTTGTTCTCCTGGTGATGGTGTGTACATTCAACTTGGAGAGAGTAGGATGGAGAGCACTAAAAGGCCCAGGAGGATCCCTGTGATGCAAAAAAAAAACCCTGTTATACTTCTCAATAAGATACCTTTTGGTACTCTTTTATGTGGACTGCCATAGACAAAAATACTGATATATGAATTTAGCAAGTGGTACTGACAGTTAAACTAGTGAGATATCCTTGTGGTGTGTATGTGTGCGAAAGGAAAGTTCGATCTCATTTTTGATGTATAAAATTCCGTTTTCAGTCTTCACTTGGTTTGAAAGCTATCAACAGCAGGTTTTTTAATAAATCAGCCCAGCTCTTTCTTGCCAAACTATAGTCTAATAGAGATTCACTTGGATACAGTACATGGCACTTGAGGTTAAGCAAACAAAGTTTGTGCAACGTAGTATTTTCTTTTTGTCACATAGATGAGCAACATGGAAGTACGGAAGTCTGTCTTTTTGGTTTGTCATGCTCTAATAGCAGATTAGTCTGTGCTATTAATGAATTTTAACTTGTTCCAAACATTTCCTATATTGCATGCCAAACAGTAAAATACCCTTTGAAACTCTACAGAAAAATCTCTTCTTATTTAAGGTTAAATTAGAGCCAATACAATCATCAGAGGCTTATGTGTTATTGCATAACAAGGAATAGGAAGCTTTAGTAGTGCAAGAGCGCCATTTAGTCGACCATTAAAATGATGGCAAGTGAAACCTTTACTGCTTTGCAGAAGTATGGAGAAAATCAATTTAAGTAATATTGACATGCATAGTTATTAATCAGACGCTGGCAGCTGTTTTGGCAGAAAACTAAAATATGAGCTTAAAAATGCTGCAGTGTATTTTGGAGGGGAGAAGAATCCCATTTGGGACATCAGAAAGCATCCTTGTACCATTTCAAAGCTTTGAAATTCTGAAAGTCAGAATTTTAATGTTTACAACTGGGGGGGGGGGAAGAGCTTGAAAAGGAGTGTAATAAGGTGGAGCAGAAACAAAAGTCATTTAAAGTAATTATTTTTGGTTTTACAGATAATTAAGGAGCTTAAGGATGAAGACTGGGATATGGGCAATATTGTGTACACGCTCACAAACAGGCGATATGGAGAGAAATGTATTGCCTATGCAGAGAGTCATGACCAGGTACTGCAACACATCTTCAAAGTAAAATTGAAATTCTGTAATGTTGTTGAAAAAGCTGGTACAAATTTTCATTGAATTACTATCATAAAAACGTTAGGCAACATACATTTACAGCGCAATCCTGTGCAAACATAGGCCGGCGGAGTAAGCGCTCCGCCAGCGTAAGGAGTCACAAAGGTGCTGTAAGGCGCGGAGTCCGGAACTGCTCACTCCACCATCGCCCAGGACCTGCATCGGCCGACCCTGGTCCTAGGCCGGTCGGCGGGAGGGCGTGGGGAGGGCATGCTGGGGTGGCGAGGGAGGGGGCCATTGGCCGGCCTGGCCTGGAAGGGAATTCTGATAAACTCATTCTTTTGGAAGCCACCGTAAGCCCCAGATAGGATTGGACTGTGAATCTAACAATGTAATCCAGAAATAATGGGTCATATCCTCAGTTGAGTCATATCTTGTTTACGTATATCAATTACGGCAAAATTGGTTTTGTTATAAGTCATTTCACTTAAAGTTGCAGTTTCCAAGAACCTACTGACAACTTTAATTTTTCTCTGGCTCAAGTATGTTAGGAAAGTTCCCATAAACAGTACTCTCATTCTAACAAAGTCAAAGTCAAAATCCTTTAATGGCATAAAAGAACTGTACAGAATAAATATCGAGATCCCGCCAACCCAGCAGATACAATTTCCAAACAAATACTTTAAAAAAAAAAAAAAACTAGGGACACATAAAATAGCTATACAAATAAAATGTCTATAACCCTTGTCACTCACTTACACAGAGGCAGAATTACAATCAGAGGTGTGTCCGGTCCAGATTAAATAGAGATATTTTGGCTACCAACTGAGTGCCATTCTCATATTTCCCGTCCAATAGTAATCAGATAGTGTCAATATCTGACCCAAAAGAAAAGGTCAGAATTGGGAACAAACTGTTGACGCAGATCATTATAATGGGGGCAATGAAGAATCATGTGGGGTAAAGACTCAGGTGTAAGTGAATCACATGAACAGGCCTGGGTACACTCCACTGATCTACCAAATCTGGCTCATAAAACATTTGAAGGAAATACATTTAACCTTGCCAAGGTAAAAACTTGACGCACTGAAGGGGAAAATAAAGCACCAAGATAACTGGGGGTCGAGTTCAAGGACCACGCAAGACCGAAATATAAGGGTGAGCAAGATTTGAGGGCCGCCGCATGCAATCCTAATTTTTAATGTCAAATCGGCGGGTTCAAATAATTTTAAGAGCAGCTGATAAAGAGCAGCTGATAAAGTATAACCCCCTATAGTATCCAGGGATGAGCCAATAGAAAGCAGTTTTTGTAAAATAATGCTAAGCCTGGGGAGAGGGGAGAGTCAGATAAGATGTTTCTGAACAGAGTATTCTGCTCCGCCGCATAACAAGCCCCTAACCAGAATTTCAAAAATCTGAGCCAGGCCAACGTTTCAATTTTGTGCTTCAAGGCACAATGCTGCGTAAAGTATCATACTAACGTGTTTCACATGCTCTCATATAAGACTGTTTGTTAGGAACTTAGCCTTTGCTTTACACCCTTAATTTGCATTCAGAAACTGAATAATATGCAGGTGTTTGTTTTTCTTCCCATCCTTTCATTTCATTATTAATACAGGCCCTTGTTGGTGATAAGACTTTGGCGTTTCGACTGATGGATGCAGAGATGTATAACTATATGAGCATTCTGTCCCCGCTTACCCCCATTATTGATCGAGGAATGCAGCTTCATAAAATGATCCGCCTCATTACTCACGCACTTGGAGGAGAGGGCTATCTCAACTTCATGGGTGAGTAACCTGGAATACATTTTCTCCAGTAAAGTGGAATGCGTGATGCAAAAAAAAAAAAATGACCTTGCACCATAGAGCTAGAGGTGGTCAAGCTTTCTTTGGTTTACTTCTGAATTGGTTCACAAACAATTGGCAAAAGATTGGAGCTTTTAATGAGTCAGTTCATGAGGTTTTTTTTAAAAAAAAAATAACTCTCCCCTCCCAACCAGAAATATAATAATGACACTGACAGATTATATAACACCAACCACCGCCACCACCCTCCTGGACCTCATTCAGTATTAAAAAAATATATTTAAAAGGTGAAAGAAAAACTTCTTAAGTAGACTTTAGTAACAATTTATATATAATTATTTCATTTTCAGATCACTGTCTTTCGCCTGCCTTAGGCATAATTGTGAGTCAGAAACAGTCTACATAATTTTTAAGGTCTTGGAGAGCACTAGAGAAAGCCAGAAATGCTTACCTAACCCTAACCCTACTTATCTTACCCTAACCCTAAGCCTTGGGCAACAAGAAGCTTCTGCAATCTCAGAGCTTGTCTAATAAAATTCTGGGAAATCTTCTATAAACCCAAATAACTCAGCATTTTCGGATTAAAAAAAGTCTCACTGGCAGCCCCAAGCCTATATTGTCCAAGCAGTCCCTTCAGTTCATGGTGAGATTTTTAAGCCTTAAAAATGATTCCTTCCCCAGCTCCCTTTGTGAGTTGGCAGTACATCTTGAACTTGCAAAGGGATCTGGGACAGAATCTTTTGAGACGGATCCTCTCTGTGAGATGCCTTTTTAGAGCACAAAGCGATGGCAGTTACACAAGGGACATGGGAGGCAGTATTTTAGGAGGAGGAGCTAAAAAAGTTGCCATGAAGTTAAGGAGTTCAGCAGTATAGCCTTTGGTTGCTTATGAGGCTTAAAAATGAATGTATTGCTGAACCTGCAAGGTTTTTTTGTTTTAGAAGCTTTTCTTAATGCTTTGTTAGGCAAGTCTTGGGATTGTAAAAGCTTTTCTTCCCCAAGGCTTAGGAACTGCATCTGAGTTTTCGCCAGAAGTTTCCAAAACCATAAAAAAGGCATATCTAGGCTGTTTCTGAGTTGCAATTGTGCCTAAAACATAGTTTAAAAATAGTTTCTGTATACTCAAAGAACTGCTTTTGGGGTTTATGTATTCTGTGTGTGGTGTTGTTGTAACAAGAAGTGTTGTTCATTATTGTTGTAACAAGTTTGCTGTTGTTGTTGTTGTTGTTGTAACTGATTAACAAGAACTAGTTAACTTCTCTGAACCAGGAAGAATTGGAGAGATATATTCAGGGTGAAAGCTTATTTCTTTTGTTCGACTTTGCATTTTTAAATCCTCCTGGTACTTTTCAATTGTTAAATCCGGATACTTCCCTGAACCTGTACTTGGAGAAGTCCATCAGCATCTCTACATAGAACTCTTGCTCCTCATCACCATGCTGAAGAGTTACCCTTGAAACGGTCTGTAAGTTCTTGCCCACTTCACTGCTGGTCAGCAAAGCTGATCTAATAGTTCCTCTGAAGCCTTTGTTTAAATTACTGAATCCAGCTTTCAGAGCACGCGCTCTTCAATGCACTGCCTCTCAACGTCCGTCCCCCTCATTCTGTTGTAGTCTATCGTAAACTTTATCTTTTTACAATTTGACCGGAATTATTTCTAACAATGCTATTGCTGCTGCTGCTATAAATGACTTTAATGATATTTGCCAGTAATATTAGTACTTGTTGTTGTTGTTTTTTAAAACACATTCAGATGGTTCCTGTATTACGGAAGAACACAGTTCTGTTTTCATCCCCTTAAAATACAATTCCTTGAACACTGTCAGTTATTTTGATGATAAAGTGAACCCAACAGTAGTTTGCTATTAGCACCAGGTTTCTACTGTGATACAAGTATAATTGTTGGTGTTGGTGTTTTTTTTTGTTTTTTTGCAACGTTTATCCACATCATAGATTTTGTGGTGATAGGAACCACAAGAAAGCCTTGGGAATGCTGCCTACTGTGTACTCTTATCCCTCCTTTTATTTGAAAAACTATAAAATAATATATTAAATAGTCTGCCCTAGAAATTTTCTTGTATGCATAATTATCGTGATGCATAGCTTGAAGATTTTTTTTTTTTGAACAGCCAGCGTGTACTGTTGCTAGCTTCAGAAGTTTGACAAATAAATGATGGACTAATAGTAAAACAATATTGTTCCACAGTAAAATACAGATGTTTCCCCCCTAGAGTGCAAAAACATAAAGATAATAAATGTTTATGCAGTTGGTAGACAGAAACCAAGGTAAAGTAATTCCTGTTGAGCTACTTCTACATAAGCTTATGAGAAAATGCTGCAAATACATGCCCTGTGTATTGAAACCATGGATCAAAAAAAAGAAAAATGGCAGAGTCTTGCAACACCCCTTAAAGACTGAGGATCACATTCTCTGTGAACAGAAACACACTCCATGAATGCAGGCTCCCTTTGAGAACAGAAGGAGCATTCAGTTCATGTAAAGGGCCTCTTCCACTCGTGCAAGGACTCTTTGTGCGAGCGGAATGCTCCTTCTGTTCTCAGAGGATGCTTGTGTGCATCGAGTGGACTTCCATTAACAGAAGCATTACTCTGGATGCGATCCTTGCTGAAAGAAGGGAAAGGTGTGACAACCCTGCACAAGCATCCTGCACCTGCACGTAAATGGGACATTGCAGCTAGTTAGATAGCTGGAGGGCCTATGAGGGGTTCTCGTTCTCTTTCTCTCTCTCTGCTTTTCCAGTAAGTTTCCTTTAGTATGCAGATTGCTATTTTCAGAGTGACTTCCTTTCACCTCTCTCTCTCTCTCTCTCTCTCTTTCCTACATAACTATGTAGTTCCTTCAATAACATTTTTCCTTCCCTTCTAACTACATGACTGATATGTAGATCGGTTGCTGCTCTTTCATCATTTTGTGTTGGTATATTATACCGTTGGTATGTTCAGAGTGGGATTTCATTATGTGTGTTATTTTAGTACTTTCTGGTTGGAGGGAAGGGACTTGGTGGTTAAGACACTGAACTGCAGACCGGAAGGTCGGTAGGACAGCACTTCGAGACCCGAGTGCCGCTTGATGGAATGAGCTCCCGTATCCTGTCCCAGCTCCTGCCAACCTAGCAGTTTGAAAGCAAGAAATTGCAAGTAGATAAATAGGTACCTCTGTGATGAGAAGGTAACAGTGTTCCGTTAGTCATGCCGGCCACATGACAGAAGTGTCTTCAGACAGTGCTGGCTCTGCGGCCTTAGAAACGGAGATGAGCACCACACCCTAGAGTCGGACACGATTGATTTTCGAGCGGGGGATACCTTTAACTTTGCCTAGTTGGAGGGAATAACTGTGCATGCGTGCGTGTCTTACTGCGCAATCCTGTATAGAACTGTACCGGGGAAGCATGTGCTCCCACAGCACAGGGTGTCATGAAAGTGCTGTAAAGCACTTTCATGGCAACCGGCGAGTAAGTACCTCTGGCACAGCGGCCGGAAGCCCTTACCCCGGCTCCTACCCAGTCCTGCACCTGCCGGAGCTGGTAAGTCATATACCGGCCAGGGGGAGGGCGGACCGGGCGATGAGGGAGGGTGGCCATTGGTCAACCCGGGCCTGGAGAGGGCTGGGATATCGGCGGCGAGATACACCAATATCCAAAGTCCTCTCCAGGCCCGAGTTGCCCCGCCACCGAGGCCTCTGATGTACGCAAGCTCCAGAGCTCGTGTACATTCGAGTAGGCCCATAGGGCCTAGGCCGGATTGCACCGAGGGAAGGGGACAATTGTCCCCTTCCCTCGAGGTCCACCAGGGCTGCCCCGGGGCAGCCGGGGACCTGGATAGGATACGGCAGCTGTCTCTTTAGGCCGGCCCTTTAGGCCGGCCACTATATCGTACACAGGATTGTGCTGCCCATGAGATATAAATGAATAATAATAATTTGTACTTCCTGTTCCTGCATAGTTTAACCTACCCCCCCCTTTTTCTGCCATGCTTCCACTTTTGCTTTTTAGGGTAGTAAAAATGAGTGTAGGCAAACTCTCCTGTGTAGGCAAACTTAGTTTTGAAGAACTAGACAGTGGTAAGACAAATTCAGATAAAACTGAGTTTCTTTGGGCCATTGCTTACTTTCCAGGGATAGCTGACTAACAATTTTGAACTCTTGTGGTCCCTGCCCTTTTACATCAGGAAAGAAGTGATGGCTAAGGCAGTCCAATTCTTGAACAAATAAGCATACACTAACACAACTTGAGTCCGACTCGAGTCCGAGTCAATAGACTCAAGTCAACATCATTGGATGATAAGTATTACTCTCTCCTAACCACTCCTTCTCCATCCTCTTCCCTCCCTCCCCAGAAAGCTTAGCATCACAGTCTGATCATTAGTTAATGAAATAATGATAGAAAGAGGAACAGAAATTCCTACATATTCTGTTTAGTTCAACTTGAATTGGGGGGAGATGCAATTCCTCATTCAATCGGACTTAAGTAAAGTTTGTGGAGCACTGTTTTCTAGAAAAAAGACATGAGTAGCTATGGAGACTTGCTATCTGGAGAATTCCCTGGTGATTATATTCCCAAATGGCTTTCAAGATAGTTTAAAGATAGTCTACTAAAAAAACAACAACAACAAAACTTAGAGCAAACTATAATTATTTAAAATATATCTACTTTTCCCTTGGAATTGTTTTTTAGCCACCCACCCTTTAACCACCCAAATTTAGCCACCCACCCTTCTGCTGGAATCGTTTGTGCTTATGTTTATAATCCGAGTCCAAAGATTACAGTGGACCTTCAGTACCCATGCGGCTTCACTTCCCGGAAACGCCGCATATGGAAATCCGCGTATAGCGAAGTCCGCTATCATGAGTCCACTGTAAAAACCTTTTTAAAAAATAGCATTTCTTACCTTTTCGCTGGCAAACCGCTCCATTTGCAGGGCTTTAGAAAGGAAAATCACACTCCAGAAGCTTCTTCCGGGTCATGCGACTCCATCCCCCCCCCAGGGTTGCCCCAGAGGCTTCCGGAGCATGATTTCCCTTTCTAAAGCCCTGCAAACAGAGTGGTTTGGCAGTGAAAAGATAAGAAATGCTATTTAAAACCTTTTCCCCCCTTTTTTAAGGTTTTTACAGTGGATCCTGTATCCGCGAGCATCTGTGTTGAGACAAATCTGAGGGTGCTCAAATTGCGGTTATGGCCTACTGTGTAAGCTGTACTATGCTTATAACCCTCATTAACAATTTCAATACCCCCAATGTGGCCCTTGGGTCAAAAAATTCTCCCACCTTTGATCAACCCCTTGACTATGTCAGTTGATTGGGCTTAACCAATGGCCATGTGGATACCAAACTCCGCAAGGTGCTGGGCATTTTCTACCTGGCATTTTCTTTTAAGTAGGCCAGGCTAGAATATCTAGTGGCTGCAATATACATCCTAGCCACTGGCATGTGGATGTACCAGTGAAAAAGATTGGAATGGTAGAGATGAATATGCTAACTCAACATTGCCAGTGTCATGTTAAGCAAAGAAATGGATTTTCTATTAAGGTGAAATGCCTCCATTAGTTGTACCATCTGCATGCCTGCTATATTTGATTTTTGGAGAGTGGGAAGGATGGGCAAGTCACTGCAGGGAGTCTCCTGTGCGTTGTTTTCACTGCTTTGAATGGGTCGGAAGGCACGGGGGCGGGGCGCTTCGTTCTTCCGTGTAACGGAGGCTCCGATCACAGAAGAACTTACAGCTCCGCCCCCCCCCTGTAGTGACGCCAGTGGACACCTCTCCAACTGCCTCCCCACCATAGGCCACGTTGCACATCTCCTTGCATTTGCAGCTGCATCGGGAGTTAGATAGGATTGGGCTGTCAAACAAATAACACCTGGAAAGATCAAATTTATTTTACCGAAGGAAGTCCTTGCCCAAATCAAAGCGTGCTTCTAAAGTTTGGGCAAGCTCGATATAGTGAACTATTAATATTAGAGAGATCTTCAATTTCTTTGAAAGTAAACATATATATTAAAGCCAAAATAACTATGTCCAGTCCTGTTGTTGTTCCGCTGCTGGAAGCTAGATCATTTTCTCTAGTTTTATTCAGAGAGATATATTGACTTGTGATGGATTACTATTACATATGTAGTGTTAAAATGGTATGATAAATGGTATATTTTGCAGTGTAAC
This sequence comes from Plestiodon gilberti rubricaudatus, assembly GCA_026170595.1. Taxonomy (NCBI): domain Eukaryota; kingdom Metazoa; phylum Chordata; class Lepidosauria; order Squamata; family Scincidae; genus Plestiodon; species Plestiodon gilberti. The sequence goes on along the minus strand of JANXHW010000003.1, from coordinate 185,289,320 downwards.
AGATCTGTAGGAAGAAATGTTTAGCAATAGGAGTCCTAATGAATAATTTCATCCTCTCCGTACCTTGCAATAGCAGAAAATGCGACAGATTCATGCTGGGACTCGTTTCCCTTGAAATCAATAGATTTTTAGTCTTAGCACATTTAAAATAAAAGGGGGCTGAAATATTGCTGTCTGAACAGATTATTAAGGAGCTTCAAAAAACTGTAGTATAAAGAGTATTACCCTAACATTTTTTGGTAGGGAGAAGTGGTGAATAGAGACTCTGATTATATATTTGTAAGCTTGCTAGAAGGAAGATTTAAATTAGTTCTTCAGTATAAATATCCAAATCTGGGAAAGAAAGAAAAACCCATCAGTTCTGTATGGGAAGGCAAGAAGTCTAAAGGGGACCTTGTTGTTGTCTTGGACATTCCATGAAATTGTGCTTCTACAAATGTTGCGAAAGAAATAACAATAATGTGTGCCATTTCTATAGCATTTTTTGAGTGTGCAAAGCCCTTTACGTGTATTATCTTGAATTAATCAAGGATGTATTTGTGTGTGCACATGGACCAACGTCCATTCTGATTTCTCAGACGTAATCCCCATAAATTACCGTATTTATCTGCGTATAATATGCACCGGCGTATAAGACTCACCTTCCTTTTGGCCCTGGGTTTCAAGAAAAAAAGATTTAAAGTATTTTTGGGCCACTTGGCTACTTACTGCTTGGCTGCTTAATTAGCTAATTTACTGAGGAGCACAGCACCCTCTGCTGGCTGCTGAGAAGCTCAACTCATGCACGTGCATAAATTAAACCCGATGAACAGCTGTAGATCGGATAGATTAGTCAGGGAAGAAAGCACAAGGGAGCTCTCCGGCTCCGGAAAAAAACCCGGTAAGCCCAAAAATGATTTAAAACGGGCGGGGGGGAGGGATTGTTTAGTATTGGCGTATAAGACGCACCCTACTATTTTGGGTCACAAATTTAGACAAAAAGTGCGTCTTATACGCCAATAAATACGGTAATTGTGTGTGGCATGAATATGGTGACCCCAAGCTGTACTTCTATGAAAGCAAGAGAGAGATGCCTTCCATGCTGCTCATAATTATATACATTGGAAGATACGCAGTAGCCTGAATCAGACCATTTGTTTGTCTAGCTCAGTATTGCTTGTTGACTGACAGCAGCTCTGCAGGGTTTCAGATGGGGACCTTTCCCAGAGATGCCTTGGGACCTTCTCTTCGCAAAGCCCACTAAGCTTTGGCTCTTCTTCTCAAGATCTTCTTTCATGCCCTCTCCCCTTTCATAGTTCTTTGCTTTTTTCCAAACCTCAAAGCCCCACATTCTTAGCCCTCCCGTTTTCTATCTCTTTGATAGCCTTGTGATGGTGCAGTCACAACTGCAAAGCACATTCCCTAATGCAACTGCACCACAAATTTCCATAATAGCATTATAACATTTTCAACTTCTTGCCAAACAACTTTAATTTAGACTATTTCACTAACATAGAGTGTACATTTTTTAGCTATCCACCATGACCTAAAGATCACTTTCCCACGTAGTTGCAATTGTATTAGATTCCATTATTACAGTGTTTCTCAAACTGTGGGCCGGGACCCACTTGGTGGGTCGCAACCTGATTTCTGGTGGGTCCCAGGTGATGGAAAGATCAACAAAGTAATTGCCACAAGCCCTGAGGCTATTCAAAAATCAGATAGCTGCTAATTGCCTTTCAAAGAGCTGAGCTCCTGCAGTTTGCAAGATAGCTGAGCTCCTGCAGTTTGCAAGCTTGTGTAAATATAGGGAGATAAATGTTTGGTGGGTCCAGACTGTCATTTTAAAAAGTGGGTCTTGGTGCTAAAATGTTTGAGAACCACTGCATTATTATATATGTGTAGTCACTAATTTGCAGTCCAATTTTGTCTCTTTTGCACTTCTGTCTGAAATGCTGTTTTGCTATCTGTTCATGCAATTTGGAGACATTCTTTTAGAACTCTTTACCATTCTGCTTAGAGTTTCACCACCCTGAATAATGTTGTGTCATCATCCGCATTGTTAAGCTGCTTTGCTGTTTGCTCCCAAACAGGTCTAAATTTAACTAATAAACCTGAAACTCAGTTGTAACATTTCAGGCTGTAGGTGGGGGTCACATCACCCTTCTTCCATACATGCTAGTTTTCTATGTGTAAACAATTTTTAGCATAGTGGAACATTCAATCATGCAGGTTCTGGCTTCCAATCTGAGTGGTACAGTCCAGATAAAATGTACTGATTCCAAGAGAATCAAGCCCTAAACACACAAGAACAAAATAGTTCTTGACAGTAGCATAGCTGGACTCTCACCAGTGAGATGGTGGGCAGGGCGACGCATCATCGGCCTGCCACTGGAATCGCCCTGATCCGGAGCCAAATTAGTCAGGGCCATTCCGGTGGCAGGGCGGGCGGGGTGATGACACGTCACCCCACTGGAACAAGTCCAGCTACGCTACTGGTGCTTGGTCCAATATAGGCCTTTGGTGTATGCTCACAGTTTACTTTCTTCAATATTAAAAACATAACTACAGTGCAGATCTGCAACATTGTTCTATGTATATTTTTACCATATGTAGGGTTGTTTAGACAATGCTACATTTGGCAGACTGGATTTGCCAAGTAGCTGAGTTATTTGTAGAAGGGAACACAGAGAAACTGCGAAAGTTGTTAACTACATGTGTCCTCTTGAGTTTTTTTTTTCCCCACTAGTTTTAATGCCATTTTAGAGAGATTTTAAACCTTGATTTGGTAGCTTACCAAATGGTAATGGGCAGAGAAAGAATATATAATAGCTTTATTTGCTAACTCATTACCTCCGTGAATCATTTTTCCCCACTTGCCTTGTTCATTGGTATTTTATTTTCCTATCCAGCATTATAAATATCTTCTGGGGCTTTTAAGTTTTTTATTTTTCTCTACTGAAATTGTGATAATGAAAATCTGATCCATGATAATTCTATCCAAGTATTACTGCAATAAAAAGCAGTATAAATTACTTCTTTTAAAGAAGAAAAAAACCCTGTATAAACCATTCCACCAGATTCCAATGAAACTTATTTATGATGGATTTCAGGCAAACAAAAGAAAGTGTTTCTGCACAAAACACATAGTTAATGTATGGAATTTTCTGCCATAGGATATTTTGATGACCACTAGTTTGGGGGCTTTAAAGGGCGATTAGACACAATAATGGAAAATAAGTCTAACAATGGTTATTACTTACAATGGCATCATACTGTCTCCAGGTTCAGAGGCAGTATGCTTCTGAATACCTGGTGCTGGAGAGCACGTACTGCTTTGCATCCTTTATTTATTCATTCATTCAATTTGTACCCCACTTTTCTCCCCAAATGGCACCCAAAGTGGCGTACAGAGCCATGAGATTATAAAACGCTTTAAAAAATTGCACTCCGTCAAACATTAAAGCATTATTAAAACATCACAAATCATCAATAGTCACTTAATAAAAGGACAAGGCCTATAAAATACAAATCAACAATAAAACATCCCCATAAAATCCACAGTTCATCCAGTATTGAAATAAACAGAATAAAATCAGAAGGCTAGTCTGAAGAGAAATGTTTTTACGCTCTCATAGAAAGCGTCTAACAAGGAAGCAGTTCGTAAACTGAAAGGAATTCCATAAATTGGTGCCACTACTGAGAAGGCCCTATTTCTTGCTCTTGCCCCTCCCTTCTCCATAGGCAGTGGCACATCTAAGAGAACCCTCTCACATGATCAGAGGGGATGAGCCGGATTACAAAGAAGACGTTCTCTCATATAAGCTGTCCCCAAGCTGTATAGGCATTTAAAGGTCAAAACCAGCACCTTGAATTGGGCCCAGAAATGAATTGGCAGCCAGTACAGCTGCCAGAGCAGCAGCCCAACAGATTCAAACTGCCGACCTCCACCAATCGCACGAGCCACCGCATTCTGTACTAGTTGCAGTTTCTGAACCATCTTCAAGGGCAGCTACACGTAGAGCGTGTTGCAATAGTCTAATCTCAATGGCATGGATCATCATGGCCAGGTCCGAATGATCCAGCTACGGTCATAGCTGGCATTCTACAATGAGGATTTTATGTTAGAAAAAAATATTGGAAATCTCCAAGTACAAGTTGCATTCACAAACATCTGTTTAGTTCTCATTTTAGGAAGGAACTTTTTTTTAAGTATCTTTTTTGCTTCTGAACTATAGCATGCAAGAGGCAGTGGAATCTTCCAGTTACAAAGGCACTCTTCACTTTCTTCCAGGATTTAACAGTTCTGCCGCACTGGGGCACCAATAACCATTGGTGCTACCAGTTCCGGATAAAAAGCTGCCACCCGCTAGAGGGGACTTCATGTTTTATTGGAATGTCTACAAAAGGTGCATAGCCATGCTTCCAAAATATTTTGAAGTATTCCTGGAACGACCCCTTCCCAGTGCAACTCAGCACAGTGAAAGTCTGTAGAAGGTGGGAAGAAAAGAGATGGAGATAAAATGAGGATAGTACTTCCTCCCACTTGCTTTGCATAGGATACGCTTAGCAATTGCAGCACTGACTACCTGAACCGACTTTCATGTTGTGGGAAAAATGCCTCACTCCTTAATGTATCCTGTTAACGTGTCTTTTAGTCCTCTTTAAAAATCAGATTGTTTACAACCTCTGTACGATTTAAGACTCATGGGATTTTAAAGGGGTGCATTTTGTCTCTTTCCTTACCCTATACAGATATTTATCACTTTAACACTTCTCCCTCTTTTTTATTGCTTGAAGTTAGTGTTTGTATTAAGAAAGAAATAATGATTGTTTCTTTGTTCAATGAGCCATTAAATATGTAACAATCTAGAATAAGTAATAAAAACACTCTTACTGTAGTTAACTTGATTGCTATAAATTTATTCAAAATATTATCAGTTTATGTAATTATGGTGTACTTTAAAAGCTATGTTTTATAAATCTGCTATTCTAAAACACCTCATAATAGGGGAAAGCAGATTGCAATGAAACACATTTTTATTATGTATAAGCATTTTCTTTTTGAGGCTCTGAAGTGAGTCTTTATAACAAGTTTATAAAATGGTTTTGTATGCATTACTGACTTTGCTCATAATGGACACTGGAGGGGGGAAAGCAATTTATTTCCTGTACTTCAAGCACAAAGCACTTTCCAAGGAAGGCTTCCAGCCTAAGTTTTGTTCCCATCACAGATTTTTGTTCAGGAACAGTCTTTTTTCGGATACCTAACTTTTCATTTCATATTTGCGAGTGCTATTACTAATCTTTCAAGATTCTAAGAGAGGAGATATTGTTGCTATGTCAAAATCAAGCAAAGAAGGTGCTATTCCCAGGCTCATTCATCAAGGAAGACCGTAGAGCAGGTAGATCACAGATTCCAGTGACGATATATCGCTTCTGTTTTTTTACAAAAAATTTCATATATCTATAAATCTTTCATCCCTGAATGACGGGCAGGATCAAAATGTAATAAGTGTAATAATGAAGTTAGGAGATAACAATTACAACAGAACCGAGAGTATCGGTTATTTGCTAACTGATTTCTCCCCCACCCAATGAACCGTACGAAGCTGCCAAACCGCTGATCCCTCTAGTCGGTATTGAGCACACTGACTTGCATTGGCTCTCCAGGTTTCCGGATAGGCCTTCCCCAGCCCTAGATGGAGATGCTGGGGCTTAAACCTGGGAACATGTGCATGCTCTGCTGCTCAGCTACAATCTTCCCCATGCAACTGAAGCAACCATTCAATCTGGCATTCCCTTCCGAGGAGGAATATATATTTCTACCACCCCAATTTTTCCTGAGGATACATGAAATGAAATTGATTTTTTTTGCCCCTCTCTTTACTTCCTCATTAACATCACAAATAGCTGCCGGCAGAATGCTATCATCAGTGCCTTCTCTGCCCTTTATTTCTTCAAGGGGTTGATGGATCCCTGAGTCATTTTTCATCATCGGCGGCTTGCAGTGATTTTTCTGACCACATCCGCGGAGGACCTAGCAGCTCAGGCTTGTACGCATTGATGGCTTCATAAAGAGTGGCATCTTGATTTACTGCAGTCCTGGCATTTGCAGACTGATTTTGCAAGCTGGTGGACCTTTAAGCTGCCCCATTTCCTTTTTTGACTACTTGAAATGTCTCAGTAGGCTTCACAGCAGTCAAAAGAAAAGGGGGGAAGGGAAAACCTGAGAACAGAGCAACTTTCCTAGTCATCATTTGGGCAGTTCTCTTACAGCCTGCTGTCTCTACACTTCTCACCCACCTGCCACCATACAGAACACTATATTTTCATTACAGAATAGCCTCTATTCTCTGTAATCCATAGACAAAACAAATTACCGACTCCTGAATGAAGTCGAGGCTTGAGGTTCTTGCCCTCTCTGCCCGTCTACATGCAACAAAACAAGGAAACAAAGGAGCTGAATAGGCTTGGAAATTAAATAAATGCCTCAGAAGAGCTCTAGTTCTCTTACTTTTAGCCCCTTTCCTTTTTTTTAGTATAAAAGAAAAAGACGTTCTCGTTGCCTATTTAGGTTGGCTGAAGTGGAAATGGAAATTGGCTTTTGCCTTGCTTTATTGTTATAGTAGGCTAAGCAGGAGTTGGCAATTTTGTACTTGGGTAGTCTTCTTCCTCAAAAACGGCTTTCTATTTGACATTTAGGAATTGTTCCTCACCAGCCGAGTGTACCTTTTTTAAAAGAAGGCCTTGATTGTCCAATGTTGGCCACCGTGGGCTTTCTTTTTTGGAGGAGAGTACCGCAGCTGATAAAACAAGAGATGCATTCAGGTTCACTCATGTAGTTTGCTTTCAAATTTGAAAAACAAATGTTCAAAGAACTATATCTTTTTTTCTTTCTAAGGTTTCAGATAGGAGCAAAACCCAAAACCTGGGAAACTGTTGCAGCCAAACACATTTAAACATAATCTGTATTTAGCGTGAAGAAACTTGTTTTATATTAGAGCCATCTGCTGTATTGGCAAAACGTCACGATCATGGGCTTATTGCTGTGCTTATTGCACATAACTTTTTTATATATGTTCCTTTTCCTGAATAGAAGTTCACCTGGTAATTTTTCTTCCCACTTGCGATGGAAAATATTGTCATTACCAAAAATAGGGCTAATTTCATCTGCAGTAGAGCTTCAGATTGGGGGGAGGAGCACAAATCATTGTTATTTGACTTTTGTCCCCCTTTTTATTCCTGTATTTGTAGATAATAGGTTGTCCTTTTGTATATTCTGTTCAGGTTTGTTTGGTTTTTACAGAAAGAGGATTGGTGGAATTTGGCCGCAATGAGTGCTTCGAGCAACGCCTGAAAGAAAATAGGTTTTTTTTTTGTTTTTTTTTTAAAGGGCTTCCCCCAATTTTTCTGGAATTTTTTTGTGGAAACTAGACAGGTGAAACTATGTTTTAAAACAATTTTCAGAGTTCTAGGGTCACCCCACTGACCCCCCCCCCAGAAGAGCAAAGATCACTGTTTTTAGGGAAAATGAGGTGCAGGAATTGGTTGCAGGGTACCCCCTCCTCACTGAAATTAGAAATGAAACTTTGGCTTTTTTTTCATGGCCAGGGCCCTGGCTTTTGAATCCACTTTGTTTTGAGCACCTCAGGTGCAGGTGATCAGCTGTACGCAGCTGTAAGCAGGAGCAACACCAGGCGTTGCTCAAAGCACTCATTGGGTTGCATGGATAATAGAATAGACCTAATGCAGTCATTTTCATCATATTGCTAAAGCTGCAGCACTTACAGGGTTTGAAGGGTCATAAAAACAAAACTCTTGTACTCAGGAACTTGTAACTTGGGGTGCACTGTGCTGAAACATGCCCCTAAAGACCCCTAAAGCACAGAAGCTGTGTGTAAAACACAACTATGTTTTTTGAGCGTTTTTGTGCTGAACTCACAACTAAAGCCGCAGTATTTCAAGGATTTGAAGGGTCATAAAAAAAAAACCTGGCTGGAAGAGACTTGCAACTTGGGGTACACTGTGCTGAGACATACCCATACAGACCCCTAAAGCACAGAAGCTGTGTGCACAACATAACTATGTGTTTGTTTGAGATCTTGTGTTGTCAGGTCTATGCTTTACATAGGACTGAATGGACAAATTTGTTATGCCTTAAAAACCAACGAGTGGTGAATGCAACGCCTCTGCTACAGGTATATGGAACACCTTGGATTTTTTTTTTTGCAGATGGTTATATCTCTTTGGGGGTCCCTTAAACATGTTGAACACACTGACATTTGGGAATTCTGGGAAAATCTGACCTTGGGACCAAATGAGTTTTTTTAATATAGAACACACGTGTTTCACATGGCGTATGAAAATATATATGAAACCCTGCCCCGCTCCCCAGCCTTCCAAGTCTGTCTGAGCTTTCAAAGAATCTCATACATTATGATAGTAGGCCACAGTGATTTTGATCCTTGTGACAAGCACATTAGTACATGAAAATACCAGATATGGGCAGCCCAATCCTACATAAAGATTGGGTAGCCGGCCGAGGCCGCTCGCCTGATCCAGTGCTCTGCCACAGGCAGCCTTCAGCAGGCAGCCCGCAGCAGAAAGTCTACTCAAGGAAGGGGACACTTGTCCCCTTCCCTGAGTGTAATGGCGGCTGGGGCCGGTAGGCCTTCTTGGATTTCTGCCAGCTATTTTGCTGGTGGACGTCGGAGGCTGTGTAACTGCCCAGCCACCCGGCGGGGACCGGGATATGGGAAAAGCCATGTTCCCGCCCCTGCCTGGGACGGCTGAGCCTATGGCCGTCCTCCCAGCTCTGCTGACCCCCCAACCATCCGTCAGATCCACACTTACCTGGCGGCAGTCCGAGGGCTCCGTCGGCGGAGCTGGGAAGGTCGGCCTTGCACCGGCCTTCCCAGCTCTAAAGTAGTCGTCAAACATGCCATGTGGGAACTTGGTTTGCAAACTATAGTTTGCGACTATTCTGGGCAGCGGACACTAGGTCCGCCGCCTGTAACTTGCACAGGATTGCTCAGTTTGGCTGGTAGGGAATCCAACTAAAAGATAGCTGAGAAGGAGAGATGTAGATGTTTGAGATTCAGCCATGAAATCCAGAAGAAGTGAAGTCTTGAAGAAGCTTTGTGTATTTTTTTTCTTTTTTGTGTTCTCCAGACATTTATTAAATCATTTCTTCATTTATGTATGTTGGGGTCCTTCCGTTAGGGGGTCTGGCAGTGGGGTGAAAAAGGGGAGGTCCTCCTCACTGTCGACCTCCAGGGTAGCTGAGGGGTGGGTCTTGGGCGCCTACTCAGTGCCCGTAGCTCAAAAAGGGGGGGGCTGAGAGGGGTAGGCAGCCTTTCCCCTTGGCCTCAGTAGCTCCAGAGGGCGGGGGTTTCCACACCGCTTTGGCCGCCTCTCTGGAGGGTCGTCCGATCACAGGCTGGAGAGATCTGCGCCTCCTCCAGCCTCCTGGCCGACTGACTCCTCATCGGCCGGAGAGCTCCTTATATATCCCTCTGAAGCCCCTGGTCCCACCCCCTCGGTTGACGGACAGGCGGCGGGGCCAATGGGCTCTCCCGTCCCGGGAGGGAGGGCCCGACGCCGCCTGGCCGTGTTCCGTGCTCGCCCCGCCCTGCCGGCAAGACGCTGCGGCTGGGGCGGGCTGATTCCAGGCCTGGCCGGGAGGCCTGCCAGTCGGGGCCCTGCCTCCGGAGAGGCTGGAGCGTTGCGGGGTGGCTCCCCGTGGGTGTCCATCGGCGTGGACGCCGATAGGGCGGCCCTCGCTGGGGGTGGCTCCCCGAGGCTGCCCGGCGGCGCGGACGCCGCTGGATCGTCCCCCGCTGGGGTTGGCGTTCCCCCGAGCGGGTGCCAAGGAAACGACGGCTCCGCGGGCTCCCGTCGAGGGGACGCCAGGACAAGAGGTGGGTCACCTGGGGGTGTTGGCCCCCGAAGGTCGGGAGCGTGTTTCTTCCGCTCCTTGGAAAGGGGGTAGAGTAAGGGTGAAGCCAGGTCGCCCTTACAGGCCCCCCCTCTTAAGTCTTTGGTCATTCCAGCGTTCGAGTAGTCGTTTCGTAGTGGTAGCGGGTCGGCTTCCCAGAATCGTGAAAGGTAATCCGCGTTCAGGTGACTCTTCCCTCGGCGATGTTCTACTGAAAATTGAAAAGGTAAGAGGGATAAATACCACCTTAAGACTCGATCGTTGTTATCCTTGAGGCGATGCATCCATAGCAAGGGTGCGTGGTCCGTGATGAGGCTGAACTGACTCCCTGCTAGATAATATCGCCAGGTCGTGACAGCCCATTTGACCGCCAAGGCTTCCCTTTCCACGGTGGAATACCGGGTCTCGGCCGGTTGAAGTTTACGGCTAAGATACGCGATGGGATGTTCGCCGTCCGGGAACCGCTGGGCTAGGACCGCCCCTAGGCCGGACGCGGAGGCGTCTGTCTGGACAATGAACGGTAAGGAGAAGTCAGGGCTGCGTAGGACTGGGTCTCCTAACAAGGCGTTTTGTAAATCTTTGAAAGCCGCTTGAGCTTCCCTTGGCCATGCAAAAGTCTTAGAGACTTTCCCTTTTAGCAGGTCCGTAAGGGGGCTGGCCCGGGATGCGAAATGTGGGATGAACCGGGCATAGTACCCTGCCATCCCCAAGAATCTTCTCAGTTGACGCCGAGATCGAGGAGTAGGGAAGGCGGAAATCCCTTGGATCTTCTCGGGTTGCGGGCGGATGCCCCCTTTCCCTATGATGTGTCCCAAATACCGTACCGTGTCGGACCCAAGGTGGCTTTTCTTAGGGTTGACCCGGAGACCCGCTGACGCTAACGCTTGGAGAACCGCGGTGAGGTGTTGGAGATGTTCTTCCCATGACTTGCTGAAAATGAGGATATCGTCGATGTAGGCCACGGCGAAGGATCGGCAGTCGCGGAGGACCTGGTCGACGAGTCTCTGGAAGGTCGCGGCCGCCCCGTGTAACCCAAAGGGCATTACATTAAAGTGGAATAACCCTTGTGGGGTAGCAAATGCCGTTTTTTCTTTGTCCTGATTTCGCAAAGGTACTTGCCAATAACCCTTTGTTAGGTCTAACGACGTCAAATACCGGGCCTCCCCCACTTGTTCCAACAAAATATCGGGTCGGGGCATGGGGTAGGCATCAAATTTTGCTGCTTTATTTACCTCTCGGAAGTCTATGCAGAACCTGATAGAACCATCAGGTTTTGTTACCAAAACTATGGGACTCCTCCAGTTGCTCTTGGAGCGCTCAATAATGCCCAATTTAAGCATAGATTCGACTTCTTTTTCCACCTCTTCCCATCTCTTGCGGGGGATGGGTCTCCACGGGGCACGTATGACCGTCCCTACGGGAGTGGGTATTTCGTGCTGGAGAGCGGTTGTCTTACCCGGAGAGGTGGAGAAAGTCTTACTATGTTTGAGGATCAACTCCCGTAGTTGTCGTTTCTGGTCTTCTCCGAGGGAGTCGGCGATAGAGGGTAACTCAGGTGGGGAGGTCTTACCCGTATCCCAGTCTCGTTTTGGATCTTCCGGGTCTACCACCAGTTCGACTGTTTCCGTGGCTTGTTCTTCAGGGTTTGGGGATTGGTCTGTTCTCTGCCTCCACTCTTTGAGGTGGTTAATGTGGATGACCCTAAGTTGCCGGGGACGTGGCCCACAGCGGACCTCATATGTTACAGGCCCGAGGACCTTCGTTACCTCAAAAGGCCCGACCCAGGGGCGGGGGCTCAACTGGGGAAACAACGTTCCTTTTACTAGGACCCGTGACCCCTGTTGTAAACATCGCTCCCGTGACCCGTGATCATAGTATCGCTTCTGTTGGGTCTGCCCCTGTCCTAAGTTCCGACAGGCCACCGCTTGGGCTGTTTCTAGGGTCTCCCTCAAAGTTTGGAGATATTCAGGTAATGGCCGGGGCCCCACTGCTGAGGGAGGGGCCCACGTTTCCTTCAATACTGCCATTAGGCCCCTGGGGAGTCGGCCGTACAACAGCTCGAAGGGGGCCATCCCGGTGGAGGCCTGTGGTGTTTCCCGGACAGCAAAAAGTAAAGCGTCCAGGTAGTTATCCCATTTGTTGGGGCGATCTTGAACCACCTTTCTAATCATACCCTTAAGAGTCCGATTAAACCTCTCCACCAGGCCGTCTGTTTGGGGATGGTATATGGATGTAAGTTTTTGCCGTATCTGTAGGGCCTGACACAGACTTCGCATAATGGCGGAGGTGAAGGGTTTACCCCGGTCCGAAAGGATTTCCTTAGGTATCCCCACCTGTGAGAATAGATGCAAGAGGGCCCTAGAGACCCCGGTGGCTTGCATACCTTTGAGAGGCACTACCACGGGATAGCGGGTAGCGTAGTCCAGGATGACTAAAGCAAACCTATTTCCCCGGGTTGTCCTTGGGAGGGGTCCTATAAAATCCATCGCGATTTTCTCAAACGGGACCCCCACCACAGGGAGGGGGTGAAGGGGCGCCTTAGGGGGAGATTGGCTGTTACCTTTCTGACATACCGGGCATTCCTGGCAATATTTCTTCGCATCAGCATCGACTGAGGGCCAAAAGAAATGCTGAAGGATCCTGCTGACTGTTTTCCTATGGCCCTGGTGCCCGGCCCAATCGGCGTCATGAGCTTGTGCCAAGATTATGGCTCTATAGGCTTGAGGCATCACCAGTTGTTCCAGGGGTTCTTCCTTCCACTTCCCTTTTACTAATCGCCACCAAAGTCCACCTTTCCGCTCTATTCTGGGGAACCTCAGGGCTCTCCTTTCATTCAGTACCCTCCCCTCGTCCAGGGCTATCTGTCCCCGCATCGTCTCTAAGGTCGGATCTTCCTGTTGGGCTTTCTTGAATTTGGGGTCTCTCTCCCACTCCTCCCTCCGAGGGGCCCGGGGTTGAGTCCTTACCTCCTCCCGCGAAGAAGGTCCTTCCTCGGGGTCTTCGGTCAGGGGAGCCGCCATCTCTATTCGCCTCTGGTTGTCCAGGGTTGCCCGCAACAGTTCATGGAACCGAGGAGCGTCCCTCCCGAGTAGTAGAGGGTAGGGTAATTCCTGTACCCTCACGAGAGGGACGGAAACGGTCTGACCTTCATAGGTTAAGGTGGCGGAAACCACTGGAAGTTTCTGTACGTGACGATGGAGACATGCCACAGAGGCCCAGCGAATAGGCTTTAGATCCTCCGGGAGTAGGTGGGATCGCACTAGAGAGACCGAGCTGCCGGAATCTAACATGGCCGTCAGTTGTCTCCTTCCCATCCAAACCTTACAGAGGATTAGGTTGGAGGCGGAACTGGGGGTCGTCGGGGTCAGTCCCATCCAGACCGCATCACACTCCATAAAGGGACATTCTCGTTTATAGTGCCCCATCTGGCCACACGTAAAACAGGGGCCGGGGAGGGATGTCCTTTCTTCTTCTGGGGTGCCCCGTTGGGTTGAGGAACCGGCTAGTGGCCTGGGAAAGCCGGGGGGGGAAGGTCCCTCCTGTCGGGGAGGGAACGCCCCTCGGCTCCGTAAGGGTAGTTCCAATCCTTTCGGTGTACCCCAGGGTCTGCCCCGGGGTCCCATCCGAGCCCGCCCTGGTTGGGTGATGGGAGAGGGGGTTCCCGCCTTACTGGGCTTAGCTTGATACCCTCCTGCTACCGGTTCCCCTCTTCGCTCGGTTAAACCCTCCATACCCATCTCCAGATAGTTCTCGAATAGATCGGTGGCTGTCTTCAGATCGGCCGGCTTATTACGAGCAACCCACAGCTTGGCCTCCTGGGGGAATACCTGGTATAGTTGGTTCAACACCACCTGTTCTACTATTCTTTTACCATCAGGAGTGGTGGGCTTCAACCATCGGGACGCCGCTTCTCTCATGGCCGCTATCACTGCGCGGGGCCGGTCGCCCTTGTGAAGGCGTATATTGAGGAATCGTATCCTGAAAAAGTCATTAGAGATGCCATACCTGTCAAGTATTGCTTGGCGCAACTTGTCATAGTCCTTGGCCTCTTCCGGTGCCATCTCCCTCCAAACAGCCTGGGCGGGGCCGGTCAAATACGGACCCAGGATGTATGACCACTGGGCCTTTGGCCATTGCGCTACCACCGCGGTGCGTTCGAATGTTACCATGAAGGCCTCGACGTCATCTTCGGGGGAGAGTTTGGTTAATTTGTACTGTGGACTACTGTTCCCCCCTACTCCTTGAGGTGCTGTGAAGGTGATGGAAGAAAAGCTGTCGCGGATCCCCTGGATGAGAGCTGCTTGGTCCTTACGTGCTTGTTGGTAAATTTCTTGTGCCAACCGGGTCTGGTGTTCTGCCATCCATTGCCCAAATTGAGCGAAGTCCACTGGGGCCGTCATCGTCGAGGTAGCGGGGGTCTTTCCCTGCCCGCAGTCTCCACCAGCTTGTTGGGGTCCTTCCGTTAGGGGGTCTGGCAGTGGGGTGAAAAAGGGGAGGTCCTCCTCACTGTCGACCTCCAGGGTAGCTGAGGGGTGGGTCTTGGGCGCCTACTCAGTGCCCGTAGCTCAAAAAGGGGGGGGCTGAGAGGGGTAGGCAGCCTTTCCCCTTGGCCTCAGTAGCTCCAGAGGGCGGGGGTTTCCACACCGCTTTGGCCGCCTCTCTGGAGGGTCGTCCGATCACAGGCTGGAGAGATCTGCGCCTCCTCCAGCCTCCTGGCCGACTGACTCCTCATCGGCCGGAGAGCTCCTTATATATCCCTCTGAAGCCCCTGGTCCCACCCCCTCGGTTGACGGACAGGCGGCGGGGCCAATGGGCTCTCCCGTCCCGGGAGGGAGGGCCCGACGCCGCCTGGCCGTGTTCCGTGCTCGCCCCGCCCTGCCGGCAAGACGCTGCGGCTGGGGCGGGCTGATTCCAGGCCTGGCCGGGAGGCCTGCCAGTCGGGGCCCTGCCTCCGGAGAGGCTGGAGCGTTGCGGGGTGGCTCCCCGTGGGTGTCCATCGGCGTGGACGCCGATAGGGCGGCCCTCGCTGGGGGTGGCTCCCCGAGGCTGCCCGGCGGCGCGGACGCCGCTGGATCGTCCCCCGCTGGGGTTGGCGTTCCCCCGAGCGGGTGCCAAGGAAACGACGGCTCCGCGGGCTCCCGTCGAGGGGACGCCAGGAGAAGAGGTGGGTCACCTGGGGGTGTTGGCCCCCGAAGGTCGGGAGCGTGTTTCTTCCGCTCCTTGGAAAGGGGGTAGAGTAAGGGTGAAGCCAGGTCGCCCTTACAATGTATTAAATAATATTTTCACATAACTGAGAGTGATCCAGCTTGATAATGCCATGCAGCTTGTTATATGAGAGGCCACTTCCACATTCAGCTGGCAGATCCAGAGTTTTGCAGCCGAAGGGGCATTTGCAAAGGGCAGTTGAAACAACTGTGCCTTCACGACTTTCCCGTCTTGCCAGATGAATGCAGAAGGGACTGTGCATAGGGCTGACTGCATAGGATAATCGTATCCAGAGCCACCCTGAAGCAAACATTGCAGGTATCAATATTTTGCCTAATGAAAAAGCTACTGCAACACCTTCTCTACTTCAGTTTATCTTCTGTGAACAATTTGTCAAACTTTTTGTGAGAACCTTCATATAAAAAGCGTGTTCTTCTATACAAGTAATACCGTAGTTTTAATATCATGTGTGCACTAGAGATTAGTCTGCAGCTGTATGCCTAATTACATTTCCACTACTCTTCTCTATTAACATTTTTAATTTTTAAAAAAATAAATAAAAATCTGTATTATCTCTGAAAGGTACCTATGCTAAATTACTTTATTTGCTGCAATACCATTCCTCGTGGTTTGGGCCTGGTGTATAGCAAACCGACTATGTTGTGCTCTCGGCGAACCAAATTTGAAGGCACTTCTTCCAAGGCAAAAACAGAGCCATGCTTCATGGTTGCTCTATTGCAGTGCTTTTCAACTAATGGCACTTCACAGTATGGCAGATAGTGCTTGGTCCAGCTGGCATGGCGATCATGGGGCGCTGCCCTGCCAAGCCCATCCTCTCTGGAAGTATAGTTGACTGGGGCAGTGGTGCACCAGCAGGAAAGATACGACTGCGCAGCATCGTTTGAGTAAAGGGGGTACAGAGTAGAGTGGAGCAAGTCATTCACTCCCATGCACAGCTGCCATCTCTGGGGAAAGTGGTGTTACTTGCAAAATTTGAAGTTTCTTTTAAAGGTTGAAGTTCCCTATTCCGTTGCTTTTGACAGGAATAAAAGTGCTGCATGGACTCTTTCATGGTCATTGTCCTATTACTAGGGTTTCTTAGGAAGCTGCCCCATGGTCTGAAAGCAGTACTGCTTTTAAGTGTGAGAAAATATTCATCTTCCCTCATGCCAGTTGTTATACAGGTGGGCCCCCATATCCACTGATTCACTATCCACGGTTTCAGTTATCCACGGATCGTGGGGACCCCCCCCAGGCTTTTACTTTTTTCCCAGTAAGCTTCCTTTCTTCCTTAAAGAAACAGGGAAGTAGAACGAGACTAAGTACTAGAGAGGCTCTGCAAGGTTAACAGAAACCTTGCAGAGCCTCTCTAGGACTTAGTCTCGTTCTACTTGCCTGCAACGGAGGCTGCTTCTCTGTTTGTTTTAAGGAAGAAACAAAGCTTGCTGAAAGAAAAATAAGAGCTGGGGGGGCAAGCATGCCTGCCTGCAGGGGAGGCAGGGTGGGGGGGGGCTCAGGAAACCATGGAGGGGGTGTTCGCTCTTATCCACGGTTTCAAGTATCCACGGAGGGGCCTGGAACATATCCCCAGCGGATATGGGGGCCCACCTGTATAACATCAGTGTCCCTGTTGGAGGTGAAATTGTGTCGTTAATATTGTGACTGTAACGCAAGAAGCACAAAACTCTGAAATATGTGAGTAGAATATAAAATTGGCCTGAGCTTTGGCTAGTGACATTGGAACGAGCTCCTCTGGCCTTTCCATCAAGCGGTGTTATTGGGAAGACAAATGGCCTCAATCTATCTTTACTCTTCCTGTAACGAACCCGATTGCATGAAAAGTGGAGAATGGACTAATGTTGCTTAACTGTATTGCATCTTTTGACTCGTCAAAGCCCTTTAATGCTACTGCTTCAAAGTATTGCCTCGTCAGAGATACAGAAGAAAGAAAGATAAAAGGGTTTGTGGCATACAAAAAGCATATGCTGTACCAGAATTGCCTTCAGAGACCGAATGTGATAACAGTCTGTTAGTCCTTATGTAAAATAGTTGATACAGTATCTCAATATTCTAGGCTGTCAGTGTATGAATTTACCTTCCAATTGACCCCTGTTACGACACGCATTGTTTTCCCCTTGCCTTTTTTATCTTTCCACTTTAAACAAGCTTCTTAGTTTTAAATTCCATCTTGGCTTTCCCCAAATACGTGTGTATTGTCAAATACAGCTGCATTCAAATGTTTGATTCTTTCAAAAGTAGGATGTTGCATAGGAGTGCGTGGGTGTATGTGTAATTAATGATCAAGATAATATTGTGTGTTCCTTTTTACTACTTGATATGAAACGCTAGGTTGGAATTGTGTTTTTGAGTGTTTTTATAGGCCAAGCTCAAAGAGATACTTTAGGTAGCAATCCAGTACAACTTACCTTGGAGAAAGCCCCATAGAACTCAGTGCTACTTCTGAGTAAACATGCTTAGGATTGCACTGTTATGCATGCTCAGGGGCTTGCATATCATGTCTAGCTGGATTATTCAAGTTTTATTTTTATTTTTCTTGGAATTGCTGATCACTCCCTCAAACTCCGTGCCCTACCTGAATCTGTAGAATGTATTGTGAGACTTCTGAATTCAGGCTATAGCTTTTGCCTCTGCAGATAAAAGCTGAACTCAAGGCAAAGTGGAACTCAAGGCAAGCTATAGAGCATATTTGTACCAGTGGGTGGAGTTTGCTGACACACCCCTTGGTTGAGTGGTAACCATGGATGCCATCCATCATAGATCATATAACCAGGACTTTAATGGATGGGGAAAAAATGACACACAACCCAATCCTATTCCATGCCACGCTATAACATGCAACCAATGGAGTGTGCGCTGCATGCTATAGTGGGGGGGGGGAGAGATAAGAAGGCCAACCAGAATTTTTTACTTACCTCTGGGTAGGCCTTCAGGCCACCTATGAGTCTCCTCAGACCCATGCCAGCTATGCACCTGGCATATGTTCAAGGAGAGTAAGGGTGGGCAGGCTAGAAAATCGGGGAATGATCTAATTCCTGTCCCCTGCCCTCCCCACCTTTTTGCCATAGACAAACATGTAGACTTTTGTGTTCTTGAGGCACATTCCTCAAGTTTTTTTTTTTAAAGATGAAGAAAATATATTACAACTTATCCCTGTCAACTGAGCCCTGTCAGTTTCTGCAAATTGATGTATTATACATGTTCACAGCATGTTCAAGTTGTCTTATCTTTAATAGAACGTTGACATAATGACATATGGAAAGTAACAGAATAGGATGTCCAGCTTCATCGGCGATCCATGCAACATGGGTCATTTGTTTTGGTTATACATATTGCTTTGTCGCACTTATATTTAGAAATCTCATTACAGGATCCTTTTATTGTCTCTTTAGATGGAGTAATACCTGTGGAGTGTAATTGCATATAGACAATTTTCTATTTCTGCAGTTGTTTTGAACTTTGTATTTGATAAAATTAAAATGCACTCAAAATATGGATTTAGTTCTTTGTACATTCCCCACAGTCTCATTTTACCGATGGTTAATAGCCCCTCCATAGTACAACATTTGTCCCAAAGCAACAGGGATGGTTTGACCAAATGTCGTCGTCGTCTTTTTTAGCGTCAGAAGTCAGCATTTCTTTTCATCTGTACCGCACTATACTATACAAATATGTCTCTTCACTTTGAATATCCATGAATAATTATTGAGTGACTGACTTGTAAATTCTTTTGCTGAGAGTTAAGAATACAATAAAAAATTAAATGCTTTCTGCTAAGGGCGGAAATTGATGTAGTTCTAGGGAAAGGTTCTCCTGCTGAAAAGTAAGAGTACTGGATTTGGGAAGTTTTAATTTGCCCAGAAAGGTAAATGTACTACTCAAATGAATTATCTTGCAGGAATTCTGTAAAAAGAAAAGAAAAAAAGAATGTGTTCACTTGTTCATTTCAAAAGGCATAGCATCCTGTCCAGAGCCTGCTGTGTGTTGTAATGTGTACCTGGAGATCTTGATTAAATGGGCTTCACAATTTACTTCAGCAGAGGAAGCAAATCTACGTACGAACACCTTTTGTCAAGAGTAGTCCATGACTATATTAAGCCTTCTTCACCTGTAGGATATTACTGGGCTGGGGTGGTTTAATTTGGTTGACAAGAGTAATGAAGAATATGTTTATAAATATATTGACTATACACAACTGTATTTCCCAGTAGGTTTCACTGTTAGGTTTTAATATCTTTAATTACAAAAACTAAGAGGTAGTGTTTAATAGTGCACAAACAATGGCATTGTTAATTGACATGTTAGTCCTGACTGTAGCGGTTTTGTTAACTGGGGCTCTCTTGCTGTGCTAGGAGTTTCAAGATGCTCCCATTCTTAATGTAGAAGAGTCAGTCCAAGGATACTAGTGTTCAAAATGATGGTGGGCTCGGTCAGAGATATTCACATTCCTATACCACTGACATCCATGAGCTCTTTTATTTAGATTTGGATCAACCATCTGAGAGGACTGGTAGGTTTTATCAGCTCATGGTTCTTATTTATAGCTGCTTCTGTTTGCACACATGTCCTCACAGAAATGGTTTTGTTCGCTTATATAGAACCATCTATGTGCATGGCATTTTACAAAGACTTGCAATATGGGTCCCAGATCCAAGGGGATCATGATCCAATAGTAACACAAGGGAGACAAAAGGGAAAGGAAGGGAAGTGGAGGCAGGGATAAGCTGCAGGAGAAGTTGTGATTATTCTTGTTATTCATATTTAGGCTTGCTAAGTACGAGGACATGTATCTGCCACTGAATTTGGGGAGATCCCACATGTTTTCTACCTAGATAAAGTTGAGTAGTGAATCTTCTACCACACACAAAGGGATCTCAAAGAGATGTGGAACCACAATTTCCTACCTGCAGCATTCTTGCCATACATATGAGAATCATATGTATGGCAAGCATTGTCGGCGCAATCCTACAGCATTGTCTGTGCAATCCTAAGTAAAAAAACAGCCTGCGGAGCACGTGCTCTGCAGGCGGAGGGTGTCATAAACGCTCTGTAAAGTGCGTTTCCAACACCTGGAGAGTAAGGCCCGCCGGCACGGACGCCGGCAGGCCTCTCTCTGCTGCTGCACCCACCGGAGGACAGTAAGAGTTGCTCCAGTGGGAGCAGGGGCAGGTCAACCGGCAAGGGAGGGCGGCCTTTGGCCGAGCCAGCCTGGGAGGGGGCGGTGATGTCAGCCGCAATATCCCCAGCCCCAGCCTCGAGAGCTGGCGAACATCCACGGAGGCCCATCAGGGCCTTCCCGCCTTACACCGGGGGAAGGGGACAATTGTCCCCTTTCCCCGAGGAGACCCTGGGCCATGACGGAGTGGCCCGGGTAGGCCACAGGATCCTGCGCCGACCGTGGAATTTTGCACAGGATTGTGCTTCCCCCGTGTGTGTGTGTGTGTGTGTGTGTGTGTGTGTGTGTGTGTGTAAACCGCTTACTGTAATTTTCGAACTGTTCTTCATCTCCAATTGCTTTGAATTATGAACATGAACCTGTGATGCTTCCTCCAGTGACTTCTATTCTTGTAGAATAGAGACGGATGTTTGTCTGATCACATTTGAATAATGTGTTTTCACTGAGCATTAGTAATTTGCAGTGTAACACTGCTCTGACATAATGCAGTTGCTGATTTATAAAGATTACACATGGTTTCACATTGCCTGGGAAGTACTTGAACTGCAAGGCTTTTTTTACCAAGGAGCTTCCAATGTCCTTGTTACCAAGGCTGTAGCCATAACTGAAATCTCTTTGGAACTCATTTTCATTTTGAAATGTTGCTGTATCTAAAGGAAGGAATTCTTGTCTCGCTGTACAAGAAGGAAGTCTTGCCTTTGGGTATAGTGGTGCAAACAACAGAAATAAAAGCATGTTTTTAAAAGATTTTTAAATGATCCCTTTCCCTCTTATATTAGTGGGGCATTAGGAAAAAAAATGATCTCAGCGGCACTGGCAAAAAAATGCCATTGGCACTCACAGGACCCTAATTTATCCAGCATTCCAGATTGCACTAGTTGAGGCTGGAAAATATTTTTTCACTAACAGTGAATTGCAGATAGTGAGCTGGTGAAATGGAATTTCCCCACATGGTGTTGGGATCCTCCACAAAGACTGTATATTCCCGATGCAATAAGCCAATGGCCTGAAAAGGCCCTAAGACTGTAGGAGCCCTAAGGGATTGCTCCTGGACTGGGGCACTACCACTTCATATGTACCAAGCTTGATATATTTCTTCGATCTTTTCTCCAACGTATTTTCTGTCATAATGGTCTCTTTCGCCAGTGGTAAACTCTATTTATCAACAAGCATGTATCTTTTCCTGTTGTCAGTTTTGAAATAGGGATGAAGCATCGTGCGATATAAAATGTTGGAATTTCGTAGTCTCTTCATGTCTGAGGCTTTTTGGTAGCAGCATCAGAATAAGGATATAAATTACCCTGTTCGTAATTTTTGAATATTGCTTCATGAATATTAATATATTCATGAAGCTTGACATCTGTCACTTGGGATGTTCAAAAGTTTTCTATTTAAAAAAAAATGACAATTTTAATGGCTCTTTTTGGAGCCAGCTAGTCTGCAGGAATTTGCAAGGATATCTTGACAGGGTTGTTTTGCACATTTTTGCACCAAGTTGTGAAGCTCCCAGATAGCTTTGTTGCCTGTCAATTTTGACACCTATTTCAGTCCTCTTTGTAGTATAATTAAGTATCAGGTGGATCCCTGGGCTATGTAGGTAAGCTGATGGCAGTTTTAGATGAACTGCTTTCTCAGATCAGTGCTGTGTGTCTGTGTGTGTGTGTGCTCACGTGCTGTTCAGATTAACTACATATTTGAAGGACTGTATGACTTACAAAAACAAAATACAATGCAAAATCATTTGACTTTTGAATTGCAATGATTCTACTGTGGCTGCAAGAATAAACACTCATTATTTCCGAAACTCAAGAATAAGCATCGCTGATTTGGGGGAGGATTTAATCAAGTGTAAAGATGTTGTGAATTGAATCGTTCTTTTCCCACTCTAAATATACAGCCTCTGGCAGTTATATTCTTCACAAGCAAAAGAGACTAGGAGCCAACCTAGATTTAAAGAACCTCAGCCCAACTAAAGATTTGATAGGTCTCAATTTTCATGTTTCCAACTTCCTAGTTCACTGTAGGATCCCATGCCTTGGTTTCAACTTCAGTTGCATTTAATTCTAGATCCTACTGTTCAGGCAATCTCAGCCCCATGAGGGTCCATAAAGTTGAGAGTGATGCTAGTAGTTATATTTACTCACCTCCAGTCAAAATACCAGGTTAGAAGGGTAACAGAAAACAGTTCAATATCCATGATGTTATTGTCAACAGGACCAGTTGTCTCTGGCAGCGTTGGTACTCAGGAATCCTGATTGGCTTGTTTTTGTGGAAGAGGGTTGTCTCCAAACACTGACTACATAGAACTAGTAACAATTCAGGGATCCAGAAGACTGTGTCTAATCAGTTCCCTTAAAAAAAAAAAAAAAAAAAAAAAGCTTATGGGTCACAAGTAGTGGCACTACAGAGTACTAGCTATTCAAAGCTCCAAGTGAGTTACTGAGTGAACAGTTTTCATTTTGGATGGGCAATAGCTCACTAATAAGTAAGTCAGTTGGAGACAATAGGTCAGGGACCTTAGAGCAGAGGTTTCCAACCTGTGGTACGCATACCACTGGTGGTATGTAGACCACAGGCTGGTGGTGTGAGGCCACCAGCAGCCAAGATGGCAGCTGCTATCTCGGCCACACAGCGCCACGTTGAAGCCCAAAAAGCAGCGGTGGACTCCAGGTACTGGGGGTGGTCCTGCCGCCCTCCCTTGTGCCTTTCCTAAGCTCCAGTGCGGCCACAAACCCAGAAGAAAGTACCGATGAAGTCATCTGCACTTCCGATGGTACGAGCTTCGGCACTTCCATCGACGAGCTTTGGCACTTCCGTTGGTACACAGTCGGCTAGAGGCCCGCATAGGTGGTACGCAGGCTGAAAAGGTTGAGTACCTCTTCATTAGAGGAAGGGCCAGCCCATCTTTTCTTAGATGTAGAGCCACCTCTTTTAAATCTCAATTGTGTATGTTCATCTCAATATCCCTGCTTAAATTGTACACAGCACTGCTTAAATTGAAACTGCTCCACATGCAATGACTAAAAACAAACTTATAAACCTGGAAGAGGGTAGGTTTATAAGTTTTCAACATGGAACTCATTTAATTTTTTCTGCTATCTGAGTCAGCCTTTCTCCTTCATCCTTTCTCTCGCAGATGATACATCAGCAACCCTAGATCGGTGTCATAGTGCTTGTGGCAACAATAGAGTAGAAAACAATTATTATACATTTTATTCCTTACCTGAACATTCTAATCTGAAATTCTAGTTATTAGAGACCCTCGTTGGTCAAATTTGAGGACCAAAACATGATTACCTGCTTGCTAATAGTAAAGCAGGTACACTGAAAGTAGCCAACTTTGCTATGGCAGCTTCAGAATACCATCAAAAGTTTTTTGCTGCTTTTAGAGAATTGTGAACTGGTTGTATGGATGACACTTTTCTTGTTTTAAATGGATGTTATTTTCTTATATCTAGTGTTTTTTTTTTTAAGTATTGTAACGGCTTCTGACTTCCCAACAAAGAAACAAGAAAATAACATGGTCCATTTGGTTGGGACGTTACTCAGTTTGGGTCACAGTTCAGTAGCTGAAGACCAGTAGATTAAACCAGAATATGTTTTGTGTTTAATAATTACTTTGGTGACCTTTCTAGCAAGGAAATGTATTCTTTTATTTCTTTCTTTAAAATTCTGCTTTTTTTCTAATTAAATCTTGCACCAGCTCTGAAATGAGCATGGACGGTTCTACAGAAATTTTCTTTCCCTTTTAATTCTTAAGTGGTGGCACCATATTTATTCTTGGATACATAAATAACACTGCTTCTTTTGCAATGCAACTCTATTGACCTTTTGTTTCAGTAGTTTAGCCTTGCTATTTAGGAGACCCCTGGTGTATAGAACTGCTATCAAAACTGTCTGAAAAGGAAAAAGATCAACGCAATTTGAACAGCCCTGTGGGCCTCCACTAAGCGTTAACCAGCACTAACAAAAGACTGCCAAGTAATTTATGCAAGAGTTTAAAATGTATTTATAGTAAGCCATCTAAATGCATGACTGGTAAACTGTCAGCACAATGACCCGGGTACTAATACGGTCCCCTTACAATGCATCATTAGATTTTTTTTAATATATCAGTTTATTCATTAATGTCTGTATAGAAAACCATAATTCACAAGTGCACATGGAGGCAGTGATAGGCTTCAATTAATTCCTAGGTAAAATTAGTATGCGTAACAGTTTTGTGAAATAAAAACATCCACTAATCAAAATGTTAAGCTAATGGTGTTTCCTTCCTCCCTTTCCCAATTAGTATCATTGTCTCACATTGCATCACTTCTACCAGCTGGCTTCTTGTAAGTTTATAGTTTGGACCTTTACATAGAAACAGGAAGGGGGGGGGGAGAACGTAAGAAGAAATTAATTACAAGGAAAGACATCCCAATAGTATTCCAAACAGAAGTCTTTAGTTACCCACATCTTAAAGCTGCTGGTTGTATAAGAAATGGAAGGAGGATCCTGCACATAGTTTGCTAGAAGTGTTTGTGATTTTTAGTACCGTACGCTCACCATTGTATTAGAAGCATTCCACCTATCGAACAAAGCTAAATCTGGGTTTGCTACCATTTATGCTCAAAAGGGCATTGTTGCCAAATTGCAACTGATGAGTATGACTGAATAAAACAAATGTATTTGCATACTTTATATTTTCTCATGTTTACCCTTGAAGGGTGAAAACCATCTCAAAATCAATGGGACTTGCTAATGACTGTACTGGTTTACTGCCAAAGAATCTTATGTCTGCTTCTAAGAACTGAAATGTGTGATGTGGCCTTCATTCACCACTTCTAAGTTCCTTAGACATAATGCTTAAAGCCCTGGACTTGGTTCTAGCTTTAAAACAACCATGAAGCCTGCAGTAGTTCATTGCAATGTGATGTGGTTTCTCAGAGACTGTGATCAATCTGCTCTATTAATGAGTTGTCTTCTAAATTTAATTAGTCATGATTGTCCATTTGAAATCAGTGGGACTAACAGCACGGTCCTGGGTAACTCGAGAGCAGCGGAGCATGTGCTCCGCCACTCTAGAGTGTCGCAAATATGCTGTAAAGCACATTTGCTTCTACTTTGGATTAACACCCATTTTGACCTGAGGTCAGATTTTCCCAGAATTCCCAAATGTCAGTGTGTTCAACATGTGTAAGGGACCCCCAAAGAGATATAACCACCTGCAAAAAAATGCCCAGGTGTTCCATATACCTGTAGCAGTGGCGATGCATTCGCCACTCATTGGGGTATAAGGTATCACAAAATTGCCCATTCATTCCTATGTAAAGCATAGACCTGACAACACAAGATCTCAAACAAACACATAGTTGTGTTGTGCACACAGCTTCTGTGCTTCAGGGGTCTGTAGGGGTATGTCTCAGCACAGTGTACCCCAAGTTGCAAGTCTCTTCCAGCCAGGTTTTTTTTTTATGACCCTTCAAATCCTTGAAATACTGCGGCTTTAGTTGTGAGTTCAGCACAAAAACGCTCAAAAAACATAGTTGTGTTTTACACACAGCTTCTGTGCTTTAGGGGTCTTTAGGGGCATGGTTCAGCACAGTGCACCCCAAGTTACAAGTTCCTGAGTACAAGAGTTTTGTTTTTATGACCCTTCAAACGCAGCTTTAGCAATATGATGAAAATGACTGCATTAGGTCTATTCTGTTATCCATGCAACCCAATGAGTGCTTTGAGCAACGCCTGGTGTTGCTCCTGATTACAGGCGTGTATAGCTGATCACCTGCACCTGAGGTGCTCCAAACAACTTGGATTCAAAAGCCAGGCCCCTGGCCATGAAAAAAAAGCCAAAATTTCATTTCTAATTTCAGTGAGGAGGGGGTACCCTGCAACCAATTCCTGTACCTCATTTTCCCTAAAAACAGTGATCTTTGCTCTTTTGGGGGGTGGTCATTGGGTGGTCATTGGGTGACCCTAACATTCTGAAAACATCTTTAAAAAATAGTTTCACCTGTCTAATTTCCACAAAAAAAAATCCAGAAAAATTGGGGGAAGCCCCTTTTTTAACTATTTTCTTTCAGGCGTTGCTCAAAACACTCATTGGGGTAAAATTGGTTTTAAGGGCCACCGGCGTGAAGGCCAGCAGCCCTCAGTCTACTGGAGGACCATCCCTGCGCTCGCCAGAGAAGTGGCGGGGGGAGGGCAGACCGGGCGGCAAGGAAGGGTGGCCATTTGGCGAACTGGGCAAGGAGAGGGCGGGGATATCAGTGGCGCAATCCAACGATGTCCCAAGCCCTCTCCCGGCCTGGTTGGGCCTACCTCCCCCGGTTAGAATTTATGCCAGCTTCAGAGGCGGCATACATTCGAGAAGGCCCATAGGGCCTCAGCCGGCTTGCACGCGGGGAAGAGGACGAGCTTCCCCCTCTCTCGCGGTCCTCCCAGGCTGTCCCAGAGCAGCCTGGGACGGCCAAAGGATACCGCAGCCGGCCCTTTAGGCCAGCCCGAGTATCCTTACACAGGATTGGGCTGCCCGTCATGACTAACTAAACTTACTGCACAATCCTTTAAAAGATTACTCAGAAGTACGTCTTGCTATGTTCAAGGGGCTAATTATCAGCCTTAGTATACAACCTGTCATGTGTACATCTTCTATGATGTTGAAACACAATTTGCATATGTGTACGCCCTGCACATCCTCACAGCGGAACCTAAAGAAGAACCTACTTAAATGTTCTTTAATGTCATTTACTTCTATTGTTTCTCTTTGTGTGTAGTTTTCACTTAGCCCGGAAGGGGAGAGCATCTTCCAGCATCCCTTTCTAGATAACCTGTGCGTTTTTATAGGGTGTTTGTATGTGAACTAGAAAAATGTATGTGTTCAGCTTCGTTTCAAAGTCAGAACGTAGAGAGCCAGACCAGACACCATTAAGTTAAAAAGTCTGAAATTTTATCTTGATACGGAATCCTTTAAGCCAGCACTGTCCGACATAAGGCAGTCAGCCTGGGATGCTCCTTATCCGGCCTGTGTGATAATAGGGCTTGTGATAATTGAGCTGCAAATGAGCTGCAAAATGACTCCTCTGCAGCACAGCAGTTTTAATAGGAGCTGAAAGAAGTTGCTGCCAATTTATCTTTTTCCTTTGTTGTCTAATCTCTCTCATGCTGGCTGGAGCCAGGCAAGGTGTGCAGATTGCTGATAGAAGTGATGCTTGGTAGCCAGACCTGAGTGCAGCTTACTTATAGAAGTGATGTGTCTAAGGAAGTCAGTAACTTAGGGCCAGGGTATAGTGACTGAGGGAGGCAGCATTAGAGGGCGAGGGAAGATTGGAGGATGTGGGTGGTGTGGTCATAAGTAAGACTGGTCATTGCCCATTTAAGATTACAGTGGTTATGTACTGCTCAGGTTGTTAACTGCTCCACATGTTGGGGGGGGAATGAAAGAATACTGCTCAGCAGAAGCTGCGCTGCTGAAATGGTATCCCACATGATAATTAGGCTCTCCCATATCTTGAAAATATGATCAAGATTTGCATATTTTCTCTTCTGTCATTTGCAGCTAATGAGTTCCTGGGTGAGAACAAAGTGCTTATTTCTGGTCACTTCCTGCATAATGATGTAACATCCGGCCCTCAGTAGGCACCATGAATGCTAACTTCGGAAACACCAACTTGACACACCTGCTATAAGCCATGTTATGGGTTCAACATTTCTTTTAAAAGCTGCTGCAATCTAGTTTTATGTCAATTTTTTCCGCCTATCTCCCGAAGACTTGATGCTTCACACATACACACCACACCACACCCAGCTTTATCTTCCATGTGAGTCAATGTGTTTATATGTTGTGAAGACCAGAACTGAACAGATAACATTCCAACCTCCATTCCTTTGATCCTGGCTTGTACACTAGCATATTAATCACTTTTTTATATAATATTTTTGTGATTTGATTACAGTTTCAGTTGGAATTCAATTTCCCCCTCTTATCTCTTCAGTCCATTGTTACTTCAAGGTCATGGTATGGTTCTGGCACACTTACTCCAGAGTAGCATTGGACAGATTTTTTTTGCTGAATGTAAAATGCAATTTGCTGCATATATGAGAAACACCATTGTCTTTACCCATGTGTCACTCATTGTACTCATTATCCAATGTATAATGGTAGGGTTATGCAAGCAAGAGAAGAAACCACTCCCATCTTCTGCATTAGGGAAGGCAATACATTCAGATTTGATACTGGTACTATAGGATATATGTGCGTGTGTGTGTGCGCGCGCGCACACACACACACACACACACACACACACACACACACACACACACACACACACACACACACACACACACACACACACAGAGTACTATTCCTTCCCTTCCAACACACATCTAAACAGCCAGGTGATTTACGGTACTTAAAATCTATTTTCTTTTAAAACAGGAAGTAAAAGGTAAAGGTGACCCCTGACAATTAAGTCCAGTCGTGTCCGACTCTAGGGTATGGTGCTCATCTCCATTTCAAAGCCGAAGAGCCAGCGTTGTCCGAAGACGCCTCCGTGGTCATGTGGCCGGCATGACTCTCCTTGCCGCAGCGCGTAGCATGCGGCTGGAACACGGAGCGCTGTTTACCTTCCCGCAAGCGGTACCTATTTATCTACTCGCATTAACATGCTTTGGAACTGCTAGGTTGGCAGGAGCTGGCCAAGCAACGAGCGCTCACCCCGTCGCGGGAATCGAACTGCCGACCTTTCGATCGACAGCTTATGGTTCAGCGGTTTAACCCGCTGCGCCACCCGCTGGCCTACTGTATAATAGTAGTTTGTTTTAAAATAGGAGAGGGAATGGGGCTGACATGAGGACTTAACATGGTCAGCGATTTGCCCCATATCCTCATTGCACAGGCAAGCAGAGAGGAGACAGCTCGTTGAAGCTGCCGGGGCAACAGGGGCACAGCTTAGGCAACTTAACCTAACCTTCATCATTCTGCCACTTGGTTGAGATGCCAGCCCTTGCACCCACCCAGGAGGTCAGTCTAGGATTAGCTTGTCATTTTTTGGAGGCTAAGTAGGAGTTTTTTGCTCCTATGACCAATTAGCCATGGCTGGGGAAACGTTTTTGGAGGGCCTAGTTTGAACTGCCCAAATGTATGGGTTGTGTAGTTTAGTGAAGTGGGCAGAACTGGCAGGTAAGTGCAGGTTGGGGATTGTGAATATGGATTAGTGTGCATCCTGAGCAAGTCGAATGGACAAAGAGGGGGTCACAACCAGTCCTAAAGGCTACTTTGCTTGCTGATGCTGGCTGGGAACCTCTTGCCCATGGATCGTAAAGTCAACCTCAAAGGCTGGTCGTCTTGGGGAGGACAGTGCAATCCAGATCTTCCTCAAGCCCCCTTAAAGGGTTGGCGTTGAGAAGCTGCAATTGTCATTGGAGATCATTAGCTTTGAGCCAGGATGGAATTCCCATAGGGGGAGTAGAGGAGTAGACAGTAGCTGACTGTCTCCCCTAAGAAAGGGAGCATGCACTAAAGGGGGGTGGAGTGTTAGTTTTGTTAGGACCGCTGAAAGTGTTTGTAATTGATTAATAAACTGTGTCCCATTTAAATACAATCTCGCTTGTCTTTTGCTTATTGGGAGGTGTGGACAACGATAGTTGATCTCCCTTCCATCACCATCAAACCATCTACAGAATAAGGGGGGATAGGGTTTTTTTGTTTGTTTGTTTGTTTGTTTGTTTAAATAGAAGGTGCAACAGAGGTTAATAACTTCACTTCCTCTTTCTAAACCCAGCCTGCACAACTTGTGTCCCACCAGCTACCAGTCTTTTGTGTGGCTTGCAAAATGTTTGATAATAAGGATCGATTACAGGTTTTGACACATGGGAAGGGAGAATCAGTGACAGATAGAGGGAGTGGAACACATACCTGCTTTAAGTGCCTTAGAACAGTCTACCTAGGCAACTCATGTTATAGGCATGCCAAGTCAGCCACATGTCAGTTTTTTCTCTTTGTTTTTACTTTTACCTTCAAAATGCCCTTGGACTAAGTGTAATGAAAGGGCCACCTCATCTGTCCTCCATAACGTGCTGCTTGGGAACCGTATAGCCCCAGGCAAATCTTGTCTATAGCTTCATTCAGTGGACTTCCTGTTGCTTGCAACCATTGTCATTTTCTAAAGTCATTCTTATGGAGCAACTCACATGTATGTGTTTCCAGTCCCAACAGTCAGCAAAAATAGGTGGTGTATTGGGATACTGTGAGAATAAATGGTGGTGGATTGGCTTGGTAGAGTACAAGTTATGCTGATCTGTTGTACACATGCTTAACATAAAAATTGATTTGCATAAATTGTACCAAATGTGCTGGAATTGATTTTGAGCTTTACTTTCAATGCTAGAAATATTAAATGTTTGATTTCCCCCCCCCCCTGATTTTTCTTGTGGTTCTTAGTAAAACTGCATGGGCTATTTTGAACAGTGAGAGCTACTGTCTGTACTAGCTTGTGATCTTAAGCACAATGACCACCTTTCAGTTCTAAGATCATTTGAGAATGTATTTGAATTTCAATGCTTTCTTCAAATAATGCATTTAATTATATATTGTAGTGGGGAGAAAGGCTGGGCAAAAAATACTGTAAATAAATAAGCTGTTGCGGATCAATTTAACTACATGCCTTTTAATTTTCTTTTTTTTTTCCTCAAATGTAGGTAACGAGTTTGGGCATCCAGAGTGGTTAGACTTCCCCAGGCAAGGCAATAATGAAAGCTACCATTATGCTAGAAGACAGTTCCATTTAGCTGATGATCAAATTCTTCGATATAGATTCCTAAATGCATTTGACAGAGATATGAACAAATTGGAAGAAAAATGTGGATGGCTTGCATCTCCACCGGTAAAGTATATACAGTAAAAGTGTTATGCATTAGTCACCAATACTGTGCATGTTCAAAATTTCAGTAATAAAAAATCTACATGAAATGTTAAAGCGCCACTTTATTATGAACTGTTTCACACCCTTAACGTATTTTCAAAACAAATCGGTGACATGTTGATGAAAATCTGAAGCATTCTGATTATAGTATTTTCCCTGCCCCCCATTTGAGTTTAATTTTGTTAGTGACTAAGGCTGTCTGCAATCAAGTCTAAAGATATTTTTGGAAATGTTTTAATTATTATGACACATTTCTTTGATATAAATAACTCTGCTTATCCTTCAAAAACTACTTTTGGCCTTGGATAATTTATTTCATGTTTTGCCTCCTGAGCCATCAGGATTCTATTCACCTTCTAAGACTAGCTTACAGATAGATTTACCCCAGGTAATTATGGTAGTAATTATGTATATTTGTGTTGCTATTCTTGTAGAAATCTTCCCATTTTACTCTCAGATTCTGTTTGTAAGCGTTACACGGCCCCGTAGTTTATTTGGATTAGGAACACTTTAGCTATTTGCATATTATGGATCATCATTTCTAGGTTTAGTATTGTGTTTTTTCAGCTAAAATGGGATGGCTAGGTGTATCTCAAATGGGGATATTTGCCCCCCCCCCATCTTAGATTTTCATGACCGGTACAAATAATAGAAGTAAAAACAACATTTTCAGGGTCCACTGGTCATTTATTAAAAGAAGCCTGTTCTTAGCCTTCTTTTAATAAACAACCAGTGGACCCTGAAAATGTTGGTTGTTTTTTTTTTTTATTCTATGTACTATGCATGTTTACTCAAAAGTTAAATTTGCTGAGCTCAATAGGACTAACTCCCCAGAAAGTGTGCAAAGGGCTTGCAGCAGCATTATATAGCTGACAAGGGTTCCAAAAAGCCTCCTTTAAACAGCAAGTGATAATACAGGGAGACAACATACTATGGGAAATTTGCTTGACAGAGATGTGAACACAAACAATTTCTTGAACACAAACAGCTCTTGTCCACTTTACTACTATTTAGAATTTATATAGCCCTTGCCAATACATTCCTGTTTCACATACATTTATGTTACATACTTTTACGGTGCAATCCAGTGCAAGTATAGGCAGGCGGAGTGCGTGCTCCACCAGCCTTAGGTGTAGCGAATGTACCGTAAGGCACTTCTGCGGCACCTCTGGAGAAAGCTGCATTCAGCTGCACTCCCCAAACCTGGTTGCTGGATGCAGTTAGGTCCTGCACCAGACAGCGGGAGGGTGGGCTGGGGTGTCAGGGGAGGGGGCCATTGGCTGGCCAGGCCTGGGAGTGGGCAGGTACAGTATATCGACACTGGATATTCACAAACTGCTTTCTTTGAAAATTCACTTCATGGAAATTGATTAGTCGAAGTTGCCACAAAATCCATTTTGTTGCTTTTCGAATGCAACTGGATTTGGCTTTGGGTCAGTTCATTTCTTAGAGCCTGCTGAATTATTCATATTTGATATACAAAAGGATATGTCTACATCAGTGGTATTATAGTAAAATCCTTTGTGATGGAATGAGTGTAAGATATATATTTGTCTAGTATAACATATATCCGTGAGCCCTATCCGTAGAAGCTGTTCCCATCAAAATATGCACAATGTCAAAACTGGATTAGTTTATAGTTTTTAAGAAACAACTAGAAGCAAAATACCTTCATATTGTCAATTATTTTGTAGTTTGATTACAAGTGAATTTTTTTCTTGACATGTTGGGTCAGTAGAGTCTCAATCAGAAATCCATCATCAGCGTCCCTCACGGGGCTTTTATGCTGAATGACGTTTTCAAGAGACAGTCAAACTGCTCAAGTGTCTAAGGCATATTGGTTCGTAAAGATTTGCTCAACATATTTAAAAATTGAATTACCGGTAATATGATTCCCAAATCTTTCTAGGTCTGGGAAGCTGAAAATGTCAACTCTTTCTGAACAGAAAAGTATCACTAATTAAATTAGTGTACTCCCAAGAAGACTACTTGGTTAATTTGCAGCTGAGGAGATTTAGGATTCTGAGAGTCCAATCCTATCCTTCCCCTCCCTCGTTGGTACAACCGCGCCAAAACTGGATGTGCTGTACCCAGCGGGAGGGGGGCGGATCAGGATGCTTCAGCAAGGTAAGGGGATTTAAATTCCCTTACTCCTGCGTAAGCCTCCCAACCCGTAATGTGTCTCCTCAGAAATAATAGGTTTTCTCGCTGGTGTCCCATGTGTTCCGCTGTCGGCCAGAGGCCATAGAGCTGTGAGTCAGGGGAAATCGCTGTCTGAACCAACCTCCTGCTATCTGAATTCCATACTCCTCCTCCAATCCTTATGCATTTCATAAGTCCTACTGAGTCAATGGGACTTACTGCCAGGTGTGTAGGATTGCAACCTTATGAGTTGAGGAGCGGCTGTTAGTCAGAGGGTTTGTTTTGCGTGCAGAAGGTCTCGGGCTTTATTCCTGGCATCTCCAGGTGGGTCAGAGAAAAGCTCCTTCTTGAAACCCTGGAAAGTCATTGCCAGTCCGTGTTGACAATAGTCAGTACAAGGACGCTTCCGTTGTCCTTCTGGCATCCAGGTCTGATTCCTGCTTCTACGTACATGCCTTATACAGTACAGTATTTCCCTTTCACCTCATAGAACGTTGCATTATTTTTGAGGGATTTTTCTTGCTGGATATGAAGGGTTAATTTAAAGTCATAGCATGGAATTCAGATGTAATAATACTCCCCAGTCCAACATAACTGCCAGGTACTTGTCTTGCAGTGACTTAAAATTTGCCTGTTTCCTTTCCTGCATTTATCTTCTATAATGCTTGGACTGGCTTAGCAAAATGATCCTGTAAAATATGCATTCAGCAAACATTACCGTAAGACAGAATATCTTTCTGATAATGAACCATGTAGGGCAGAGAAATGTGCTTAAAATATTTGCCCTGATTCTAAGGGCTGCATCAATGTTCATGTTTTGTTTTCAAAGCAAAGAAGATGTTCTTGGGCTGGCATGCTGCCTCCCTCTCCATAATGAAATGAAATGACATGAAATTGACAAGCAGTTACCTATTCAAAAATGTCATAGACAGTATCTAAGAGATGCTGTTCTTAAGAGTCATGTCAAAAGTAAAATTCTATGCAGCCCTAAATCACCATCAATCCAGCTCTTGGCCTAAGCAAAAAGAAACTGCACACTTTAAAAAAAATGTTGAAAAAAGGACAGGGTCTTTGAAAGAATGTTTCTCTTCAGATGTCATTGTGGGGGTGTCTTTCCCCCTCCAACCTCCTTCAATAGCAGAACTGAAATATATAGCTGACTTGTTATTCCTTTTTTCTTTTGGAGTTTACCCAGCTCTTTAAAAATTGAAACCATAGTTTTATTATCTGAATTCTTATATGAAGTTACTTACAGAATGACAGAAATGCCGTTTATGTTTTAACTTCTTTCATCTCATCCCCCTTCCTGTGCCTTCTTTGAATTTGATATGATGGTAAACATGTCTTATATGATGCACTTTAATTTCAAAAACATTTTTAATAAGTATAAAATGGACTTTTTTTTTTTAATCCTTTGCAGGCTCATGTGAGTGAAACTCACGAATCAAACAAAGTTATTGCTTTTGAGAGGGCAAATCTTTTGTTTATATTCAATTTCCACCCATCTAACAGCTATACAGATTACAGAGTAGGTATCGAAAAACCAGGAAAATATCCTTTCCTTCGTTTTTATTACGTATAAACCAGATGTGATGTGTTTCATATTGTTTAAAACTTGACTTCAAAGTTTAATGAAAGTAGAAGTATCTTGCTTTTTTACTGTTATATTTCTTGCACTGTAAATTTGAATTCTGCTATATTGGTGCTCTACCTGAAGTAATTTTGTACCTGTAAATGCATAGAATGCTGAAATCATATGGGTTGTTTTGGCAGCACAGTGTGAAACAAAAAGCACGCGTAGTGATCATCTTTGGGAACTTACGTGGGTTCAATGAGCAACCAATGGAAATGTCCTTCTGACAATAGGTTCACAACTATTGTTCGTTAGTACTATTATTTATACAGCACCAACAAGCATGTTTTACTGTATAAGCAAACAAGACAGATTCCTCCACAAGAGACTCAGCATGTTAATGACAGTGGTCAGAGAGCACAGAGAAGGGAGTGATGGAAGTATTGATATCATATAGAATGTATTTGAGAAAATGCAATTATAGAGGCTGTTCTCTCAGAACTCTAGGATTGTACTGCCCTGCCAGGTTGGTTGTGGCTTGAGATGAGGCTGAGTTTTAAACAAGGGCTTTGCAGGCAAGGTAAACAACCTAAACTGATCTTCCCACCTACCATCACTCCAGCTTCTCAAATAGCTAGGCTGCCCAAGGTGAGCTCCCTTCAAGCAGCTGTGGTGCTGGTTAGGAGAGAGAGACTATTTCCTCCATCACAAGTGAGTGAAGTGCTTTCACGTCCTGTCTAGAGCAGGGGTTCTCAACCTGTGATACGCGTACCCCCAGGGGTACACGAACCGACCGGCAGAGGTACAAGGCTTGGCATCCATCCACTTTTAGTTTTTTGTTGTTGTTTTTACATTTAAACTCCTGACACCGATTCACAGCTGATAAGGCACAGCCCGGCTAACTCAGCTAACTGACTTGCAGGGCTCCCATACCAAAAAAAACCTCTGCCAAATCTCTATATAAACCCATTTCTAGCATTTGCATCCAAGTTAGGGTGACGCTGAGTAAGTTCTCTCTGATTAAATAGTCCCTAATTTCTTACTGAAAAGAGAAACATCATTGACAGTGAACAGAAGAGATTCTTGTACAACAAAACCACCCCTTCTCTCCCCCCAGACTGTGTTCCCAAAAGGCTATGAGTGGAATGCAAACTAAGTGCTTTCCTACTGGCTGGTTCAATTTATATGCTGGGTTTTAGAATACATTGTTTCTTCCATTTAAAGAAGGCAGCTCTTATGGCAAATTGAGCTGGTTCTCTGTCTTCTTAAGAAAGCTAAGCAGGAATTACCTTGGTTCATTTTTGAATGGGAGACCTGTGGTGATATTTTCTTTCAAAAAATAAAAGGGGTGGCAAAAATTGAGTAACCAGGAAGTAATTGAAAGCAGCATGATTTCCAGAGTTAACAGTGTAAGCTGAGTAATTTTAATAATTTTAATGATTAAATTTTACATTTTAATAATTAATTAACGCTACGTAATTAATTGGTGCAGGAGATACTTCAAGAAAATTGACCATGCAAGGGGGTACACTTGGTGAAAAAGGTTGAGAACCCCTGGTCTAGAGGATCACCCCTTGCTTATAACCCCTTGCTTATAATCACCCCTTGCTTATAAGGTTCAGGCTACAAGAGCCACTTCCTGGCTTTAGTCACAGTCTGAACCATAGGAAACCTTTTCCCTCACTAATCTTCCCAACTTCTCCCTCTCTCCTTCCTTCCCACTCCAAAACCTTTGCTTCCTTCCTCTTGGAAACCTATCTAATCTTTCTGTTTCCTTTCTCCTCCCCTTCTTGGTGCCCACATCACCTTCTACGGAGCTCTCGTCTCTCTCTGTTTCTCTTCCTCCTAACAGCCTTCATGTACATATTGAGTGAATGGTAGTTATAGAATTCCCCTGTCTAGATTAAGGTTTGAGTGAGTAAATTCAATTAAGCCCTGATTTTTAATCCTTTTCTTTGATTAAACTCACTAAAATAAATCCTTTTCATTGTACCTTTCATCTTTGCTTCCATTTTCCTTTCCCTGTTGAATTATGCTGTACCACACAGGATCCCTGCATGTGTGCATGCTACATGAATTTTAAAAAGCTGTGCCAGTAACATTATATCGGGATTTACCCTCTCTCTGGGCCTAGGATGTATAGTTCCTTTGGTTCCTAGTTCTACCCACATCAGACTTAACTTTTCTAAGAGAACCTGCAGTGTTAGCATTCAGTAGCCTGAGCCATCCTATGTTAGAAGTTAGAATTTATGAACATTCCATGACCTTAATTCCAGGGACTATAAGTGAGCAGGAGAAAACCAATGTTGGCCTGTTTTATATATTTATATGTAAAAAGATAAAAATATTTTGAGCATGTCTATATTTTTTATAATATATATATATGTAAAGTTCTATATTTTTTTCCATTATGAGTAGGACATAAGTACCAGCAGAATCCAAGTTATAGTGCTTATCACCTTGAATTCTACAAAAGCTGTTGCATTGTGTACGATTTCTTAGGTAACTTCCATAGTTCCTATTTTTCTGTTTTCGTTTCCAAATGAAAAGGTCCTAGCGGCTTTCAGGAAATTTGGCCCATGGTTCATTTGTCCAGGGCTTCCATGCCATCTCCCGCATTGTGAACTGAATATAAGCTGAGTCAAAGCAAAATTGAATTCATATTCAAGCAAATATGATTGGGAAATTTGTTTGAGATATGCACCCAGTGGTAACATTTGCCGCTGTTTCTTGTGTGCTCTCTACATTTATTTTGACTCAGTGGAAATCAGATTAGGATTTAATGAAGTGAAAATACAGCAGGCATGCTCAACACGAATAATTGCCTACCGACAAAGTACAAGATGCCTCTTTTCATCAAGATAGAGAAAATGGATCTTCTCATGGAGAAACCAAAGCACAATGCATATTGGTCAGGATCCAAAGAAATGGCTTGCAAACATAAGAATGAACACAGCTTTCTTCCACAGCAATTCCCATTGCCAAAGACAAGCGACTGATTGTGTCTCTAGCAGTGAGAACGGCTGCTGTGAAAACAGCAAGCAAAGTTCTAGTTCTGTGGGTGTAGGGGTGGGGGATTGATTATCTCCTGATCAAGGATGATCCACTATGCAGGTGGGACTTACAGATACATAGGAACTTGACTGCTGCTGATTACCATATTCTCCCAGCCTCTGGATAGCATCAGACTATTTTCCAGATTCTCCTGTCCCTGATTTTCTCATGACATCAGCTCCTTGTTAAGAAGGCTTTAATTTTTTATTTGGGCTTTTTGATTACAAAGGAAAGCTTTTGTATACAGGTTACTAGGACAGAGGGTTTTCAGATATATATTCTGTGGTATCCTATACTCACGGAGTCATACAGGCTCACCACACTTAACTAGGGAAATGGACAATTTCATAACAATATGGAAGCATTCTCTAAGAAGAGATCTGTAAGGCAGCCTAATTATCACATGTCAGTTTATGTCTTTCTTAGATGAAGTAGATACATATGTTTCAACAGAGGCTGAGCACATGTGAGCAGCTCTGCAGATTAGCCTTGTTTGCAAGGAGCCCCCCAACCTGAGGTGGTGCTGCACTTGTCAATCCTAAGCAACAATATACCCTACTAATTTCAGGGAAAGTGGAATGATTTCTTATATGTTCTCCTGAGTAGGGGTAATAGCCAAGATGGGCAAACCTATCTGTGTGCAATTTGAACTTTTAAAACTGGTCAATTTAGAGCATCCACTGAACATTCAAAATGGATTTAAAAAAAATCATTTCTAAACCAGTGAAGCCATCAGATCCTGGTGTCCTCAGAAAGTTTAAAGGCTTCCCTATACTTTGAGTCCTTCCTGATCTAGAAGGAGCCCTTCCTGGCAAGCTCCCAACATACTCTGCATTTCTTACCAGAGACAGGGGGCAGAAGAATCTAGGGCCATGAATGTCAAATCTGCAGGAAGTCTTCCATAAACGATACGTGCTGGGAGTTGCTATTCTTCAGTGTAGCTCAGGGGATCTCCAAACTACCGCCCATGGGCCACATGGCCCATGGACCACAGGACGATTTCATTTGGCCCACGGAAGGTTGGCCAGTGCAGCCTCAGCGGCCTCTGGCCTGTCCATGGGGTTCCCCCGCCTCCCTGGGAATGTGGGGCAATGGAGCAGGAGGCTGCAGTGGCCAGTGAGTAGCTCCCCACTGACTGCCATGCTTGTGCGGGAATGATGCAGGAATGACGTGGCTGGAAGGGGCGGGGCTGCCAGGAGGGGCTGTCCATCAAACCCATCCGGCCCTCAGCCGGAAAACTTTGGTGTAGCTTATTGACCTGCCCATCTATGATGATACCCCAGCAAGCAGAATACTTTCCTTAAATCTGTTTGAACAGGAATTCACAACTCACAAATTCCCCATTTCCACCCACCCGTCCTCAGTTTATCTATGAAAAAAGAAGTATGTGTGGTTACCCTTCAGTATGAATGTCATTGCTATTATCCATTCATGCCTCAAACATATGTTGATTTTTTTTTTTAGAAGTTATTCAAAGACTCAGGAAAAAATGGTTAGTTCAGTTACAAGTTTCACAAAAACCATAAAAAGAATTTACTTTAGTAGGTAGAGTGAAGGCACCCTAATGCTATTTCATAGTGAGGATGGAGGAGTATGTCAGCTAGATAGCTAAGTAAATAATGCTAGATATGACCAGAGCTCTCAAGAAGATTAGCATTAAAATTCAGGTAGCTGTACTTCTTAAACATGTAAATGTAAGCTCCCTGACATTTGCAACCTGCACCTTGAGCTTCTAATGAGCAAATAAGGTCACTTGAATGAGTCACTGGAGTGTGATTGCCCAAGGCAAAGATGTTTCTTTGTAGCTGCTTGGTTTTCTCTCTGCTTTGAAGTGCAGTTATGTAACTGTCCCTGGTTATTAGAATTCAAGCTTTATATAAAATGAAGACAAAGAATTTAATTTAAGATCAGCCAAATGCCAAGTTCCATCAAGGTGCTTCATCTGTTAAGGTTAATATCAGTGAATGAGAATATTTCTACCTCATATTGAAATGGCTTCTAAAAAAAGGTTTCAGAATGAAATTTAGATTTCCAGCAATGTGAGTGCACCTGGTAGTTGAATGAAGTGCTATTTACTGGTTATTCATGACTTCTGAGCAATATTTGAGCACCCCTTGTTCTTTCCTCAAGTGTGTTTTTCCCAATAATTCCCTGTATGTGGCTCTTCAGAGGACAGTTTCTAGGGAGGACAACATTGTCTTTTCCTTTAACAATGTAAACTTAGAGGCACTTCAGTTCATACATTATTCTATTTGATGAGCTTTTTATGAGATATGGGCAGCTTGGACCAATAAAAATGTGCAGTCGCAATATGGAATAAGTTGTAGGCAGATGTTACTGCCTGTGTAGCCTTTATTAGCTGTGATAGCACAGCTATTACTGTTGAAAATAAACATATTCTTGGTGGGGGGGTTTGTTGTTGTTTAATGGTGAATACAGCTTTGTTTATTAGACTCTATATTGTACAAAAATATTAATTGATCGTTGTAAAGAAACTAGAGAATTTGAAAGTGAAGATAATCATCTGCAATAACGTTAAACTGTTATAAAATATACTTATAGTACAAGCTATTAGCAGCTCTTCAGCATGTGTTTACATCTGATGATCAAGTTTGTGACTCTTTCCTACTCTCCATGGAAACCCACAGCGTTCTGTTTTGTACATTGCAGCATACCCCCAATGAGGCATGTAACAACATACTTTGGATTATGAACAGAACCAAAATTTATTCCACTTACAGCACAATCCTATGCATGTCTACTCAGAAGTAAGTCCCACTGAGTTCAATGGAACTTACTCCCGGGTAAGTGTAGGACAGCAGCCTTAATGCATCAGTCGGACCTTTTTATCCACGGTTTTTTTTATCCACGGATTTGAATCAACACGGATAGCAAAACTGTGGAAGAGGGAGTCCAACCACACTACTTTACCTCTGTTTTCAACGTTGTCAGTGGCCTGCCAGCCACTTCCAGCCTCCTGGGCATGTCCAAACTGCTGAAAAATGCAGCCGGGAGTCTCTGCTGAAAAATGCAGCCGGGCGCCAGGTTTACAGGTTGCTTCCAGTAGTGGCTTTTATTTTTCCAGTCAGTTTAAACAAACTCAGGAGGAGGGAAGCGGCGAAGATGCTGGAAAAAAGGTAATGTGGCACCGCTTCCGACCCCCTCCCCCCGGATTTCATATAACACCGATTTTCTTATCCACTGTGCTTCCAGGAACAGAACCCCAGCGGATAAAAAGGTTCAACTGTATATCAATATACTCTGCAGTGGGTACCAACTCCTGACACTCCATCCAACTTTATCATGGGCTCCTACCTTTTGAGAAGAAAGCCAGCTACTATCTGTTCCTCCTTTCAAGTGATCTCACTCTCACTCCAGTCCAAGCTGTTGATCATCGGTTTATAATCCCTGTTTCTCAGCATCAACCTCTTGAAAGGGTGTCGAATTGCACTGCCCCTCCCTCAGCTGGGAAGCCTTTCAGGTTGACTTTGTAATCCTAGGCTGAGGATTCCCAGCTAACATCCCAGAGCCAAGCAGCCAATGGTGACTGGTTCTGAATCCCCCTCTATTTGTTTACCTCAGGGTGCCTGCGAATCCTCATTCTCAATCCCTGTCCCACACTATTCCTGCCAGTTGTGAGCAACCTAGTTGCTCAAGTCAGAGTGAGAGTGGGATCACTTGAAAAGAGGAACAGATAGCCGTATGCTGTTTCCTTGGTGGGTGTGAGGGAAGGGCCGTCTCAGAAGCTGAGGTCAAAGGTCTCTAGGTCACAAGGGAGGAACTGAAGCAGCTACAATAGCTCCTCCTCCAAGTGCCCTCAGCCAGTAGGCTGGCATCATTCTCCCACCTTGCCTCAGCAAGACAACCCCACATGCAGTGTTATTGGTAGTTGAGTGATATTGCTCCACACAAGAGACCAGAGCTATTCTCTATATCTGCTGCATGATCTCAGAGCACATGATGCAGCTATCTTGCCTAAGCAAAAAATATGTGATCAATACCTGGATGGGGTATTGGTTGGGCGTCTTATGTAAGCCACTCTGACTTCATGGAGAAAAGATGCAATATTATTATTAAGAATATTTATATACCACTTTTCAGCAAAAAATAGTTCACAATGTAGTTTACATAGGTAATAGATATAAATGTAGTACAATGTATTTATTAATTTAAAAGGCCCTTTCGATCTATTTCCATACTCAATCTTGTCATACATATATCAGAGCTCCGTAAAAAGGTTCTCATCTACGCAGTAACATAAGATTCCAGACAAGACATCACAAGGGAGTCAGGGATTGATTGACTGACTTTCAATCAATCCTTTCTGTTAAATGAACAGGCAACTTTATGAAAAGGATGCAGGGAAAAATCATGGTATGCAAACTGTAGAACCTTCCTACCACGTGTAAAAGGAATTGTGAATCGCTGCTTTTCTCCTAAAGGTAAAGGTATCCCCTGACAATTAAGTCCAGTCATGTCCGACTCTAGGGTGTGGTGCTCATCCCCATTTCAAAGCCGAAGAGCCAGCGTTGTCCGAAGACGCCTCCGTGGTCATGTGGCCGGCATGACTCTCCTTGCCGCAGCGCGTAGCATGCAGCTGGAACACGGAGCACTGTTTACCTTCCCGCAAGCGGTACCTATTTATCTACTCGCATTGACATGCTTTGGAACTGGTAGGTTGGCAGGAGCTGGCCAAGCAACGAGCGCTCACCCCGTCGCGGGAATCGAACTGCCGACCTTTCGATCAACAGCTTATGGTTCAGCGGTTTAACCCACTGCGCCACCCGCTGGCCTTCTTAGGTGTGTACAAAGATTGTTGAACCAATGCAACATGTGGCACTGAACCTGCCCGGGTGTGCAGATAATTTGAGGGAATAAAAATTAAAGATCATAGCAGCTGTCCATTATTCACATATGCTAGCAAATTCAGGGTATGTACCACTTTTACATCATGTGGTAGCTAGGTTCTACATTTTTCATATCACGATTTTCCTTGTATCCTTTTCCTAAATGTGTGTTCATTTAACAGGGAAAAAAGCTGTTCTTTCTTTTTTTTAACTCTTAAACTGCCCAAACTGTTGCTTCAGCCTTTCTCATGACCACAGGGAAAGTGTCATGAGCTCGATATCAGTCTGGAGAACTCCTCAAAGAGAATGCATCTTCTCAATTGGCACTAAATCAGAGTCCTATTCCCACATTTGTTACTGAATACTCTGCATCTAGATGATTTCCTGAATTACAGTGCAATCCTTCTTAACTTCCGGCGGCGGACCTAGCGTCCGCTGCCTGGAATAGTCGCAAACACGACTAAAACACGACTAAACGTAAGGCACGTTTGACTACTTTAGAGCCAGGAAGGCCAGCGCAAGGCCGGACTTCCCAGCTCCGCCAGCCGAGGACTTGGGCGGCCGCCGGACCCAAGGAAGGTAGGATCCGGCGGACAGCTCGGTCGGTCGATGGACGGGGGGGAGCAGGGGCGTAGGCTGATGTGGGGCCCTGGGGCGGTGGGCCCCAGGGCGCAAGGGCGGGAGGTGGTGCGGGGGGGCGGGAGGCTCCGGAGGAGAGCGGGAA
Source organism: Plestiodon gilberti rubricaudatus (assembly GCA_026170595.1). NCBI lineage: Eukaryota > Metazoa > Chordata > Lepidosauria > Squamata > Scincidae > Plestiodon > Plestiodon gilberti. Next base: position 185,245,758 of record JANXHW010000003.1, on the reverse strand, counting down.
AAATTTGAATTTTTCCCGCTTTTTTTTTCCGATTTTCGGCGATTTTAAACCTAAAAAAAGGGGTATTTTTAAAGTATGTATGCTTTGCGGCACTTAACTTGTGTATAGGAGCCTCCAGCGAAGCGATCGGCTCTCTCCAGCGACGTTCTTTTCCAGGGGCGCAGATCGGCGATCTGAGATCGCTCCTCTGCTGCCCCTGACGGGAACTCCTCATCGTAAGCTCATAGTTTGAGTTCGCGCATGCGCATAGCAAACAGCCATTCACGCATGCGTGAATGGCTGTTTGCTATGCGCATGCGTGAACCAAACAGTAACGTACGATGAGGAGTTCGCGTCAGGGGCAGCAGAGGAGCGATCTCAGATCGCCGATCTGCGCCCCTGGAAAAGAACGTCGCTGGAGAGAGCCGATCGCTTCGCTGGAGGCTCCTATACACAAGTTAAGTGCCGCAAAGCATACATACTTTAAAAATACCCCTTTTTTTAGGTTTAAAATCGCCGAAAATCGGAAAAAAAAAGCGGGGGAAAAAAAATCGGCCGAAAAATTAGCATAATTTATGCTAATTAGTTTTATGGGGCGGGGCCGAGGACCCGCCCCACACGTAAAATCGGCTGGGTACGGCTCTGGGGGGGAGGGACAGCAGAGCCGGGAGGGCAGCCATAGGCCCAGCCGTCCCGGGCGGGGGCAGGGACATGGCATCCGCCATATTCCGGGCTCCGGAGGGCAGCTGGGCAGTTACATGGCCTCCTCCATCTTCCACCAGCAAAGTAGCTGGCGGAAATCCGAGGAGGCCTACCAGCCCCAGCCGCTGTTACACTCGGGAAGGGGGCGAGCATCTCCTTCCTCAAGTAGACTTTCTGCTGCGGCGGAGCACTGGATCGGTCGGACGGCCTCAGACGACCGCCCGATCTTTAAGTAGGATTGGGCTGCCCGAGGCTTTATGATATATTCTTATGCCATACCATGCAGAATATTAGAAGCCTTAAGAAAGGGTGCCTGTGAAAGCACGACCATCACTTACTATTAAAATATTTTCCTAGAAGTCTATTTTATCTGGGATAGAGAAGACCTTTTTTTTCCCCTGAAGACTGATGAATGTCTATATAAATGCAGGTAGAAAATAGGGGAACATATATTTCTTCCTTGAATGCTTGATAAACCCTGGTTTGCAGCATTTTTCAACAGTTAAGCATAAATTCTCAACATCCATTCCTAAACAAAAGCTCTTTAATTACACCATATCATAATCCTCATAAATAATTATAATTTCTACTATGTGAGAAGTTGATTGTAAAACACTAATTTTGTTCTTTTGATACGGTTTGAATTTACCTAATGATGCTTTATGTGTCATTAAGCCTGCATAAAATAATAAAAAAATTCATATTAAGAATTAGTTTCAAAACATTATAAAAGCATAGTAATTAAGTAAGTAATATGGTAGGAAATGACAGAATGTTCACTTAAGGTTTATTCTATGGAAGAGTTCACTAGGTCTGCTTTTCTTAAGGTAGTCAACCATGAAGTTAACACATACAACTTTGTTTTCATGTAGATAGATACTACTAAAAAAACATTTATCCCAAATTCAAAAACCCCAGACTCAACTCTTTTCCCCCACCCCACCAGTTTCCAAAGTAAAAAACATAAAAGTACAAAAAAAAACCCAGACTCAACTCTTACCACCTTACCACCCTCAGACTCAACTCTTACCAACTCTTAAAGAACAGAAATCCCAAATACAAAACCCCCAGACTCAACTCTTTTCCCCCACCACACCTATGCAGTTTCCAAAGCCTTCCAACTAGGCCCAGTTCAGAAGCTTACCAAGCTACATTCACTCAGCATCGAGGAGAGCTGGGAAGACTAGGCCCTCTGCAGCTCAGCTGAACTGAGCACAGCACCCTCTGCTGGCTGCTGAGAAGCTCAACTCATGCACGTGCATAAATTAAACCCGATAAACAGCTGTAGATCGGATAGATTAGTCAGGGAAGAAAGCACAAGGGAGCTCTCCGGCTCCTGGAAAAACGCGGTAAGCCCGAAAAAGCTTTAAAACGGGCGGGGGGGAGGGATTTTTTTTAGTATTGGCGTATAAGACGCACCCTACTATTTTGGGTCACAAATTTAGACAAAAAAGTGCATCTTATACCCCAGTAAATACGGTAACTGTGTTATACAAATCATAGAAATACCTAGCTACCATTTCAAGTTTTAATGAGTGAACATTAATAAAAGAATGAATTTGTCTACATCTGAGATATGTGACATGAATAAAAAATGAATATTCAGGGAATATTGGGAACAAAAACATTTGTTGCAGTTTCTACTTTTATATATAAAATAGTTGTGATTTTTTTATATACATGTGTAACTAATGTTGAAGGCCAGCGGGTGGCGCAGTGGGTTAAACTGCTGAACCATGAGCTGTTGATCGAAAGGTCAGCAGTTCGAATCCGCAATGGGGTAAGCTCTCGTTGCTTGGCCAGCTCCTGCCAACCTAGCAGTTCCAAAGCATGTTAATGTGAGTAGATAAATAGGTACCGCTTGCGGGAAGGAAAATAGCATTCTGTGTTCCAGCCACATGACCACGGAGGCGTCTTCGGACAACGCTGGCTCTTCTGCTTTGAAATGGGGATGAGCACCACACCCTAGAGTCGGACACGACTGGACTTAATTGTCAGGGGTCACCCTTTAACTAATGTTGAAGAGTACTTGAAGCAGCAAACTTAAAACCATTTTACCAAATTTATCTCTTTTCAGTGAGTTGTAGCTAAATAAAATTAGCTATGGCTAATCATCATTGAAATTAACAGGACTTAATTTAATCATGATTATGATGGAAGGGGCAGCCCAATCCTAACTAACTATCCGGCAGGCGGGCCAGTAAGAGGAGGTCGTGTAATGGCCACGGTGGCTAGAACTGGGACGGGGATAAGGGGGACGGGAATAGGGACAGGGATATGACAGTTGCCAACCCCGCCGCCTCCCGGGCAAGCACGACCAATGGCCAATTCTTCTCCCTCTCGCACAACACCAGAACCAGGGGACATGCGCTAAAGTTGAGTGGAGGGAGAGTTAGAACTGGCAAAAGAAAATATTTCTTTACCCAGCGTGTAATTCATCTGTGGAACTCCTTGCCACAGGATGTGGTGATGGCACCTGGCCTAGATGCCTTTAAAAGGGGTTTGGACAGATTCATGGAGGAAAAGACCATCACAGGTTACAAGCCATAAGCAACCTCATGGTTTTGGAAGTGGGTTTTCTCTGTGCCAGGTGCGGGGGAGTGTCAACGGGAAACAGGTTGTCTTGTTTTCTTGTGCTCCCTTGAGGCATCTGGTGGGGCCACTGTGTGATACAGGAAGCTGGACTAGATGGGCCTTTGGCCTGATCCAGCAGGGCTCTTCTTATGTTCTTATGTTAGTCATGACTACTTTTCTCTGGATATAGCTTGATGCAATAGACGCTAATGCATCATTCTGAGCACTCTTTAAGCAAAAATTAGTGCAAGAAACACCTTATTTGGGCACCTGGCAGCCAATGAAATCAGTAGGTTGGAGTAAATGAATGGTGATAAAAATTTCCTCATTTAATGTAGTCTTTACCATTTAGGATACTGAATACTTATTTATGCCAGGTAGGGTAACAGACTTACAAAGCTAGCATATAACGAAGATCAGTCTGCATGCCCCCCCCCATCAGAGGTGAAGTAGAGGATGATGTATGGCTTTGATCAACTGTGGTGCCCTCTTCTTGAATGCTCCAGTCTTAACCATATGCTTGGCTTGGTGTCTTTTTAGCATTGCGTGCTCAGGCCTTTTAGACCTTCAGTTTGTATGTTCATGTTCGTGGCGCTTGTTTTTTCTTCTGCTTTTATGTGATGCTATTTTTACATGATTGATTGTTGTATTTTATTGTTTTACGTATTACTTGTGAGCCATTCAAGCTTCTGCCTGAAGAGCAGGATAAAAATCTCTGAGATAAATAATATTTTTTTTAATTACTAAATAGATTTTTAACTCACTGTGGGCACAATCCTGACTAAGGTTCCGGCCACCCGCCGGATCTTGTGCACCGGCTCCTCGGTGCGTGCCGGGCTGGAGGTCTACTCAGGGAAGGGGATGCTCATCCCCTTCCCTGAGTGTAAACCTGGGCTGGGCCTATCGGCCTCCTCGGATTTCCGCCAGCTAGTCAAGTTTTTTTTTTCTTTCTCAAAACCTCAGTTTGTAAAAACGTTAGTTTTTAATAAGCTCATGCTGAATTTTGTTATTGAAAATGCAGAAATGCATGAAATGGGCCAGACGGGAGATGTGTTCTGTCTATATCTAAGAGCAATGGTGAATGCCTTTGGTTAAAGGTAAAGGTGACCCCTAACAATTAAGTCCAGTCGTGTCCGACTCTAGGGTGTGGTGCTCATCCCCATTTCAAAGCCGAACAGCCAGCGTTGTCCGAAGACGCCTCCGTGGTCATGTGGCCGGCATGACTCTCATTGCCGCAGCGCGTAGCATGCGGCTGGAACATGGAGCGCTGTTTACCTTCCCGCAAGCGGTACCTATTTATCTACTCACATTAACTTGCTTTGGAACTGCTAGATTGGCAGGAGCTGGCCAAGCAACGAGAGCTCACCCCATTGCGGATTCGAACTGCCGACCTTTCGATCGACAGCTCATGGTTCAGCGGTTTAACCCACTGGAGATGTAATTTTTTTTTCCTCTGAAATTAACAAAGCTATCAACATTTCATTTGCTGGTAAGTAAAAGAAAGCAATCATTAAAGATGTCAGAGCTTTCAGTAACAATGATAAATTATTAAATTTAACATACACTATAGATCACGGAAGCTTAGGACGAAAATGCCAGAGGGAGATATTACCCCTACATTCATAAACTTCAGTGACATAGTAGCAGCATTTGTTGGTGCTGCATTTAAAAAGGCAGCAGGGAGAGCAAGTGAAGTTGTTCTTTATAGATCTCTGTGAGGTTTATGATAATAAAACAAGGGACCATTTAGCCATATTAATAAAATAGAGACAGTGTCGTACTTGTGGGACTGTGCAGCGTTTTACTGGCTTTTAGTGCTTGGCATTCTATCAAAAGCGATATAGCTAACATTTATTAACTCTTAGGAAGACTTAACAATAGTATAAAATTATTTATATGATTTTATTTGTAGAAAACATAAGTTATCCTTAGTAGCCTGGGTCAGTGCCTAAAGGATGTCACAGAAGAGTTCATTTCAATAGTCAGGAATGCTCAAAGTTCCTGGGGGAGCCTCAGCACATATGCACACTGGAGCCTCATATTTAAGGCACAGGATGCAGCTTTATACTAAGTTATACCATTGGTCCATCTAGCTCAGTATAGTCAGTGTTGATTGGCAGCAGCTCTCCAGGTTCTTAGGCAAGGGACTTTTGAAGCTCTACATGGAGTTACCATAGATTCAACCTACCATGGAACCTTCTGTGTGCAAAGCATGTGCTTCACTGCAGAGCTACAGCCCCTCCCAGATACATACTGGGAACAGTATGTCCTGTTGCCCATTTTCAAGGAGGCACAGGGTGCTATGACATTTTGGAGACTTACAGCGCAATCCTATCCAACTTACACCACCGGCGTAACTCAGCGGTATCCTATCCAACTTACGAGTTACGCCGGTAGTGTAAGTTGGATAGGATTGCACTGTTATTGTGATACTAGCTTTCATAGACGAACCTACTTCATCATGTGCGTTTTTGTGTTTTCATATATTGGTTGAAGCAAAATTGAAGAAAAAAGATAAATGATCAAGGTGGAAACTAAAGATAACAGGAATGGAAAGTGTACATCCCGATCCCTTAACTATGAAAGATGAATATATTATCTAAACATGTCTATGATTGATAGAGCTTCAAAGCATGTGAAAAAAAGATGGGAGACATACTATTTTTGTAGTGAAAGACCCTTTTTTAAAATCCAAGAGGGTGTGTCACTGTTCACCTCTGATAGTTGTTGCTTGTGCTGTTGCTGTGTCAGTTCCAGAGCGATGAAAATTAGAAGATTTTGGCACAATTCCAGGACATTCCTGTGGCAATTCACTTTTATTTGTCCTTGCAGAAAAAAAAGAGTACAGAAGGTCTTGACAGTCCCATAATTGTGCATGTCTACATTCTAGTAGATACTTTTATTTTTCTAAAATAATGATTCCCAACATGGTTTAGTAATCATCTTCATATCAGTTTGGGTCTGTGATGCTGTAGAGGCATTAGAAGGTTAATCATGCATGTAGTGTAGCTGATTATGAGAACTTTGGGGCAAGATGCACCAAATGTAGTCGCGCACCAATGCAGTCATGCCACCAGTGCGTGCGCAGATTGTATTCTGCGGTGGAGTTTTAGGCCCTGGAGGTCTCCCCTGGGTAAGGGAACATTTGCCTGGGGGTAAACCTCCACCACCTACATGGGTCTACTCGCATCTGCACCAGCTACATTGCTGGTGCAAGACTGAGTGGACCCGGGAAAGCAGATCAAGCCCGGAAAGGGGGATAAGGATATCTGCAGCACCACTGCCGCCGATACCGCCAGACAGCAGTATAGCGCACCGCCGGAAACCATTTTATGATAGTGGAACTGTCTTAAACCCCTCTGCACAATGGTATATCGTGTGGCATTTCCTAGGTGGCTGTATTGGGGAAGCAGCAGAATGTGATAGCCAGCAATGGACATCAAGGAAAGAAAATTCAAAGTGAAGATGGGTCAAGGAGAGGGTAATCCTCCGATGAGACGATAAGCTCAGATGAATTTCAACAGTGTTCACTAGTAGGGCTTGCATTAGGAAATGGACATTGAGTGTCAAAGCCATAAAATGTGGTAAATGCATCTCGAAATGAGTACGGCAGCTCTACTGGTTTGTCTTTCATGAGTAGCAGAAAATCGCCTTCCTCTACCAGTAGCTCTTATTCAATTTCAGTGTTCCATTTGTAGAGTTCAACTGCTTTGGTGCCTCATAAGGGGGCTGTTTTCACAGGACATCACCAACAGAATCTCAGAAGCAGAATTTTGGGCTTCATTCATTCTTGGACCATGTGTAACAGGTCCTGGAGATGATGATGCTGTCCCTGTACAGCAATTCCATCTTCTTCTATGGAGCCAAGATAATCTTCTGCTGTGGTGAGAGAGAAACTGCTGCTACTTGTGCAAAAGATTATATGCTCCTAGGTTGTATAAAAGCACTCCTTAGCTGGAAACTAATATGCTCTAGAGTCTAATTGTTATAGCAATCAATGTATATGCCTGCTTGGGCATGAAAAATATGATGCGAAAATCAATTTTCAATTAAATCTTATTTTCCAGTGGCATGGTGCAACCAGAACTGTGCAAGTATAAAGTTGATGCGGGGACAGTTGCCCCAGTGCTGGCATGGGCTGTCCACAGGGTTGACCATTACGCAAGGTTCACGACAATTTGGAATTCTCTAATTTTGCTTTGTTGTTTTTTGGTAACAATCTTCTTCAAAATGTCCGTTTATCACAACATAATCAGTAACAAAAGAACTTTCAAAAAAATGTTTCAAATCTTAAACGTTAATAATAAGTGGTACGCTAATAAAAACAAAAAAAAAACCGGCACTGGGTTAGTACTGGAAGTGATGAAGGAATTTGATACAAGCATCGTTCTTCCAAGGCATCACTTGCATTAGTCTAACTGTGTATCATAGACTATGATTACTATTTCTGGTTTTAGTATTTTTTTTTAAGTATTTCAGTTGTAACTTTTTCCCCCCTAACAGTTAATACATAAATAAAACAAATTGCAACTTTTCAGTGAAGCCCATAAGCTTCAGCTGAGGGGCTGTGTCAGAAGATATAAATGATAGCAATTTTGTTAGTATCACAATCCTCAACTTGAAAGGCTGAACAAACACTGAAGCCTTAGAGCATTCGGAGTCATCTAAAGAACAAGCATGGCTTCATTCTACTGTAATCCTTTTAGCAAAGGCCTCCATCAGAAAGGTGGGGGGGTTGGGGGAGGGGTGTCCCTTCCCCTTCCTAGCTCAGTATTGATGTTCTAGAACACTATTCCAAACATGTGGCCTTTCACTTTATATGTCAGAAGCTTTTTTATTATTATTTGCTTTCTTATTCTAGTAAAACCTCTTGGCAAGCAAAGTCAATAGTTTTAAATTGACCTCTAAGCCTGATGAAATGACTTCCTTAAATTTGGACACTACCACCTTGGGTTTTATTGAACTAGCGGAAGGCGGTAAAGTTCTGTGACTTTTGAAACTATGGTAAAATAACATTCTGTCACTTATTAATTTTACAAAGCAGTGTTGTTGTTTTTCCACAGGATAGTTAGAGCACTTGTGGCTGGTAGCTGTTAACATTTTCAGTGAATGGCTAATAATATTATGAGATTATTTCTTTCTCAGATGAAGAGGGTGTCCTGGAACAACCAGGTTAAGATTTTACATTTTAAAAGCTTCTGTAAACTCATGGGTTAGGAATGATCACTGGAAGTCACTTCCTTTTGCTTTGTACTGCATTCTATGCATGGTCACAGTATTACAAGTTTCTATTTTATACCCAATCCTGATGAAGATATGCAATATTGTTATTAACCTGCACTGAAATATTGTATGAGACAAATATTCTGTACAAATATTCAATACAAATATTGTATGAGAGAAAAAAATATTTTTATTAAGTAGAAACCATTGCTGTATGATGAGATGATCTTGCATTCACAATATCTTCTTGTATAGAGACTGGACAGTACATAGCGTTCGTATTGGTAGAAATATGGCAAATGATTTTGAGACCTATGAGTGTCAAATTACAGGAAAAGTGTGTTTCTCTGGCCACCTTGTTTGAGTTCTATTGATTGTTTTATGTTTGCTGGTTATATTTGGTATAAAATTCCTTAACAGTTTCCTTAAGTATAAAATTGCTCTGGATTCTGATGCACCAGAATATGGAGGACATAACAGGCTTGATCATAATACAGAATTCTTCACTCAGCAGTATTCCCATAACAATCGCAGTAATTCTATTTTGGTAAGTGCATTTTTCCTACTTCATTCTTGCAATGTATTTGTGCAGTGGTAGTAACATTTAAATCTTCTATTAAAATCTGCATTTTGCCTTTGTTGAAATATGGAGGTTGGTGTTTGCATGAAAATCTACGATTAAACTAAAGGTCATTGGTGAATGTGAAGCGGCTTAGGATGAATGATAGTTGGACAATAATATTCCTAAATATTCTTTTAGTTTTTAATACAAAACTACTGACCTGCATCCAACAGTGTTATGAAAGAACTAAGCATGAAGCCATTTTTGTGTGCATTTTGTTGTAATAATGTTTCGTTATTTATTACTTCATTTTTTTGTCAGAGTAACCTGCATGCTTATCTTTCTTTTGCATATAAGTTTCCGGTCTTGCACTGGTTTTCTTAAGTCTTGCCTGCACAAGCTGACATGAACATCCTACATTTTATATCATTAGGATTTTTTTTAGACATAAGGAATGGCTAGTTTAACAATTCTCTGAAGTTCTACGAATGGATTTGTTTTATTTCTTTTAGACAGGGGTTTTCAACGTTGTCAGCTCAGCATACCACCTACATGGTGGCTGCTGAGCCACATACCACCGGAAGTAAGTACCGATGATGTCATCGGCACTTCCGGGTTCCCGCCACGCTTGATGCCTCCCAAAGGTAAGCCAAGGGGGGCAGGAGGACCTTTCTCAAGCCCTGGGAACCCGCGACTTGAGGTCTGCAGGATCTGCAGGGTTCGAGCAGCCGGTTCTAGGACTCTGACGTGGTGCGGTACGTATGCCCTGGCGGCCGCCATCTTAGCTCCCAGGGATCCATGTACCACCAACCGGCAGTCCACGTACCACTAGTGGTATGCGTCCCACCGGTTGAGAACCCCTGTTTTAGACCTCAAAAGATAGTTTTAATTTAGTTCTAAGTTTATCTATGAAGTAAGTTCAATAAAATGGATCTTACTTCCAAAAACTGTTCATTATTCTTATTGTGCCTTAGCAATGTCTAAACCAAACTTTCTTCATGATGACTAAAAACAAAACCCCACAGTTATTAATCATTATTATAGATTGTGTGATGAATTACTTTTTGATCCTTTGACACATCATCCTGATTCATATATATATGAATACACACACACACACACACACACACACACACACACACACACACACACACACACACACACACACACTGTTTTTCTGCTTCTTAGCAAAGCACTCAAACTAATGGCCTCTGTCAAATAAAAATTGGAAGACCAATTATACATATTAGCATGATGTGGATTCAGTGTATCCAGAGTGACATAGGCTTGTGGTGAAGTGATTGTTTTGATTGATTGCATGCCTAGCTCAAGGCTCAACCCACGTTTACCAAGCCTAGGCAAAATAGAATGAAAGGGAAGCATTGGCACAAAATGTGGGTTGAGATCAACACAGTGAAGTAATCACACGCTAATGGCCCAGTCCTATCAAGGGACTATGGCAGAGGATCTCATGATCCGCTGCCATTGGCCCAATTGCATTGGTGCAAAAGTTGCAACAGCACTGTTAGCAAAAATGCCTAGGGGCACCATGCATGAACCAGACTCATTTGGACACCCAAGTGGCACCCAGACACTCCACTAGCTCAGGTAAGGTGGCAGGAGGGGCAGACCGTGGGTGATGGAGGTTCAGGGCATGGTGGGCGGGTAGCGGGCTGGAAGGGGTGGATCTCAGCAGAAAATGTTCATGCCAGATCCTATCCTCTAATTTCCAGCTTGCCCCACCCCCTTCCTCTCCTCAGACTTACACCAGCTACATAGCTGGCATGGGTCTGAGAAGACCCATAGGTGGCCAGAAGACTTACTGAGGGGTAAGTAAAAACGTTTTTTACTTACCTTTCGTTGGCCTTTTGGTTGCTCCCCCACCATAGCACCTGCATGCTATAGCATGGGGGGATAGGGTTGGGCTGTAACTTTATCATGATCCTAGATAGGGATACATTCAGTCCATGTTCTTGACGCATGGTCATTTGAGTTGGCCTCCTAAATTGCCATGCAGCAGAAACCAAGCTATAGATATAACACCTGTATTTCATACATACCTAACCTGCTACCAGTCATTCCGTAGCATTCCAGAGCCATGCATGAGCAGGGGCTAATTCATTCCCATCAGTGCCAAGGAATGTTTTGCATTCACAAACCTATTGAACAACACATGTGGATGCTTAGCTTCATACATATATTGGAGTCCCATCCCCCTATATGCATTTGTTGGATGAAAGTGCTTCTCTACCAGCATCAGGTTATTTATTCAACACGTTTTGTGCAATGTAGGCGTTTTAACTTTTTACTAATAATATCTCTAGATCATTTCTAGCTTAACTTTTTTCATTCTCTTTGATGAAATGTGGAATCTTGGTTGCCAAGGCTTTGTGTCACTTGAAACCATAAAAGAATTATGGAAGCTTATTTGAACATTTCTGGAAGAAATGCTCTGTAATTATTATATGGCTACATTTCACAATCCATGTGCAGGTAAGTATTTACTTCCTACCCACTGCAGAAACCAAGACAGTACAAAGCTGTGTGTTGATCAAGCAGCAGGTCAAATCCTGGTAAAGAATGTCTTAATTCTAAATACCAGCATACAACGTTTTTCCTCCACCACACTAACAATGAATATTTCTAATGCATACCTAACAGTTTAAGATAATAATTATATCACTGATTAAACATAATATATTCTCAACGGGACATAAGTATTGCAGAGGAAAAAGAGAAAACAAACATGTCCAGAGACTGAACAGGTGTAAAGAGGAATCTTGACACGTGCATGTGAAATAAGCATGAGATTAAAAAAAAATTAAAAATGCTAATTTAGTCATGCAACTAACACAGTTCTGAAATAGCAGCAAGCTGTGGCATGGTGACAGCACTATTATATTAGTGACAAAGCCCAGGAGCGTGGGTCACACTTCTCCTTTATATCCCTCAGCAACCCAGTTCACTGAGGGAAAGTGATGGCCAGCTGCGAGGACATCAGAACAAATACCACCTAGAGGTAAAGTTGCAGATGAGAGTTTGGCAGCCAAAAGTAGAACTTCACAAATAGGCACATTCCTGTTCTTTGACTTCTGGGGGACATGGGGTTAAAGTGTAAAACACACTGCAGCCTACCGTTCACTAGACAAATGTTGATATTTCTGTAATTTAAGGCCCAATCCTATACTCGGGATATGCCAGTGTTAACTCTACGTATGCCGCTGCAATGACAGCCCGCCTAAAGCTCATCTGTCAGTGAATGTGCCCTGGGTGCAAGAGCTAGCAGTTCTTTGCTTTGATGCCAAGAAGAGTTGGGGTGCTGTGACATCTTTCTGTCCTGTGTGTGTGTGTGTGTGTGTGTGTAGTTTCTTTGGGGCATCTCCATATATTTGGGGGTGGTGCCTACTACTGTGTTGCTCATTCCTGGTGGCTGGCAGGGGCAGCCCCCCCCCCAGCATTAGTCACTCATTGGCCTTGCACCTGTACAACTCTCCCTGCTCAATCCACCCTGGCGGTGCTTCTCTGGCTGCCAGTGTTGGGGCGGATTGGATGTGGTGACTGGCTCCTTGGGCATCATGTCACGTGGATGACACGCCAGCATCATGGTGATGACATACTGCTGTCTAGAACCTGCTCCCTGGATAACAGGCTGTGTCTGTGCTTCCGTGGGTGCTGGGCATGTTACTCGGAAGGGCTACACCAAAGTTGCTTTGCCAGGACAGGTTTGGCATTTGGCCCTTCTTGCACTGGTGTCAGTGCACTATCGGCTTGTTGTTGCCAAGACAGGTTTAGGATATGATGGACGTCACGCCAGCGTCTGTGCGCCATTGGTGTGGCATCTGAATAGTATAGGTATTGTAGTAACTGTAGGTAGGGCTATCAGAAGTGGGCAATTTTGTTCCATGCTTGTATGCTAAAGGACGTCTGGCAGATTGAACAGGATCCAAAGGCTGTTGTGCTTGTGCAAGGGGAGTCACCAATTTTTGCTGGTTTTCCTCTTTGAGCTACAACCCCTCCCCATACTATTCTGAATGGTCTTCAGGAATGGCGTCTTGGGGTTGTTGCAGCAGGAAGGAAACAGGAAGGCCCCGTTTCTTGAGCTGAACTTCAGTTACAGTGCTCTAGGTCCTGTGTACATCCAATGAGTCGTTCCTACGGAAAAAAATATATTGGGCATAATTGTGCACATGTTCAGTCTCACATTGCTGCAGTTCATGCTCCAAGATGAGGAGGAGGTCAGGATAAAATATTCATCATAAACCGAGCCAGCTATTGATAATAATGGCAGTGCACCTTCAGTGCTTTAGCCAAAGCTGCGCATGAAAGGCCTGGTATGCCACAGCCCATCTGTCTGAAGCATTTACACATGCCCATGCATCACCAAAAATAAAATAAAAAAGTGAAAACCAGCAGGCCCACATAAAATTTAACTACAAAATAATAAGTGCGTATGTGTGATTCAAAATGGGGTATATGGCTGAATAAAACTACTTCAATCTGTTGGAGAGAAAGAGGAGGGAGTTGCAATAGAGTGTACTGTGAAATATCATGTGAGAAAGAGAGTGATAAATTGAAGTTGTAAGGTCCATTACACTGAGAACTTGCTTACTGCAGATATGATGCTGGCATATGGGCATACATGCATTCTGTTATACAGGAACAGGTTTTAAAGCTATTAACAGTTTTAAAACCCAACAGACTAGCTGGAATCCAGATACACACTAATTACCCAAACACCTCATCTCTCCACTCATCACTAATCTAAATAATATTTTCCTTGCTAGTTTTGCTTCCTTCCTGGCTTACCCCTTCCAGGGTCGCAGTTATGTTCATAATTACTGCAATGCTTACCACCAAATGGTACTCATTTGCTAACTGTTTTTAATGATGTAGGCTGACCTTTGATTAAAATGTGTTCTATTTTTCTTAATACAAGATAAATTAGGCTTTCACCCCCCTTTTGTCGTCTCTATAAATGGATGAGAATGTTGTGGTTACGTGCTACCACTTCCAGGGCGCTGCTGTGACCTTGTGTGAAATCCTGGTCTCGTTTTTGCGGCATCCTGTTCCAAGAACAAAGTTAACAAATTGGAGAAAATTCAAAGGAGACCAACAAACATTGCGAAAAGTCCCGTTTTCTTATACCGCAAGTCATTGGCAAGGATATATTTCTGCTTTTCTTAGAATAGTTTTTTTTTTTTTTTAGTAATAAATGATGATGATAAGGTAAGTGCTAAGAAACGTAAGTGGCAACTGAGCATTTAGCCTGGAAAACAGTTATGATGGGTGGTCATAGTCAGAATACCATTTTAGATTCCCGGGCACTTGTTTCATGTTTCTAGAAGCTGAAGCTACCAGAGGCCGACCCTCCCTTACTCACTGGCATGAGGCGGCCCCGCCCCCTCACCTTCGGAGCCATTCAAGGCGGCAAAGGCAACGCACAGGGATTCGCTGCCTTGAATGGCTCCGAAGGCGAGGGGGCGGGGCCGCCTCGTGCTGGTGAGTAAGGTAGTCAGAGAGGTGCGGAACGTAGCGTTCCGCCCCACCTAGAGCAACGCCAGTGAGAGTAGGGAAAGAGCCCTGCCTGAAACCCCGGAGAACTGTTGCCAGTCAGTCTCGAAGAGAGCGGCAAACTAGATGGACCAGTGATCTGACTCTGTATAAGGCAGCTTCCTGTATCCCTAACGCTATTAAGAACATACAAATAACTCTGCTAGATTAGGTCAAGGTTCCATCTAATCCAGCATTCTGCTTCCCACAGTGGCCAACCGGGCCTCCAGAAGATTTACACGGAGAGCTTGAAGGCAACAGCTCTCTCCTGTTGTTTTGTTATGTAGCAACTGGTATTCAGAGGCATTCTGAACCTGGAGTCGCATGACATGGTTGTGTAGCTGAAGCTAAACAAACCTGTAAACTGCCTGGATGGCATAAGGTGTTCTTGGATCTCTCTGGAGGAAGAGATAAGCAGTGGTAGCCACACATTTTTCAAAGAGGCAGAGAGATGCATGCTGACCATGTCATACATTCCCTCCCCGCCCCCCTTGTAGATTATGGCTATAACATTGATTTTGTTTCTTTCAGCACAGCATGATATGGAGGCCTGACATAATCTCAATTAGCTGTCATTTTTCTCAGCTGTTATGCAGCAATATGTGACAATGTGTCTACGATGTGTGTTACAGTTTTATTGCACAAATTAATGTGGACATTTAGTGATGTTAACATTCAAAATAGATCATTTTCTGGGCAAATATTTGCAAATATAGTTATTTTGTGCGTTCCATTAGATATCTAGCATGTTTTCCATTTTAAGGTTCAAAGAAAATTGAAGGACCGTAACACATCCTTATGCTCCGATGTTTTGTGATTGAAACGGTAGCTGTTCCTCCTCCTACGCAGGCAGGACCGCCTATTTGTACTTCCTCCCCTAACTTTGTTTCCCGTGCTCAACTTCTCCCCCCACTCCCCTGACCCAGAGTGGGAAAGCAGTTGGTACTGTGGCTGGGAGTGCCAGGATTTGCTCCATATATTCCCATCGTTCTGAGCTGCGTGGCTAAGCAGCTGCTCGGAGCAGGCAAGCAATTGGAGCAGAAATAAAGGAAGCTGTTGAGCACTGCTATTTGCTCCACACCTTAATTACTCCATGCTGGGAGGGAGGCAAAGTAACAGCAACAGCGGTGTGTTCACTCAGAACACATTGCTCAGCCAGACCACATGATATCCTGCAGCACCTCACAACAAGCAGACGCCATTTGAATGATGTAGAGGTGGCAAGCAGTGGTGATTCATTCACAATTTTGGGACAAGCATATCTCCAGCTATCACTCTTCTACTGATTTCATCAGCTTCCATATTTCTTAAGAAGGGGTTGTAAGTGGTATCCTGAAAGGGGCTTCATGACGCCTCTCCTGTTTTCCCATTTAAAAAAAAAAATCAGCACTGTTACTAGCATTGTGGTACTACCTGTTTTTCATCAGTACCTCACAGAGGCAGAAGGATGGCAACTCTGTCTCCTTCCTCTTCTGAGCAAGAAGCTCCTCCCTTCCCAGTGGCGTCACTCCCGTGAGGCGACGGGAGCGGGCCGCTACGGGGTGACGCGCGCACCCCCCGCATGCGTCACCTCCATCGCCCTCCGGACGCTCCGAGGCCGGCCCGGGAGCCGGCCTCTGAGCGTCCGACCCCGCCGGCGCTCCAGGGCCTTCTGAAAGAAGGCCCAGGCAGCGCATTAATACGGGTATTTTTAGAATTTTTGCACATGCGCAGACCGTTTTGAGGGCAAGAAGCCCTCCAAAACGGTCTCTGTGCATGCGCAAAAATGGTAAAAATACCCATATTGACGCGCTGCCTGGGAAGGCCCTGGAGCGCCGGCCGGGCTGGACGCTCTGAGGCCGGCTCCCGGGCCGGCCTCGGAACGTCCGGAGGGCGACGCAGGGCGGAGGGAGGCACCCGGGGCAGGGTGCAGTCGGGTTGCCCCCCCAAAGAGTCTCGCTAGGGTGACGCGCGCCCCCCCGCCTTGGGGTGACGCACGTCCTAGTGACGCCACTGTCCCTTCCCCCCAGGAAATGCAAAGTTAGCATTTGGTAAACATTAAGCAGCGGTAATGAGAGCTAGCCTCCAAGGTGTAAATATAATGGAGAGGAATGGCAGCTCCCTGTTCCTCTTTTCCTGAGCAAGCAGTGTTCCCTTCTGTTTAAGGCAAAGGCCATACTAAGTGCCAAGCAGTAGTACCAGCAGTTCATGCATGACCAAAATGGAGCAGAGTAGCAATTTTTTGTTTCTCCTCTCCTGAGCTAGTAGCTTCCTGTTCCTCTCATGAGGTACAGGGTTGGAGTATTGTAAGTGCTAAACAGTGGTACTGAGGCCTGATAAGTTACAGGTGTGTCCCCATATCCACGGATTCGCTATGCACAGTTTCAATTATCCACGGATCGTGGAAACCCCCCCCCCCGGGCTTTTACTTTTTTCCCAGTAAGCTTTGTTTCTTCCTTAAACAAACAGGAGAAGCAGCCTCTGGCTGCTTATTGCAGGCAAGTAGAACGAGACTAAGTCTTAGTCTCGTTCTACTTGCCTGCAATGGAGGCTGCTTCTCTGTTTTAAGGAAGAAACAAAGGTTGCTGAAAGAAAAATAAGCGCTGGGGGTGTGTGCACACGCCTGCCCACAGGGGAGGCAGGGTGGGGGGCCCTCACGAGTCCATGGAGGGGGTGTTCGCTCTTATCCACCGTTTCAAGTATCCATGGAAGGGCCTGGAACATATCCCCAGCAGATATGTGAGGAGTACTGTATAGCAGTATTGAGGCCTAGCTTTGAGCTACAAACACAATGGAGAGGGGTGACATGTCTCCCTCCTCCTCTCCTAAGTAAGCAGCTTCCCCCCCCCTTCTGTGAAGAGGCACAGGACTGGAGTATGGCAAGAGCCCAAACAACATTACTCTATGAGGCATGAACTCAATGAAACAGGTTGGCAACTTCCCATTTCTGTCCTCTCCCAAGCAAAAATGGTCCTTTTTTGCCGTATCAGACACAGCATTGGCAAGAGCCAAATGATAGCAAGAGCCAAATGATAGCACTGAGGTCCAGCAGTTGAGACGCAAACAAAATGGAGAGGAATAGCAGTTCCCGGTCTCCCATCTCCCTTGAGTAAGCTGCCCTCCCTCCCCTCTGCAAGATGAGCAATAGCACTGCTGCCCAGGAGTTGGGTCACGTGTTGGAAACTGACCCAACAGCCTCATGGCCATGATGAAATAATTCATGTACCAGGGTCTTCCACCAGGCTCACAAGTTTCCCGTCTTGCCCTATGCTTGCCTGTTCTGCCCATTAATCTTTTGAGGATCAGAGCACAAATCAGGAGTCTGGGGAACTTATCATCAAACCAAATATAGGTTTGATTAAAAAGGGGTGAGGGCGGGGGAAGCTGGTTTGTACACTGGAAAGAGCCAGGCAGTTCAGAGAACCTTTATGCTCACTCACCCTCCATTGTGTCCTGAGAGAATGTCATGTACTCAGCCTCTGAAGAAGTTCCTGAGAAGAAATGTCTGACGGGAAATTGGTTAAAAGAATAAGGCCTGACAGGCAACCAGGCAATACAGGGACCAGGGACCAGGCAATACAGCCAACTATCTAGCAAATCTCATCAATTCTCCCTCAAAATATAAAAAAAAAAATTAAAAGGAAAGTGCCTTCAGGTAAAACACAGACAAATATGGCTGAATGACAAACCCCCAGTGTATGTCACAATGGCAGATCCAGCCTGATAATTCCTGACAGGACGCTAATACAGTATCATTATTTTAAAAACAAAACAAAAAACCATATGATTTTAAAATTGAAATTGGTTATTTTTTCAAAGATTTTTTTTAATTATTCCATTGGTTGTATAATGCAACCTGTATAATATGCACAGCTTTTCCATGTGGATTTATATTGCAAGTGTGCAGATGCTTGCAGTGGAAAGTCGGTTCTACGAATACCATACTCTCCTGCATCATTCAGGCATATTTTAATACCGCAAAACCAGTCACTCTTTTCTTTATCTCTTTGGTGGCCATCTAGTTATCACTGATAGAAATCGTCCACATCTTTCAAGCTGAATGATGGATTTGAATACAGCGGCTTTCTACATTGTGCTAATTTCTTTGTTACAAACTGCCAGCTGCTTACATTTGTGCCACTTTGTTTATTTCAAAGATTTGGAAATGATTTCTCTAGCACTTAAATCTGCAGAAATAAGTACAGCAGCTTAGAATTATCTATTTTTTTCCTTTATCCATAAATTTTGAGGCATTTGACTCTAACCAACTGTATTTTGTATTTCCTTCCCTGCTGAGCAGATTTGTAGGAGTTATTTATCACTAAAACCTTAGGGAGAAAACACTCTGTTCACTGACGAGAGCCGAGATGCATTGGACATGCTACAGTCTGGTTCGATGAAGATCAGCTGTTCTTTTCCTTTTTTCCTAAAGCTGTTTGCTTTACACCTTTCATTCCGGTTGCAGACTATAAAAGCTTTTCATGCCGTCAGTCAGGCTCTTGCTTGGAGATAACATGGCTGAAAATAGCATTATATTAGGAATGCCGGGAGAACGAGAGCCTTAGCCACTAGTGTTGTCAGAAGGGAAGCCTGCAATCTTCCGTCATCTGCTGCCTTTTTTTCTAATTGCTTTGTTATTGAGTTCAGTTTACATGATCAATTGCATTCACCAGTGTGTAAACCACCACATATCAAGGTAATTGGTAAACAGAACGTATCTGTCATGTTTTGAGTTGCAGGTCTAATCTGTGTTTGGAAGGAGCATTGTGCACAACGTACTTTTCTCCCTGTTAAGAAAAATATTTTTGGAGTCCAAGAAAGAAATGAAGCATCATCAGATTAAGTTTGGGTGTGTGCGAACGTTTAAGTGAACAAATCTTTACACAATTTGCAAAGACAAACGCATTCTCTGTTCAGGATTTAATATGATAAACGCCTCTTTCAGCACTACGAACCTGTAGGTTCCTCCAATACCTTGCTGTGTCATATATCTTGTATTTACCAGTATAAAATGACATCACAGACCTGGGGCAGCTTTAATTCAGAACACAATAGAGCTCAAATACAGCGGTAAGAGTTTGTCATTTATCACCGTACAGTATATCGACCTGGATGTCCTCAAATGTCTGAAACTGGTGATTGTAAATCACATGGAGCCCTCTAGTGGTAATTGCATTTAAACCTAACACCATATCAAACTTTAGAAAGTGGCAAAGGTAAAGGAACTGCATCGTTTCAATTACCTTGTAGGGCCTCTGGAGAGAATGCACTGAGTCCATAATTGTACTCTGCATTTAATTAATATTGATGGCACATTTCATAAATATGTGGGTCCTAAATGCATATTTCCTGCTCAAGTGGTGGTGCTTTACTTATTTAGAATTATAGCCTTCTTCCCCATCCCAAAGGCTTTCTGCTCACAGTCTGTAAGACATTTCCCTTCTTCTTTCCAGGTGTACATTCCAAGCAGAGTGGCCATAGTCCTTCAGAATATGGATATCCAAAACTGAAGACCACCAACCTACAACTACTGCAAATACCAGGCAGGATTTTGATGATACTGATACCCAGGATTGACAGTTTGGAAACGATTTCCTATGTGAAGAGATATTAATACTGAGAGATTAAAAGATATGCTTATTATTTATTTATCATTACTAAGCTCTCCAATCCCAAAATGCATATTCAAAGGAGCCACGTATAAAAGCATTGTCTGAAATCTCATGGTGTAATTTCGGAACGGTTGGTATCCTCAAAAGTATGGCTCCGCTGTATTTATTAGGAATAATGTGATCTGTTGCAAAATTCAACTCACGTGATGTCTTTGTAAATTCTGATTTTTTTAAGCATACACTTTAGTTTTGATGACTTTGTTCTAATGTCATTTATAATGTTGTTTTGTGCAACTTTTTATTAGATTACTATTTTGTAATTGATAGGTAATTGTTTTATTGCCACGAAAGGCAGCCTTAATATAGACATCTTGGACACTCTGGATTCCAGGTTAAAAAGTTTATAAAAGTACTTAGTATGCGTACTTTAAACCACTGAAAAAAGAGAGCTTGTTGAATTTAATGAAATCCTTGCAAGAAAAATGTTTTAGGGATAGTTCTAACACTGGAGTGATGATAAAATCAGACATCGGTCTCACGACTTTCCCATTGTCAGGCTGTGTAACTATGAGTGACTTCATTTCAATTGTGCCTAACTTTTCTACTATGACTAAACCGAAATCTTAACATCCTGATTTGTAAAGAGTTTTGACTTTAGTGTTTGGAGTCGTGTGTATCAGTGTATACCTTTTTGAGGAGAGCAAAAAAGACCATATCGTACTAAAAAATACTTTGAGGATTCTGCCCTGTGCGGTAGGCACAGTAGTTTTTGATTATAAGAGTGATAGCATTCTAAAAAAATGAAATTAAAATGATCATAGGGGGCTCAAAACCTTTGACAGCGCAATCCTATCCAACTTACACCACTGGTGTAACCAGTGGTGCAGCGAGAACAGGAGACCCCAGAAAGGAAATGGGATTCAAATCCCCTTCAAAGGGGATTTAACTCTCCCCTCCCCTCCAAAGCGTCCTGCCCTGCCCTCCCCTATTGGTTACTCCAGTGGTGTAAGTTGGATAGGATTGCACTGTCGGTGTCTGGGGCAAGGAGCCAAATATGCCTCCTGCCTGCTGCCACTCTCCTGCTGCTGCAACCGCTGCTTTCCTCTGCTGCTACAACAGCAATGCGCCAAAAGCGCTGTTCCATTCTCTTCAGTGTGCTGTATTGAAAAAAGAGGAGAACAGAGAGGAAGCGGAAGAGAGGAGAGAGATGGTCTAGAGTGTCTCTCAAAAGACTCTTCTGCACTTTCTCTTCTGCTCTACCCCTATCTTCAAATCCAGTGAGTGGAAGAGGACGAGTGGGGATGGCTGGGATCAAAGTGGAGCTGGCAAAAACAATGGTGTTGGTGGTGGAGCCCCAGCCTGAGGTCACCTGTCTTTCTTCTGAGCCTGCAATTTTTACATTCTTTACTCCTTGATATTTTCTTACATAAAGTATGTCAGAGCCAGTGACACAGATAGCACTATAAGCGTGCAGCTTTCCTACAACATTGGAAATGATGGTCTTTCTTCTTTCTAGTTAAAATATCTATTTTGTTAGTCAGGAATAAACAGTGAAAGCAAATTATTTTAATCAACCCAGATAATAATTTGGAATGGTGGTGGTTTAAGATCATTTATTACAAATATATGCGTTGTAAATGTTAGGACTATTACATAAAATAGGTTTCTTTTGAATGCTGCTTTATGGAGTTACTGAAATGTCTCGTACATGTCTGAATATAAAGAAACATTGCTTAAGCCCCCAATCCTATCCTCTTCCCCCACGTGCAGCTGTGCCAAAAGGAGTGTACTATATCTAGCAGGGGGAGGGCGGATCGGGTGACTTCAGATGGGAAAGGAGATTTAAATTCCCTTAACCCCCCCCCCCCCGGTAAGCCTCTCACTCCGCAATGCGTCTCTTCAAACCTTTATCAATTATTTTGCTGGCGCAAGTCTGAGGAGACAAAGAGGGCAGGGAGGCTGCCAATGGGGGGGGGGGTTTAGGATCCAACGTGTGCCATTGCCACTGGATCCACCCCTCCCGCAGCCTCCCCGCCCCCTGTTCCTCCCTCGTCTGCACCCACCCCTGCCACTGCCTTATCTGGTCTGGCGGACCAGATAAGGCAGTGGCAGAACCAGCAACGGACAGGGAGTACTGCTGCCTCTTGTGGCAGTGCTGTGTGCTCTATCAGCTGCCATTTTACAACAGTGGAACTCAACCTGGATAGAGTTGGGCTGTCAGTTTGTTTATGGCCAGTTTAGATATGCCATTGTCATAAAAGTATTAAATAGACAACATGTTGACAAAAGGCATTCCTGTTTAAGATTATTTGAATCAGGCGTTTTAGTCGCACTATATAAATGTCAACGTACTTGTTACAGTATTCACAGTGTACATAAGTAATATATAAATGCCTTGCTAAAATGTTGCTGTGGTTATCATTCTTGAATAAAGGTCTAAGCACCATTGTGGTCCACTTGCCACTTTAGCAGAGCATCCTAAGAGCCAGTGTCTTCTTCCCAAACGTCTCCTATAACATTTGTATATTAAATGGGCAAGTTAAATTGCATAGTTGCTTCCTATAGCAGCAGCATTCCTGGAAGCTGGACAGTGTTCCTGTGAAAACGACCCACTTCATTTCATTCTGCCCATATGATAACATATTGAGCCAGTTGGACAATATTCATCTGACTGGTCCCACACAATTCCAGAAATGCTTGTTCCTGGTGTGGGCATGTTCTAGCAGCCCCATCTCAGTACCCATGTCAGTTTGTAAGTTTCTTTTTAATTGCATGGGGAGCAGTTTGTCCAAACCACACCTCTGTATGCTATAGGAAAACTGAGTGGAAAGACCAGGATGTGTGTGTACCATAAGTGTGCACATCTGTAATTATGTGGGACCAGTCAGGCAAAGTATCTTCCAAACTGGTCCAGTGATGTTACCAAAGACTTGTGGGAAGAAGCTATGCAAACTGTCTGTCTCCCTGTGAAGATACCTCTCATAACACAAAAATTATCTCACTTCAGTTCCTTGAGAAAAGAGTTACTCATAAATATTGTACTGTAGCTTCTGAGAAATAATATATTCGATAGTATTGATTAATGTTCTACCTGTTTTTCACTTACCAGTTTGTTAAATAGCCAAATAAGTGGCTATTCTCACATTTAAACACGTGGTGAATCAGTAAACTATTTTACATTTAAACTTTAAATTTGGAGGTGAAACAGAGAGCTCAAAAATATGTGATATTTATGCTAAAGGAATTATGAATATATAATGAAATTTTACAGGCCCTCTGTCTTGGCTTGTAAATGCAGTGCAAGGCAATTGTCCTTGTCAACGTTTGTGCAATGAAAGCAATAAATATGTAATGTGTTTAGAAATAACATTATATGCAAATAAACAGAGATGTTTTTAAAAGAAATGTGTGTGGTGTTTTGGTATAATAATTTAAATCTGGTGTCTAGATTACTGATACTTGTCAGAATCTTTAAGCAAAAAACGTTGGCATCAGCAGAAGCAACTTAGGACTGTCGAATAATTATAATCTTTTCTGCTCAAAACCACAGCGGTAGTGAAATAACACAGAATGCTTCCATCTGATTTACAAGATTGCCAAATCGCAATTCTCGCTTGAATGTCAAGTAGCTATATTGCTGAGATCAAGATTTTCAAAGTATGTTTCTCTTCACATACCGATGCCTGGAAAGCAACTGCTAGATATACTAACCTAGTGGGACTGCTTCCTAATAAACATATGGAGTGCCACCCAGAGAGTCTACCTTTTAGAACGGGAAGACAAACTCTTTTCATGACCATCTATAGTGATAACATTTGTGGATCAAGTCATCGACATTGCATTACTTTCCATTTTATAATATCAGCCAAGGATTGATAGAAGCTTGAAACCATCAATAGGGATGTGAGTATTCTGTTAGTTCCTTCTGCTACCTACAACCCTTAAAACAATTTTCCTCTAATGAAACTCCATTCATTTAGTAAATTCCACTCCCTCTAAGGGTTGAACTAGATGATATGCTAAAACACATCATCTGCTCTTCTGCTCCTGTTTTATTTTCTTTAGAAATAGCTGTGGCTAATCCAGAGTGGGACCATGATGCATGGCAAAGATCTTTTCTCGTTGTTTTCCTAGTACAATCACTCACTCCACCCGCCTACCCCGCCTGAAGGGGCTATTCACCCCTGAAGGTGCTGTTTCTCACTGCTACCTACATGCATACCTGGGGCTGCTGGACCGGAAAAGTGCATGCATTCGCTCTTTGAATTTGAGGAAATTTTCAAGTACGAAAGTAGAAATTGCTAAATAGAAATGGAAGTGAAGTGGAAGTAAGACTCTTCTCCAATGGGAAAGGCAGAGCAAATTTTCTGTAATGCAGGAAGTCAGAAAATTCTTCCTCCAAATGAGAGTGATTATACTTGTTAAGATAAGACTGGGTTGTGACCAAAATCTTCACACTGTAAGGCATGACACTATCACGTTCAGAATAGATTGCAGCAGAGCACTGTAGTCTGCACTTCCTTTGAAATTAATTAATTCAGAGTTGTGGCAGCCCATTTGCTGGAGGCCTTGCTCCCAAGAAATGCATTACATTCCTTTGCTTGTAATGTAAAAGTGATCAGATTTAAATTTCTTCTCTTTATTTTTCTTCTCAGGTGATGTCTAGGAATTAATGGTTGAGAGTTCATGGACAAGAAAAAAATTGTTCTGTCAGGGGGTTGCCCTGTGAGCACGCTAATTGTGGTGATTGAAATTTAATATTTACAACGCAATCCGACTTAACTTTTGTGCCGGTATAACCAGCGGCGCAGCGAGAACGGGCAGCCCCAGAACGGAAAAGGGATTCAAATCCCCTTTAAATTCCTCTTTTGGAGGGGATTTGAATTCCTTTTCCGTTCTGGGGCCTCCCGTTCTCGCTGCGCCGCTGGTTATACCGGCACAAAAGTTAAGTCGGATTGTACCGTTAGACTTTTTTTTTTAGTTTGTATGACACACTCACACAGTTCAGAGAGGGGAAAGACGAGATGCACACACCCTAAGCACACCTTAAAAGGGTATAGCCCAGCCTAATCTCATAGTGTCCTAGACATCCAGAAATACTGAGAGAACCAATAACTTTCCTTATCACTGGCATGGCCACTCCGTTCCATTTATATTCCAGAAATTACCTTTTGTTTGGTGAGTGGAGTTTGAAATATTTCTCTCTGGGGTACATGAACAAGCACTTCCTAATCATCCCTCATGGTGGTAGAGGGCATTACCCGTGGCAGTTGGAATGAAGTGCAGAGTTCATTTGTAAAGAATATGTACCATTCCCAGTGTACTGCAGGCCGTTCTAGTCGGGAAGATTAGGCTCTGTCAGGGATCTTCCAGGTCCCCTCCTTGAAATGTTTAGTTTCAGTTTAAAAAGGAAACTTCTAGGGCTTTTGCTTTATGGAGGAGAAGGAAAAATGTGTATTTAGTGTTTATCCAATTAACAGAAAATTAAGTATATGGAACCGTGGTATGCTGAAGAAGCAGTTGAGGCTCTAGAACTCCCAGGTGCCCTTTGCCCCTTTTTACCTTCAGATGAATGAATCCCTCATGCATTATATTGTGACCAATCTTCCCCTGTGTGGTTCTTAAATTCTTTTTGCTGACACCCGTTAACGTTATTAGCTTTGATTGCTTTGCATGTTGCTTATTGTATGTGATTTTTTTTAAAGTGTTCTGCTTTTAATGGTGGTGTACTGTTTGAGGACCTTTTGATCGGAAAGCAGCAAAGAAATGCCTGAATAATAGCATTACCTGCTCTGACTTTGCGACTGTCCTGAAACTCTTTTGCCTCTCTCCACTCCTGCCCCCAGGAGCCATTTTCAAGTGTGAAAATGTGCGGAAGGGAGGGAAAGACTCAAAAACTGTTTTGAACTCAAGTTGGAGTTGATAAACGTGCAGATGCTTTGGAGAGGGAACCAAAACAACACCGGAAGCAGGGAATGTGAGAAGAGATGACAAATGGCTTCTGGTTCAGAACCAGGTACAGAGGTCGGTAAAACTATGTAGGCTGAGGAAGCACATTTTACTCTACAATGCAATCCCTTCAAAACCTGTATCTGTTTCTCTTTGAACTTACTTCTGAATATTGCCTATCATTATATTAAAAAAAAGCAAGTACCTTTGATAGGTATACAGGGTAGATGCACCTTCGACATAACCCCAGATGCATGGGAGCCATCTTTCCATGATTTGATCTCACACTGATGGGAGCTGGGTTTGAATGATGTCATCATGTGGGCAAGTTCAGTCTGCAGCAAAAAAATAACAACCATGGGTGCATCATTCCGATACTGTAAAGCACCTGAAGGGTTTGTCAGTCTGCCCCCGCGCTGGGACTTCCTACAGCCAATCTCTGTCTATCTTCTGCACCATCCGTACCTTGCCCTTCATCAAGCCAGGTGAACAAACATCCCAGAAAAAGGGCACCCACTTAGCCTGAATGCAGTCTGCTTGACCCCTAAGCATTATAAAAGCCATATCTCCAAGCTAACCCACAGTCTGAGCAGCTCATTAAAGTAGCAACATAGGTGTCCTCATCCTGCCTTGCTTTGTTCTGGCCTGCTGTTGGACTGGTTCTCTGGACGCTCCATCCCAGCCCGACCCTGACTATACCTTCTGCTTTTGACACTCAGCCTTACTGACTTACCCAGTCATCCCTGGTCCTGGTCTTGATGATACATTTTGTTTCTGACCATCTGCTTTGTGAGGGTTCTTCTATCAGCTGTTCTAGCCATAGCAAAGACCAACAGATGCAACCCTTAACTGTGTGGGATCTGCTCATAGAAAAGTGGTCCCATCACAGTTGTGGCTATGTCTAAAGGGCACCTTTGACCTTTACTATTGCAATTCATTTTCTGAGGCTTACTGCTACAGCTGTGAGTGAGTGAGTGAGTGAGAGAGAGAGAGAGAGAGAGAGAGAGAGAGAGAGAGAGAGAGCAGATATCCAAGAAAAGGAGATGACTGTCAGAATGTCCTTCGTTGGCTATTGATGCGTTTTGTTCCTGTGGTCCATTGTCACCGCTTGTGATGAAGACAATAGGTAGTAAAAGCCACTTCTTCTGCCTTATTTTTCTGACCTTAAGTGAATGAAAGCATTCTAACGTTTTGCTCTGACTTACTAACATTGTTCTTAACCAAGCAGACTGCCAAGTTAATTACAGAGCTAATTTCTTTTGGACCTGAGCCTGGCTTTGGGGCATCCTTCATTTCTTTGAAGCATTATATGGAAACTTTACTTCTGTGAACCAGTTGCAAGACAAGGAACAGGCACCTTCTTTTGTAGTCCCTGAAGTGCTGTGTTCGTGCTTTTCTTCAGGCGATACGCATATCCTGGCTCCTGGCTCTTGTGGTTATTTTAGACAGCTGGCCCTGAACCAGCTGTATAAATGTGCACAGCCAACAGCTAGTATAATATGTAGCGGCTAAGAGACTGAACAACAAATTAGGAAGTCACCAATTTGAATCTCGTCTCTGCAATTAACTAATTTGGAGGCCTTAGGAAAGCCATTCTTTTTCGGCTTCAGGTGCCGTCTACCTGGGGAGTATGAGGGGAAAAAAGCCAGCCTGCTCTACAGGGCTGTTGTGTAAGCATTATAACAAGATACTGTGAAGCATTTTGAAGACTTGAAAAGCTATATTCAGTCAATTCTTGTTATCCGCTGAGGTTTTGTTCCTGGAAAACCTAGCGGATACCGAATCGGCAGATACTGAATCATTGATCCTATGGGGAAAATGGGGTTAGGTTCCTGCGGACCCTCTTCGCTATCCACTATATTAACTTTATGGACCTGAATCTTATCTTGAGCTCCTGACCTGGGTGATAGTGAGGGCAGCTGAACATCTCCAACATTTTAATATTTGTTTCTGTTGTATATCGAGAGCTATTTAAAACAGATGGCAGTAGGGACAACTGAGTCTATCGCAGGATTTATTCCAAACATTCAGTAAGCAGACCACTTCTGCAAGGTATATTTTTTAAAGATATATCCACCACAGGCATATTACTTAACCCAACTCAGAATCGGCTGCTTGCAATATATAATATAATATACAGTATTTATATACTGCCTTTCTTGGTCATTGGATTTCTCCTCTGACTTTAATCCAAGGCTGTGTACATGGGCAGGCTGTCCTAACCCCCCCCCCTTGGTTTTTTTTACAATATATATAAATGTCCAGTCTTTCATGAACGGCTAATTTCCAGGTGGTATCCTTTTTACAGTCTGACAATTCTGCTGGCTGGCGCCTCCCACACTCGACCGACGCAGCTGGGAGCTCTTATCTCTCCTCCTGGAGGCTTTCACAGCTTTTTGTCGACGGCGTGTCTCGAACGTATCAAGTTCACCTGTCTTCGGGCTTTGCAAGGTGGCAGCTCTCCCGACTGAGCCAGACTCTTGTGCCCATCACAGCCTATTCCTTCTTCCCCAGGAACTGGAGTACCAGTCCTTAGCTGGCTTACTGAAACGCACAGCTTCTTCTCTCTAATTTTTTTCTCCATTCCTTAGCTGTTAACAACCTGCAGTTAATGTGTAAACTTGAACAAGCAACCTTATCATGCACTCAGTTAAGAGTCATTCTCCCATCTGTAAAGCCCAGACCACCTTATAAGAGTCATTCTCACACTCATGAATGGCTGTGAAGAGACCGGGAATGGGGCAATGTAAGTTACACTTGTTGTACTCCTATTTGAGTCTTGGTTGTTGTAATGTGTATGAAGATCTTCTCCATGGAGGCCCCACTTTGTGGAAGTTTGTTTAGTGCCCTTGATGTGTGTTTTCTTCATCCTCTTGTTGATATTGGTTAATATGTGTATTAGTGTATTGATTGTTTGCAGTGCAGTTCTTGTAAGTTGCCTTGTGTCTGCTTGGTGAAAAGCAGGATATTTTTTTAAAAAATATATATTTTAGCTGTACTTTGAGAACGTTACAGGGGCACTATGGGTCTAAATCGGGGGTTCCCAAACTTCGGAGGCCTGGGTTCCCCCTGGTACCATCCAAATATCTGGAGAACCCCCTGCTAATTAGTAGCTACTTAATTAGCTACTTAATTGGATTAATTAATTAGCTAATTAATTAATCATTTGCGGAAACAGCTGGTGACTTGGGGGTTTAAAAAGTACGATCCCCAAGTCATCAGCTGTTGCAGTGCTTGAGAAAGGGCTTGGATCTTTAGCACTGTGGCTTTCGTAGCGCTAAAGATCCAAGCCCTTTCTCAAGCACTGCAACAGCTGATGATTTCGGGCTTTAAAAAGAACGTCTTTTTAAATCCCCATGTCATCAGCTGTTTCACGCTAGAGATAAGGGCTTGGATCTTAGTACTGCGCTAAAGATCCAAGCCCTTATCTCTAGCCCGAAACAGCTGATGACTTGGGGATTTAAAAAGACGTGTCCAATGTTATCAGCTGCTGATCGCAGCAGTTGATATCTGACAGCCTCTGGCGTACCCCCGCCTGATGGTCTGCGTACCCCTAGGGGTACGCGTACCACAGGTTGGGAAGCCCTGGTCTAAATGGTGGGAGTTAGGGGTGAGGCTTGTGGGTTTTATTAAGCCCACTTTCACAATTGGAGCACTGCGCTGCAGAGCATCCTTGCCATACCCAATAGCAAAGTTCAGAAAGAGCCAGTCAGTAAGCGCATAGGATTGTTCAGCTTCACACACAGCAACGTTCCTACATGGGCAGCACTTCCATATGGAAATTGGTATAAAACCTGGATTTCAATGATGTAATCTTCGAGATAGTTTCCTCTTAAATATGCGAGGCAGTGTATGGGGTTTTATCTGTATGGACTCCCATTAATTTTAATTAGACTGGCACAGTTTAACTCCTTTGTAATTCTTTGGTAGTCTTTACAAATAAATACTCTCTACTGAGTGCAATTTTATCATTAAAAATTAATTTTCTGCTAACACTTCTAAAACTGCGTGTACACATTAATTTTCCCAAAAATCCTCCAGGACTTTTTAAAAAATTCTGCCTTGAATTGATGAGAGCAGAAATGTACAGCGACCCTTTGAACTAATCAACATGTAAGACTAGACTTCGTGTTTTTTTAATAATCCCCGAGGAATCATTTGCTAATATAAATTAAGGACTTTAAAACAAGTTAAGCATGCTGTGCCCAATTGGGAAGGGCTGGTGAGCGGT
The DNA here is from genome assembly GCA_026170595.1 of Plestiodon gilberti rubricaudatus. Lineage (NCBI taxonomy): Eukaryota > Metazoa > Chordata > Lepidosauria > Squamata > Scincidae > Plestiodon > Plestiodon gilberti. The sequence continues at coordinate 185,215,397 of JANXHW010000003.1, read as the reverse complement.
GATAACAAAGCATCAGATAATGTTTGTTGTGTGTTTTACACTTTTGAAGCAAGATATGGAAGCTGTGGGCTACCACTGAAACTTTGAGCACAGGCTGCAAATTGAACTTTCGCCCCCCCCCCCCACACACACACACACAGAGTGCAGATGTACAGAACAACCAGAGGGACAATTTTCACATAGACAAAGAGAACTCAAACCATTTATCCTTACCATAATCACCATTTGGATTGTAACTTTCAGGTAGCTTCCTCACAGGATATTTCTAGGTACGTCCATCTTCTGTCTATATAAAAGCTATCACCCAACATTCCATCCCATGCTAGTGTGACAAAGGAGACCGCTAGCAACCTGCATTATGATTGCCTAAGCCAGGGGTGTCAAAGAAGGCCCGTGGGTCACAGACAGCCTGCTGAAGCTTTCTATACAGCCCGCGTGATAATTGGGCTCTCCCAGCACCACCATCAGCTGCTCTCAGCTGCTGAGCTGCGATTTGATGCCTGGGCAAAACCGGCGCTGCTGAAAGGGTGGCCCACATAACAATTGGGCTCTCCCATATCTTGAAAATATGATCAAGTCTTAAAAACATTTGTTAAAAGGTCAGCCCACCATGTCAGACATTAAAAGCAGTCCTGAATAAAAACGTCTTAAGGCCCCGCCGAAAGGCCTCTAAAGAGGGAGTTGTTCTTAATTCCAAGGGGAGGGAATTCCACAATTGGGGCGCCACCGCCGAGAAGGCCCTACTCCGCGCCGCCATCCCTCTCACTTCCGCCAATGGCGGTACGGTCAACAGGGCCCCCCCTGATGACCTCAGAGTACGGGTCAGATTATAAGGAAGGAGGCGGTCCCTCAAATACCCTGGACCGAGCCGTTAAGGGCTTTAAAAGTCAAAACTAGCACTTTGAATTGTGCCCGGAAACTAACCGGTAGCCAGTGTAGCCGCCGAAGCAACGGTCCGACTGAGTCGAACCGACAAGCCCCGGCAACCACCCGGGCCGCCGCATTCTGCACTAATTGCAGTTTCCGAACAGTCTTCAAGGGCAGCCCCACATAGAGCGCATTGCAGTAATCTAGTCTAGATTTCACTAGGGCATGGGTCACTGTGGCCAGGTCTGCACGATCCAAATAAGGTCGAAGCTGGCGCACCAGCCGAAGCTGGGCAAAAGCCCCCCTGGCCACAGCCGCTACCTGGGAATCCAGGAACAGCTGCGCATCGAGGAGAACCCCCAAGCTGCGGCACCAAGCCGCAGAAACAGAAACAGGCTTCAAACAGGAAGTATTTTTTTTGTCAAAATTAGCTGATGAGAGACCAAGGCCTCAGTCCAGCCCAACACAGGCACAATTGAGGCACAGTTGAGGCCCAAAATAGGGCTGAGTTAGGCTGCAACTGTGCCTGAGTTAGGCAGGAGGCAAGAGCAGTGGGCCAGGATCGAGGCAACACTTACCACAGAGGCAGGCAGGCCCCTGTGGGGAGGTGTCAGTCTTGTGGAAGGGAAGAGCCCCCTCCTGAGCACGTCTGTGTGTACCTACCACAGCTGCTGCAGCGTTCGCAGCAGATGGGCAGCCACAGGTGGGCCTGCAGGCACTGGGCGTGCGACAGGCAGCTGAAGGGCAGAGGTTGTGCTAGTGCCAGCTGCCCCAGGGCACCCTGGGCATTAGCCACCTGCTGCAGGGGGGAGTGCCACTGCCCTCCCTCCTGCAGAAGGCGATGCCACCCCCAAGCCACGGTGAGGCTGCACGTGAGAGTCATGGGGGGGTGAGCGGGGGAGAGAAGGGAAGGAGGGGGTGGGAACGACACGCACAAGGGGGGTCTCATGAAGTCTGGAACCGCCTCTGCCATGACATGCCCGTGCGCTGCCTGAAGCCCTGGGCCTCCAGGGCCGTGGCAATGCCCACAAAGAAGGTATCCCGGCATCCCTTCTGCTCCGTGCCCAGGCCAAGACCGAGAGATGCCTTGGGCTTGTCTGCTGCGAGCGGGAAGGGCTCACGCAGCTCATCACGCCCCCAGATGGGGCAACGTCAGCACGTCGCGGCAGGTGCTCTGGCGGGGTGGGGGGTGGCCAGCTTCCATCAGCAGGGAGTGGGAGGGGAGGCAGACAGACAGGCAGACAGTGGGTGCTGGGAGGGGCACGGGTGGGTCAGAAACAGACAGACAACAAGGCTGGTGGGAGAGGGATACAGGGAGAGGGGTCTGCAGAGACCAATAGGGACACAGGGGTCACTTCGCAGATGGAGGCAATGCAGGAACGGGCGCCTCTTATGCAGACGGACCTTGGGCAGAACGGACGCCGGTGACGGGCTGAAACGGACGCCAGTGACGGGCGGACCGAGGGCAGAAACGGACGCCGTTGACGGGCGGACTGAGGGCGGGTGAGAGCCGCGGTTGCCGAAAGGGCTCTTCACGGACGTGGCGGACGTGCGCCATGTCGCCTGTCAGTGGTTGCCTGCCTGAGAGGCCCCCCAACTCCCCACTCCCCTCTGAGCCCTGAGGGTCTGGCAGCCCCCCTGCTGTGGTCTCCCTGGGCTGGCTGTGGCAGGCCCTGGCTGGGATTCATGCAGGGGCTTGTGTGCTGGGGACTGTCTCTGTGTGTGGGGGGCAGTGCTTGTGTAACATTGGGGACATGTGTTTCCAGGGGCATCTTTATTGTTCTGGAACAGTGGCAGAGATGGCCAGGCGAGGCTGCCAGGGGTAGTCACAGCGGCCACTCGGACCACATCAGCAGCAGCAGCAGCAGGCGTGCCCCATGGACCAGGGGATGCAGGCCCTTCCCCTGTGGAACCACAGCCTGCACCATGGAAAGGGGAGGGACAGCAAGTAGGCAGCCAGGGAGGTGGAGCAGCAGCAGCGCCGGCAGCTGAGGACGGTTGCAGGGCAGGCTCCAGGACCTCTGGCAGCATCGAGGCAGATGACCATGGGGCAACCAGACTGTAGGCCCAGGGGTGCTCCCAGGAAGGTAGGTGGTAGTGGACGTTCCTGGGGAGGCAAAAAACATGGGGGTGTTTCATGGCAGCTGCTGTGTGGTAGCAATCGCCATTGAAGAAATGCCAGTGTGCCGGTTGCAAAGGCCTGCAGGGAGAGAAATTAAACACAGCTGAGAGGTGTGAGACACATAGCATGGTCTGCGCTCCTTCCCTGGGTGTCAGGAGAACATGATCCTGTAAGGGAAAAGGGTCAAAGAGAGAGAAGACAACAACACAATGTATGGGTCACAACCATGGCAAACCTACCAATACTGACCTGTGAGTAGACCCTGTGGAGAAAAGGGGGGGGGGGAACAGCTGGTGTCTACATAAGGCTAACAGTTCCACACTTGTGGCATTGTGTGCTCACATTAATACAGGCAGCTATGAGACAAGACATTGGTAAAGAGGCATATCATGGCAGGCATTGCAGGCAGCTATGAGACACAACATTGGTAAAGAGACATATCATGGCAGGCATTGCAGGCAGCTATGAGACACAACATTGGTAAAGAGGCATATCATGGCAGGCATTGCAGGCAGCTATGAGACACAACATTGGTAAAGAGGCATATCATGGCAGGCTTTGCAGGCAGCTATGAGACAAGACATTGGTAAAGAGGCATATCCTGGCAGGCATTGCAGGCAACTATGAGACAACATTGGTAAAGAGGCATATCATGGCAGGTATTGCAGGCAGCTATGAGACAAGACATTGGTAAAGAGGCATATATCCTACCTATATTTCTATATGCAAAGAGGCAGAAGTCAGACCACATGTCAGCACGAACCCTGCTCTTACCTGCACTTACCTGCTGGTGTTGTTGCCTGTGGGGGGGAGAGGGGCTGGGAGAAAGACATGGGTTAGCAAACACTTGCATGGAGACAGCTGCCCAGGCACAGCAGTAAACAGTTTGGCCACAGGCGGCACAGCCCTCTCTGCCCTAGAGGGGGCAGAGAGGAGAGAGGAGAAGGGAAGAGAGAAGTGGGGTGTTTGAAATTTTTCAAAGTCCCACTTTGTGGCTGCTGGAGGACAGGACCCCACGCCACGTGCTCAGAGAGTGAGAGTGAGAGTGAGAGTGGAGGGCTGGGGCTGGGCTTTTGTGGGAAAGAGGCTGGGTGGGGCTGGGTGCTGATAGGGTAACTATTTGGGTCCGTGTCCAGAGTTAGGCCACAACTGTTCCGTCCTAACTCAGGCACAACTCGGGACCAGGGTGTTAGAACTTTTCAGGAGAGGGCTGGTGTGGGTAAGGTAAAATGGCTCCTATGGGTCTCCTCACATTTGAGTCCACCCTTTTTGTTGACCCAAATTTTGTGCCTGAGTTGTGCTCGAGGGGGCGTGTCAGGGGGTCGCCAGTGTCTGGAACCGGAACAAATTTTGTAACCGCCCCTGTCACTCCCCCGACACGCCCCCAACACGCCCACTTTTAGGCCAAACTTAGGATGGAATAGCTCTTATGCCGAACTTAAGACTGAATTGGTCAACTTTCCTTAACCCGTCCTATGTCAGTCACAATTGCAGCACATATTCGGCCTCTGCGGCACAATTCAGGCACAACTCGAGCCTAAGGCGCTTAGGCTGCAGTTGTGCCTGAATTGTGCCGCTGAGGCCTTAGGCTGGACTGGGCTGCAAATGTGACTATAGAGTGGAGGATTAATGCTTTCCACCTGCAACATTTTCCCTCCCACCCCAAAGGTAGCTATTTGCTGCAAATATCCACTTCAGGAGCAAATAGCCATTTCTGGTTGGTAATATTCACAAGAAAACCTCTGCACAGGGGAAATGTTAAAAACCATTTCCCCGTGCACCACTGTTCCAGTCTGGATCTGGGGCATAATGGCTGTTGTTTGGGGCACTTTTTTTTAACAAATAAGAGGCAATTCCTGTTTCAAGCCCATCTCTTAACAACAAACTTAACGTAATTTGGCCCCTTGATAAGGGGAATTGCACAGACCTCATTGATAGCCTTACCAGAGTCCCGGAAATGACCGGGATTGTCACGGTAACGAGGATCATCCCGGCCATCCCAGGCTGCCCTCCCCAGCATCCCGGTTGCTGCGCGACTTTCCAGCACTTCAAACGGCTGTAAAAAGTTTTTTAAAACCCTGATTCACAGTGACTTCCAGTTTCGCGTTGTAACCAGAAGTCGCTGTGAATTGGTTTTTCTTTAACTCTTTAGCCGTTTAGAGTAAGATGTGACTGGGGGTGGGGACAGCGTGGCTGGGAGCACTCGGAAAGCGTCTGATTGAACTCGGATGCTTTCCGAGTGCTTCCAGGCTCGCGCAGGCACGCGAGGCTAGGACGATAAAGATGAGGACGCGCGGCAGCAGGGCAGTCCTGGATGGCCGGGACGAAGAGGAGAACAAAGAGGAAGAGGTACGCTGAGCGGGGGCTGTAGTGAGTGGCAGCGAACTCAGTGACCCCCTGGATGTCCAGCCGGAATGTTCAGCCGGCTCAATATTAAATAAATACAGTATTTTACCAGGTCACAATGCACCTGGCTGGCCGGAACGAAAACAGCAACAGCACTCTGCACGTGCTCAGAGGCAGGGGAAAAAGGGAAAAAGGTAAAATACTGTATTTATTTTCCGGTGGACACACCCACTTCCGGCGGAAGTGACGTCACAGTTTTTGACCCGCCTCCCCGTGATGTCACTTCCGCCCCCCCCCCCCATGGTCCCAGAAAATCTGGTAAGCCTACCCATTGAGCACCAGCTTCACCCAGAGCTACAACGCGAATTTAACCACACACCTGAATTCACCTTGAAAGAGTTGGAGACATTTTGTATCCTCCCTAGCATGTGCTGCTAACATTTGCATCACACTGGCCATACTGATAGCAATAGCAAAGATGGAGGGATGGGACTTGAGCACTCAAGCCTCGCCTGCCAGAGCTGAAGCTCTTGGTATATTTTACTTTTCTTACTCTTCTCTGCAGCATTTGCAATCCTTAAAGTATGCTGTCTGCATACAAAAGCAGTGTGCCATTATCATTTCCATGTATTTTATCGACACCCCCATGTGGCTGTTCAGTGAACATGTTACCAGCATTATATTCTCCCAAAGAATTTTTTTAAAAAAGAATCCAATCTCTGAAATGAGATTTTAAAAGACAGAACAGGAAGCAGTTTAGACTTCTTAATTGTTTTTTTTTCAAGGATTCAGCCTTCACGATTTCTATTTTCAAAGCTATTAAGGCCAGATGCTTGTATCTTTAAACTGAAACACAAGACGTGCAGCCAGTAATTGATTTCTAAAAAGGTGGGAGCCAGAATTTTAGCTGCCTGGAGGCCACACTTTTGGATGGGAAACTCCTGCCCTTGATTCTGGCTCTGGGGCAGGACTACTTTATGATACGAGGGAGACGCTCTGCACATGCTCAAAGCTTCTCTCTCTCTCTCTCTCTCTCTCTCTCTCTCTCTCTCTCTCTCTCTCTCTCATCACCACCACCACCACCACCACCACCAGCATGGCATCTTTTCCAGTGGCTGTTGCTGGTGTCTCTTCTCTTTTTAGACTGTGAGCTCTTTGGGGACAGTGAGCAATTGCTATGTAAGCCACTTTGTGAACTACTTTTTGTTGAAAAGTGGTATATAAATATTCATCATCATCATCATCATCATCATCATCATCCTTGGCTACGCCCTGGAATATTAAACAGGATTCCAGTTTGAACCATTGTATGCTCTGGCTGAAATTATAGCTTATACTGAAACAATTTCTGATTAACTGAATATGTGTGGGCAAAACTACATGTTACATCGAACATGTAACTTGGTTTCTGCATGTTTTTTTTTTCTTTTCTTTTTAAGGTTAATAGTAGCCATGTGGAGAGCTGCTTTCCTTGTTATGGCCCCAGTACAGATCAGCACCCAATTAGCACTCATGGGAGCTTTTCTACTGGGGGACATAGTCATAGGGTTGACTACAGTTTGTATCAGGAACATAAAGGGGAAGGGATAAAGCCCTCCTTACCCTCCACATCTTACCTGTACCTTGGGGGGGGGGGGAAGCATGTAGAATCAAACTATGCGTTTATCATAAATATTTTTTCCCTTGAAGGCAGGGTGGCGGTGTTTTTTTGCTTCAAACTAATTTGTCTTTTCATTGTCACTTGTGTTCCTTGACTTAAAACTCCTGCCTGAACTTTGTTTCTCTCTTTTAGATATAACATTGAAACGAGCTAAATCCTTAGCAATGATGCTTAAAATGTTTGCATAAACTTGATGCGAATCAACAATTATTTTTACAGTTTCCTTAATGGCATTCTGTTTTAATAGCCATGCTTACTCACTGCTCTTCTGCTTGCTAAGGCAAATAATGTGCTTGTCTAATGTGACAGAAATTGCAGACAGAGGCAAAATCTATAATATCTAATTTGCTAACTCTAATTTTGCATTTTTTCATTGGAAATGCAGATTGTATAAGTTAAAGCCATAGCTGTAATCATTAGCTGTACGATCTTGACTGGCAAGTTCTATTTACCGTAGTTTCTTTGGGAAGAAGATCTAAGAATCATTTCAAAATGTTTACAGACTTTAGAAAGGAAGGAAAAACCAGCAAGTAGAACTGACCCTTTCCCCAACTTGTATATATTTGCAAACAAGAATGCACATCGAGACAAGGCCGGTATGCAGATGGACATTCCCAGCCGCATTGCAACACAGATGGAAATGAACACCCTCATCCATACCATGTAATGCAAATGGAGAACTACATCAGATGACTGTCATCTGTGCATTACATTGCAAATGCACATTGGATAAGTGTCTCTCATCGAGCCAGTGCTGTGCGTGTGGTTTTCATGCTGGAAAATTGCGCCTGTGCTTTGTAAATGTGTTTTCATTTTTGTGTGCGCCAATTTCTTCCTAAATACTTAACATTGGACGTTCGTTTTTCTTGACATTGCTTTTGTCAGCTTTTTCCCTCTCGTTTCAATGGGAATAGCTGACCTATGAATGCCACAGGTTTGCAAATCTACATTTGGCATTTTGTGTACACGTAATTGGGATTCTTCTCCATATTCAAGCACTGCAGGAGTTTGCTTCGTTATTAAAGACACATGACTGTGGCTGTATGGATTTTCCCTTGGGCAATGGAGCTAATAAAAGAAGGGAATGGAACTGTATCTAGAAATTAAATCCTATGATGATTTTTAAGCATCAGTAAGGTTGCAAAAAACCTTGCAAAAGCACCCAAAAAAGATGTCCTTTACTTCATAGGAGACTGGAATGCTAAAGTAGGAAATCAAGAAATAAACGGAACAACAGGCAAGTTTGGCCTTGGAGCGCAAAACGAAGCAGGGCAAAGGCTAACGGAGTTCTGTCAAGAGAACACGCTGGTCATAGCAAACACTCTTTTCCAACAACACAAGAGGCGACTCTACACATGGACATCACCAGATGGTCAATACCGAAACCAGATAGATTATGTGCTTCGCAGCCAAAGATGGAGAAGCTCTATACAGTCAGTAAAAACAAGACCTGGAGCTGACTGTGGCTCAGATCATGAGCTTCTTATTGCAAAATTCAGGCTTAAACTGAAGAATGTAGGGAACACCACTAGACCAGTCAGAAATGACCTATACCATATCCCTTATGAGTATACACTGGAGGTGAAGAATAGATTTAGGGCATTAGACCTGGTAGACAGAGTGCCTGAAGAACTATGGACGGAAGTTCGTAACATTGTACAAGAGGCAGCAACTAAAACCATCCCAAAGAAAAAAAAATGCAAGAAAGCAAAGTGGCTGTCAGATGAGGCTTTACAAATAGCTGTGGAAAGAAGGAATACGAAAAGCAAGGGTGAAAGGGAAAGATATAAACAACTGAATGCAGATTTCCAGAGAACAGCAAGGAGAGATAAGAAGGCCTTCTTAAATGAACAATGCAAGGAAATCGAGGAAAACAACAGAATGGGGAGGACTAGAGATCTCTTCAAGAAAATTGGAGATATCAAGGGAACGTTTTGTGCAAAGATGGGCATGATAAAGGACAAAAAAGGCAGAGACCTAACAGAAGCAGAAGAGATTAAGAAGAGATGGTAAGAATACACAGAAGAACTATACAAGAAAGATCTTAATGTTCCTGATGACCACGCTGGTGTGGTCACTGACCCAGAGCCGGAAATCCTAGAGAGTGAAGTCAAGTGGGCCTTAGGTAGCATTACTAACAACAAAGCTAGTGGAGATGATAATATCCCAGCTGAGCTACTTAAAATCCTAAATGATGATGCTGTGAAAGTGCTGCACTCAATATGCCAACAAATTTGGAAGACTCAGCAGTGGCCAAAGGATTGGAAAAGGTTAGTTTACGTTCCAATTCCAAAGAAGGGCAGTGCCAAATAGTGTTCAAACTATCGCACAATTGCACTCATTTCACATGCTAGCAAGGTTATGCTCAAAATCCTACAAGCTAGGCTTCAGCAGTACGTGGACCGAGAACTACCGGACGTACAAGCTGGGTTTCAAAGAGGCAGAGGAACTAGAGATCAAATTGCCAACATGCGCTGGATCATGGAGAAAGCACGAGAGTTCCAAAAAACCACCTACTTCTGCTTCATTGACTACGCAAAAGCCTTTGATTGTGTGGATCACAACAAACTGTGGCAAATTCTTAAAGAGATGGGGTTACCAGACCACCTTACCTGTCTCCTGAGAAACCTGTATGCGGGTCAAGAAGCAATAGTTCGGACCGGCCATGGAACAACCGACTGGTTCCAAATTGGGAAGGGAGTACGGCAAGGCTGTATATTGTCACCCTGCCTATTTAACTTATATGCAGAGTACATTATGAGAAATGCAGGGCTGAATGAATCGCAAGCAAGAATAGATGCTTTTGAACTGTGGTACTGGAGAAGACTCCTGAGTGGACTGCTAGGAGATCAAATCAGTCAATTCTAAATGAAATCAACCCTGACTGTTCCCTAGAAGGACAGGTACTAAGGCTGAAACTCAAATATTTTGGCCACCTAATGTGAAGAGAGGACTCTCTGGAGAAGACTCTGATGCTGGGAAAAATTGAAGGCAAAAGGAGAAGGGGAAGGCAAAGAATGAGATGGTTAGACAGCATCACCGATGCAACGAACATGAAAATGAGCGAACTCAGGAAGATAGTGGAGGATAGGAAGGCCTGGCGGGATATGGTTCATGGGGTCACGAAGGGTCGGACACGACTTAACGACTGAACAACAACATGTGTGAGTCTAGGGGCCCAATCATATCCCCCACCAGCCCAGAGCATGTAGCGGCGCTGACGAAGTCCATGCTGCACGCTATTGTGGGGGAGTGGGGCATGAGACAACCAAGGAGATGTAAGTAAAATGTTTTTACATCTCTCACCATAGGCTGACTGTTTGCTAATGAGTCTCCTTCGACCTATGACAGCTAATTTGCTGGCGAAAGTCCAAGGACACTCCTGGGGCGGATCTAGGCCAGGAAGGTGGATAGGACCTCGGCATGCCCAGCTGCTGCTGAAATCCCCCCTCCATTGTATGTGTTTTGCACAATACTCTGTCTAAATATTGCAAGTTCCTATAAATAGAAGTGCGTATCATGAAACTTGGGATTACAACTTCGATAATGGAAGTTGTAGTCTGTCTACTTTTTGAACAATGAGCTGTGAAATAGACAGATCTTGGCCACAAAGTGAATCATTGTCTATTAAGAAAACGAAATACTGTCGCAAGCACTTATTCATAATGAAAGTACGGTATATAATAAACAAACAATGCTTAAACACTCATTTAGGACTACTGCTAGCCCAGGATCTTCACCAATTAATACGTGAACTGCCCTCCTGGGCCATTTCTGAAGACATGAGGCTTTTTCCTTGACAACCCCAATGGACTTGATAGGGAAAAGATCTTTCATAATGTGTGTGTGGGAGGGGGGCGGGAGACTCAGCAATACACTGTGTTCTCATCAAATTGCCAACATGCACTGGATCATGGAGAAAGCACGAGAGTTCCAAAAAAACACCTACTTCTGCTTCATTGACTACGCAAAAGCCTTTGATTGTGTGGATCACAACAAACTGTGGCAAATTCTTAAAGAGATGGGGGTACCAGACCATCTTACCTGTCTCCTGAGAAGCCTGTATGCGGGTCAAGAAGCAACAGTTCGAACCAGCCATGGAACAACCGATTGGTTCAAAATTGGGAAGGGAGTACGGCAAGGCTGTATATTGTCACCCTGCTTATTTAACTTATATGCAGAGTACATTATGAGAAATGCAGGGCTGAATGAATCGCAAGCCGGAATCAAGATTGCTGGCAGAAACATCAACAACCTCAGATATGCAGACGATACCACCCTAATGGCAGAAAGTGAAGAAGAACTAAAGGGCCTCTTGATGAGAGTGAAAGAGGAGAGTGCCAAAGTTGGCTTGAAACTCAACATTAATAAAACTAAGATCATGGCATCGGGTCCCATCAATTCCTGGCAAATAGAAGGGGCAGAAATGGAAGCAGTAACAGATTTTACTTTTCTGGGTTCCAAGATCACTGCAGACGGAGACAGCAGCCATGAAATTAAAAGATGCTTACTCCTTGGAAAGAAAGCTATGGCAAATTTAGATAGCATAATAAAAAGCAGAGATATCACCATACCAACAAAAGTTCGTATAGTCAGGGCGATGGTGTTTCCAGTAGCAATGTATGGTTGCGAGAGTTGGACCATAAGGAAGGCTGAGCGCCGAAGAATAGATGCTTTTGAACTGTGGTGCTGGAGAAGACTCCTGAGAGTCCCTTGGACTGCTAGGAGATCAAATCAGTCAATCCTAAATGAAATCAACCCTGACTGTTCCCTGGAAGGACAGGTACTAAGGCTGAAACTCAAATATTTTGGCCACCTAATGCGAAGAGAGGACTCTCTGGAGAAGACCCTGATGCTGGGAAAGATTGAAGGCAAAAGGAGAAGGGGAAGGCAAAGGATGAGATGGTTAGACAGCATCACCGATGCAACGAACATGAAAATGAGCGAACTCAGGAAGATAGTGGAGGATAGGAAGGCCTGGCGGGATATGGTTCATGGGATCACGAAGGGTCGGACACGACTTAACGACTGAACAACAACAAAAGGTTGCAAAACAACAAATTGTCATTTCTCTTTCTCTGGGTTGGAGGGTGATTTTGTAGTGGCAACTGAGTTCAACCCTTTCTGACATAAGGGATATTAAGTGAAATCAGTTTGTCCAGACCAGTGTTTCTGCACTTTATAATGGACATAGTATTTTGAAAATAGTTACCACTCTTTCCTGATTGGTAAGAAATACATTTACAGAGACCCTTTCTTGTGCAGTCTGAGTACTGCACAAGAGGCTTCTAGTGTTTGGGCGATATTAGTTTATATACAAAAACACAGCTAGAGACGGTAGGAAGCTAGTTGATCAGAGTTCATTCTAATTCAATATTGGTTCACATAAGGAACAAAACACCCTTGCGGATGCCACTTTCTGTCAGCTAGCATCCAAAACTCAAACTCGGACTCTTTTTCATTGGCCAAATTAAAAATTGCCAGGTTTTCCTGCTCCTGGTGTGCCCACATTCCCTTCCAGACAGACTCCAAGTTTCAGTCACAAACCTGAATGGTTGGTACAACGTTTATGTCTTCAGCAGGGATTGGCCAAATGGAACACTGGCTGAAAGCCTATGCCCATCACAGCCTATGCCCAGGTCCCATCTGGTTGAGTCAACTCTTGAACCATCTATATTGTATGTAGACCCTCCGTCATTGGAGGACTTGAAGCAGAGACTAGACAGCCACCTATCGGGGACGTTGCAGCTGTGGAAGTCTGCATTGCCAGGGGTTTGGACTTGGTGATCTTGTAGGTCCCTTCCAACTCTATGATTCTATATTGCAGTGATAGTGCCCATAGAGAGGTTTTTTTCTCATTATTTGGCACAATAGAAAAACAGTGACTTTACGCAATGAAGAATTAAGGTGCTTGGACAGGATCATCCATAACATTTGGGGCTGAACTGGGTTGTGTAGCCAAGTTTCCCAAATTATAATTTTCTCCCTCAATTCAAACATTTTTTGGGGGGTTGCCAGTTAGTACCATATGTGTTCTGTCCAAAATTATCCACGAAACCATTTGAAAAATTATTTTAGAGCTGACACCAGAACTGAAAAAATAATACCTGGTCAAAAGTGTTCAATTGACTCTATTTGTATCAAATCTTAAAAGCCCTCTGAGTTTCTTGAATGAACAGCAGGATATAAGTGAAATAAATCAAATTAAACAAAGAATCCATGATTAACATATGGATGGTACATGATGGCAATCGAAACTCTATCAGCTAGATGCAGGAGAGCCTCTGCAGAGAAGGTACCCTGATTTACATGTGGTGGAATGTTCTGGGATGGGGAGGGGATATCAGCAATTGCACATCTAATCCTAACCCTGGACCAAGCTCTAGATGGTTTAAATATTTTCAGAGCTTCCTACAGCAATATAATATTTATTTTTCTACTTCTGGTAGCATCAGGAGGCTCAGTTAGAAAAACTGGCAATGTGGCAAGACTTCCACCTTAACTTCTTGGTACCTACACTTTGGGATGAAAGTAAGAAATCACACTTCAGATAAATGCACTTGCAAGTGAAGTCTAACTTAATGCAATTTGGGACCAGAAATCTGAAGGCCCACATTGTCTCATGTGAACCTACCTGTACACTGAGCTCCTCAGTGAGGCCTCACTACATGTCCCATCACCTTCTGAACAGCCAGATCCTGACTAGGAATCCATGGATGGAATGAGCGTTCCGTCACCATAAGGCACGTTTGCAATGACTTGTGAGTAAGGGAGGCCGGCACAAGGCCGGCTGCCCTCACTCCGTCATCGGGAAGTCCATGCAGCTGCCGGAGGAAGGTAAGGCTACGTGGCAGCTGCATGGGCAGTCTGGGCAGCGAGGGAGGGGGCGGGGATGGCGTCCACCATATCTGTTTAGCTGGCAGAAATCTGAGGAGGCCCCGGTTTACATATAGGGAAGGGGATGAACATCTCCTTCCCCGAGTAGACCGCTGGGCCGCAGCAGCACGGTAGACGGGCCGGCCCGTAATGAAGATAGGATCCAGGTAGCCCAGGGCTACCCGCCAGATTCTTATGGTGGATTTCGCTCGAAATGTGGTACACAAAGTGGGTACTACTTTTGAGTAGTTGCAGCCTCGTTCTGGAATATTGCTTCTTTGGGAGACTCCTCTACATCCTCCCTTGCCTCTTAGATGCCATCTTTCTGTGTAAGGGTGTGTTGGACCTGGGTAATGGCTAAAACGGTTTTATTTGGATGATGAGGATGCATTTATCAATGCCTCTGCTATTATTTTAATTTAGTTCTGCATTTATGATTGTGTTTTTATTTGTCTGTATTATGAGCTACTTTGAGGATCTTCTGTGGACAAGAAGGACAATAGAAAATATTTTTGCCTTGCTTAATACTCCATTTCTTCATATAGTACAGGAAGCTCTCAGTCTCAATCAAAATTGCCTTTTTAGTCCTATCGTAGTGTAAATATATTTCTTGACAATAAATTAGTAGGTTTTGCTAGATGAAGCAATACAGTACTTTTGACATATTTATTAGTTGTCACTTAGCTGTAACTAAAATGTGCAAAAATAATGCAAACGATGCACCAAGAAAAGTGAGATTCTGCTACCTGCCAGCATTGTGCAAATCAAGCCAATTAGTCAATTGGCAGCCCATTCCAACCCAACTCCTCTCCAAGTCAGGCATAAGTGTGGCCTAAGTGCAGCCTAAGTTAGGCAGAAGTTATGTCTGAGTTAGGTCAGAGGTATGCCTGAGTTAGGCAGGCTGCAGTTTCTGTGGCCCAGCACCACCCCAGGATCCAGGCAACACCTCCCAGGCAGGCAGGCTCTTCTCCAGGCTCCGTGTCTGGCTCAGGCATGTGCAGGCCTCTGTCTGCATGTGTCAGCGTCCATCCATGGCAGCTGCCGCAGGGTCTGTCTCAGCCCGGTCGCAAAGGGGCTGACCGCAGGCAGGGGGGTTGCGCCAGTCATGTGGTGGACACAGGGAAGGTGACAGGTGAGCAAGGTGTCCGAGACAGCTGCCACAGGGCACCCTGTGCATCAGCCACCTGCTGCAGGGGAGAGTGGCCGTCCCCTCCCTCCTGCAGTAGGCGATGCCACCCTCATGCCACGTTGAGGCTGCACTGGGGGGTGAGCGGGGGAGGGAAGGGAAGGAGGGGGGTGGGAACGTCACACACAAGGGGGGGCTCATGAGGTCTGGAACTGCCTCTGACATGACTCACCCGTGCGCTGCCTGAAGCCCTGGGCCTCCAGGGCCGGGGCAATGCCCACAAAGAAGGCATCCCAGCGTGCGTTCTGCTCTGTGCCCCGGCCAAGACCGAGAGATGCCTTGAAGGGCTCACGCAGCTCGTCACGCCCCCAGATGGGGCGACGACAGCGCCTCTCGGCAGGCGCTCTGGCAGGGTGGGGGGTGGCCAGCAGCCATCATCAGGGAGTGGGAGGGGAGGCAGACACACAGGCAGTGGGTGCTGGGGAGGGGCACGGGTGGGTCAGAGACAGACAGACAGACAGACAACAAGGCTGGTGGGAGAGAGATTCCGAGAGAGGGGTCTGCAGAGACCAATAGGGACACAGGGGTTGCTCCGCAGATGAAGGCAATGCAGAAACAGGCACCTCTTATGCAGACGGACTGTGGGCGGAAGTGGCTGCATTACGGGCGGACTTTCGATGGAGGCGCCTGCATTACGGGCGGACCTTCGACGGAAGCGCCTTCATTACGGGCGGACCTTCGATGGAGGTGCCTTCATTACAGGCGGACCTTCGACGGAGGCGCCTGCATTACGGGCGGACCTTCGACGGAGGCGCTTGCATTATGGGCGGACCTTCGACGGAGGCGCCTGCATTACGGGCGGACGCCCTGGCTGTCACTGTTTGCCTGCCTGAGAGGCCCCCCCAACTCCCCCCTCCCCTCTGTGCCATGGGGGTCTGGCAGCGCCCCTGCTGGGTTCTTCCAGGGAAGGCCGTGGCAGTCCCTGGATGGGACTCATGTAGGGGCTTCAGTGCTGGGGGCTGTCTGTGTGTGTGGGGCAATGCTTGTGTAAACACTGGGCACATATGTTTCACTGGGGCTCTGCCCAAGGGGCGTCTTTATTGTTCTGGAATGTTAGCAGAGATGGCCAGGCGAGGCTGCCAGGGGTAGTCACAGCAGCCAATCTGAAAGCAGCAGCAGCAGCACACCTGCCCCATGGACCTGGAGATGCAGGCTCTTCCCCTGTGGAACCACAGCCTGCTCCATAGAAAGGGGAGGGACAGCGAGTAGGCAGCCAGGGAGGTGGAGCAGCAGCAGCGCCGGCAGCTGAGGAGGGTTGCAGGGCTGGCTCCCTGACCTCTGGCAGCATCCAGGCAGACGACAGTGGGGCAACCAGACTGCAGCCCCAGGGGTGCTCCCAGGAAGGTAGGTGATAGTGGACGTTCCTGGGGAGGCAAAAAACAAGGGGGAGTTACATGTCAGCTGGTGTGTGGAAGCAATCGCCAGTGAAGAAATGCCAGTGCGTCGGTTGCAAAAGCCTGCAGGGAGAGAAATAAAACACAGCTGATAGGTGTGACACACATAGCATGGTCTGGGCTGCTTACCTGGGTGTAAGGAGAGCATGATCCTGTAAGGGGAAAGGGTCAAAGAGAGAGACAACAACACAACTTGGGGGTCACTACCATGGCAAACCTAGCACTACTGACCTGTCAGTTGATCCTGTGGAGAAAAGGGGGGGGGGGAACAGCTGGTGTCTACATAAGGCTAACAGTTCCACACTTGTGGCAGTGTCTGCTCACATGACTACAGGCAGCAATCAGACACAACAGTGCTAAAGAGGCATGTATCCTATATATCATGGCAGGCTATGCAGGCAGCTATGAGACAAGACATTGGTAGAGAGGCATATCATGGCAGGCTATGCAGGCAGCTATGAGACAACACATTCGTAGAGAGGCATGTCATGGCAGGCTATGCAGGCAGCTATGAGACAAGACATTGGTAGAGAGGCATATCATGGCAGGCTATGCAGACAGCTATGAGACAACACATTGGTAGAGAGGCATGTCATGGGCAGGCTATGCAGGCAGCTATGAGACAAGACATTGGTAGAGAGGCATATCATGGCAGGCTATGCAGGCAGCTATGAGACAACACATTGGTAGAGAGGCATGTCATGGCAGGCTATACAGGCAGCTATGAGACAACACATTGGTAGAGAGGCATATCATGGCAGGCTATGCAGACACCTATGAGACAACACATTGGTAAAGAGGCATGTATCCTTCCTATATTTCTAAATGCAAAGAGGCAGCAGTCAGACCACATGTCAGCACAAACCCTGCTCTTACCTGCTGGTGTTGTTGCCTGTGGGGGGGGGGAAGAGGGGCTGGGAGAAAGACATGGGTTAGCAAACACTTGCATGGAGGCAGCTGCCCAGGCACAGCTGTAAACAGGTTAGCCACAGCCAGAACAGCCCTCTCTGCCCTAGAGGGAGGCAGAGAGGGGAAGAGAGAAGTGGGGTGTTTGTGAATTTTGCCGTCCACCGACAAAGTCCCACTTTGTGGCTGTGGGGGACAGACCTAAATTTTTTGGTCGACCTAAATTTTGTGTCAGCATTTGTGTTGGAGGGGGCGTGTCTGTGCTCGCCAGGGTCTGGAATCCGACGTTAATTGGTCTCCGCCCCCGTTCCGCCCACGTTCCGCCCATGGTCCGCCCACTTTTAGGTCGACTTTAGGTCCGAGTTGTGCCGGCGTCGGTGGTGCGCATGTGCGCCGTTTTTAGTCCATTCTTAGTCCGTCGGTCGTAAGTTTGACCTAACTTCGCCCTAAGTTCGCCCTAAATGGTCGCGTTCCAGCCCTAACTTCGACCTAAACGACTTAGGCTGACTTTAGGTCTGACTTGGGCTGCTTAGCACTTGGGTTGGAATGGGCTGTTATGTACCCAAATTGAAATCATTTAGTCCTCAACAAACCACAGAGACAGACAAAAAGCTATGGTGTCCCCCAAGGCTCAATCTTTGACCTTAAAAATGATGCTCAGCCCCGCTACCCGCTCTGGTTTCTGAAAGGTCTGCCAGAAATTGCACCAAAACTTTCAAACCTAAAATAAATAAATCCTGTGACTCTTGGGTGTCGATACTTAATAAACCATCCCATACTTCCATGGTTTTACATGTGATGTGACGACAGAATTGCAGAACACATACAGTTCTGTACGTATCTTCGGTTGCAGATCATATCTTTCAACTTCATGCCCCATTCATAAACAAGAAATAATGATAGGCCAATTTGCAATGGTGCTGTAGAGATAAAGCCGATTTTCAACACTAATAGCAGCACAATCTTATGCATACTTATTCAGATCGATCGGACTTTACTCGCAGCGCGTGTGCATAGCGTTGTGGCCAAAGACATGTCATGTCTCAGTAATTAATCACAACTATTGGAAAGACATTTTTTTGTCTAAAATAGTTGAAGATATATTGTGAATGGATGTCAACAAACAAAACTGTACTGTTTTGTGTGTTTTGCTGCGTCACAGCAAAATTCAATTCTCAAAGGCATTTTTGCTGTGTGTGTTTTTCTAGACAACTAGATGTAGAGACACTTGAAAATTCAGACTCAGAAAATTCCTCCTAACAGACAGCATGTTTCTCTAGAGAAGATCTGCCAAGGTGCTGTACAAAAGAAATCCTCGTGAGGTGTCTCCCTTTCATAAACCATGTAAAAAGAAATCATTTTCAAACAGAAAATTAAGATTGATTAGGATGTTTATAGATTGACTGTATTGCTGTGGGTGTCCCCCCCCCCCCATGTCTAGGACTCCTTTTATCTGGTGGATATGCTTTCCCCATTTCTGAGCTCTTGTTTGCATGGCTGCATTGCTACTTTTAATGGACTCTTAGTTATTGGAACATGATAGTCTTGGCGAGGTTAAGCCTAGTTAGAGTTGCCAAGTTGGATGCCTTAAAAAACCTGAGATTTCTGAGGAGGGAGCTGTGATGTCATAAGGCAAGACCTGATAATGTCACCAAACTACCTACCTTTGAAAAGTGCATAAAAATCTGGTAAGGGGGTGAGGCCCAGATGGTAGAACGGCAAAACCAACCAGTCCTCTTCAAATGACCTGAGAATTCAACTTTATCACCTGCAAAGCTGCCTCAGTAAAAAAAAAGGGGGGGTATTTTTGACACAGTGGAAACCCTTTGCTCAGTAGAGGCAGGCAGTCATAATTAATCCTATCCTATGCTCTGCTCAGCGATCCAGCTATGCTGACATCCTGAGCACAGTAGGTGGGGTTGGAAGTCTCCTCAGAGTAAGGAACTTTTGTTCCCTTACCCTGGGTAAAGCCCCAGTTTCCGCAATGGGCTTTCTTGGATCTGCACGTGACGTGCTATTTTAGCAGCGCAAATCAAGGTTCCCATGTCGGGTGAAACAGGCCAGAGAGGGGGGATAGGATACGGCATACGCCACTGTTACCGATCCCGCCCCTTCCCAGGCCCGATCCACCCCCAAAATGCCCCTAGAACACCCCCAAAATGCCCTCCTCCACCCTGTGCTGAGGCTTACCTATGCCGCATGCTGTTGGGATCAGAGGCTGGCACAGGTCTCTGCGCTGGTCTGAGACAAGCACAACTGCCTTACGGCACCTTTCGCAATGGTCCTGGACCAGCACAGTTGTCCTATGCCAGCCTAGCGGCTGGATAGAATTGTGCCGATAAAAGGCCACATGTGATGAACCAGCAGCAACATCTTATGGAAGTCTGGAGTCTCCTCAGAAAATATTTTAGCTTCTGCATTGAACAGATATCAGACAAGCCTTGTGCCCCGTGCCAAGTCATGCTGGCATCTGTAAGTCAAGTCCTAATGCTGTCTCTGCATATTCTCAGGGCAAGAGTAATTTCTGTTGGATGTCGCTGTTATTGATAGTGGGCATGTAGATATGAAATCTCAAATTATTTTGCCCGCCTATCTTTCCTTATGTGTTCTTCAATGCTTCATTGAGTTGTCGTCTCTGATATGAAAGACTGCATGAGTAGGATGCTTATATTTAGGGAGGGACACATTCCCATGTGATCAATATCCAGGGTGGCTTTCAGAGGCTTGGAATACCATATTTCCTATTAGGTTTTAAGGAAGTAAATTTAACTCTATAAAATGACTAGCGCATGTTGAATAACTTCCATCATTTAAATAGTGGCCTACCTTGCAGAACCTGAGGAAAACTTGGACATTTTGATCCATCTGCAGAAAGCTGAATTAATATGAAATAGCCTCCAGAACCCCAAAGAGCAATCTGTATGTTTTACTTCTACCCCAAAATAATAGAATTATGCTGCAAAGCTGAATTTAGGTTTTTTCCCCTTCAAACTAGATTGTTATGCTGTGTTCCGTTATAGCAAACAGTCCTAAGAAGTCAAACATCAGACTTTTCTATAGAAGACTACTGAGCCTTTTCAAATGCAAACTCTTTTGACATTTCTCTTGCATGTCTTGAAACTCGAGGTCCATTGTGGTCAATAAAAATGACATCAGCACTAGCATGCATTTGTTCTACATTTGTCTATATTAAGTCTTTGACTTACCATATTAATCCTATTTTCAGCTGTAGCCAACTTTTAACTATTACTTGAGACTGTATTTGATCACATTCATCCCTTGCAACCCATCTGTTGCATTCCTCATTGTCTGTTTCATACTATAAGCAACTTGGGAGCAAGAACCCATTTATCTTTTTCTTATAAAATGTTGTAAAGCAACATGTACACTAATAATAATAATAATAATAATAATAATAATTTGTATCTCATTCTTAAATTTAACCAAACACAGACCTTGTTACCTTTCTGGCAGCCCAGTCCTACCCAAATCCCCCTTGCCGATGCAGCCATGCCAACAAAGCGTGAGAGGGGGCAATTGGAAAGGTCTCCTCGGGGTAGGTGAACTTTTTTTTTTAATTTATATATTTATATTTTATTAATATATTAAAACATAAAAACAATACATATTTCATAAAGTTAAAGCAAGCACGAAGCAATACATCCTACTAGCATACTATTCACTATTTTCTGCATATAATATCCAACTAAGCCAAAATAACACCCACATTCTATTCATTAAATCCGCATATCATCACATCGTTGTTCTCTCTCTCTCTCTCTCTCTCTCTCTCTCTCTCTCTCTCTCTCTCTCTCTCTTAAAAAATCAATAAATGGTTTCCAGTTATTCTCGAAAAGGTTAACTGACTTTTCCTTAACTAAAATTGTAAGTTTATCCATTTCAGCATAGTCCAAAACTTTCAGCCACCAATCTTCCAGCGAAGGTATCTCCGAATTCTTCCAATATTGTGCATGTAAAATTCTTGCCGCAGCTATCATATATAAAAACAAAGTTTGAAATTTTTCGCCTACATGATCATCTCACATACCCAACAAAAAGGTTTCCGGTTTCATTTGAACCTTAATCTTTAAAATCAACTCAATCTGTTTATGAATCTGAGTCCAATACTTCTTTGCTTGGGGGCATGTCCACCACATATGGTAAAAAGTTCCTTCTTGCTTTTTACATTTCCAACAGCTATTCGTCACCTTCTCATACATTTTTGCTAATTTGCTTGGGGTTATATACCATCTATACATCATTTTATACATATTTTCTTTAATATTAACATTTAACGTAAATTTCAACTGCTTTAACCAGTCCCATTGTTCCATTAAAATAACATGACCTACATTTTTCGCCCAATGAATCGTACATTCTTTAACCTGTTCTTCTTCTGTCTCGAACTTCAAAAGCAATTTATACATTTTTGAGATTACCTGGTCTTCAGATTTTAATTGTACCTCCAGTATCGATTCTTCTTCTACAAATCCATTTGCCTTCTTGTCCACTTTAAATCTCTCCAAAATTTGAACATATACAAACGATTGGCAATTAAAGTCTTATTCCATTAATTTTTCTCTTGACTATGGTACAGTCTCCTTGTGAAAAATTTAATAAATTCTTGTATAATAGTCCTTTCTCTTTTGGCACGCTGCTTCCACCAAAGTGTGCTTCATATGGTGCAACCCATAATGGTATTTTCTCATAAAACCTCATTTTATATCTGTTCCAAATTCTCCATAATGCATGTCTAACATAGTGGTTTTTAAATTCTAAATTTGCTTTCACTTTATCATACCACAAATACCCATGCCAACCAAATCTCAAGTCGGAGCCTTCTAACTCCAATAATCTTCTATTTTGTAAATACACCCACTCTTTCAACCATAAAAAACAACATGCTGCATAATATACTTTCAAATCCGGTAGTCCTAATCCTCCTCTCTCCTTTGCATCTTGAAGAATCTTGTATTTCACCCTTGGTTTTTTCCCTTGCCAAATAAATTTAGAAATGTCTTTCTGCCATTCTTTAAATGGTGCATCAGATATAATCACTGGTTTCGTTTGAAATAAGAACATCATTTTTGGCAATACATTCATCTTAATCACCGATATCCTTCCTAGTAAAGACAATTTCAATCTTTCCCATCTTAACAGATCTTTCTTAATTTCATTCCATACTTTAACATAATTATTTTGAAATAATGTACAATTCATACTCGTCAATACAATTCCCAAATATTTAACTTTTTTTCCACCTTAAATCCTGTTTTATTCATCAGTTTCAATTGATCTTGAATCTTCATATTTTTAGTCACTATTTTTGTCTTCTGTTTATTAACTTTAAATCCTGCAAGAGATCCAAATTCTTTTAATTTGCTCATCAACAACTCTATATCTTTTAACGGATTTTCCAGCATTAATACCAAGTCATCTGCGAAGGCTCTTAACTTGAATGTTTCTTTCTTAATCTTCACACCATGTATTCTTTCATCTTGTCTAATATTTCTATTCAAAACTTCTAACACCCATATAAACAGCAATGGTGATAACGGACATCCTTGTCGTGTACCTTTTTGAATTTCAAATGTCTTAGTCAGCTCACCATTCACTAATACTCTTGCAGTTTGTGTCACATAAATTGAATTTATCCATTTATAAAAATTTTCCCCAAAGTCCATTTCTTGTAAAACTTCTAGTAAAAAAGACCAGTTCAAGTTATCAAAAGCTTTTTCAGCATATGGGTCATTCCGTGTCAAATCAACCAATAAAAAATACATTTTGGAACTTGATGTCACGGATTTTGCTCATTTTCGGTACATTTGTAGCTTACCATGAGATGTTTAAAAATTATTTTTTCCAGATTTTTTTGTCCATCCGTTTTTGAGATATTGAATGTTCAAAATTGCCAAAAAAGGCCAAAATCCACTAGTCACCATACATTCAAATGCCAGTTACAGGATAACGATGAACGCTACAGACATAGGACAGGTGTCGTTTTAAAGCTTATGAATAGGGCTTTCATTTGATGTACAACATGACAAAATTGTAAATTTTCAAGAAATTCAAAAATATTCAAATAATATTAATTTTGAAATTTTGAAAAATCGAACTTTTTTAAAATTTTCAAAAAAATCACACTTAAAGGTATATGTCTTGTAGTCAATAAGTCAAAATTTCAAGATGGTATCTCAGTGGTATCATACAAAAATTAAATATTCTTTTTGGCAGTGACCAGGAATTAAACCCCTCAAGTCCATTTTTCTACAGTTTACGTTGATAAAATTAGGTGGTAAACTGAAATGAATCCAAAAATTTATAACAGGACTTATAGAGATAGATTTATAGAGCATGAATTCACTTTCTATTCTTTTACAGGATCAGCTTTTTGGTAAAACTATCAAAATCATGAGCTTTTTACTTCTGTTCGTAGTTTTAAAATTTTCCTTTAGTTGCTGAATAATTTCTGAATCAGCACAGTGATATTTTTCCTCATCTAAATCATCTTCAGAAGTAAAAAAATAATTATTTGTAGGTCCTTTTAATCTTCCCCATCTTTTCTTTGCACTTTAGATACTTTCTTCTTGCACACCGGAGACTCACCAAGGGAGGTCAAAGAGGCATTTAAGTGGGTTTGGACAGTGTGTTTTTAGTGAAGCTTTCTAGGACATTTTTGTTGTGAAGCTGCTTTATTAGTCTTTATTAAGTTTAATTCATTAACTGTTTGATAATTACATGATTTGAAATATGGAGGAGAATAAGTGGTCAAAAAACTGTTGCAGCCCTTTTTAAAAAAGGGGGGCACTGGGTTAGTAAAGACTTGAGGAATGTAACTGATTGGATGGTTTCACTAAATAGTGAAATCAAACCACACATGAATAGAAGCCTTGTCAGATGGAAAACAATATACTTGAAAAGGAAATTCCTCCTGAGAATTATGAGATTCCTGGTCTTAGTCATATAAAGGAGTCTGAGTATTTGGACCCTGATACAGCTTTAAGCCACTTAAATGCCTCTTTGACCTCCCTTGGTGAGTCAAGAAGAAAGTATTTAAAGTGCAAAGAACAGATGGGGAAGATTAAAAGGACCTACAAAGAATTATTATTTTTACTTCTGAAGATGATTTAGATGAGGAAAAATGTCACTGTGCTGATTCAGAAATTATTCAGCAACTAAAGGAAAATTTTAAAACTACGAACAGAAGTAAAAAGCTCATGATTTTGATAGTTTTACCAAAAAGCTGATCCTGTAAAAGAATAGAAAGTGAATTCATGCTCTATAAATCTATCTCTATAAGTCCTGTTATAAATTTTTGGATTCATTTCAGTTTACCACATGATTTTATCAATGTAAACTGTAGAAAAATGGACTTGAGGGGTTTAATTCCTGGTCACTGCCAACAAGAAAGTTTAATTTTTGTATGATACCACTGAGATACCATCTTGAAATTTTGACTGATTGACTACAAGACATATACCTTTAAGTGTGATTTTTTTGAAAATTTTAAAAAAGTTCGATTTTTCAAAATTTCAAAATTAATATTTGATTTTTGAATTTCTTGAAAATTTACAATTTTGTCATGTTGTATATCAAATGAAAGCCCTATTCATAAGCTTTAAAACAACACCTGTCCTATGTCTGTAGCGTTCATCGTTATCCTGTAACTGGCGTTTGAATGTATGGTGACTAGTGGATTTTGGCCTTTTTTGGCAATTTTGAACATTCAATATCTCAAAAACGGATGGACAAAAAAATCTGAAAAAAATAATTTTTAAACATCTCATGGTAAGCTACAAATGTACCGAAAATGAACAAAATCCATGACGTCAAGGATTTTTCATAGATTGATTTGACACGGAATGACCCATATATAAATATTAATGCTAATTGCTTATCTATACGTTTGTCAAAATGTTCCAACATATCCACAACAATTCTTACATTCTCCCTCAAATGTCTTTTTGGTAGAAAACCACATTGATCTTCATGTATGAATTTTTGCAACATCTTCTTCATTCTCTCCGCTAAAATTGATGTAAATATCTTATAATCATTATTAAGCAACGATATAGGTCTATAGTTCTATATGTGATGCGTGAATGTTGGGTGAACGTAGAATGGAGCTGAAGAACCAAAAGAAGATGGCAAACCTAAAGCAAGAATTCCAAGACCTTGAGGAAGTGAGACGGTGCTTGTAATTGATTGAGGAATACTCCCTTCTGAGGAGAATGTTCCCTTCGGAGAATGGTACGAGACCAAGCTGTTGGACGTGCCAGAAGGACACGGTCTACTAAAGGCAACTGATAAGGAAAGGTCTGAAAATTCATCAAACTAACAATAGAGTAATCCCTCAGCATACACTGACGGAAGATGCTTACTTGAAAGCCACGAAGGCGGGTACTGTACAATGTACAGAAGAAGGAGAAATCTATAAAAGCTGAAGAACGAAGCTTATTAGGTGTGTTCCAGTTGCCGCGGCAGCTAGCTCCCCCACCTATATTGGGTGGGTAAGTATGAAAGGTGTGTGTGTGGTGTGAATGAGTGGGCGTGAGAGCTCTCTTGGTACTTGTGTGTTTATGTATGTCTTTGTCTTAAATAAATGTTACATGCATGGTGATTTAAATCCAAATTTGGTGTTCTGAGTGTCTGTGTACGAGCTCTTTGTGCAGGGCACGGCAGGAAGGGGGGGGCGAGTTTCACTGTACGCTTCCAGATATCAAAAGAACTGCCCTAGACATCAAAAGGGGCATAACATTTATACTACTTGAATCTTGTCCTTCTTTTGGTATCAAAGTTATGTTCGCCTCTTTCCATGAATCTGGCATTCTTCTATGTTGTAAAATTTCATTCATCGTCTGTTGTAATGGAATACTTATTACATCTTCTAAACATTTATAAAATCTCCCAGTCAAACCATCTGGACCTGGTGCCTTATTCAGCTTAACTCTCTTTATCGCATCTGCCACTTCTTTAGGCATGATCCTTTCATTTAAAATTAATTTCTGATCTTCCAATACTTTTGGTAAATTTTGCTTTGCCAAATATTCCTTTATTTTTGCAGATTCTACATTCTGTCTTTTATATAAATTTGTATAATAATTTACAATCAGTTTTTGTATATCTTCCTGTTCTGTACATATTTTATCTGTCTCTTGTAACTTAGAAATAATTCTTTTCTCTCTGTCTTTCCTCAGTTTGTAAGCTAAAAATTTTCCTGGTTTATTAGCATGTTCAAAATACCTTTGTTTCGCATACTTCATTTTCATTTCTATTTCTCTTGTTATCATCAGGGATAATTGACTCTGTAAAATTATAATTTGTTGTAGTACTTTTTTATCACCAGGTGTCATCCTCAACTCTTGTTCTTTCTTCTTCATCTCTTCTTCAATCTTTTGAAACTTAATTTGCCTCTTTTTAGTCCATTCTGCATTTTTTGTATAAAATATCCTCTTATAAAAGCTTTACTCGCATCCCAAACTATTCTTACCTCTGTTCCTTTATTCATATTTAACTCAAAAAAGTCTTTTAGCTTCTTCTATTATCTCTTCTTTCTGTAATAATAGTTCATTCAGTCTCCATCTATAAGTTTTAATTTTCTTCCTTATTGCCAATGATATCGGATTATGATCTGAAATAGATTTTGCTAAAATCTCTGCTTTAGAAGTTCTAACAGCTATATCCTTTGACACCCAAAATGTATCAATTCTTGAACTTGATCCATGTCTCTCTGAATAATGTGTGAACTCCTTAGAGTTCCCATTTTTCTGTCTCCATATGTCCAAAACCCCTAAAGTTTCTACCATTTCAAAAAAACTTTTAGGTAGTTTCCCTTGGTTATGCTTTATTTCTTTTTCTGAGCTTTTATCACTCAACGGAGAGACCACTCCATTCCAGTCACCCAACAAGCAAAAACTACTATAAGAATAGTTTGCCAACAAATTCATCAAATATCTAAAAAATTCCCCTTTTTGTTGATGTGGTGTATACACCCCCAATATTAATTTTTTTATGCCATCTAATGTTACTTCCACTGCCACCCCTCTTCCTTTATCATCTGAAAATATTAATTCCGGCTTCAAATGTTTTTTAACATATAAAACCACCCCATTCTTCTTTTTGATATTTGTTGAAAAAAATTCTTCTCCCAAACTTTTCTGGATCAGAAATTTTGTATCTCCCTTTTTTATATGAGTTTCTTGGAGGCATATCACATCCTGATTAAGTTTCTTCAAATAATGAAATACCCTTTTTCTTTTTTGCGGAGCATTAGCTCCATTAATATTCCATGATAAAAATTTGTAATCCATCTTTACTGGTCACCGCTTGCAATTGCACCATCTGTCCCTTCTTCTTCTTCTTCTTCTTCTTCTTCTTCTTCTTCTTCTTCTTCTTCTTCTTCTTCTTCTTCTTCTTCATCTCCTCCTCCTCCATCCTGAACTCTTCCCAAAAACTCTTTTGCTTTCTGAATTGTATCCAATCTGTAGGTTTTTTCATGAAGTTTAACAATCACGCCTTCTAATTTTCCCCACCTAAAGGTAATCGTCTTTTTCTTCAGCACCTCCACCAGAAATGCATAATTTTTCCTTTTCTGCAAAATTCTCAACGGGATCTCTTTTAGCACAATGATGTGCCTTCCTTCTACCTCAAGTCGTGATTTGGAATGTTGCTGAAGGACTTTATCTCTTGTTCGTTGTCTCACAAAATGCACCAAGACATCTCTTGGCACTTTCTTTACTGCAGCATATCTTGTATTAATTCTATATGCGTTATCCAAATCAACATCTAGTTCCTCTTGATCTATTTGTAAAAATTCTGCCAGAATCTGTAACATTCTATTTCTTGTATCTTCTCCTTGCTGTTCTGGAATTGCACGAAACCGTAAGGAAGTCTGTTTCCTCTCTTGTTCAGCCAACGCCAACATATCTTGAATCTTACAACTCTCCATTTGAAGATTTATCACTTTATCTTCCTGTGTTTTCATCTTGATATTTATCCCTTGCAGATCACCTTTCATTTCTTTCACAGTTGCATCTAACTGGTACAATTCTTGCTGCAGTTCTCCCTTCATCTTCTGAAATTCTCCCTGCAAAACTCCCAGTTTTGCATCAAATTTCTGTTCCCATCTTGTAAAACATTCTTCCAACTGTTCCGCTGGTCTTTCTGCTCCAGGAGTCTTTGGAGGTGATCTCTTTTCTCTGGGAGGTGATCTTTTTTCTAATGTATTCCCTCTTTTTCTTGTAGCCATATTTCTAATTTTCACCACGTGGCAGACTTTCACTTATTCGATTCACCAACAGCTCAACTTCTTAAAGTGTGTGCAGGCGGCAAATACCAACCAAAATAATAATTCTTTGTTCAATAAACCTTGAACCGGAAGCATTCGGTTCTCTCCTCTGTAGTTCTTTACATAACTTCAAACCACAGGAATTCCAAACAAACAATTTTAAAATCAAACAAATCCTTTTCTCTCACTGGAACAGTCCATAGATAGCTTCCTTTGAATATTTCATTCCCTTCGTACTCAGTTACTTCAAACTTCTGTAAGTATCCAAAATTTATTTAAAACTTTCACTGTAATATTGTAATATATTGTCTTCCTTCCAAGTTGTATCCTCTTCTCAACAAATCTTCTATTCTTAAATTAACTCATTATCTTAGCTTATTTCTTCAATTCTTACTGCAGTTCCTCGCCACTTGCATAAGCAAAGCAGAAGTATGAGTGGGAGAGGGCTTGACTTACTATTCGTCTGATTTTTGAGCTCGTTGTTGATCCGATCTCTTCCACGCTCGAACCAAAACAAACCCGATGAGCCTACACTCTTCGGGAAAGTAATGGGAGCGATCTGAAGATATGTGGTTTATCTCATTGCACACCCTTTTAATCCAGGATAGAGTAATTAAGTCCATCAGACGTGCTCTGTCGGTGTAGAGCAACCGACAGAGCTACCAGCCAGCCATTTCCCCCTACCGGAAGTCGACTTTTGTTCACTTACCCCAGGGAAAGCCTCCACCGCCGCCACGGGACTCCTCAGATCTACGCCCAGTGGCGTCGTCAGTGGAGGGGGCCTTGGGTCAGTGGGCCCCCGGGCAGCAGGATTGGGCCCCAGGTGACAGGTGGGCGGGGGTGTCACAGCAGATGGCGGAGGCACAAATTGTCCCGTTCGTCGGGGTGAGCAAGGAGCATTGGTGGTGTATTTTGCCCTCCCGCCCACCCTGTGCCTCGGTATCATGCATAAAGGCTGCAGCCGTTGCGTCACTTCTGGCGTGGGGGGACGGTCGTAGAATCGCCACTGTCTACGCCTGCTATTTAGCAGGCTAAGTCCAAGGGGTGTGATGGCAGCTGTAAGGGAGTTGGATGGGGTTAGAATATCGGCGCACATGAGTGCCTTGAATACTGTCCCCAGTCTGCCTCTTTCCCCGCCCTCTGCCATCGCACTTACTTTTGTGGGTCCGGCAGCAGGCCTCCTGCACTGCTGCCAATTGCAGCAGCACACTCAAAATGGCCACCGGTGGTGCGTTGCACATGCCACCAGAAGCCATTTTACAACAGCATAACTCTGTTCCACTGTTGTAAAGCTCTGCACATGCCTGCCAATCCTAGATATTATTGGGCCATAAGTGAGATTGGCCCACTCATGAAACTGGGTAAAGTGGTTGCTTTGAGTTGATTGGCTGGAGGAGGCAATGAACTGGTGTGAGTCAACAGCACTGGAGTCATTAGTAGGGGCTGCTGCAATCACACCTTACTTACCACTACCATTGCTGCTGCCTCTTCCACTGCCTGGCCATTCTTCTAAACCAGGTCAGGTATGTGCTTGCATGGTGTGCTCGCATCCCATGTGCTTGCTTTAAAAATAGAGAGAGCAGAAAATGTTGGCCGCACTTCAGCCACCTGTTTGGTTTTTGGTCACGCCTGCATCTAGGAAACAGAAATAGTTTTGCAAGAACATTTTTTGCATTATATCCACGCATGCAAGCAAGCAAACCGCACACATTTACTGCAAGAAAAATCAAATTTAAAACCTGCATAAGCCTTTCCTCAGACTATTCCTACAATTTAAAGGACTGGTGCGAACAGAGTACATAACATGAATGATTTCCACTTGTAGAAAACCAAATTCCACAATTATTTTAAAATACCCTTTGACAACTTGCATGGCTACTGTTCTTGCTTTGAATCATCTCCCCACATTACTTTGTTACATATAATTAAGAAATTTGTCCTGCCTCTTGAGGTTTACTAGCCTCAGTAATACTTGTGAGATCTAGATGTCTGATGCGCTGCAAAACTTGGCTCTCCTGACCTCTGAAAATAAGAACTTAAATATTTGGACCAGCAAGTAATTCATCTTTCCCTTGACAAATTGGAATCCCAACTTCTAAGTAACTTTGTTCATATCTTCCAAGTTAGTAACTGATGTATTAGTTCATTTATTTTAGGACAGAGTTGCATTGTTCCTTACTGCATATTTCCCAGTGCTTTGCTTATCATATCTTTTTTTTAAAGGATCAAATGTTGAGCTTCCACTGAACTCCCTGTGATGCAGTACTATAGTCCCTAAGGAAGGATTGCATGGATATTAACCGCACTCGTTTTCTTTCTCTTTAAGAAATGTCCATTTCACTTGTGCCATATCAATACCAAACAAAACAGAACAAAAACTATACTTAATACATGGAGCATACTGTTCACATGGTCTGCTCCATCTTGGTGTGTCCCCCCCCATTAAAAATCAATGTGTATGACTACCGGTACGTCCAATTCTGTTTAGGATCACCCTGTATATTTAGTACGCACAGTGGCTAATGGTGACGCCTGTAGTTCTTTAAGAATCTGAACAGATCCTTCAAAAATTGCCTTTAAAAACATTGCCTCATTTGGTTTTCAGTAATAAACCCTAGTTCTTTTTTTTCATAAGAAACACTTCAGCTTTTGTAGTACATGTATCTGCATGATAAAGTCATAATGGCCTGCATTATGCACGTTCAAATGTTAATATTTCTGTCTCCTATAAGTACCATGTCCCCTATCATGTAGTGTGAAAGAGGTCATGCTTCTTGGAAGAGAACCCAGATGCTAAGTGGTGTATTTTCCATTAAGACAAATGTTAAAACTTACAATGTACACCTGAAAGACATTACATCCAACGCTGTGAATATGAGGCATGTCTGGGAATACTGATGATGTGTTGGTGAACCCCACATCGTATCTTATACTATACATGTAGTAGGGACAGAGCTTGACTACTAATACACCACTGCACGTACAGTTTTCCCAGGCTAGTAAGTGTGTGAATTGGACTTAAACTCCATGGAAAGCAATGGGGAAAAATGCACAGTCAAATCATAAATTTCATTGATTTTAATGAAAGTTAAGTGAGTAACTTCTGTAGGACTTCGTTTCCAAGGTCTGATCTGAAGGCACATAGACAGCCAGTGTGTCTGTATGGAAGACTGCCTCGGAACCCCATGAATGTTGCCTTGAGTTTCAGTATGGCAGAAAGGTAGGTTATAAATGTCGTGAAATAGAGGAATAATATCCTCTGTCTGTTGGCAGGAACGTGTGTCACAATATCATTTTAAATTGCACAGTCACATTCCCTGATAGTTAAAAATGTTCCACATCACAAACCAAAATGAGTCTTGTGACACACTGAAGGCTAAAAGGCAGGGATGTGGATCAAGTCTCTGACTCCAAGCCTCAAGTCTCTGGGTCCAAGTCTCAAGTCAAGTCCCAAGTCTTTGTCCCCAAGTCCTGAGTCTTTGGTTGCGAGTCCCTATCTATTTAATGGGGAAAACGGGTTTAAAAACCTGAATAAAATTTGACTTATTGTAAAAGGCTCCAAGTCTCGAGTCGAGTCTTTCGAGTCTTTTACAATCACCAAGTCAAGTCTGAGTCAAGTCATTGATGCGACTTGAGTCCGACTCGAGTCCGAGTCAATAGACTCAAGTCTACATCACTGCTAAAAGGCTACCAGATGAACAGTCCAATCCTATCCTTGACTGGCTCCCATGATGCAGCACCACCAACAGAGCCTCTGCTGTATCCTGCTGGCCAGCTAGGGACCAGGCCGGCTGGGAGAGGTAAGTACTGTAACAAATATTTTTGGGAAAACTACGCCAGTGCTTTTGCTAGCATAGCTCTGTGGCCGGCTGGGAGAGGCAAGTACTGTAACAAATATTTTTGGGAAAACTACGCCAGTTCTTTTGCTAGCATAGCTCTGTGGAGCCCTCTGGGTGTGTGTGGGTTGGGAAGGGGTATAGGATTTGATGTGTGCCAGTGCCACCAAGATCCTTCCCTTTCCCACCTCAATCTGCCCCCCAAAATGTCCCAGAGCTTACCTCTCCACTGACCAGGGTCTATCAACAGCTGATCTGTCAGCGGTGCATGACCTTCTGGAAAGCACTCAACAGAATGGTGGACAGGCTGCCATGCCGGCGACCCTTGCAATCTACCAGCCCAGCACGCCAATAGTATATATTTTTGTGATATATATATTTTAGATTCAACTTCATCATATGCATGAAGTGTATCCTCAGTTGACAGGGGCAATACAAGAGATGTGTTGCTAGGCAAAGCTCAAGTGTACACACTAGAAGTGCAGTGGCTATTTACAATAGGTAGAGAATGGCTTTTTGACTCCACCATTTACATTTACAATTGGGTTTAACCTGTGTACACACACACACACACACACACACACACACACACACACACACCTCTGCCAGCTGAACATTTAATAGAGTGAACTGTAGTCCACAAAACTTAAGTCATAAGACTCTCTGTTGTTCTTGCTATCACTCTGTATTTAGTTTAAGAATCTTAACTAAGAAAAGAGTCATTAGATTCAGAGCCCAATCCTATCCTCCCCTCCCCCCGCTGGTGCAGGTGTGCTGAAGATGTACTGTATCCAGCAAGGGGGGGGGAGATTGGGAGGCTTCGGAGGAGGAGGAGATTTAAATCCCCTTATCCCTCCATAAGCCTCCTGCTCCACAATGGGACTCCTCAGACCCGTGCCAGCTCTTTAGTCCAAGGAGAGAAAAAGGACAGGGGAACTGCTGACAGAGGGGATAGGATCCAACGCTCACCATCGCTGCCAGATCCACCCCCTCCCACAGCCTCCCCATCCCATTCTCCTTCCTCACCCAATTTCACTTCCTCCCCACCCTCTCTTGCCCAGTTTTGCCCTCCCTGCCCCTCCCTGCTGCTGCCTTACCAGCTCCGGCAGTTGTGGTGGGTTCCGGCGATAGACAGGGAGTGCTGCCCTCTCTTGCAGCAATGCTCCCAAAATGGCCGTGCTCCGTCGGCAGTCATTTTATGACAGCAGAAGCCCCTTCCACTGTCGTAAATCCCTCCCCTCCCCCCTGACAGCCGGAATAGGATTACACTGTCATTCCCTTAATTATGAAGGGAAGTGCGGGAAACATTTTCTTCAGAAAAAATCATTGAGGAATAATTTATTGAAGAACCATTTTTGTGGAAAAGCTGTCTTAATTTTCATCTTCTCTCATGATTTTTGGCTCTATGGATCACCTTAAATAACTTCACCTTTTCTTTCTGCTAAAAGCCAAAACAAACCATTTTATGATATTAATATCAGCTCGTCCACATCATCCCCACCACTAATCCTCTTCCATCTTTGTTCATCCCATCTATACATCATCGTTTCATCTATTCTCATTAATCCTGTATACTATGATTATTGATGTTCTCCTCCTTTTGTCAAACAACTCCCTCTTCAGATGTACGCAAAATGTTCTAAGTCTCTATCTAGAGCCCCAAACACTATTACCACGTATATGAAAAGCATCAATTAAAACAAATGATAAAGAGTACCAAGAGAAAATTGATCCCCTTTCACCGTTTGGTGTTCAGATTCCAGCCTTCAGACCTCGGAAAAGAGCTACATTGGAAAGTGTGCCTTGGTGGCTTTCACGTTTCACCAGTCTCAGACAAAAAGACGGATATACAGGTCAGACCACAAAGGGCTTTGTACGAAGGCAAGACCTTTTCTTTCACTTGGAAACCTATCGAGTTCTGCTGTCGTGCCTTGAGCGGTAAAGCTCCATTTATCAAGCAAGCAAGTGCTGTTTATCTTGGCTGAATCATTTCCAGGACATTAATCTGGAGATGGCAGAAGACCATGACTAGAAAGACATACAATCCTACCCACCACACAGTTAAACCAAAGTGTTATAGTGCCATCCTAAACATCTCTACACAGAAGTAACTCTCATTGTCTTCAGTGGGGCTTACTTTCAGGTAAGTCTGCATAGGTTTGCCCTTTTAGAGATCTAAACCCAAGATTTTTTTGGTTAGTTCACTTGAATAATGTGGAATCCAATGCTTCCATCTCACCACTGGCCTCCTTAACCTCTCAGTTCTCTGGTTAGCATCCCTTCTGTCCCTAAGCTATATACGAAATATTTTTCAAGACTGCCTTCTTCCCCTGAGCTCCCGAATATTTTACTCCATTTCGATTCCCAAACTCCATTTGGATTTTAGATCGAAAACTTCCATGGCCCGCAATTACTGTCAACGATATAGGGAATACAGGTAGAGAAGCCATGCCAAAATAAAAGTCCAGCCAGAATAAAAACAAAGTCCGATTCTGCTTGCGTCTTCTAATTACTTAGAGTTCACGGAGCAGACTGAAATTCTTTTAAAATCCCAAGCTCAGTAGATATAACTCCGACGTTTCGTTTCCTAAATCCAGAAACATTTTTCTACCAATCTACATCTACCAATCTTTTTGATTGCACCTGGAAAATGTTTCCGGATTTAGGAAACAAAATGTCGGAGTTATATCTCCTGAGCTTGGGATTTTAAATGAATTTCAGTCTGCTCCGTGAACTCTAAGCAATTAGAAGACACAAGCAGAATTGGACTTTGTTTTTATTCTGGCTGGACTTTTATTTTGGCATGGCTTCTCTACCCGTATTCCCTATATCCATTTGGATTCCCTTTCCCCTTCGAAGCCTCCTGCTCCACCCTCCCGCTGGATACAATGTGCTCATTTTCGGTGTGGCTACATCAGCAGAGGGTAGGGAAGGATAGGATTGGGGCCTTAATGAGTCATTGACAGCGAAATCTGATGCATGTCTACCAGTGATGGAGAACTCGAGTGAAGTACTCGGAACTCGAGTTAACTCGAGTCGGTTTTTCTGTCACTCGTTACTTGCTCTCGAGTAGCATGTAAATTTACTTGACTTGACTTTGACTTGCACCCCCAGGGACTCGCATTTACTCTTACTTGAGGAAAGCACTTACTCACTTAACTCGGTACTCGTGGGTGTAATGACTCGCCTTTTTGAGTCATGTTTCTTTAACAGCCAAATGGCCGGCCAGCGCAGCGTCAACAAAAGCTGCGTGCTTTGCTTTCTTTCCCAGCCCCCTTGTCTGTTCCTGCTCCGTCTGCCCAGGGGCATTGCAGATTTGCAGTTGTTTGCTCATGGGGAGAGTGATCAGGAAAGGAAGCTGCCGCCTATTGTGTGCAAACGATCAGCATCCCCCACCCTGCCCCGCATTTCAGTGTGGCTGCTTAATTGGTTAGTTAGTTACTTAAAAAAAAAATCTTTGGCTGTTGGAGGTGGAGGGAGTCGGGACCGTGATACAGTGTGTGTGTGTGGGGGGGGGGTGTGATTTCTTTGGTTTGTAAGCTTGGTGGGTTTTTTTGTGTTCATCTTGTCTTACTTTACTCATTCCTCATTACTTTTTTTTCTGTTGCTGCGCTAGTGGGATGGCCCCCTCCCCCTCCCCGCGACCCTTTTCCAGGAGCACAGCGACCACATGTGTTCTGCACTTTGCTACAGCAGCGCTGGGCTGGTGGCTGGCTGGCCAGCTGGAGTTTACTCCTTGAGGCTTTATTAACCCCCCCCCCCCCAGCCTGTACACTTTGCTGTGGTGGTTTTTTTCCCCTCTGGCACTGTTGCAGCAGGAGCTGATGAATGAGTGTGTGATCTCTCACTGTGAGCGATTGATTGGAAGGTAAACTTTACCACCCTCAGATATTTACTATTCCTCTGCAAACCTCCCCCCCCCCAATTGATTGAACTGCAGTCAGGAAAGAGAGAATCCAGTTGAATGAGAAATGTGATTTATTATTTTATTATTTTTTCACATTTTTATACCGCCCTTCCTCCAAGGAGCTCAGAGTGGTGTACATATTTTCTCCCCTCCTTTTGTCCTCACAACAACCCTGTGAGGTAGGTGGGGCTGAGAGATAGTGACTGGCCCAAGGTCACCTACCTCACAGGGTTGTTGTGAGGACAAAAGGAGGGGAGGAAATATGTACACCACTCTGAGCTCCTTGGAGGAAGAGTGGTATAAAAATGTGAAAAATAAATAAAATAAAATAAACCTGGGTCTTCCAGGTCTAAGTCCAACTCCCAAACCACTACACCATCCTGGATCCTGTATGTTCTGCTTTCTCCCCCCCCCCCTTCTAACATGTTGAGCTGAGGTGGGGTCTTGGAAGAAAAAGGGTCCAAACAGCTCCAGTGATCTTTGAAATATCCACATGCACATCAGAATTATTCATGGACGAGTTAACTTGTCCGATCTATAAGGCAACCAAGGAAGAAATTTCTCTTCACAAACTGCTGTGAGAAAGTGGGGTGGGAGATGATGAATAATTCTGGTGATATTATTTAGCCAAACTACTCAAGGTTTTAAAATAGCTGCTGCTTTTCTGCAGCATCTACTTGAATGATGCATTGCTTTCCTTCTGACTTATCTGACAAAATGTGTTCCCCCCCCCTTCAGATTGAATTGTGTGATTAATTAAGTCTACAGAGCAGAATAGAACACTGGAGGCAACACAGTTAACCCCAAAATGTGTTAAAGGGCAGGCACAATGTTAGAGAATTTCTGGGGGTTCCACCAGCTGTATATAGTGTGGTGGATTTGCTGTTTTTATTCTGCCACCCTTGGTGGCCTGGGAGTCTTGGCAGTGCCTTCAGACAAGTCATCATCCTTCTTAAGAACCCAAGAGGAGAAAAGACAGAGATGTGTTCCTTCAAAATCTACAGCACTTTTAATAAGAACTGTAAAGATAGTGGAGTTTGTTGGGAATTCTTTCTTTTACTGTAGACTTGTGTGTGTGTATGTGCATGTGTGTGATCTGAGTTGCCAGAGAGCTTGTTGTTGTTTTTCCTTTTTCTAAGCAGTACTTCTTTTTGTGAGGGGAACATCTCTTGCTTCAGGATGCAATGGCTGATCTAGAATTTGAGGAATGTGTTTTTTTTAGGCAGGTTTCCCAGCTTTGTGGCACTCGGCAGAATGGCAGGGATTAACTTTGCAGAGCACATCTACCTGTGTCTGTGTCTGTGTCTGTGTCTGTGTCTGTGTCTGTGTCTGTGTCTGAGTGAGTGAGTGAGTGAGAGAGAGAGAGAGAGAGAGAGAGAGAGAGAGAGAGAGAGAGAGTTGGGGTGATTGAGTGAAAATCAGGAATAAATGCTGGGTAGATCACAAAGACCCAGCAGGAAGCTCCCTACCACAGCTTCTCTACTGCCACTTGCACTGATGCTGTGGGGTGGTCAGGAGGCTTCTTCCTCGAGAGGGAACAGCACTGTGTGAATAATAAATGGTTTGAATGAAGACACGAGTATGCTTGTTTTTCCCCAAGTCGGATGGGTGGTGACAAGACTAAGAGGTGAGGGGAAGGGCATAAGGAAGCCAAGTGGGTGCTTTAGAAGCCTCAGAGGTTCACTCACCCCATTTTTAGGGGGGAAAGCCATTTTCCCCAAAGTGACTTGACTCGCGACTTGTGACTCGCAGTTTTGGCCTTACTCGCACTCGACTCACACTCGTGCAAAAATGACTCGTACTCGACTCATACTCGTGCACAAAAGGACTTGTACTTGACTTGTACTCTCCTAAAATTTTTGGCACTGACTCGTACTTGCACTCGCACTTGTGACCTAGTTACTTAGATACATCCCTGATGTCTACTAGAAGTAAGCCCCAATGTGTTAAGTGGGGTAACTCCTAGGAAAGTGTGTATAGGATCGCAGCCTGAATGAATTATACTTAAAAAAAAATTTCCTTTGAGGGAAGGAAAAAGGCCACCCTATGTCATCTATATATACAAAGGATACAGATGGTCCTTTATATAGACAGGAAGGGCACGGTTGTGTTAGAAATGACTATCTGTAATGGTGCGGGGAGCCTTGCCATTTTTTTTAATTTAATGCTATTGTTCCTAATGGTGCCCTGATCACATTTGTTTAAAAGTGGCCCATCATGTCAGTGAGTTTACTAGCCACTGTTGTGCAATTAACATACCTTTTCCATATGCCATAATTGTGCTTCAGATTGCTTTTCTTTTCTAAAGCTTCAGTTATAATTGTTTAAATTTGTGGAGATGGCGGTGTGGAGGGAGGGGGTGGTTGATCAGTAATGTTCTACAAAATGCCTTAACTCCAGGCAGCAAAATAAACCAGCATCTTCTTGGCAATGTGTGTCCTTTGAGTGCACGGGAGCCGTTCCAAATGAAAAATGAAGGTAACTATCGGGTTTGGTGGCAATGGAGAGGAAGGTATGTATGGGCTTAATTAGCTTCCACACTTCATAAATGTATGCTGAGTTACAGAACCCCGACTCGCATCTTCAGAATTATGCTGTACATTCCTCCTTTATTTTCATCATTTGTAATCAGAATGTCCTTTAAAACTCCATTAAAAGCTCTTTTAAGGTGGAGCCCGGTGGCTTGCTATGTTGTTTCACTAGATAAACTGAATGCCCAGCGAGTGTAAAAATAACTCTGACCTATTAAACATCATCTCGATTGTTATTTGATTTTCCAATTGAAAAAATGACATTTGCAGAAACATGAAATGTATGTCACTCTTTGCTAAGCCTACTATTTTGAAGGACGATGTTTTTCCTCCAGACTGCAGGATCGTCACATATCCAAATCAACTTCCATGAGTGAACCATGACAAGCTTGGAAATCAAAATTAGCCACATATACAAAAGTGCCACTTCCACTACCTTCATCTCTTTCTCCATTTCTATTTATTTATTATTTATTTATAGAATTTTTACCCCGCCTTTCTCCCACCAGGGCAACCAAGGCGGCTTACAACAAAAATATTAAAATACATAAGTACATTTAAAATCAAAAATTAAAATAATTAAAAACAATTAAAACAAACAGCCCCAGTGGGTCATCCACATTTGTTAAAAGCAATTTGTAAAAAAGCCAGCCCACCATGTCAGACATCAAATGCTGATCTAAATAAAAATGTCTTGAGGCCCCGCCGAAAGGTCTCTAAGGAGGAAGCCGTTCTTAATTCCAGGGGGAGGGAATTCCATAATTGGGGCGCCACTGCCGAGAAGGCCCTATTCCGCGCCGCCATCCCCCTCACCTCCGTCAGTGGCGGCACGGTCAACAGGGCCCCCCCTGATGACCTCAGAGTACGGGTCGGATTATAAGGAAGGAGGCGGTCCCTCAAATACCCTGGACCCGAGCCGTAAAGGGCTTTAAAAGTCAAAACTAGCACTTTGAATTGTGCCCGGAAACGAACCGGCAGCCAGTGTAGCCGCTGAAGCAACGGTCCGACTGAGTCGAACCGACAGGCCCCAGCAACCACCCGGGCCGCCGCATTCTGCACTAGTTGCAGTTTCCGAACAGTCTTCAAAGGCAGCCCCACGTAGAGCGCATTGCAGTAATCTAGTCTAGATGTCACTAGAGCATGGGTCACCGTGGCCAGGTCTGCACGATCCAGGTACGGTCGCAGCTGACGCACCAGCCGAAGCTGGGCAAAAGCCCCCCTGGCCACAGCCGCCACCTGGGAATCCAGGAGCAGCTGCGCATCCAGGAGGACCCCCAAGCTGCGGACCTGCTCCTTCAGAGGGAGTACAACCCCATTCAGAGCAGGACGATGATCCAGTACCTGAGTCGTAGACTTCTGGACCAACAGAACCTCTGTCTTATCAGGATTTAATTTCAGCTTGTTAGCCCCCATCCAGCTCCCAACTGCCTCCAGACAACGATTCAGGACATCGACCGCCCCCTTGGAGTCAGGTGGAAAGGAGAGAAAGAGCTGGGTGTCATCCGCATACTGATGACTCCCTACCCCAAATCCCCGGATGACCTCTCCCAGCGGCTTCATATAGATATTAAACAGCATGGGGGATAGAATTGACCCTTGCGGCACCCCACACCTCAAGGGCAAGGGTGCCGAACAAGCATCCCCCAGCACCACCTTCTGGGATCTATCAGCCAGGAAGGAGCGGAACCACCTCAGAACGGTGCCTCCAAGCCCCAACCCAGCCAACCGACCCAGAAGGACACCATGGTCAATGGTGTCAAAAGCCGCCGAGAGGTCCAGCAGGACCAACAGGGACGCACTCCCCCTGTCCAGTCCCCGGCGCAGGTCATCCACCAAGGCGACCAAGGCCGTCTCTGTCCCGAACCCCGGTCTGAAGCCAGACTGGAATGGATCCAGATAATCAGCTTCCTCCAAGACCCTCTGAAGCTGAGACGCCACTACCCGCTCGATCACCTTGCCCAGAAACGGGATATTTGAGACTGGCCGGAAGTTGTTCAAAATCGTAGGATCCAAGGAGGGTTTCTTCAGGAGGGGGCGCACCACCGCCTGCTTCAAAGACAGCGGCACCACCCCCTCCCTCAGAGATGAATTTACCACCCTCCCCGTCCACTCAGCCAGCCCCACCCGGGCAGCTCTAATCAGCCATGCCGGACAAGGGTCAAGCGGGCAAGCAGATGGTCTCACGCTCCAAAGAATCTTGTCCACATCCTCAGGTTCATCCTCAGGTTCTATTTCTAGATTCTTTAGGAAAAAGTTAAGGACAAACAGCCCAATCTTATGGCATGTATTCTGCTGGCAGAGGCTGCTGGAAAGCATGCTCTGGCAGCGCACCGAGTATCACACTCCAGCGTGCCGGCGGGAAGGCCAGAGCCTTCCTGTCTATGTTCCCAGACCTCTGGCCAGCCACTGGAGCAAGAAGGCCAGAAGGAGAGGTGGAGAGAGGGTGGGGGAAGTCAGAATGGGGTGGGGGGGCAAAACTGGGTGGGGGGCAGAATGGGGGCAGGGAGGCTGTGGGAGGGGTTGGGTCTGGCAGCGGTGGCATGCGCCGGATCTTATCCACTTCATAGGCAGGCTCCCTGCCCCCTTTCTCTCCTTGGACTTGCTCTAGTGAAGTTGCTAGCGCAGGTCCAAGGAGACCCTTTGTGGAGCAGAAGGCTTACAGTGGGGAAAGGGTATCACTTGCTTCACTCAAAGGGGGCACACAAGTGGCAGCTTTCATCAGGTGGACCTTTGCCCAGTTTGGCTGGTGTGCCAGTTGCAACCATACCTGTGCTCTTCTGACCAGGCCAGTTCATGCTGTCAGTTCGTTTCTGGGCTCAATTTAAACTGCTCATTTTAACCTTCAAAGGCCTTAATGGCTTGGGGATAGAGTATACAAAGGCCCACCTTCTCTCATAAAGACTGGCTCATCCCCCAAGACAGCCAACGCAGCTGCCAGAACAACAGTCCAACAGAGTCAAATTGCCAGGCTTTTGTGACCACATGGGCCACCACATTCTGTCCCAGCAGCAGTTTCTGGACCATCTTCAAGGGTAGCCCCACATAGATCTTGTTGCAGTACTCTAATTGTGATTTCACCAGGACATGGATCACTGTGGCCTGGTCAGAACAGCACAGGTATGGTTGCAACCAGCACACCAGTCAAACTGGGCAAAGGTCCCCCTGATGAAAGCTGCCACTTGCTGATCCAAGAGCAACTGTTCATCCAATAGGACCCCCAAGCTGTGAACGTGCTCCTGCGTTTTATTTATTTTCTGAATAAAAATAAGCAAATAATTATTTCTTCCTACACTGGCTTTTACACTAGAAATCTAGGGAAAAGTTACAAGTATGGTTCCTCGCATGAGGCAGAAGTATCCAGAGGAGGGGAATAATTTTCAGCAGAAAAATTGTGTACAGTATAGGGGAAGAGTTAAGAAGTCCTGTTTACCCCACACCCAACTTTCACTTGAAATTGCAACCTCAGTGAATACATTGTCTTAAAACAAACATATTCAAAAGGATATTGGAGCTCCATGTAGCTTTCCATAACCCCCCCCCCCCACCCAGATATGTTAGATCCTGCAGAATGCAATAGACATACGATCCATAAAAACACAAAACGCTAGGAAGAGTAAAG
The DNA here is from genome assembly GCA_026170595.1 of Plestiodon gilberti rubricaudatus. Taxonomy (NCBI): domain Eukaryota; kingdom Metazoa; phylum Chordata; class Lepidosauria; order Squamata; family Scincidae; genus Plestiodon; species Plestiodon gilberti. The sequence goes on along the minus strand of JANXHW010000003.1, from coordinate 185,172,860 downwards.
AAGGGAAACGGGAATTCTAAGTGCTTTTATGTATGCCTTGATATCTTTCCTCCTACCTCTGTTTATCTGTTTCTTATATTCATTATGAAGTTTGGCTGATGATACTTGAAAAGCTATATGAGAAAATTAACTGGCAAAAGGGCTATTTATCTGAGAATTATGCTGCAATCTTAGTGAGCCTAATAAATTGTTTCCCAATGTGCATACTCAAGACTCAATTAAGCCAAGCAATTAGAAACTGTTATACAGAACTCTGACATAAAGCTTAGCTACCTACGGTGCCATTTCTTCCTTTTCTAATGACAAATTTCTGAATTGCAGAAAGGGTTCAATGCTGCAAAACAGCAAGTTGCGAAGAATTTTCATGAAATGCTCTCGGAAGGGAAATGTGGTGACTTTCAAGACAACCAGCGTTCCCTCACAGTGTGAGTGCTGTATACTTATTAAAAATAAGCGGGGAGGGGGGGAAGCAACACAGTAATGTGGCAAACCATAAGGTACTGAGAGCTTTTAAAATGGAAGAAAAAGTAAATCAAAAACCAAGTAATGTTTCTGTTAGGATTTTGTTGGGTTTTTTTAACCTTTAACTTTGGTCTCTTGCCATTGAGGCGGTAAATCTGTTTCTGGGCCAAATTGGATGTGATTTACAGCGCAATCCTATCTAACTTACACCACCGGTGTAACCAGTGGGGGAGGGCAGGGCAGGAGGCTTTGGAGGGGAGGGAAGATTTAAATCCCCTTTGAATCCCCCTTTGGAGGGGATTTGAATCCCCTTTCCATTCTGGGGCCTCCCATTCTCGCTGCACCGTTGGTTACACCGGTGGTGTAAGTTGGATAGGATTGCGCTGTTAATATGGGGTGAGTTGGACTCAGATTGTGAGCCCTTTTGGGACAGGGAGCCATTTAATCATTTGATTTTGTCTGTAAACAGCTTTGTGCACTTTTTGTTGAAAAGCGGTATATAATAATATAATATAGGGTTGTTCACAAGTTATGCCTGTACCCGGATACACATTTCTGCGTGAATGACTATATTCCATTCATTGCAGTATGCAGGTAGGTTTAGGCAATACTTTGCACCCAGAACAGTCCCATGCAATAAACAATACATGTGCCTTTGTTATGTCCAGGGGACTTTATTAGGGCCAGTTACTTTAAGTGGGGGATGGTTCATCCAAAATGCCCCTTTATATGCACTGATTAAAAGTGAATTTATCAGCAAGTGTAGAGGGGTGCTTCAACCCCCCCCTCCGGTGATTAAGAAAATTGGTCCAAATTTGCTTGGACCAGAGCAGAGACGAGGGGTCTGAATATGCATGTACCATGAACACATGGGTTTTATCATCCACCCCACCTGATAGAAGACATAATCCAAACTGGCCCATACACTGCATTGATGGTGCAATCCTGCATGGATATATGCTGGCGGAGCTCCCGTTCCACTGGCATTGGGTGTCGCAAAAGTGCCATAAAGTGCAGCACCCAGTCTGGCAAGTGTGGCACCCAGCAAGTAAGCAGTGCCGACACAGAGGCCGGAATCGCTTACTAGGCCACCCTCCTGACTAATCACCGCCGGGTAGAAGTGAGTCCTGCACCGGGTGGTGGGACGGCAGGCCAGGGTGGTAGGGGAGGAGTCCATTGGCCTGGGAGGGGTCGAGGATTTCAGCGCTTGGTTGCACTGATATCCCAAGCCCCTTTCCAGGTTGGGCAGTCCTGACACAGCCTCCTTGGTTGTGCACCAGCTCTAGAGCTGGCACACATCTGAGAAGGCCCATTGGGGCCTCCGGGGCTTACACCATGGGAAGTGGATGAATGTCCCCTTCCCCCAAGGTGAGTCCCAGGTACACAGATGTTCCTGGTACTGTTTACTCTGTGAACAGCTGTTAAATCATATTTTTTAAAACACCAACTACAAAAGTATATGACTTGGGTCTGAACAGTATTGTGGGGAAGGAAGAGGTTAGTCCAATGGTTCCCAAACTTACCAGGATCACAGTGCCTCCGTAGCCTCTTCTTCTTGGCTCAGCCGGACACTGCCATCTTGGATCTTGTGAAATCTCATGGGGTCCAAGGTGGTGGCACCCAAATCTTGTGAGATCTCACGGTGCCCAGAAGAGCCAGTAGGAGGGGCCACTGGGGACATCCTGCAGTGCCCCTGTGAGTGTGCCACGATGCCCTAAGGCGCCACGACGCACAGTTTGGGAACCACTGGGCTAGTCCTTTACTCCTGCACCAATTTTCCAACTTAAATATCCCTGCTGAAGCTGCTTTTAGCAAAATCTGTGCTGTAAGTTTTCTCCTCTATGGCTAATGACAGCTTTAAGGGGGGGATCAACTTGGATCAGGGCTACAGCATGGGGGAAGGGAAGGACTCGATCCTTGTGGGGTTTTTTGTGGGTTTTAAAAAACCTTGTGGGTTTTTTTAAAGACATTGAGAGTTCCGATCACATAATTCCCATGTTATGTCTAGTTTGACCTTCAGACTCCATTTCAGAGCTCACAATCATGGATACATTTTCCATACCCAAAACTAAATTCCTACCTGCAGAATTGTGGTATGGAGAAGTATTCCGTTTTATTAGGCTTCTGCAGCTTGAAGTGGTATAACCCAGCCACAGGTTCACCACCTCAGTGAGAATTAGTCCTAAGCATTCTTTAGAATTTCTAGGAAGTTGTATATAGAACCAAGCACGGAATAAAATGCTACAGCTAGTAATAACAGTAAAAGATTCATGAAATGCTATCTAAAAAATTTCCATTCCATCCACTTACAGTAGAACTCCCCTCCCCTTTCTTGCCATGTCTTAGGCAGGTTTCCTAGCAAACGATTCGGCAGAGTACTTCTAATTTAACTGGGCATAATACATAACCAGCTTCTCTCTGCTTTGAAGTCAGGCAGTATTTATGCCAAATAACTATTTCTAAGGATATTAAGTTTCTGATTAATAATTATTCTGTCTCATCATTTTAAATAGTTATCCCATCAGTATGTTACTTCCTCTTAATGACCGCGAGGCTGGCAATAATTAAAGCTAGAAAGGAGGGAAACAAATTACTTTCTACATCACAGAAATATTAGGGTTGTAAAACAAATACATCTTTTCTATTGTGATTAAGAGTAAAGTCAAGTGGCTTTGTTTATTAGAAAGAACAACTATTCCCAGTGAAGGATATGAAAAGCTTCAAATAAGAATGCTTAAATCAAAGCAGTATCTTCTTTTTTCTAACTTCCCTTCAAGTTTTTTTTTTACCATACTTACAATGCAGTCCAAAATTAACCCATTGAATTTCCCATCATAACTATTCCATTAGCTTCTTTTGGTTTTGGACTTTTGGTACTTTTGTTGTTTGAACATTTTTGCTTGGAGATATCCATATATTGGCCATTGGATAGTCTTCCAGCTTCTTCCATAGTGAAATGATCAGCAAATAATTAATTATACTCTTGTCAAAAATAGCCCAAAATATCTGAGAAATAGTAGCTATATGTACAACTGATGTCAGAAGACTGGATGCCATTTTGCTAGATTTTTTTTGTGTTGTACCAGCTGTGACAAGAGTCTTGCCTACCATTTATTGCATTAATCTCTTAACCTCTTATAAAGTGGTGTTCCCTAAGGGTGATCTCCGGAAATGAGAGAGGAACTTTGGCATTTGGTGTTATGATAAAAATAACCAGTGCTGCCCCTTAGACTCTCATAATCCTTTTAAAATGGTTGTTATGATTTCTGTGCTATCTTCTAATTAGTTTTTCTGAACCATTCTATGGGCCAAGAGGTTTAAATCCTAGTACTTTCAGCAATTGATTTTTCCACCTCCCCCCCCCCCCAGGACTGTATCTGATTAGACTGCAATAGATAATAAATGTAGGTGTTCTCGTCTAATTTACATGGAATAAAAGAGGGCAGGCCATTTCATTGTATAAGATTTGGAAAAATAATCTGTAAAAGGATTTAAAAACTCTTAGCACTGTATTTCAAATGCTGTACAATGTCCTGTAGCTCAATACAGAATCAATCATTTCTTTGACTCTGTGTTTAGTCCTGGGATCCTTTGCAGTGCCAAGGTGAGTCTTGGTAAAGGTGGAGACCATAAACAGAGTATCTTTGAGCATAAACAGAATGCCGTTCCCTCAAGGCCTAGTCTCCAATCTCCATGTGCAGCAGAAATACATGTGGATGTAGAAGAATAGACTGTACCACTTCAGATTGCAGTTAAGAATATGGAAGGGGGAATCGGCACTGACTTTCCCCTCTAACAATGCACACAACAGAAATTACACACTGGGCCAATGTCTGACTGACCCCATATTGGTCAGGCATAAAGACGTGAATGGTTATGGAGTGCACATATCCCTTCTCTCACATCTGGGGGAATTTGAGGCATTTCCTTTAATCATGTGGGGGGGGGGGTTAGTTTGTTTGAACTGCTCCCCCACATGGTTAAAACAAATGTCCTGAAGTCTTCCAGAAGAAAGAGGAGGGGCCGGGACATGCATGCATTGTGAGCATGCATGTCCTTTATCTTGTGAAATTGGTTGGGAAGTAAGAGTATTGTCCAAAGTAGCTCCCCCTAGGCCTATCAGTGGTTAAATGCCATGCTGGCTACATGGAATGCCTCTGAATACTAATGGCTGAGAACATCAGGAGCTAGCTATTGCCTTCAAGTCTTGCTTGTGGGCTAGCATCTGGTCGGCTACTTTGGGAAGCTTCATACTAAACTAGATTTTGGACTGATTGAGCAGGGCTCTTACGTTCTTATGACTACAGGGTGTCTAATTGTCTCTTTGAGTACCAAATAGAGTGGATAGAAAGTTAATGTTCTGCTGTCTCAAACCATTCTACCCTTTACTTGGGCCATCTTATAGTTAGATTAGCCATTCATTTCTCATTAGTTCTGGCACTGTTTGTTCTAAGCTTTGACTCTCTTATATTTATAACCTAAATAACAAAATAAGGACAATGGTAAGAGACATACAGTTCTTCAAAGCAGGTTGATAGCTAGGTTCTGCAGCAAGCAACTTGCAGTTAATTAGCACTATCCCCTCTGCAGGTGGTTTGATCTAAATGCAGTGGAATTCACTGTAGATTGTTAAGGCGTAAGCAGGATAATTTGTCCGTGGAAGGGAGAAAAAATCTATTCTATCTACTTTTACTCTGCATCTAATTTTCACTCCTTTCTCAGGTGAAAAATAGCTTGTTGTGGTAGAGGTCATCGAGTTAAGTGTCCTTTCTCCTTACACACAACAGTAGGCAGAAAACCTTTATCTACTTATGTGTGTGTCACTTAGAAAATCCCATATTTCCGGCTATTTTAGACTAACAAAACTCTCTCTTGGAACAAACTGATGATGATTCCAGCTCTGGGGACAGTTGGTAAGGCCCAGATATATTGCTGCAGAAAACCTGGGACTGCAGTAAGTGTCTTGCCTCAAGCACTAATGACAACAATAAGACCCTTAAAGTACAACCAGATTGAACTGTCTACAGTTCTTAGTTTGTCAATGTTGTGCTAAATTGGAAGTAAACAAGATAGATACCTTCATAAAAAGGTGTTGGAGGGTTAGAAATCCCTCCTCCCCTATCTTGATTGTAAGCTTCTTGAAGGCAAGGACCTATCTCATGTTACTGTGTAGGGCAGAGGTTCCAAAACTTTTTCGACCTGTGGCTCCCTCGACCATTGTTGACCATTGGCCGCGGCTCCCCATTACATTATGTTGATGCCTACCAATTGGCATTGCACTGCATTCCGAGAGGATTCCGTGGCACTCTGCGGCTCCCTTGGCTGGTTTCTGCGGCTCCCCTGGGAGCCGCGCCTCCCAGTTTGGGAACCACTGGTGTAGGGTGTACTTTACATTGATACAATAGTATAAAGAACAACAATAATTCTTAGCATAGCTCCTGTTGTACGAGCTAAATGCTCTACGGGGGTCTAAGTAAGGGGTCTAAGCACAGGAGGCAGATGACCTTTAGTCTGGAAAGTCATGGCTTTTGCACTTTTGTTGTTTATATAAAATAAATATGCGTGTAAGTCTCTTCAAACGATTGCCATGTAACTGGAACTATACCCATGGGCTGCAGAATTGATGGCAGCTCTCTCGGGGCACCTTCAATGTTGCTGTCTGGTGCTTCTTGCCACTGCTGGTGGTAGTTTGTGTTTGCCTTAATTGTAAAGCTGGTTCTGACTTTGGATCCCAGATTATTGAAGTGAATGCAACATCAGTTCCTCTGCATTTAGACCCAGTTCATCCTATGACTCCCAGTTGATCCTTGTGCTCCCTGAGGCATCTGGTGGGGCCACTGTGAGATACAGGAAGCTGGACTAGATGGGCCTTGGGCCTGATCCAGCAGGGCTCTTCTCATGTTCTTATGTATGACATCTTGGGTTCTGTTGTTACCAGAGTAGTGCAGAAAAGGCACACACTGGAATGAATCCTAGTTCACACATCAGGCAACTGACTATCTTTCAGCCTAATCTGTCTCACAAGGTAAGATGACTAGTTACACTTGACTTCCAGGGTGTTGAATGCACTTCTTTTCTATAGGATACATAATCTCCCAAAGCTCGGTGGTGTTACTATGAGATAGGGGAGGTGTATCACGGTGTGCTTTCCAGTGCTGCCCCATCTTTCAGGCACATTATGTGATTCAATGTGCTTGTTTGGCTGCATCATTGCCTTTTCCTGCAGGGCCCATTTTAATCACTATGCTGTTTCAGGGCTGGGCCATGAGCAGCAACCATGGCGGTCAAAGGTTGGGACCAACAGATAAGCCAGGAATTGAACCAGGGGCCACTACTACAAACCAGAGATCAGAAGCATGCCAAGAATCAAACCCAGAGTCATAGAAGGTATACTTGCTTAAGCAAAGGCCCAACCCAGACAGGAAACACGTATGGCCCTTCCTCCAGATGGGCCAATTACCAGCCTGGGGAAGCAGGGCCAGTTCAGAGGTTTTTTGTTTTGTTTTGTTTTGAACTTCTACTGTAGTTTCATCAGCTTGCGACATCGGGTAGTTGCTAGCTCGACGCAGTTTCTGATGCACCGTCATCATGGCGTGATCAAGGGTGATAAGGGTCTGTCTTGCACCCACATCCCCTCACCAACTGCCCCCCACTCAGCTCATTCATGTGACTGGTACATTGCTAGTAAATAAAATAAATATGAAGTGTGAAGTATGAAAACTATTACATAATACATTGACCGGTATGGTTACATTGATTCTTTTCAAATTAGAGTTTCTGTTCCAAGCAGCTCCCCTTCGGAATCCACAAAGTAATGTGGTGATCCGCCTTTCCCAGTAGAATGCTCAGGAACAACTAGCAGCACAATCCTGTGTAACCTTGCACTGGTGTAGCAGTAGATGCACTGGTGTAACCGCAGATGCACCGGTGTACCGTATTTTACGCTTCATAGGACGCATCGGTCCATAGGACGCATGCATCCTATGGAGCATAAAATAGAGAAAAAAAGGTTTTTACTTACCTGGGCTTGGGGGCGCTTCAGGGAGGCCTGTGGGGGCTTCGGGGAGGCCTGCACGAGCCTCTGCAGGCCTCCCTGATGTTCAGTTCAGCCGAAAACAGCGCAGGCCTCCCCAAAGCCCCCACAGGCCTCCCCGAAGCGCCCCAAAGCCCAGGCTTCGCACCATAGGACGCACGCTTTTCCCCCCTATATTTTTTTGGGGGAAAAGTGCGTCTTATAGTGCAAAAGATACAGTAAGTGCACTTACACTGGCATAAGTGCACTTACACCGGTGCATCTACTGTTACACCAGGGCAAGGTTACACAAGATTGCGCTGTAGGTAAGGTAAAATCCTGCAGTCTTTCAGAGGTGCACAAAGATGAAAACTGGCAAATCCATCGGAAGAAGCAAACTGATATCGTCCAATGGCCGCTCTCCACATGAAGCTAGAGTGTGCTTTTTTTGCCTGAGGGGTCACCTCCATACACTCTGCCCCACCAATCCAGTGTGTTAGAACCGGCACACTGTTTCCTTGATATTCAACCTGCTTTTATTTTACGAAACATTTTAATAAATCTAGAGGATAATCGGGAGTAATTATAGCTATGCAATAGCAGCTCCATAATTAAGGCTACATAGAGAGTTGGTCTTAAATGAAAGGCGTAAAACTCCCCTGCTGTCCACCATCAATACCCCCCTCCCCCATTTGAAATCCGCCAGCTATTACAACGGCATAAAATGCAGTCTAAAATCAGATCAAGTGAAATAAAGGGACTCCAAATTGATTTGTTGTTGCAGAAAAATGTACTTTTCGGCTGACAATTCCTGCAGCTGTATTGCTGGTGGGTTCAAAAGTGCTTTTTTGAAACCACTTAATTAGCATTACAGTCTGAATTCACCCACGGACCCCTTTTGTCAAATTGGAATATAACTGTGTACAAGAAAATGCCAAGGAAACATATATAATTTCAGCTTTGCTTTCCTAGCAGAACAGCACAGTATGGCTGAGAGGCCAGTGCCGGCTTGCAGGTCTGATTGTGTAATAAAGAATCCAAGCGCTGAAAATCTTGCATGTTTCCCTAGCCTCAATTTAAAAAATAAATAAAAAAAAGTTGTTTTGTTACTATAAATCTCCATGTCTTAGTCATTTTACTGAGGGCAGAATTTGCATGAGTGAACCCTTCCAACCTTGGGGATGGTGCACAAAACACCTTTAAATACTGAAATTAAAATCCAGTGTGCCGCCAGCTGCTCTCGCTTCCTCATACACTGTTCCCATATGTGGAATTCCCTCAGTAAACTGCTCTCCCATTGCCTTCTTCTAGTGTGTAGCAAGGTATGCTGCCCAATGGCATGTATAAATGGAATATAATCCTTGGACCACTTTACCCGCCCACTTCTATGGGCCCGCTGCGCCAACAGAACTTGCATTCCAGTGGCACAGCATGCTTTACAGTGGTCGCAAAATGCCATTCCATGCAGCCAGGCCACCGCCGCAAGTGGCGAGTGGCCGCAGCCTCCAGAAAAGCAAGAGCGGGTGGTGGGTGGGTGCGGGCAGAATGGGGTTGGGAGAGGGAGGAACAGGGCAGAGAATGGGACAGGGAGGGGTGTGTGTTGAGGCTGAGAAGCAGCTCCGCTGATATCCTATCCCCCTTCACAGCCTCGATCAATTTTTCTGGGTCCACTTGGACTTGCACTAGCAAAATACCTGGCTAAGTAGCTAAGACTTATCCCTGGACAAGGGAACAAATGTTCTCTTACCTGGAGGGTTGCCCCCCTGCAGGATGCAGCACGTGCTGCAATGATGCAGCTGTGTTGAGCGGGGGGCTTTATAGAGGATTGGGTTGTAAATGAAATTGTCGAGATGTTTGAATACCCATCCACAAGCCACTGTGTTTAGACTTGTATTGTGGGTAACAGTATGATTTCTGTGATGTGTTAAACACACTATCTGCAGTCAAAAGGATCCGTCAAGATAACTCACTTTTTATGAATATGCATCATAGGAAAGGAACAAAACACTGATGCATGATGATGATGATGCCGTCAATGGGAATGGAGTTTTACAGCAGAAGAGAGAAGGTTTCTGCCTTGAGGGGCTCACATTTAGAAACAGACACAAGGGAGACAATATAGTACAGGAAAGGGAAGAGAGTGGTAAACAAGGGAAGAATACGCGATTGTCTCATGTACTTAGGTTGAGTTGCAGTAGGGTAAGGGAACCAGGGGGTCATGCCAAAGGCTGCATGGAAAATGTGGGTGTTGAGGAGGGATATGAGGAAAGTTCAAAGGAAGAATTTCCAGGTATCAAGGGCAGCAAGGGGAGAGTTGTTTAAGGGAGCAGGAGTCTTTCAGAACGTAGTGGAGCTGGAGGAGGAACGGTCACAGACAAGAATGATGTGAAAGCAGAAAGGCAAAGAGGGTCCAGGCCATGAAGGGCTTTGCAGGTTAGAACTGGGAGTTTCTCCTTGATCTGGGACTTGCAACCCTATGGTAGTGTGAGTTGGATTAGGCTGGCCATGGACCTGAGGAGGGGACTTTAATCTTTTTCCCCTCACCAATCCCATGATTTAAATTAGACCTTGCTGAAGTTGTTATTAGACACTGGGGGGAATAAAGACAGTTACCCTGATATTGGTACCTGTCTTTTCCTCCCTATACATCCCATCACAGCTTCAGGAAGGAGCATTTGTATCCAGAAAACAGTAATGGGGGGACATTAACCTCCAGGCCTCCAACATCATGACCCTGCTCTAATCTTCCTTCCCTGCAGCTGCTTTTAAACAAATTGAAAGACATCAGGAGGTCTGATCATCACGGATCTTCCACGTCTATCTTCACTGTTACCCATTACGTGCCTTTTGTCAGTAATGTCTTCTGGCTTAAAAACACTGTTTGTATTCCTTCCCTGGAATCTGCAATGCAGTGAAGAGAGAAGAAAATATAGTTCATTCCAGGAGACTTGTTATATGTGGTGTATTTTTATTTTATTCTCTTTACGCTTTGTGCTCCAAAGGCATGAATATCATTTAATAACTCATTAAATTGGCAGTCATTATTGTAGGTGAATTAAGCAACATCACCAATAACAGAACTAAATAAGCATAGATGCCAAAATAGCCATTGTCATAAAAAGTTTACTAAAGTATGCCACCTAGAGGTCTTGGACACTTCCGAAATAATAACTTCACACTACAGCCTACACTCGATATCCAGTTATAGAACGATATGAAGTACACCTGGCTTTGATTTTCTTTTCACAGCTGCAACAAGGAACTGGGTAGGAGAGAGAATGGCGGGGGGAGGTTATGCTCATTTCTTAATCTTGGAAAGCTGCTTCATATTGAACTGTTGTCTTCTATCTTAGAACGGAATCTTCCATTTAAGACCTGGGTTTCAGTTTCTATTCGCCTAATCTTTTTGGCACAACACATAAGGAGACACTCAGGAGCAGCATATAATACATTTCTGTGCTATCTTCATAGTGGTGAAATTAAATGACTCCAAAGTCATATAGGTAAACATGTTCAGCTGAATACAGGTGATTAAAATTGGCCACGGAGTTCGGAATGAATACCTGATGGTGATTTGTATTCCCAGAAACTCTTGTGTTTCACGAGAGAGGAAGCAACGTTTGTATGTTAAATGAGCCAAAAACCCTCTTTGAAAATGGACACTTGTAGAGAATAGGACAGTTGCTGGAAACATATAGGGTTATATCCAACAAAGGTAGCCATTAAAATGAATGAGACGTAAGCTAATCACGACTAACTGATCTCATTAATTTTGATAGTGCTTAGTCATGACTGACGTTCTTTGGATACAATTCATAAGCTAGATGTCAATATCGAAACGAATTTTTCGGGACACGTTCATGAAAACCAATTCACAGCATCCTGTAGGCAAATAGACTACATAAGAGAATGGTGGCATATTTTCCATATGAACACTCGGCTATGAACCCATACTGCTGTTAGCTTTTTAAAAAAAACAGATGTAGGTCACAATTAATGTGATATTGCTGCTTATACGTATTCTGGGGAGGAACTTCCTCATGTTTTGATTTCCATAAACTGCATGCTTGTTTCGAATGAATGAAAATGCAGTTATTATTTATTTACTATTTACTGTCCAGGCAGTTTACAGTTTAGAATAGTAAAACAAAAATAGGTTCCAAAAGACCAAATAATAGTAGAACAGCAAGGAGGAGCTGATTACATTACAAGCCCCTGACCTGTGTGCGTGTGTGTCTTTGTCTTAGGTGGGCCCTCAAAAGGGCCTGCTGCTGATCATTGAGATTTACCCCTGCACCCCACTCTGCACCTCTCCCCCCAATGACCACACACAGACAAAGTCTTGGGTGTCTGGGCCACTTTACTGAATTTAATTACAATTTCACAATTGTATTACATTACATTGTATTGAATTGCAATGGCCTAGGTACGCCACTGAATGCTCTCTTAGCACCAACCCTGGTCAATGGGAATGTGCATTCTGGTCTGGGTGCCCTCCTAGCATTTGCCCTTCTCCACGTATACCTCCTCTGTTCTATGTACTGAGTAAGAGAAGCTGGAGAAAAAGTTTGACCCAGCTGGATTTGCTCCGGCTGTGGATGTGCTGATTGTGGTGGTGGTGGTGGTGGGGCTGCAGTGCTTCTCAGCAGCTGCCATCTTCCTTTTTTAGCAGTCATGCAATGCTCCCATTCCATCACTGTATGACACAGTGACAGAGGCTGGGACAATACATTTAAAAAAAGATGAAAAAGATGGCAACGACCAAGGAGCACACAGGGCTGCCACCAGCCCTGTCACCAAGGTAACCACCCATGATGTTTTTGACCTCAGTGGCTCAAAGCTTCCTCAGTGGCTCAGCAACCACCATCTTTTTTCACCAAAAGAAGTCAGGCATTGGGCTCAGCCATGGTCCCTCTGGTGACTCTGGGCTCTCTGTTAGGGCCCACTTTACCAGCCCTTGACTAGCCCTGAACATGAGTACCAGCCACAGGGCAAGCCTAAGTCTCCTTCCATTCAGTTTCCTTCCATTCAATTTCCAAGTCTTCCACTGCATACAATCAGAATATCCAGCTGTTCGGACCCAGCTATATTCATTCAAATTGGACATTGCGTGCTCCTCCTTCTCTTCATACATTTTAAAGGCCATCCCCATCTTTCTCTTTGGTTTCTGGATCTGAATGCAAATGTTGTCCCATCTCTTTTTCATCCGTCATCATTTAGAACTTAGTAAACAGCTAAGCAGTCTTCAAAACTGTGATGTGAACTTGCATTTTACTTCCATTATCGCATAGAAGAAGATCTCACTAACAACCCGGAGATAGCCCTTTCCCCTGGAGTGACTTGAAACTAATGGCGAATATATTGCCCCTGTAGTGCACCCAAGCAAAGCCGTGTCCACAGGCGTTCCAAGTGAAGTCACTCATTAGCACATCATTAACACACCCCATGACTGAGCAGCAGGTCCCGGGGATGCTGCTATTGCGCAGCACCTTCACAGTGACTTTGCAGTAACTGCTGAGTTGCATATGCATTAATAAGGTACTAATGAGGCACTTTGCTGGGAGTCCAGCAAACTGCCCGTTTGCCTCTCTTTACAGGGACAAGATCCTAGTGTAAAAGCCATTATTGGAGCAGGAGGAAGTCATTCAGGTCTTTGCTTTGTTGAATTAAAAAAGAGATGTTAAAAAAAATCCACTCTTAATATGCTGTCATTTATTTATTTTACCCAAGATGATGATGTAACACCTTAAAATGAAATCCATATATATATCATGGAAGGAACAGTCAATTTGCAAATAAACCTTGATGGAAGGAGGCAAAAAAAAAAAAGTTTTCTGCAAAGTAAATTTGTGCAAGAGCGAGAAAACTCACATTGCCTTATTCACTTGCTATGCACACAAGCATGTGGGGAATTAAATTCTATACCTCAAGAATCCATCTGAGTGAAGGAGAGATTAGTCTTATGGAGGGAAGAGGATAAAAATTGATTCAAGGTTGACCACCTCAAAAGTTCAAAAATATCATCAGCTGTGTCTTCCTCCTTTTAAAATAACTTCTACAAATTGGTTTCTTAATGATGGTGGTTTTAAAAGGGATAATCTGGTTTCTTATTTTGCTTTAGATACTGAGCTCTTGAAATGTTTCTTTCTCACAATCAGAGGGGTTTCAGGGTCATGGAGAAGATGGCACATGTAGTATGTTAATTCCAATCAAAGTGAGACTGGTGTGCAAGAAGGCCGAGTAAGTTATGAACTTCTGGTCACTCTTAGAATATTAATACTAAGCCAAGGCAGGGCCATGGTGGTTGGACCTGATCTGAAATAAAGCTCCTGAACTGACTTCAGGGCCTGTGCCACTGTGTCTGACAGTATTTGATGTGTTTGGGCCCTGTGTGCATGTATGTGCATGGGGACCCCCCCTGGGGACCCCCCCATGGCTTCCCCCACTGTGGTTTCCACCCTCTTTGTTCCTCTCTCCTTCTGTGTTAACAGCAGCAGCACAGGCAAATCACTGGACATTGTAGCCTTTGCACACAGAGGGCCCCTGGGAAGAAACCAATTGGTGGAAGTGACGGTGGAGGGAGAGGAAGTGCCTTGTGAATCAGCAGTTCCAGAGTTCCTCCTGTCCTGCTTGATCCTAGCTTGGTCTTTGTGCAGAGAGCCCCTGAGCAAGTCCAGAAATCTAGTCAGGGTCCCAGGGTGCACAGCAACTTTGGCATAGTTAACCCTCCCATGCTGTGGGGCAGGGGTTCTCAAAGTGGTGGGTCACGACCCACCACTTGGAGAAGGGGCAGGTCACTACCAACTTAAGGGGAGTGGCGACCTGTGATGGCGGCGGCAGCAGCAATCCTGGGATCGCGCCACTGCCGGGGACAAAAGGGGCATTTTTAGACTTAGTGGGGGTCTGGCCATCCTCCAGAGGGGTGAGGGCCTGCTGCCCCCCCCCCCAGCAGGCATCGCCAATTCTCCAAATGGCTCCTGGAGGAAATGAAAGCCCACTTCCGTTTATTACTTGATTTCCCCATATACCAGAAGTGGGCTTTATTCGCCTCCGAGAGCTATTTGGAGGCTTGGGAACGCTTGCTGGGGGGAGGCAGGGGGGCCCGCACCCTCCAGAGGATGGCCCGACCCCCGGTAAATCTAAAAATACCCCTTTTGTCCCTGGCAGCGGCATGATCCCCAGTTCGCTGCCACCGCCATTGCCCTACCACCGCAAGCACTCAAGGTTCTCCCCTACTCATGGGGAGAACATTGAGAAATGCTGCTATGGGGGGATCTGGATCCCCTCCACAACTGCTATTAAGAGAAAAAGAAAGGGCAGCAACTTATTTAAAGACCACCCAGTTTAGGCCTCTGACAAGGACAATACCAGGCCAAAAAGAGAGTCATTTCAGTGTATTTATATAGAAAATTGAAATAGCCTCAGCAATCTTGGATGAAGCAGGTTCTATAACAGAAGACTGATAAGGTAGAGATAATACATCATCAAAGTGAGTAGTGAGTGAAGCATTCTTTGAGAATGTAATGAAAATTGCTGATGCCTGTGGACTGTTAATGATGGGGATATTCAGTTATCCTCATTCACTGGATGAATAACACAGAAAGATGTTGACTGTTTGACTTGGCACATTCTTGGAGCGACATCCCGTTTCACATGGTTGAATGAGCAACTAGGCTATTTTGGATTTGGTGGCATGTAGACAAAAGCATTGGTATTGAATGTGAAGATGGAGAAAATGCGGTAGGAGAAAATAATCTTGAATTGCAATGGTGATCCCAACAAGTGGGATGAGACAGGACCAGTCCACCAATGAAGTGGGGTGAAGCAGCTGGAAAAGTTGGCGGACCGATGAGGAGTGCCCCACACCTGCCTGCTGCCTCTCCTAGCACTGAGTTGCTTCACCCTATATGCAGATCTTGCTGCCTGAGGCTGAGAGTAGAGTTGGGGCAGTGGTGTCCCACCACTTCCTATAGTGCTGCTGCCAGGAGCTAGCATGGCAGTAGTACTGGAGAAAGAAGCAGCAAGAGGCTGCCATGTTCTTGTTCTGACCACACCCCTGTCTGGAGAGCAACCCAAACAGGATCGCTCCACCTCCACTGCCTCTTTCTTGCCCACCTGGTCACTTCTACAAACAAACCAGCCAGGTGGAGTCAATCTGCTTCTTTGCAGAATTGGTGGGGCGGCAAAAAGGAGAAGGTAGATTGAAAATCTTGGCTTTTCTCTACATCCCCCTGCCTCATGGTTCCCATCCAGCTGTTTCTTCAAACAAACATGGATGGAGCATGCTGGGAGTAAAAGAGAACAAGAAGGTGGCAGAGACGAAGATGGATGTGGAAGCGGGGGGGGCACAGGGCTTCAGGTTACTTCAGTGGCGGGACAACACCCCCCTTGTCGGTGGGGGACCACAGAGGGAGGGCTGACATGACACCCCCCCACGTGCCGCCAAACGCCCTGCCCCATGGGGGGGGGCGGCGTTGTGCTCGTACGCCCGGTGCGGCAAGTAGAGCTGAGTCTTCAGGAGCTATGCGAAGGAAAGGGGTGGAAAGCGACCCACCCACATATCCTAATCCTTTAGTATTTTCTCTGCAACCTGCCTTCTTCCTTTTAAATGCCTCTGGTTCTATTATTTGTTCAACTTTTCTTTTTTTACATCCTACAGTTTATTCTCACCTGCCAGTGGTCTCCCAGATAGTTTGTATGCAGTGTTTCCCGCTGTTGTATCTGGCACTAAGTATATTTCTTCCCCTGAGCACTTCCATTTCCCCCTCCATTGGTCCCCCACCGCACTTGCCTGAAATTTTCAATCATCATTTCCTAGCAATGGTCTCTGAACTTTGCTATTCTCACAATGATGCTGTACCTGCCACAGTAAGAAAAATGCATTGCCACCTGACTCGTTTTAGAAATGATTTTACAGTACGTCAAGATAAAAAGGCCTGGGGATATAAACAAACTCCGAAATACTCTAAGTTCAGGGAGACATAATTAGAACGCAGAATGTTGATTAGATTGTTGCATTTTGCAACAATGCGAGTTTAATCATGTCGGAAATTGGATATGGAGCTTCTTGTGGAGTCTGTTATTTCTATTAAATTTTATTCTTTAATACCAAACTTTTCTACAAATGAATGCTAATTTTTATCTTCCTTTCAAACAGAAATGTTGTACCCTCATATCTCAATTTTGAACTCAAAAGTTCAAAAATGTCATCCATTGCATCTTTCTCCTTGAAAATAACTTCAAGAAATTGACTTCTTAATCATGGCTAATAAGATTTACTCTATTTTGATTTTTGCCGTGAATATTGAAACTTTAGACATGTTTTCATTAATAGCAAACATACAGCCCAATCCTATGAGCTTTGGCCTGCAATGGAAAGCACCACTGCTGAAAAAGTGCCTGGATACCGCTGGAGCTCTGGCTACTTGCAACAGCAGGTAAGCCACAGCAGGGGGCAGGAAAAGGACAGAATGGGGCGGGGGCAAAACTGGGCATGATGGGGTGGGGAGGCTGTGGGAGGGGGTGGATCTAGCAGCAGTGGTGAGGGGCACTGGATTCTACCCTCCATTTTTGCTGCCTCAGACATGCACTAGAGAAATCACTAGCACAGGTCTGAGGATACCCATTGCCAGTCAGGAGGCTTACACAGGGGTAAGGGGATTTAAATTCCCTTTTCCTGCTGAAGCCTCCAGATCTCTTCCCCCCCCCATTGGGTACAGTGTGCCCATTTTTGGCACGGCTGCACCAGTGGGTGGGGGAAGGATAAGATTGGGCTCATAGTAAGTTAAAATGGGATATGTTTGATTGCAGTTTGCTTAAAGGAAGCAGCTCAAATAATTCACATTCACACTAGAGCAGATGCAATTTCTCAATTTTGTGGGCATGGCAAAAAGTACAGTGAAATCAGAGGACATTAAAATGCTGTTGAGAAGTGTTAGATAGAGGGTTTCAGTGACACAACATGTACTGGCCAACAAGGCATAGTTCACTGTCAGTTGTATCTATTTAAACTAGATAATATCAACATGGAGGCAAAAGGTCCTACAGTGAAGTGAGAGAAACTGAAGAAGAATTCTGCACCGTGATGATCTTTTGATCATGGCCGTCACAACCTGAAGGTGAATCAGCTGATCAACACCTCTTAAAAAGATAGAGACTCGGTTTAAAGAGTAACAGCCCGATCCTGCCTAAAGTTAGGCTGGCGGAGCCTAAGGCTGGCCTGGGCTGGGAGGGTGCAGGGATATCAGTACTGAGTTGTGTTGATATCCTATGCCTCCTCCCTGCTCGGGCCGGCCTTACACAGCCTCTCTGGATGTGCGCCAGCTCCAGAGTTGGTGTGCATTTTAGGAGGCCCATTGTGGCCTACGCCGCTTACACAGGGGGAAGGGAATGAACGTCCCCTTCCTCCAAGGTGAGTCCAGACGGTGTCCGCATGACCCACAATTTGTGCAGGATGCAGCGGCTGGCATTTAAGCCAGCTTCTCCAACTTGCATAGGATTGTGCTGTAAGAGTTTCTGATGCTGAAGCAGAGGAAATAACTGATTCCAGGCTTATTCCTTTCGCTCACCTGGAGGGCGCATAGATTGAATGGGGGAGAATTTGAAGCATTCATCATTTCACAATATGTACAAATAGCAGACTGAGTGCTAGGGGGAAAAAAAGACAATTCTTGTGCAAATCCAGATGTGCTACCATGATTCCCACAAGAACTTCGTTATAACTGTGCATTCCCTGTGCAATGAAACCAATCTGGAAAGGGCTTTTATCCGAAACACTAAACCTCTCTTATCACAGTTCTTAGATCCTAAATAATCCAATTTGCACAACTCTCCTGATCTGTTTGCTTGTACAGATTGACTAGACTAGACTGCACTGGCATTGTGTGACAGAGTGAAGAATTGATTTGTGCACAGCAGGTACTATATCACAATTCTTTTTTTTTTCTTCTGAGGTATATATGCCAAAGAGTAAATCCCCATATAACATATTAGATCACTGTCTAACAAGTTCTCAATTTATCTCTTGATCTTAGAGTCATCATTGCTTAAAGCTTTTCCATTTTCCACCTATTCCATAAGCCTTTTATAAGCCCATTATGATTAAAGAGAATTTGATCTCTAGCCACCCACCAGACAGCCAAGCAAAAATGAATTTGTTTAACCCTAGGTATTTTCTTAAACAGCAATAACTTCCATAGTGGTTCAACAGCAAATCGCCTGAAGACAGTGCTATGACTCTATGAATATCAAATCTTCTCGTCCTTAAAGCAAACAGTGGAATACGGTCTGGTTACTTTCACACCCTCAGCAATGGCCGTGTTGAAGTAACTCACTCGGGTCGCTTTCTAGCAACTGGTTGAATGTACAAGGAAGCAAGAAAAAGCTTCTGATCTCCTCACTTTTCTAGTAATGACCTAAGTGGGCCTCACACACTCATTTGATGGATTTTATCCAGGAGCTTCAGAAGTCATTTGGGAGCCATCATAAATCTCATGATGGGTTATATTCACACACCAGACTTCACACAAAAAGAAAAATGGAAAGCAAAAGCACGCAAATGACCTTTAAAGGGGCACTGATGCATTCTCCATCAGTGGAGTTATTCATATATTTATTAAAAATCTCAACATAATGTTTTTCAGTAAAAAAAAAAAAATCAACGTAAGAGGAGCCCTGCTGGATTAGGCCTAATTCAGCAGCCCTGTTCCCACAGTGGCCCTCCAGCTAGTTTTGGGACGCCCATAAGCAGAGAGAGGCAGACTTCTCTCCTGTCATTGTTCCCCTGCAACTGGCATTCAGAATACTCCTATATTGTTTTGTTCTCTTTTGGGGAAGACTTCCATTTGCTGAAGGAGACCTTCTGGCTTTTTATAGCTTCCTTGATTTCACTGCCTCCTTCTGAATCTGGTGGAGCATAGCATAACCCTGCACTGGGACCACTGCCTATCTCCTGAAGGCCCATTAGCAGGTGCTTCCACTTCCTCTGACAGAAAGGTTGTTACCTTAGTCAGGTAGGCCTTCTGATGGGCATGGAACCTCATCCTATCTCCGTTCCGGGCCGATCATGATCCGGCTGGAGGTCTCCTCAGGGGAAGGGGACATTCGTCCCCTTCCCCCTGTGTAGAGGATTTCCGCCAGCTCAAGAGCTGGCGTAAGTCCGAGGAGGTCATGTAACGGCCGCACTGGCCCAGGAACAGGACGGGGATGTGGCGGCCGCAATCCCCGCCCCCTTCTGGGCCGGCTTGGCCAACTGCCACCCTCCCTCACCACCTGGCCCGCCCCTGTTCCTGCCAGCGGGAGCCTTACTTTCCTCCGGTGGTGCCTGGGTCGATCCAGCGGCGGAGTGAGGGCTGCCGGCCTCTGTGTCGGCGGCCCTTACTCTAATGTAGTTGCAAACGTGCTTTACAGTTCAAAAGTTATGGTGGACTGCGCTGTCAGTCAATGACTGACCAAGCCAACCTCTGGCTCCACCCCTAGACAGCAGACATATGAAGGCAGGACCATCTAAACACCTTCTTTGACACACACACTGAATTTATCTGTTCATTTAGCTAGCTATTTTGTAATATGTACCTCATGTTTCTTCCCATAGAGGTGCCCTTAAGGCAGCTCACAACATGTCAAGACATGTAAGTCAATAAAATCATTAAAGAAAACATTGCAATAAGTCTAAAAATGTAAAAACACCATTTATTATTAAGCAGCCAGCAGCAGAAACAACCAAAATGAGTGGGAGCAGCAGAAGCAGGATGTTGACTTCTAGGTTATTTTACCCTGGGCAACTTCCAGTTGTCTGAAATTATAGCTCCAAGGTTTTTTGGGGTGGTGGTGGTGGTGGTGGTGAATATTTAAAATTGTTAGAGAGAGAGAAAAGTAATTGTATCAAGCATCCCATATCAGGGATGTGTTAAATCTTAAAGGCAATAACCTTTCTGGATGCTGGACTCCACTGCCATTTCAGCTCTCGGCAGGATTACCTGGGCTGTATTATATATCCTCCATCTCATTTTCAGCTCTGATGCACCAGTTATGCAGCCTGGAGGCTTATATAGGCTTATGTGAAGTTCCTGCTAGATGCAAAAGAAGTATATTTTTCTTTGATAAGAGTAGCCACTAATTACTGAGAGTTATCAACCGCTCAGAGCATCTTTCTTTACGTGTCATTATGTGCCACGTTAACGTATTCTATAACTCCTTGCCAAGTGTGAGAAGCAAATCATTTGGCCAGATAACGTTCTTTAATTGTTTTGAATGGAGGTTTGATGAAATTGACAGAAAAGGCTTAAGAGTTGCAGTGTGAACTTTTTTTTTCCAAAGCCTTTGTTGCTTCCTTTTGAAGAAAAAAAATGATTAAGTTGACGCTGAAGACCATAAAGTCTTGCAAAGCGTCTGTTTGTGTAATCAACTGTCTGCCTTCATCTCAACAGTGATGGGATTCCAGATACACAGCAAAATACTTCTCAAGTTCCTACAAATGTTTACAGGCAATATAAGAGATGGTGAGTGGAGGATAAGCAATTAAAGCAACCTACAGAACTCAAAAAAAGACAGAGGGAACAAAAGGGTATATTGTTAGCCAGGATCTATTTTTATATAATAAATGCATTTTTAGAATCTGTATTTTAGCTAAACGTACAGCCTAATCCTGTCTAGCAGGATGCAGCGGTGCACATAAAGCACCCGCCACATCCTAGTCAGGATTGGGCCTGCCCCGGTGCAGCCGGTGGTCTCCTTGGGGGTCAAGGGATGTTTGTCCTTTTACCCCGATTAAAGCATCAGCCACCCTGATGGTGCTACTCAGACGTATGCCAGCTATTTTGCTGGCACAAGTCCGAGAGCCCTGTGTAATGGCAGCCAGGCCCAGGAAGCTATTTTGCTGGCACAAGTCCGAGAGCCCTGTGTAATGGCAGCCAGGCCCAGGAAGGGGGATAGGATATGGCGGAGGAGGTGCTATTGATTCCTCCCCCTTCCTGGACCCAGCCAACCAATCCCACCCACGGAACGCCACATTCCACCCTCCTCATTCTGCTCTGCCTCCCGGCAGGGACTTACCTTCCCACCACGGTGCTGCTCTGCAGCACCGGAAGAACATCATGAGCCACTCCGAAGGCACCACTTACTCACTGGGCACATTTGCAACTCACTGGGCACATTATGGCACATTTGCAACACCCTAGACCGGTGGAGCAGTTGCTCCACTGGTCTATTGTTAGGCAGGATTGTGCTGTTAATCAGCAATTATGAGTTGGGCAACATCATATCCTAGCCCAGGTGGTGATGAACTTCTGCAACATCATGGTTGCAATTGATTGCCTAGTGTGTGATAGCTAGGCTGTTGTGTAGGTGTAACGGGATGGGTTGGTCCCATTTCATCAGGAGTACTTTGTTGCATGAATCCAGTGTGTAGTTTGGGATCACTTGATGTTGTCATAATACATTGATTAATGTCTGGATGTGTGACCCATGGCACATTTCAAGAATGGGCAAGATATACGTATTAAGTACATTGCCACCAATGCACAGACCCAATATGCATGACTATGGAAGAAAGGGTGGAACCTCAAACAGGAGGATGTGTCTGAAACACACAGCATTATGTGTCTTGCTACTACACACTTTACAATAGGATTGTCTGTTTCCACCGTAGTGGAAACAAAATGCGTGATCAGCATCCTCATATGATACCTCTATTGTTGGTCTTTCCACTGCAAAATGCTAGACCATGATTTTTAAAAGTCTTTTAGCATTCAGACCTGGCCACAGTGACTCATGCCTTAGTGACATCTAGATTAGATTACTGCAACACGCTCTACGTGGGGCTGCCTTTGAAGACTGTTCAGAAAGTGCAACTAGTGCAGGATGTGGCTGCCTATGTGGTTACGGGGCCTTGTCAGTTTGACTCAGCTGGGCTGCTGCTCCGGCGATTACACTGACCAGTTCATTTCCGAGCACAATTCAAGGTGCTAGTTTTGACTTTTACGGCCCTTTACGGCTCAGGACCAGGGCATTTGAGGGATTGCCTCTTTCCATATAATCCAACCTGTCCGCTGAGGTCACCAAAGGGTGTCCTTTTAACCATGACACTGTTGATGGAGGAGAGGGGGAATGGCAATGAGGACAAAAACCAGAAGTAGTTGTAATCGCTGCAGAGCAGCATTCTAAAGCTCAGGGAGGCCAGTGGAGGGGTCTGCAGCCCTCCCTGCACCCTCCGGATCTCTCCAGGACCCCCAATAAGTGGGTAAAATGTATTTTTGTTCCCAGTGGTGGCAGTGATTCCTGGGATCTCCACCGCCACTGACCCCGCCCCCCCTACTCAAAGTTCTCTGTGCCTCGTGGGGAGAACTTTGAGAACTTCTGATGTATCTGAATCAGTTGTAGATGTATCATTTATTTTAGCAGACAAATCTTGTAGCAAACAACAGAATGAAGCAAAGCGTATCAAAATTCTTTCACACCTCTATTTAACAGTTTAATATTTTTTTAATGCAAATGAGACAATTTACTGGAATGCATATTCAGTAGATTTTTCAACACTAATTTCTACTCATACTTGCCAATTTACTGCAATAATGTAATTGTGCTGTCTCTGTTATGGTGGGTGGAGAAGATTAGGAATTTAGCACTCTATTGTTCTGAGAAGCTTGATGTATAGTAACTTAAAATTCACACGCCTTTCACTGTAATTTTCACCTGCTTGTGGAAACCAAGAAGTGGGCTTAGGCTTTAGAGACTAGCTCCCTTGGTGGCCTTTAAAGAAGAGCAGGAACAAACTGTTGACATGAGGGATGGATCATATCTTCAAGCTTAAATTAAATATAATAAAACCCAACAGATATTAATATTCCACTCCCAAACTAGGTTAAGCAAATAGCACAGCTGCTATTGGAATTTGCTTCCCTATTGCAAAGGCCAGTGGCGTTGCTCTAGGTGGGGTGGAAAGCTAAGTTCCGCAGCACCCTGACCCTTCGTTACTCACTGGCACGAGGCAGCCCCTCCCCCTCGGAGCCATTCAGTGTGGCGAAGGCAACGTGCAGGGCTTCGCCGCACTGAATGGCTCCGAGGGCGATGGGGCGCCTTGTGCCAGTGAGTAACGAAGGGTCAGCGCACTGCAGAACTTACTGTTCTGCCCCACCTAGAGTGACGCCACAGGCAAAGGCTCTGCTTAGTTGCCATTGTAGATGTAATTCGCTAAATTGGATTGGCTGCCCCTAGCATGGACACTGTACCCATGATAGGGCTATAGTTATGATATCTTATTCTTCCTCTCAAAGAAATATTTCCCCCCTCTCTGTTCTGTTCCTCACCAACAACCCTATGAGTTAGGTTAGGTTAAGAGACAGTGACTAGTCCAAGGTCACTGGTCTGGTGAGTTTCATCACTGAGTTTATAACTCAGGACTTCCCTTTTAACACTGACGTAGGAAGGGGAGTGGTGGGGGGGCAGTATGCCCCAGGTAGCATGTAGGAGGGGGGAAACTTACTGGAGGTGGGGGCTAGAAGATGGCAGTGGGGCGAGAAAATGGCGGCGGGTACGGTGAAGAAAGTGGCGGCGGCGATCCAGGCGGTGGCAGCGAAGGCGGCATTTGCCTTGGCATAGAATAAGGCAGGGTATAATTTTTTTAATAAATAAATAAACAGGTCAGAGGGAGCAGCTGAAGGCATCCACCGCCTCCGTGTGCCATTTTTTGTGCCCCCTCTCACCCGCCTGAGCCCCAAGTAATGTTTTGGTCTGGCTTGCATCACTTGGGGCGGAGCAAGTGACAGCAGTCACATGGGGGGCAGCTGGCGCGAATCCAGCTACGCCGCTGCCTTTTAACTCGAGTTGGTGGTGTGTGTTGTTGTTGTTGTTCAGTCGTTAAGTCGTGTCCGACCCTTCATGATCCCATGAACCATATCCCGCCAGGCCTTCCTGTCCTCCACTATCTTCCTGAGTTCGCTCATTTTCATGTTTGTTGCATCGGTGATGCTGTCTAACCATCTCATCCTTGGCCTTCCCCTTCTCCTTTTGCCTTCAATCTTTCCCAGCATCAGAGTCTTCTCCAGAGAGTCCTCTCTTCGCATGGTGGTGTGTGACCTGAGGGTAAATGGGAGGTAAGTAAGCATTTTTAAGCCATTGTGCATTGTTTTTAAGTCCTGGGGCTGCCTATGAGTCTCCTATTTGGTGGCATATGTCCAAGGAGAGAAAAGGGGTTGGGATAGAGAAAATGGAGGGGATAAGATCATTTCAAAGTGAACACCTGACAACCTATCCACATAACCTGTGAAGAAGATCTGAGACTGTGGCAGCTCAGTCCTACATAACTCCCCACCCCCCACCCTGCCGATGTCAGAATGTGTGCTGCATACTAGGGTGGGTGGGGCAGTTGGAGAGGTCTCCTCAGGGTAAGTGAAATTTTGTTCACTTGCCCTGGGAAAAGCCTCCATTTTCACAATAGGTCTTCTCAGTCCTGCACCACCTATTTTGCTGGCGCAGGACTGAGAAGTGTAAGGGCAGTGCACATGGTGGTACACATGAATAAGCCAAACTGGCTTTTCTGGTGTGACTTTAACATTAACTGAATGCTAGCCAAACCAATATTTTAGATGTAATAGATCAAACTCTTGACTGCATGATAGGCACTGTATGATCACTGGGCATTATTCCAAAAACAATTAAGCTCTGACTTTCAGAATCAAATTGTGGCTCACATCTAACAATGTCCTAAGATTATGCTGTAGCTGTCACAGTTCGACTAAGGAAAAAAGAGCTCTTCTCTCACAAACGCTATCAACACTGATGTTAGGCTGGTACCCAATGGCAAATTGTCACATTATACTTTGATATGAGAGCTCTCCAAACCTGACAGGGCAGGATTATAAGAATGACAATATTACACTGCTCTTGGCAGAATACCACACATTTCTGAACTCATTTAAGCAATTGACCCAGAGAGTCCTAGAAAGCTAAAATAGACTTTTGGGATAATAAAATACATCATGAGGTTTAAAAACAGAACTGAAATGATCGACAACAGTGCAGTCAAAGGTGAAGACAATGTTAAATTATATAGGACAGGGGTTCCCAACCAGTGGTACTCCGGCTGACAGCTGGTGGTACTTGGAGTGCTGGAACCCCACTCTGACACAACGCTTTTGGTGCCATGTTTTTGCTCCCAAGAGGTTCCTACCTTTGGCTGAGCCTCTCGGGAACGCTGAGAAGGACCCTCCCACCCACCCAAAGCCACCTACCTGCATTTTCTGGCCTCTGAAAACCTGGGAGTGCATAAGAACATAAGAAGAGCCTTGCTGGATCAGGCCAAAAGCCCATCTAGTCCAGCTTCCTGTATCTCACAGTGGCCCCACCAGATGCCTCAGGGAGCACACAGCCAACAAGATAACCTGTTTCCTGTTGTCACTCCCTTGCTCCTGGCACAGAGAAACTGTGCAAGAGTAACTGGCAAGTATGTCATTGCCAGTCACTTCTGGTGGTACGCAGCAGGAGAGTGGCGCTGGAGGTGGTACTCGGCCAGGAAGGGGAACCTCTGCTCTAGAGTCAAATTTGCTACAAAGTGCTCCTCTGCCACATCCACTCACTCTGATGGTGTCATGTCCCGAAGGCAAGGGAAGGACATTTCCAGGTCATGATGAAAGAAAACGTCCCCAGTCATTAAGGAAAATTAACGGTATTCTTATCAAGCCCCTGACTGCCCATCAGTCTCAGATAAAACCATAGTGAGAGGCCTAGACTTGGTAATCAAGAAAGTGAAACCCGTAACAGTATTAGAGTGAGGTTTTATAATGGATTAGTACTGTCAAACAATTTAGCAGGTACCGACTTGCCCAGCTGCCTCATATGGCATGCTGGTTACAATAGCATCACTGAAAGGTTCTTAAAGGTTTTTACAAATGTCATCCTTTATTGTGACCTTTTTAAATTGAGACCTCCCTGCTTATCCTTAGTTTCATTGTGCTTTTCATTTAATCAGTTGTACACGCAGCATCAAAACTAGAGTTTTTCTTTTCCTCCAGCGTGCCACGGAACTTTTTACAGTTGTTAAAATACAGCCGTGAGGCTAGGGGCACAGCTTCTCACATTTTTAATCTATGAGAAGTATACGGAGTCCAATCCTATGCTTGCTATGTTTACTTAGAAGTAAGTGTCATATAATTCAGTTAGGCTTACTCCCAAATAAGGGTGCATAGGATTGCAATCTTTTTTTTAAGCATTGTATTAATGGTAAATAATAAGTTATTTAGCTATGAACATGTATACAAATAGAGTTTTCGGCACGTCCTCCCAGAAACATGCAATCTATTGATTTTTTTTTTCTTAACTGGAAAATCGAGTGTGGAGGTTCCCATGGCATGTAACAATTTGCAACGATTTGAGAGTTATGGGATTTTCAGCCATGTAAAGTTGAAATGAAGAAATAAAGTTCTTACTAGTCTCAAGACCACTGGTTTTAGTAAGAACTTTATTTCTTCATTTCAACTTTACATGGCTGAAAATCCCATAACTCTCAAATCGTTGCTAACTGGAAAATGTTGAGATACTAAATGTACGAGATAAATGATGAGATATGAAATCCCTCTTCCCTGTTTAGACTTCTTTAGAGCTTATGTAGCATAGGGGTTGAGACCAGGAACTATGAGATAAATTTCTCCATGATCTTAGCTCAGCCTCCTACTAACTGGATGAACTCTCAGCATCACCCCATATCTGTAATGTGCAAGTAATATGTTGTACCCAGTCTTCAAGGGCCATAGGAACGGGAGGGGATGGGCCATCCATGCTGGCAGCTACATCTTTATTTATCATGCATTGCCCCACCCCTGCCATCATGGTGCAATGGTGGGACATTGCGTTTTAGGGAGAACAAGATAGCAGCCACAAGCATGGCTGCTGAAGAGAGCTCTGAAACACCCCATCCGCACAAAGGTAAGACAAGCCATCACAAAGATTTGGGGAAGGCTCACCTTGGTGCTCATAGCTTGGAGTGTTTCTGGAATGGCTGCTTTGGCAGTCACCTGCTTTTTTTCACCAGCACCTCAGAATCAGTTGACTCTGGACCTTTGGTACCCAATTTGACTAAGCCCTGCTGCAGCCCTGTGGACAGCATCATTGACTGTGCTTACCTGTCATGAATGTACCCACAGGAATGTACTCCTGGTGACCATGTATTTGACATTCTTTGGAAAGGAGTGGACCATGTGCACTCCATGATTCGAGTGGGAACTGTGATTTTCCAAAAGGGAAAGGAGCACAACAGGCAGAGAGACCCAGCAGGAGGGGGGCTGAATTTCACAAACTTATTTCAACAAACCAGCCACCACATGTGATGAGAGGAGAGGCAGACCCTGGTGTAGATTGCTCCAAGCAAACTATCTGAGAAGAGCAAAAGGATTTGGAGAATGGTACATGTTGCTGGTGGCAGGGTTCTCCTCAGATTGGCAGTGGCAGTTTGCCTTGGGGAAGGCAAAGCTTCTATCACAGTTGGATGGTGAGTGAGATGAAGACAACCAACGTCTCACCTTTCTCCTTCTCAGAGCTATAACCCACAGACAAGCCTCAACAGTGGAACCCACACAGGTAAGCCTCAACCGTGGACTTAGGCCTCTTGTTAACTCTTGATATTAGAAACAGTAGGGCAACTGTTTTCAAGAGCTAGATCCGGCAGACATTTGCCATTTTGAAACAAACTGAGTTCTTATTCAATCCATTTCTCAATTTGATTATATCAAACTTCTGTGGCCTCCCAGTAACCTCAGACACACTTTTTATACATACAAAATATTTGTATTCTTCCCTTCTCCACTGCTTTCCCTTGCTTTGCTTCTGCATTTCCCAGCAACTTTAATTAAACTTTCCTTAGGCTTGTGACCTTGGTTAACTTCTAAAAATAAAGGGAGCTGCCATGCAAGCAGATTGTTTCCCAATTTCTCATAGCCTGCTAGAAATATATTATGTCGGCTTCTCCCTTCCTTCCCGTAGAGTCTCATTGCGATCATTCTGGATAGAATGTGCATTGAGTATCAATGTGTCCAAGCAAGACTCTGAGAGCATCTTCCTACCCCCACATTTAAGTTAGTATTTCATTCCTTACAAAACATACTTTGACATTCATTGCCCATTAAACAGACCCAACAACAACCCCCCCCCCAAAAAAAAAAATCAGAAAAGGAAAAAAATCCTGATAGGGGAAAAGATGAGAGATGAAAGATTTCAGAATATCCCCCAGAGTGACTCTCGCAACACTTTTGATCTACCTTAATATTTTCCCCAATAATAATATAGCCAGATAGTCTGGCAGGACTAGTAGATGCTTTCCAATTCAGTTTATAATTGCATTCTGTGGACCTTCTTTGTATGTCAGGGTTTAGTTTCTTATCCTGGTTTTCAGTACTATAGAATCTACATATAAATTGCTGTGCACATCATCTTTGGTATAGCAAAATAGATTCTAAAAAGTTGATATTAGGCAGATTAAAAAAGGACAAAGAATATCAAAAATAGCCAAATCATGTATTTATATAACCTAAAATTGCCAGGGCTTCTGAAAAATACTGTATATGTTTTATTTTTTTGCTTTAAAAACAACAACTATGAGCTTATTCTGTTACAGCGCAATCCTATCCAAGTTACACCACCGGTGTAACCAACGGGGGTGGGCAGGGTGGAAGGCTTTGGAGGGGGAATTTAAATTCCCTTTGGAGGGGATTTGAATCCCCTTTCCATTCTGGGGCCTCCCGTTCTCACTGCACTGCTGGTTACACAGGTGGTGTAACTTGGATAGGATTGTGCTGTTAATGTCCTTGTATGTAGATTTATTTACAACAATCTCTATTGCACTATAAAGTTACAACTTGTTTTTTTTTGGGGGGGTCTATGGAAACCCCTATTGTAAGGCAAGCTCATGACATAATTCTGGCATCAGCACATTTAAATGGGGAGGGTGTTCTGGTTTCACTTCATCTGGTCAGGGAGAATGTCATATG
Organism: Plestiodon gilberti rubricaudatus; assembly: GCA_026170595.1. Classification (NCBI taxonomy): domain Eukaryota; kingdom Metazoa; phylum Chordata; class Lepidosauria; order Squamata; family Scincidae; genus Plestiodon; species Plestiodon gilberti. The sequence continues at coordinate 185,143,412 of JANXHW010000003.1, read as the reverse complement.
GCCTAAACATTGTTTCAGGTTCAGTATTTGAAAGATTTCGGTAATATGATGCAAATTGTTTGCAAACCCACTAGGCAGAAGTAGAGCTTCTTCCCACAATACAGTATTTGCCATCTGGATACAAATTTCTATTGCTTCTCTTTGATGAAAAATGACTTCGCATAATCAGTGCATGGATTACTGTATCAGTTCCTACTTATATTCAGCTAAAAAGTGGCACCTGTCAGTAATAAACCAGATGCCATTTATCCCATTATTTCAAGGTGTTATGATCCAGCTTTTAACTCTAATTTGCTATGATGAATAAAGTGGGTAAAACAAGTTAGGGAGCTGTAGTCTTTTTCAATCAAATGTAATTTTAAGGTGACACATTGGTGTTTGTTTGATTTTAATTGTCTAAATTGTTTTGTTTTAATTATTTTTATTGTATTTGAACTATTTTAATATTGTTTTAATTCTGTAAGCCGCCTTGGTTACCCTGTCAGGAGAAAGGTGGGATATACATTCTTTAGATGATAGATAGATAGATAGATAGATAGATAGATAGATAGATAGATAGATAGATAGATAAGCATAAGCTTTGGCTTATTTGTATCTAAAGGAAGTCACAACTTACTAGTCTCATTGATTCAGTGGTGCTAACTAACGACACAATCTGTGTAGGCCTGCGCCGGGGGAGCGCGCACTCCCTTGGTGCAGAGTGTCGTAAATGTGCCGTAAAGCACGTTTATGGCACCCGGTGAGTAAGGACCGCTGGCGCAGGATTGGGCTGTTATAGTTAACTTTCTTTGACTACAATCCAGTGGCGGAGCCAGCCGATCTGGCAGGGGGGGCGGCATCCTCGACGCCCCCCAAAACTAATTAGCATAATTTATGCTAATTAGTTTTACCCGCTTTTTTTGGCGATTTTCGGCGATTTTTTAAAGGATTTTTAAAGTGTGTATGCTTTTACCTGGACTTTAGTGAAATTGGACGGCTCCCACGACGATTTCAAGCCTTCTCCCGGGGGCGCAGCGTCTCCGTTCAGCCGCTCACTTGGTGCGGCACTTGCTGCGCCCCCAGAAGCAATCTCCGTAGTTTGCGCATGCGCAAAACCACGGAGTCTCCAGGGACGCTCCAGGAAGTAGTTTGCGCATGCCCAGAACGTCCCTGGAGACTCCGTGGTTTTGCGCATGCGCAAACTACGGAGATTGCTTCTGGGGGCGCAGCAAGTGCCGCACCAAGTGAGCGGCTGAACGGAGACGCTGCGCCCCCGGGAGAAGGCTTGAAATCGTCGTGGGAGCCGTCCAATTTCACTAAAGTCCAGGTAAAAGCATACACACTTTAAAAATCCTTTAAGAAATCGCCGAAAATCGCCGAAAAAAAGCGGGAAAAATTCAAATTTTTCCCGCTTTTTTCCGGAGCCTCCCGCCCCCCTGGACAGCCTTCCGCCCTTACGCCCTGGGGCCCACCGCCCCCCGGCCCCCAGTCAGCTAACGCCCCTGCTACAATCTAGTACTTGAGAACCATCCCCTTAATTGCCCAACCAAGAATGATATCAGATGGCTGTAGTGAATAATGAGTGGTTAGAACCCCAACATTTCCTCTAGCTGTGCAGAGGTCTAGTCCAGTTTGATAGTTAAATGCTTGTTTCTGTATTGTTTCTGTGTCTAAAGCTGTGTATATCAGATGTGTATTTAAATAGAGCCATCTAGTGTATACCGGTACCTTGCTTCCCAAATGCTTGGTGAAATGCAAAAATGCAGAGCCAGAATAGTGGGGAGTATATGCTGTAATCTTCAGGTGATCTTCCCTTTCCTACAATTTCCTTGTAGTCTCACAGTTCTAAGCTTGTGGCTGGCACACACAGGAGGAAATATTGGATCCCCAAGGGGTGAAATGCTTAGTTTCATTCAAATACTTGGGAAGAATACCTTCTGGCTACATTTAAATCCACCTGAACATGCTGGCTGTGCTCATCAGGTGGCTTCAAGCTATGAACCTCTCTGTCAGGTGCCCACGTCAAGCGTTGCCACACTCAGAACATTCTCAGATATCCAAGTCCTCTTATATTAGAGAACAGGTGCTGCAGTTGAAACACCATATGAGACTCGGTCTCTCTGAATGAGGGGTTCATTTCAACTCCAACAGCTGTGGTTGGAGTGGATGTGTTTGATATCCCCTTATCCTATTCTATCAAGGGAAAGAAATGCTTCTTTTGCCTCTGGGTTTTACCTCAATGGCAGCTGCTGCTCACTAGATTGAACAAAGCTGTACAAACAGCTCTTAAGAAACAAAGTTGTGTCCTTCATCACGCTTGAATTAATTCATAGGCATTGTTCATAGATTAGCAGCCAGGGACGTCTCTTCCCTTGGTAAATAGATGAGTGGTTTTTGGAAGCTTAACAAAGATGAGTGGCAGGCTCATGAATCTCTGAGCACAGATCAGTGTTTTGATTTCATAAATGCTGGTGATAAGGATGGAACTATTGTCATTATAGTTTGGGATAAGTGCATGATCAGCAGGAAGTCTTCAAGCTTGGCATTTCTTTTTCAGGTCAACATCTCTCAAATAACTTAAGAACTACACTATGCCCTTAATCTTCTTCTATCATGTCCATTGCAGAAATGATCAGTGACAGTCTACAGATGAAGACTGTGGTTTGGGGTAGCTTTTGTGGCCCTTATCTGCTCGGTAGGCTTAAGAAGCATAGGATGGTTTCAACTGCTTAAAATATCTCAACAAGTAACATTAGGCAAAATAAGAGTCCGCTGTGGGTGTATTTTGTCTTTGGTATAAGAAATATTGCCACTGTGTTACATTTTACCTCAAGATTTCTTACCGAACTGTCTATATTCTGAGGCTCAAAGGATAACATCAACATCTTCAAGCCAAAGCTTTCTCTGAATTCGTTTTACCCTTATTTATTGTGTCTTACCACATGAGTAAGGCAGTTCATCTGCCAGTATCCTAATTTTGTCAGACAGCAGCTTTATTTTTTTAGTTTTGGCTATCAAAAGAACTGTTTTTCTAGGTACTCTTCAAATCTTCAGATCAACAATTTATTCTCTTTATTTCCTTTTCTCTTTAATACGCTCCCTTTTCATCCATGTCTCTGGGACTTGCTTTAGATTTCATTGATGCATAGTAAAGGTGAAATATTTTAACCAATATTGGAAGGTGAACTTTAATGTCAGTGATTAGCCAACATTGTGAATGTGTTCATACTCATTAAGATACTCTGCAACATTTGTAGAGCCTTCCTCCTGTGCTTCGGAAAAGCTTATTTGCCTGTGCGTAGAAGAGAGCAAATTGGTGCTGATCTCAGGTATGTCACATTAGAATGAATTGTGATTGTGTAGTATTAATGCTTGATTGATTGCTACCATTGTAAAAAGAGAAGTGGAGTATCTAAGCTGTCTCAGGAAGGGGAAAAAACAAACAAAACATTAGGCCAAAGATACCGTACTATATTAAAGGAATATTATCTGATCAGAATACATACCCTTTATAGGGCCTCTCAAAATACAGGTAAGTGGACATGCAGCTCTGAACCAAGCTCCATGCAGCACAGTGCTCGGCAATCCAGACATTTTGCAATGAATTGTGACATCATTGGCACGTGTTGAGGGATGGCATCACAACTGTGCTGTGACAACCACACACAATAAGAAGGGGTTTGTGTACTGGCATGGGCCCCTTAGAGAAAATACAGCTGTTGGGGCAAAATTGTGATGGGGTGAGGTTTGAGCCTGATCTTGCCTACATGTTATTTTAATGGGAATAAAACCCTTCTATTGTCTTTCAATGGTGGGAGTTTTTCCCCGCAATTAAAATAGTTCAGGGGGGTGCAGTCAGGATTGGAACTGCAGTGGAGGCAATTGCTAAAGCCCCCTAGCCCCATTTCAGCCCTCCCCCCAATGCACTATTCCAGTGGTTCTCCAACTTTTTAGCACCGGGACCCACTTTTTAAAATGCTCTATCGGGACCCACCTAGCTTTACAAGATACTCAAACATTTATCTCCCTACATTTACACAAGCTTGCAGCAGGAGCTCAGCTGTTTGCAGGGCAATTAGCAGCTATCTTGCAAACTGTAGCAGCTCAGCTTTTTGAAGGGCAATATATGATTTTTGCTGCTGCTATATGATTTTTGAATAGCCTCAAGGCTTGTGGCAATTACTTATCTTTCCATCACCTGGAACCCACCAGAAATCAGGTCGCGACCCACCAAGTTGGTCCCAACCCACAGTTTGAGGAAACACTGCACTATTCAACAAAACCGAAACAAGAGGGACTTATGCATTCTGGGTCATGTCTAATTTGACCCTTAGTAAAAACTGTTGTGTTTGCCAAAACCAATCCTAATGAGATAATGATTTCTTGTTTTCTACTACTGTTGCTGTTTTTGTTGTTTATTTTATACTTTGTTTGTTTGAGATTAATCATGGCTGTACAGACCTCTTATTATGTTCTTTTTAATTATTTTAGCTTAAATTTTGAGTTGTTTTGCAGACTTTGTGATGGATAGTGTATGTACAAATGTTTTAAATATATACCCAGCTTCACTCTCAATAGCACATACACCACTGGTTCTCAAACGTTTTAGCACCAGGACCCATTTTTTAAAATGGCACTCTATTGGGACCCACCTAGCTTTACAAGACTTAAAAAAAAAAGATGATCTAGAAATAAATAACAGTGCAATCCTAACCAACTTTCCAGCACCAGTGTAGACATACCAACAGGGCGCACACTGCATTTTGCAGTGCAGGGGCAGTCACGGAGGCCTATTCAAGGTGAGGGAACATTTGTTCCCTTACCTCGGGGCTGCATTGCGGCTGCACTAACGCTGGAAAGTTGGTTAGGATTGCACTATAAATATATTTATTTACAAGTAAAGAGCTCAGCTGCTTGCAGGGTAATTAGCAGCTATCTTAGAAACTGCAGGAGCTCAGCTCATTGAATGATAATTAGTAGCTATCTGATTTTTAATAGCCTCAGGGCTTGTGGCAATTACTTATCTGATCTTTCCATCACCTGGGACCCACCAGAAATCAGGGCGCGACCCACCAAGTGGGTCCCGACCCACCGTTTGAGAAACACTGACATACACTATCAGAAATAAGTGCTCTTTTGTAGGGGGGGGGGAGAGTCTAAACTCTGATTTCGAATCTCTGTTCATCTCGCTATTACGGATCAAAACCTGAAACAATTGTTTCTTCTTGATCTACTAACTTGTGTTCCTGAGTGGACAATGCTTTTCACAGGCAGCAGTTTCAAACATTTGGCTAATGTTTTATTAGCTTAGGATATAATTGAGATAAATTTAATTTTCCTAATACAAAGTAATATTTTGCATGCTTCTGAGTGGGTCGGATATATTTGAGAAATAATGAACTTGTCTGATTTTATTAACAATCCAACAATATCTGTTGCAGTAATCTTGCCATTCACCACTTTCAGACAAACAAGGCAAATTAAGTGCTTTGGTAGCATAACAAAGCCAATATCTACATGGAAAAAGCCACAACAATGAATAATTATTTCAACAATGCACTGAAAGCAATCAAGTTATGCAAAAACCCATTTGCCGACAAGTTGTAAAAAAAAATACATTCAATCCCAATTAAAAGAACCTCTGTAGTGACTTGTTTCTCCCTGATCCCATTTTTATTTTCATTAATAAATACAATTTATGTAACTCTAGAGTTCACAAACTCTGTCATAGTGAGCTGCCATAAATCAAGATTAAAATGATTCGATTAAATCTTTCCGAGAGACAGTGAGGCAGTTCACCTGAAACTCACTTGCTTTGACAGTCTGGAAATAAGTAACTGAAAGAAACAGGGAAAGAGAAAAGGTGCTGGGGTCTTCTGGAGACCACCTGGGGCGGAGACCATACAGAACCAAAACAGCAGCAAAACAACTTGCAAGAATTCCAGTTTTATACAGGTCAATATTATTCAACATAAGAGCTGCAGTACAAAGACTGAGACAGTGTACTAATTGGTGGGATTGGGAAGTATCGATAATATGTTCATCAGATCAAGGTATGTACTGGATGTAAGAGGGGCTTTTGGACTTTGATCAGCTGGCCATGTAACTGGTTTTACCTGCTAGTCACAGACTAGCCCATGCATCTCAAAAATGCCCTTGCCCCTTCCAGACAGTAACCCCAGCCAATGGCTGCATGACACCTCTGTCTCAGCCTGCATGGAGGGGGCGGGGCAAAAATAGCAGCACGCATTCTTTGCTGTCATACCCAGGTTGTGGAACTCCTATCTAGAGAGGCACAATTGGCCTTATTCTTGCAGATATTCCACTGGTAGATAAAGTTGTCTTGATTCCAGCTATCGTTTTAATGTATTGATGCTGTGTTTTACCTGCAGAAATAGTGTGCTCTGTTTTTATTATACTCTCTTGTTTATTGCCACCATGCAGAAGCGTCATCGGGGTAGGGGTGGGGAGGCATGGGCCCCAGGGCGGGGGGCGGACGTGGCAGCGGAGGGGCATACTTGCCTCTGGGATGCGTCTCCTCCGCCTGGCTCGTCTTGGTGTTGGGCCCTCCTGCCCGCCCTGGAGCCCGTTCGGCTCCAAAATAGTAAGCAAAACGGCGGGGGGGGATGATTGGAGTCATGCGCACGTGTGAAGCTGACGTCATGCCCAGGTCACATGGGGGCGTCGCATTGGCGCCCCCCCAGAATCACCACTGCCGTCATGTTTCAATTTATTACTAAATATGCTGTTTTTATATGCTTTTAGTGTTCCACCTATTTATTGTAAGCCACCTTAGGCATCATTTTTTTTTGATAGAAAAGTGCGGTATAAATATCTAAAATAAATATATCTATCAAAGCAAGAAATGGTTATATGAAAAGGCAAATAGATATTGTGTTTTTAAGTGTCTGAACCAGTTCTGCTAAACAGAAGTTGTCTCCATTTCCATTGCTTTAGACCAGTGGTGGCCAACCTTTCAACATGAATGCTGGCCCTTTAAATGGTTGCATAGGTGAGGGCAGCTGCTTTAGCAGCACCATCAGCACTTGCAGCTGCCAAGATTCTGTCTTCTACACAACTCTTAAGAACACAGTAGCCCCAATGGTGGAAGGTTGGCCACCCCTGCTTTAGACAATAAATGAAACAAAACAAAACTCTTAGAAAACTATAGCAACCATCTTTACAAGCCTGCCTTTTATATTTTACTGTAACTCTCCATGAACAAAAACAGTTTTTTTCTTTGTTCCATTTTCAGGATGTGTCATGTCACTGGAAAAAAAAGGAGCAGCAAATCTTTCTGTGTATCCAGATCCCTGAAGCGAGAGTAACAAGGATGATTATTTGCATCACTGTTTGGCTGCCAAAACTGTTCAACTAGAAAATGGGTAGTATAGCATTAAAAAAAAAACCATATAAGAAAAAGGGAAAGGGGGAAAAACATTTGGAAAACGGCAAACATCATAGTGATCATGTTGTGCTTTCAGACAATCAGTTTAGGGTGGTGTTAGTGGAAACACTCTAAGCAAACTCTGTCAAGAGAAAAATAGGTGAACACAGAAAACAAAACAAAAAGAAAAGGATTCGGTGACAGGTTTTATAAAACTCAGTTCCTATTGCTTTGAATCAGCAAAGAAAACAAACCCTACAATAGAGTTGCATTTTGTGCAAAATGTTGGGTTGCTTGGTGAGACATGGGAGCATAAGGAGCTAAAAGGCATGACAACCATTATAAAGAGACCATACTTCATGAAGCTGATGAGATCACATTGGTGAGAAGCCATAGCTCAGTGGCAGAGCACTTGCCTTGTACACAGAAGGTCCCAGGTTCGCTGCCCCAGTTGTTTATTTGTTCAGTCACTTCCAACCAGAGGCATAGCTACACCCCCTGGGGAGGCCGGGTGTCATGACACCCCCATGTGATGTCACAAGCCCTGCCCCCATGCCGGAAAAAAGCACCCCGGCAGTTTATCTGCCATTTTAAGACCAATAGTGGCGCGGGTGGGCAACTCCTCTTGCCGGTGAGCCTGTGAAATCATTGGTTTTTGCTGCCGCTGCCACCCCATGCCACCGAATTACTGCCGAAATTGCACCTTGTGCACCACCCGCCACGTGTTGCCCTTGTACCTGGGGGCCCACCACCCCGCCCCCCTGACACCACTGCTTCCGACTCTCCGTGACTTCATGGACCAACACACGCCAGAGCTTCCTGTCAGCCATCGCCACCCCAGCTCCCCCAAGGTCGGGTCCGTCACCTCCAGAATATCATCCATCCATCTTGCCTTTGGTCAGCCACTCTTCCTTTTGCCTTTCACTTTCCCTAGTATCAGCATCTTCTCCAGGGTATCCTGTCATTATGTGTCCAAAGTACTTCAGTTTTGCCTTTAATATCACTCCCTCAAATTAGCAGTCTGGCTTGATTTCCTGGAGTATGGACTGGTTTGATCTGGCTGCCCCAGTACTCTCCAGGAACAAGCCAAGCCAAGATCATTTGCAATACTATTGGGTCACATTTATTTATGAACATTAATCAGTACTATATATGTCACCCTGCAATGGGTCCTATCTCCTAAACACTCCTACCCTGGAGGAGACAGCATGCAACTGTCGCTTCTCCCTTGGGTGTCACCAACCTGATTCTAACCAGCAATCCCAGCTTTTCATAGTCAACTGCTGGAAAAGGTGAAGCCTCTGCTGCTTTGAAAAGGTGCAAAAAGGCACCTTTTTTTCCGGCAGCGCCATCTGGGATCTTGCGAAATCTCATGAGATTCAAGATGGTGGCGCCTAAGTCTCGTGAGGTTACCTGAGGCAGTAGAGATGCCTGCCTGATAATCTGGCACTGTGTCTTTGATATATAGTTCCAGAATATCAGCTATAGTGAACTTATTTATATAAATTCATGTTTCATTTGAAAAACGCCCCCCCCCCAACCCATGCTGCCCCAGAAGTTTGTTGAGACATATCTCAGTCAGTAGTAGGAAAACAGCAATTTTCGGCCATTTCTGGTTTTCGCGAAAACTGGAAGTGCCCGAAAATAGCTGGTTTTTTGCCAAACTGAAGATCGGGGAGGCCTGCAGAGAGTCGCGCAGGCCTCCCCGAAGCCCCCACAAGCCCCGGTAATAAGCAATAAGGTGGCATTTGGGGGGTACAATTTGAACATAATTTTTGTTCCAGGATTTTTTTCCCTTGCTGGTGGTACACATTGGGACAAGAAATCAAAACTTCACATACACGCTCATGGGTTCTGAGCTGTCTGTGACGGATCAGGAGAGAGATCTTGGGGTACTGGTGGACAGGTCGATAAAAGTGTCGATCCAGTGTGCGGCGGCTGTGAAGAAGGCCAATTCCATGCTTGGGATTATTAAAAAAGGGATTGAGAATAAAACGGCCAATATTATTATGCCGTTGTACAAATCGATGGTAAGGCCGCATCTGGAGTACTGCGTCCAGTTCTGGTCGCCGCATCTCAAAAAGGATATAGTTGAACTGGAAAAGGTGCAGAAGAGAGCGACCAAAATGATTAGTGGGCTGGGGCATCTCCCTTATGAGGAAAGGCTACAGCATTTGGGGCTCTTCAGTCTAGAAAAAAGGCAGTTGAGGGGGGACATGATTGAGACATATAAAATTATGCATGGAATGGAGAGAGTGGATAGAGAGAAGTTCTTTTCCCTCTCACACAACACTAGAACTAGGGGACATCCACTCAAATTGAGTGGAGGGAGTATTAAAACAGACAAATGAAAATATTTATTTACCCAGCGTGTAATTGGTTTGTGGAACTCCTTGCCACAGGAGGTGGTGATGGCACCTGGCCTGGATGCCTTTAAAAAAGGGGATTGGACAGATTTATGGAGGAAAAGTCCATCACAGCTTACAAGCCATGATGGGGATAAGCAACCTCCTGGTTGTAGGAGTAGGTTTTCTTTGTGCCAGGTGCAAGGGAGTGGTGACAGGATACAAGTATCTTGTTGTCTTGTGCTCCCTGAGGCATCTGGTGGGGCCACTGTGTGATACAGCAAGCTGGACTAGATGGGCCTTTGGCCTGACCCAGCAGGGCTCTTATGTTCTTATGTACCAAAATTAAAGGTGCGCCTTAGACTTGATGGCGCCTTAGAATGGAAGAAATACGTTATCTTCACTCCATGTTTGATGATGTTGTGTGAACCTGTGGAGGCCAGAATATTAAGAACTCATGTTTGTTGTTCCATGAGCCTAAGGAGGAGTCGTGCTGGTATTTCTGAAATAGTGTCTTTCTGTTCTCCAGGTAAAATACTTCCAAATGGCATGTTGGTCTGAAATTCAAAGGAAAACAAAAGCCATCCTTTCCATTGGGCACATGCCAAATCTTGGGTGCAGCTAAAGAAACCCTATAGCTCTTGACAAGAATGTTTTGAAAAAACTGGAAGACACCTTTGAAACAAAATCTATGCTTCCATGATCTGACTTAAAAACAGAGAAAATATTGTTCCTTGCCATTTAGGCTACATTCTTTCCTGTCTCTTTTCTTCCAAACAACAAAATGTGGTACTGGCATGTCTTCTGGCCTATTCAGAATCGACTATAGGGATCCATATTAAATAGAACATGGCAGAACACTAAAATGGATTGAGCCCCTTAGGCAAAACATGCTACAGGTATCTGGTATGCCCAAGTGACCCAGTTACCTCTTGGTCAAACTCAATTATTCTGACACCTGAAAAAGAAAATGACAAGGTTATTAGGCTGGTTTTGACAACATCAGGATGACTTGAAGAGTCCTCTGAAAGGTGTTCTGTCTAGTTATGGCCTAGAGCAGAGATGACCTAGTTAACAATGATGCTCCACCAGCTATCTATATTAGCTCTCTACATTCACTTTGGGAAAAATAGGCAGATCCCCTTTACTAATCATATTAAACTGTTGACAGACATTGCTGTACTTCAGGATTTCTCAACGTTGTAGAAAAGCCAGGGGGGATGATGTATATGGGGACTCAGAAATGTCTGATACTGTGTGTGAATTTGGCTTTCATGTGACATCTCAAAAAGGAGGTAGATTTCCCAAGCACTTTTCTCTTTCAACTTGCTCTTCGCTTGCACATGACTTTCCCCAATGCCTGTCCTCTGTTTTTAAGCATCTACACACAAAGTAACTGATATATCTGTCAATGCTGGAAAATGTGCTTTGCAAAGCACTTAGCTTATTTGGGTCACAGACCGTATAATGTCAGGGAAGATTTTCAGATGAGAAATTAGGCAACAAGCTACAATAATATGTGCTGATTTTTGAAAAATGAACATTGTCAAAGAGAAGATGAATTAAATTCTTGGACGTAGAAATTACACTCTGTGCCAGCTTCCATCTATTTGCAGGAGAAGGCAGATTATTAGTACGAGTGTGCAGCAGAATGACAGACCGAAGTCCTGATTTCACTGTAGGTGACCTGGTTCCCATTAGGTACAATGTTACCAACCTTACACAAAAAGGAGAAGAGAGCACAATGGATGAACAGCCTTAACTAGGATTGCCAGTTCTGCCTGTCTGCTTTTATAGAGTCAAATCAAATTCAGTTTGTCAGTTTCTGCAATTGAACAAACAGAATGGACAGTGAAAAATGTAATTATCCTACTTCTATTTGGGCAAAAAAAAAAAAGGAAGTAAGAATAAGGGAATTTGTCTTCACAGTGGTGGTATATGTACTGTTTATTAGCATTTATATCTAGTTTGAAATGAAAGAGTATTCTTAATTGTTTAATGCAGTACCAGGCTCTGTGGCAAAAGCCCTGCACTGGGATTCCCCCTCCCCCCATGAAAACTTCTCTGCCCTCTCCATCTCCTGATGGTACATTGAACACTACCACTGCTACCAGTACCAAGACTTCAGGGGTCTGACTGGCCAGGTGAGTCCCTGATAGGCATGAGCAGTTGACTCATGCCTCATTTGACCAACATCTTTTGCTGCCCATTGTTTAATATTCCACCACACCAATGTTGAGGAATATGCCAATTTATGAAGTCTCACAACATCAACCTCACACTATCAACCAACTGGCTGTTCCTGACTGTCTAGAGTTTCTATACCTGCCAAGATCTACTTATGTACTTGAGTTGACATCATCTCATTGAAAATATCAGATCTCTCACTTCTCCTTGGATTGCTGAACGAAATCACTTCTCCTTGGATTGCTGAACGAAATCAGAACGATGACTAACCAGTGCGATTTATCCCAGCATGGTACTGCAGTGGTGTGAAAAGTCTTGCCAGATAAACGTCTCCATGTGCCTTCCCGAAAATGCACAATATCGGCCCCAAAGGCCAGTGTTAGGAACCCTAGTCTCACCAAGGCATTCTCATACTACAAAATCTTATAAGTGGTCGAACAGCCGTGTATCTTAGAGGCAAGAGAGAATGTGGTTGTCTTTTCACGTCAACAATTCCAAAAGAATAAAGAGCGATAGCTTTCATGGCCAGCAACAATTTTGTAAGAAATAGGGAACACGGGTTTAGATGCCATGTAAGAAAATGTATTTAACAGAACACAAAACACACAACGTTTCGTCCACTTCTGTGGACGTCTTCTGGTGTACAGCAGCACCATGCTAGCAAGATGTAAAATGCACTGGGTGCCACTGAAGAAGGCTTTAATTGTCAACAGTAACAGAAGAATGGAATCTTGGTGGTGACCTGAAATAACCCTGCAAGGATGTAGCTCAGAGGTGCCTGAGGCCATGCTGTAACTGCTAGGAGTGCTCTTTCTTATGCAATATGGGAAGCCAGATTTTATCTATGAAAGACAGTTCATGTTGTACAAAAGAATTTGTACAGAGAATTCTGATAGGTTTCAAACTCTTTTAGGAATGTGTCGTGATTCTTTTTTACAGCCCTGCATTATAGTAGTTGAAGGGAAAATAGCTTCAAACCATTTTGTAAAACCGTCTCAAGGTTTGGTTGTAAACGGAAAATTGTATGGTCTAAATTCAGAGAGACCCAGAACAGCAATAGGGATGTTGTTTCTGAGACCTCTTTGGCCAATGGATCACCTATAAAAGAATGTTTGCTCATATTTTTCCTCTTCTATTGTTCCGACTCAAGTCAACAACAGATATTAGCTGCTTACTGCACCTTATTCCCTAGGCTTCTAGTTGAAAATGTACGATCTTTATCATGGCTGTACTGCGCCACGTTTATTAATTCAAAATGAAGGGTGAAGCATCAGACACTGCTTTGTACATCAATATTTCCTCCTGTTGTATTCTGTCTTTTCAAAGGCTTTGAAAGGGCTGACTTTCTGAATTCCATCCAAGGGTTATTACCACTTAACAATACAATGGATGGTCATAATTTATTTTCAAGCACAATATTCATTGAACCAAATGTTTCTCTTATCTGTTTATGAAATATATTTGACAATATTTAAGAGGGGGAAAAGATAACATCTAATTAGGCTTAAGTTAAGGATTTCATATGATCTGGCAGCTTATTCAGCCCCTGGTTGTCCCTTCAGCTGAATGCCCTTGTTCATAAAAAGAAGTTCAGGAAGTAATTGGGGGGTGGTGGAGTAGTGGAGGTTTACAGATATCTCTGCTGCATAGATTTGGCTACCTGCTTGAAACTAGATTTCCATGCAAAGTTCTGGGGGGACTCAGCATAAGGTTCATATGACTGCTATGTTATTCCTAGAAATGAGTCACTGGAAGGAAACCTCTGCCATTGAGTCAATTTGGGTGGCCTCTTCCTTCCATAGAGAAGACATTCAGAAATTGTTATTTCTCTTCCCAGTTATGAGTCATCTTTATCATGATTGCCAGGATTCAGTGTGTATGCAATACCTTTAGGACATTTTGGAGGATGAGTTGGGTGGTCAGTTGGCCTCCACACTATTTTTGGAAGTTGCTTTCTCCCTGACTACCTCTTTCCTCTCTCCCCAAATCCATCAACTGTAACTATCACCCAGATTTTGGACTGTAACTCGGCGATTGTAAAAGACTCAAAAGACTCAATTCGAGACTTGGAGCCTTTTACAACAAGTTGAATTTTATTCAAGTTTAAAACTGTTTTCCCCAGATTAGGGAAATAGATAGATAGGGACTCGCAACTCGCAACCAAATACTTGGGACTTGGGGGCAAAGACTTGGGACTTGACTTGAGACTTGGAGCCAGAGACTTGATCCACATCCCTGCATAGAAGAAAGATACAATTATTCCTTAAATAGAAATTTCCTGATGGACTTAAATGTTTGCCCCTGTAGATAAAAAATGGAACTTTACAGCCATTTTACAGGTGTGATCTGGTGAATTATATACAATTAAACTAAGAGTTTGGGGTTTTGTTTTTACAATGAAATCTAATTTATTTCCCAAACTCTTATCTTTCCTTATTGTGACAAATAAAGCAAGAACCATGAATGCAAATATGGTTTGGAGTGATCTCAAGGAAGTAAACAATAGTCACTTGTTTAGTCAGCATCTACATGCTTAATAAACAATGCAAATTAATATGCGGTTTCTAGAACTGCTGTTAGCTTGATTAGTCAAATGCTCTTTCCAAAGAGTTTCTCTGAACTTGGGAGCAATAAAATATAATAGAATCTGCACCCTGAGGGGTTTCCATGATACTGTATAATTATAACTCTTGTCATAGCAACTCTGTCTAAAGGCAGAACTCTATGCATGTCACTTCAAGATTCTCCCCCCCCCCCCCGGTCCTTTTTTTCATTTTGCACTGGCATTTATAACTGTGTAATTTCCTTAACTTTTAGTGCAAAGTAGTAGACTTTTCAAGCATACATTGCTGTTTAGAAAATGTAGCCCCACACTAATGAGTCCTGAATAGGAGCTGGGAATTAGTATTCAGGAGTCATGTCTGTCAGAGAACATTGCTGTCTCAATAGAAGTCTTTCCTTTTAGACAGAAAAGGGTCAATTTTTTTTCCTTGAAGGACTGAGCTTAAGGCAGGAGCAGGGAAAAAATGCATAGCCTGCTAATGGTTCTTTTGTGAATCGTGTTTGTTCTGGGTGTTGTCTGAAAAAAAAAGCTCACATTTAAATCAAAATATTGTTGCAAACATAGAGACAAAAAGCAAATGAAAGCTTTTGATTGTCAAAAGAATATTGTGGGTACAGTACCTAGCTTCCTTTCCATCACTCTCAGTCTGTCTAGCGATAAGTAGAGATCGTACACATACTGATGAGATGTGGGAAGGATGCTACTTAATATTCTGCTTTTCTTCTCTTTCCACAGAGATTCCATCTTCTCTAAGACCCCAATCCTATCATTTCTCCCCCTTCCAACGGACACGCTGTATCCAGCAGGGGGCTTGTGGATCGGGAGGATTCAGCAGGAAAGGGGATTTAAATTCTCTTGCACCCCTGTAAGCCTCCTTACCTGTGATTGGTCTCCTTGGACCTGCACTAGCAATTTCACTAGTGCAAATCTGAGAAGAGAAAGGGGCAGGGAGACTGCTGCTGGAGTGGATAGGATCCGACGCGTGCCTTCAACGCCAAATCCACCCCTTCCCACAGCCTCCCTGCCCCCATCACGTCCCCTCCCTGCCCCGTTTTACCCCTCGCTGCCCTGTTTTGCCCCTACCCACCCCCCACCACTGCCTTACCTGCTCTGGTGGGTGTAGGCAACTCCAGCGATGGTCCTGGAGCGCTGACGCCTCACAAGGCAGTGTTCCTAAAAGGGCCACAGACTGAGCGCTGAATGCAATGAAGCCTGAAGTCTTCTCAAATATCTTGAACCCTCCTGGCAGGGAACACAATGACCCCTAGAGGCCTCCCCCCTCTACATCTTCTTCAGAGTCTTAACCCACTGCCCTTATCTGTTTCTGCTAAAACTCACCTGGTGGCAGCCATGAAAAAGATTTCTGCTGTGATTTTAATTAGGTCCTTGAATACTGCAGCAACAACATCCCAAAAATAAATTTTATGTTTTCAGGCTTTGGGGTCCTTGTTTCTGGTGTTAATATTGGTCTATGCTGCCCAACAAGGGGCATAGAAAAATAGGACTTTTTCATTGCCACTGCCAGGTAAGTTGCAACAGGAAAGAGAATTATGGTAACTGCATCCACATACAGTAATAGTGGTGTGAAGACCTGATTTTGTGGTCACGCTAATTACAAGAGGAGTCCAAACTGTGGAGAGGTTTGTGCTTGGCTTGTAATTAATAAACTGGAAGTTCCAAATTGGAGAAGTTTGTAATTCCAATGTCAAATTTCAGCTGCATCAATAGAATGGAGGAAAATTCTTCTGTTTGATCCTCACTTGAGCTCTACAGACTATCAGTGTTCCTAACTGAACCCTCACTCTTATGATCTCAGGTGTTATACAACACAAGTACTAAAAGATCTGAAAATTAGTCTCTTGGTTTTATGCAGAGTAGCTTTTTTATGTTGCCGTCGTCGTCAACATTTTTGGTGCCAAAGTATCTTCTTTGTTGAGAACTGTCTTGTGAGCTCCACCCGTAGCACAAACCCCAGATCCTCTAAGCCTGAATGAGCCAACAGCTTCAGTCTATGCCTCTTAAGGGACTTCAGAAAATCCCTGCATTGCATAGCAAATTCCACCTTACTTTTTAAGAGGCCAAAAGGTCTTTTGACAAGGACACAGAATTGCTTTATCTGTTTAAGCTACCCTCTTTGAAGCAAACAGTTTTGATGCTCTGAACACCAGTATTTATAGACAGTCCCTACGGACTAGGATTTCTTTGAACTAAGGGATCAGTGGTATTACCTGGATGGTTTATTTAAAGACAATTTGTTTGTGGCTCTGTAACCTTAGTTCAGTGACAGACACTCTAATTCGTCAATTCTTTTTGTGCCCATTTTATGTTTGCTTTACACTGTCATGTTTTACTAACCTTTTCGTCGTTTCTGACTTTAAAGCGTACACGCTTCTTTTTAGTTGCAATAGTTGGAGATGATTAAAGACAGTTTGTTCCACTTCTTTCTAGTTTTCAAGGATGTGTTTGATTAGTGCTTTTGAAGAGTCACAAATGTTTAGCCCATGAAGCTCCGATCCACAGAACTCATTCTAGTCCTTATCTTGTTTATATTGCATATGAGAGCAGACTGCAGGCAGATTATATTAACTGCATTGGTTGCCAGTGTGTTTCTGGATTTAATTCAAGGTGCTGCTTATCACCGTTAAATCCCTTTAAGGCCAAGTTACTGAACTGCTTGCATGGATATGAACCTGTGTGGGCCATAACGTCATTTTTATGTCATTATCCAGAAGTATATTACAATAGTTTGGCTTACCAGATCCCCTCCGGGACAGGAGCGGTCTACCCTTAAGGGGGCGGGGCGTAGGGGGGCCAGAACGCGACACGTTCTGGGCTCCCCATGCCCCGCCCCCTTAAGGGTAGACCGCTCCCGTCCCGACAGGGATCTGGTAAGCCAAACAATAGTGGCATATAGCAACATGCTATTTGTCAACTCAATGTCATTCTGACTGGAAGTGAGCACCATCTGAACAGACATGGGGCAGCCATCATGTGATAAGGGAACATAAGAACATAAGAAGAGCCCTGCTGGATCAGGCCAAAGGCCCATCTAGTCCCGTTTCCTGTATCTCACAGTGGCCCCACCAGATGCCTCAGGGAGCACAAGCCAACAAGACACTTCACCTTTGAAGTGGAGTTACCTAACACAAAATATCCCAATGATCTTTCTTGTTCTAGAACCAAGTCCATTTTCATGATCATAGTGATTTAAAAAAATCCCATCATAATGACCTTCCCCGAGTAGACCTTCGACCCGGCAGCAGCCTGGATGCCGGTGCTCAGGATCCAGCAGGCAGTCCTGGGCCGCCGGCCGGATCCTTACGTACATAAGAACATAAGAAGAGCCCTGCTGGATCAGGCCAAAAGCCCATCTAGTCCAGCTTTCTGTATCACACAGTGGCCCCATCAGATGCCTCAGGGAGCACACAGCCAACAAGATAAGCTGTTTCCTATTGTCACTCCCTTGCACCTGGCACAGAGAGAACCTACTTCCAAAGCCAGGAGGTTGCTTATGGCTTGTAACCTGTGATGGTCGTTTCCTCCATGAATCTGTCCAAACCCCTTTTAAAGGCATCTAGTCCAGGCGCCATCACCACATCCCGTGGCAAGGAGTTCCACAGATGAATTACACGCTGGGTAAAGAAATATTTTCTTTTGTCCGTTCTAACTCTCCATCCACTCAATTTTAGTGCATGTCCCCTGGTTCTGATGTTGTGCGAGAGGGAGAAGAATTTCCCTCTATCCACTCTCTCCATCCCATGCATAATTTTATATGTCTCAATCATGCCCCCCTCAGGAGCCTTTTTTCTAGACTGAAAAGCCCCAGACGCTGTAGCCTTTCCTCATAAGGGAGGTGCTCCAGCCCACGAATCATTCTGGTTGCTCTCTTCTGCACCTTTTCAAGTTCCACTATATCCTTTTTGAGGTGTGGTTACCAGAACTGGACACAATACTCCACATGTGGCCTTACCATTTGAGAACACACAAAGCTTTCCTCAAATTCACACACGATCTCAAGTTTACGGGAAAGGATGCCATATATTTTTCGTTAAAAGCCAAAAACTGATTAAACTCAGCTCATCTGCCATTCCTAGTCCATCCACTTGGCTTTCTAGGTTGTTCCTGGCAACTGTGGCAGGTGAGAGGGCTGTGGCATTTCCGTCCTGTCCAACCCTTGGAAGGTGAAAGAGGCATAGCTGCCTTGCAATAATGCAGAGACTACTGCTTGGGAGAATGTTCAACTGACTGATAGAGGGAGAGGAGCAGGAGATGCCCATGCAGGAATGTTCCTCCATCAACCAATGGGGATCATTCCCAGGACAACCCTGCATTATTACAAGACACTTTTGGAGCAACTCCATTGACTTGCGTTGCTTCTATAGCTAGGAAACATATAATTACTATATACGTGCCTTGTCTTTACTAGAGATGTAGGTTGCAAGGACTAGCGCTGCATGATCCTACATGCTGTGCACATGTGACATGCAAAACTCCAACTGTGGCACTGCCCCTAAACTCTCCACCTTCAAAGTTTCTAAGTTTGAAGCACATTTTATTTCTGAAACATACAAAACAATCAATAAGAAACCAATAAAAGCCTTGAGATAGTTGCAAAGGTTCAGAGACTCTTAATGTGTTTGTTATTCTGTGGGTGCATGTTATTATCTGATTAACTATCTTATTTGGCTCTTCTTTGGTCTGTCATGTAAATCTATATTTAAAGACTGCTTCAAAAGCTGATTTTTGACTTAACAGACTGTGTCAGAAATTTTTGAACAGGCCTAGAGCAGCATGTCAATGAATATGTGCAAACTTTCCGATCCATGGATTATTCATTTGTCATGTGTGTGCACTAAACCTGCTAGCTCAAAATCCCCATGAAAGTTTTACTGGAGATTTTGCTGGATTTTGAGCATCTTTCTAAAGCAAAACAATTTTCTCATCTATTTTCCTCCTGAAACACCTGAAAAACGGTCAGGGTTTCAAACACTGTCTCATAAGGCAACAGTTGAAGACTGGGATGAAAAGTACCATAATGTCTTACCACTTATAAGAAAGATCATACACAGTACTTTTAATTGACTTTGTCAATTGTGTGATGTGCATAGTTGTAATCAGTCTAGTGGGGACTCACCTTTGCTACCTACAAAAAAACAGAGCAGAGAAAACCCAGCAGAAGAACAAAATTGAGCAAGAAAGGGTTTGATACCCCAATGTGGCTCCAAAAACACATGGGGAAAAAAAAGACTTAAATGTGTGCGGGAGAAGCATGGACATGCACATCCTCCCCCATCCCCACCATTACCTCACCACATAATTGTATGAAGGCAACCAGAATATCCTGTATAGGGCAGGACAGGGAGAAGGAATAAGGATTTGGTGCCCACCCCGAGGTAAGTACGAGTCAGAGGGAGAACAAGAACTGGTCTCGAGAGGCTTTCTGGTTTGGGGATGCAGACTGGGATGGATTCCTCAGGCTTGAATCGCAAAAATCTATCGCAAAGGCTGTCAGGCTTGGGATAGGCAAAGCAATTTGGCATCCTTGACTGCTTTTCCAGGGGTTGGTGTTGAAAGCTGGGGTCACTGAGAGATGACCTCAGGCAGGAGTCACGGTGGTGTCACTCAAGGGGGTTTGGATAGGTGAGTTGCCTGCTTCAAGATAGGTGCACTTAATGAGGGAAGAGTTTGTCTAGATAGGACCTGTTGCAGTTGTGAATTGATTCATTGATATAATCAATAGACGTTGATTTATTGACACTTTGTCTTAAATGATTTGTGGTGAGGTATCTGGGCAGCTATTTTCACAGATGTTGGACACTGGGCATGTTGGAAAATCAACATTTTCACTGAGACATTCTATATCACCTTAGGATATTTTTTCCTGGATAGTCACCCACAGCTCAGAACCCATTGAACTTGTGCATATGTATACACATATACACAGTGTATATGTGAAGTTGGGATTCTTTTTGTCCTAGTGTTCAGTCTGTACAGGAAACCATAAGTCACTCAAGTACAACCAGTGATGCATCAAGCTAAACACAAGACTATCAGCCATATACTGTATGTTGCCCCACCAAGAAAAGGTATGATGCATTTCCTATTTTTGTGATTTGCCTCAAACTGCAAATAAGCAAAGGCTTACAAGGGTTATGATGTCAGATCAAAACAGATGGCGAACAGCCTATGTTCAAGTCAGCAGTTGGACAGATCTACCCGAAGTTATGCAACAGCATGATGGGCCCAACCCAGCTAAAATCTGAAATGCGGATCCCTCCAGTTTGGAAATAAAAAAAAAAGTGTCTTAAGAAACCTTTTCTCATCATGGCTTTGTATGGCTATTCAGTCTAAAGTCTACGTGTCACATACTAAGCACCGCACAAATATTCGTTCAGTAAAGGGGATCCTTTGCAATGCTAGAGGTAATAATACATCCCTTTGCTTCTGTGGGACATGAGCAGCCATCCAGCAACGGCAGCTGTGAAGGAAGAAACCAGCAGGTACTTCCCACTGAGCATGGCTATAGTTACTAGAAACGTGGACTGCCACGCATCGGGCAGAACAGTCGCTAGGAAGAGTCAAAGAATTCAGTCAGCTGGCAGAGAAGGTGTACGCTCAGAGGGCAACACAGAAGTCACCATGCTGCTTTCGCGCGCACACACACAGCGCAAGCCTCCACTCAGCCTGAATGGCTTTGCTTTTTCAACTGAGCACAACAAAACAAGGGAGAACAAACGCGTCGTCTCCATGAGCGATTTCACAGTGTGCCTCCCTGCCTGTCGGAAATAAATTCTTAAGAACAAAATGGTGGCTGAGCTCAGCATGCAGAGAGAATGCCTCAACATATAAACAAGTTACCGAAGCTGAAGATAAACCATGACTGCCAGATGATAATTCTCGTGAAAAAGGGCTTGTGAAATCTTAGGGTCCTATGGGAATCAGTAGGGGGGGTTACTGGAACCCTGCACAAAAGCGCTCGATGTGATTTTTCTTAAGTCCTTTTGAAACAAACTCCATAAGCTGTCAATTATTCATACACCCTTTGCCCACAGACAGTTTTAAAAACCATGTGGTGGTTTTGTTTGAAAAAGAACGCTGCTTTTCTTTTAAGCATGATCCTAAGAATGCTTCTTGTGGAACACCCTTGCCAGAAGAGAAATTTAGATGACTGGAAATTGAGTTACATAATACAGTAAAATAGCAATAACAATAACAATCTAGCTTTGTTAAAAAAAAAAAAAAACAAAATCAGTGTGCAGAGTATCAGGAAATGATGAACCCAAGAGTGAATTTAGCCAAACCATGAAAAGCGTAAAGAGCTATTTGCTACTAAAACAGAGTGTGACTCTAATTTCTACACTAGGAGCCACCAGCCATCAATAAAGATCTTCTAAACCAGGGGTTCTCAACTCCTTCCTGGCCGAGTACCACCTCCGGCGCCACTCCCCTTCTGAGTACCACCGGAAGTGACTGGCAATGACATCATCGCCAGTTAGTTCCGGGTTTTCAGAGGCCAGAAAACGCAGGTAGGAGGCTCTGGGTGTGTGGCTGCCCTTCTCAGTGTTCCCGAGCCTTAGCCAAAGGTAGGAGCCTTTCGGGAGCAAAAAATCAGTGACGAAAGCGCTGCATCGGATGGGGGTTCCAGTGGTCCGAGTACCACCAGCAGTCGGCCAAAGTACCACTGGTGGTACTAGTACCACTGGTTGAGAACCCCTGTTCTAAACATTAGTGCTCATTAAAGAGTCATATTTAATTGTTAGCTAAAGCAAAACTAGAGGAAAGATAATCTCCGCACTTGATGCCCATCACAAATAGACCAGTCATTCCCTGGGTAGAGACAATGTTTGGAACAGATAACTAGAATTCCCACCACCACCAAGGAACTCCATAGCCTCATTTGCCATGCCTACAGCATTTGTCTGAAATGACAAATGCTTACAGCCCAATCCTATCGATTCCTCTCCCCCACTGAAACAGCGGCATCAAAATGGCGACCGCTGCATCCTATGGGGAGGCATGTCAGGAGGCTTTGGCAGAGAAAGGGGATTTTAAATCCCCTTACTCCTGTGTAAGCCTCCTGACCCGCAATGGGTCTCCTTGGACGTGCGACAGCAATTTTGCTAGCACAAGTCTGAGGAGAGAAAGGGGGTGGGGAGGCTGCGGCCGAAGAGGTCAGGATAAGGCGCATGCCTTCCATGACGGATCCACCCCTTCCGCAGCTTCCCTGCCCCATTAGACCCCCCTCCCCACCTAGTGTTTCCCCCATTCCGCCGCCCCCTGCCCCTACTCTGGACTCACCAGCTCTGGCGGGTGTTGCACCGTTTGCTCATGCCAACAGGGCTCTGGCCTTCCCGCTGGTGCTTCCTGGAGTTGTGCTGTCAAAACATGCTTTATGGCACATTTGTGACAGCGTGCACAGGCAGAGCATGTGCTCCATCCAAGTAAGGTAAGAATAGGGTTTGGTCATTAATTGTGGTAGGCAGGGCTTTGGGGAATCAGTACTGGGGTGGGCTGAGGCTTGCCAGTGGACCCGTGTTGTGATGAGCCACATGTTACCTCTACACTGCAGAGGTAAATGATGGCTATTATGAAGTGGCAATGCAGGGTCACTATTCAGGACTAGGAAGGGGGTGGGTTTGGCGGCAGCAGTATCCACCATATCCTAACCCCCTTCCTGTCCTTGATCCCCTGAACCGGGTCCACACAGTCTTGAGCCAACAATATCGCTGGCACAGGTCTGAGTAGACCTGGTGGCCCAGCATGGGCTTACCCTGGGGCAAGGGAAAAAAGGAGGCCTCTGGAGGTCAAAACTCCCCTGCAGGATACAATAGGTGCTGTGCTTGTGCCTCTGCATAACCTCATAGGGAGTTAGGATTGGGCTATGAGATGTTCTCAGAAGCACTCAACCATTGTCCATAGGTAGGCTTACCATATTTTTCAAACTTCAAACCGGGACACCCCCCCCATACCCCCCCCCGAGGTAATTAATTAATTAATTAATTAATGTGAAAGCAACGAAAAAGCAAGGCCAAAGAACCGCAACCAATCGTAAACCAAAAAGCAATCGTAAACAGGGCAAACGAAGGCCAAAGTCCCCTCCAGAAGGAAAAAGCCACTCTAAAGCACAACGAAAATCAATCCTAAGCAGCCCAAACGAAGGCCAAAGTCCCATTCACAATCACAACGAAAAAGCCATTCTGAAGCACAACGAAAAAGCATAAAAAAGCCAATAAAACTCGTAACAAAGCATTAATCCAAAAATAAGCAACCCTTTTAATGAATAAAATG
This sequence comes from Plestiodon gilberti rubricaudatus, assembly GCA_026170595.1. Lineage (NCBI taxonomy): Eukaryota > Metazoa > Chordata > Lepidosauria > Squamata > Scincidae > Plestiodon > Plestiodon gilberti. The sequence continues at coordinate 185,119,663 of JANXHW010000003.1, read as the reverse complement.
TAAAAGGAAGGGGGCGCAAAGCGCCCCCTCCCGCCGCGGGAAGTGCGTCCGCAATTTTTTAAATCAATAATCCATTTAAAATAATTAATTAATAAAGTAAAGGGGGCGCAAAGCGCCCCCTCATGCCGCGCAAAGCGCGGTCGAAATTTTTAAATAAATAATTAATATTTCTATTAAAAATATATAATTTAAAAATAAGCTTACCTGGTCGCTGCTGGTCACTGGTCCGTGGTCGCTGCTGCTGCTGCTGCTGCTGGGGCCGCGGCAAGCAGGCTGGGGCCGCGGCAAGGCAAAGCAAGGCAAGAAGTAGGCTGTGCTTCTCCCGGTGCCGCTGCGAGACCAGCGGCACCGGGAGAAGCACAGCCTGCTCGCCTGCGTTGCGCAGCCCTGGAGAACACAAGGTAAGAAGCAGGCTGTGCTTCTTCTGGTGCCGCTGGTCTCGCAGCGGCACCGGGAGAAGCACAGCCTGCTCGCCTGCATTGCGCGAGCCCTGGAGCTCGCGCAACATGGGCAAAAAGCAGGCTGTGCTTCTTCCGGTGCCGCTGCGAGACCAGCGGCACGGAGAGAAGCACAGCCTGCTTGCACGCGTTGTTCGAGGCTGCTAGAGGCTCGCGCTGGCCGGGCAAGCAGGCTGTGCTTCTCCGGTCTCCCAGCGGCACCGCATGGAGCCGCTGGGAGACCGGAGAAGCACAGCCTGCTTGCCCGGCCAGCGCGAGCCTCCAGCAGGCTCGCGCAACGCGGGCAAGCACTGTGCTTCTCCCGGTGGCGCTGACGACCGGGAGAAGCACCCGCTCACCGCGCCGCCATCTTTTTTTTTAATTTCAAACTTCCCGGGCAGCATCTTGGGTCACGAAATCTCGCGTGATCCAAGATGTCGGCGCCCAAATCTCGTGAGGGCATCACGAGATTTGGGTGCCGACATCTTGGATCACGCGAGATTTCATGACCCAAGATGCTGCCCGGTAAGTTTGAAATTAAAAAAAAAGATGGCGGCGCCCATTTGTCCCCCGGGACACAACCGGGAATCGGGTCCGATTTCCGGGACTGTCCCGGCGAAACCGGGACGAATGGTAAGCCTATCCATAGGTATGTGTGTGTCAGAGAGGGAAGGGAACCATACTGTATTGATACTGCAAAGTAGCCTTTACTCAGAATCTATTTCAGAACTGCTTTATAGACTCAGAAACAGGAAATAAAGATCTCTTGAAAATGGGGAAACTAGACTGCTGTCTCTGGGTTGTTTTTGCAAAATAACTCACTTTTTAAATTTCCTCTTTTCCTAATCCTTCCTTCCAACTAAATTACCTTATGCTCAGGGACAAGTTCCTCCATTTGAAATGGCTGCCATAGTAAATCGAATCAAAGTTTCTTGTTTATTATAGAGACCCACAGAATGTAGGTGCTGATAAAGAAACTCTTGAACCAGAGCTGGTTCTGCAGCGGTAACAAAACCTCTCCATCCTGTGAAAGTGTTCTGTGAATAAGAGGAGAATGATTGGCTACAAAATACGCAGTGGCAAGATCAGAGGACTTGCCTATCACACAGCAGAACTAAGGTAACATGCCAACAACAAAATTCTCTTGAAATAAGCCATCTTGATAACACCATTGATTCTCCAGTTCAAAGATATTCTGATCCTAGGAGACCAGGAGTGTGAGATATAAATACTGGTGTTCCAAGCTTCAGAAGTGGGGGCTTCAGAGAGGGCAGCTTACGCAGATGAAACCGAATTGCAACACCTTGTCAAAAGACCTTTTGGCCTGTTATGAAGTAAGATGGCATTTTGCATGCGAGATGTCGACTTAGAAAGCGGTTCCCTTAGGTATAAGCAACAAGAGCGGTTAGCGGTTCTCCCTTTCCTCAGAATCTTGCTCTTCTGTGAAAATTGTAAATCAAAACATATTGAAAAAGAAATGTTGAGGAAGAACCTGACTCTCTGGCGTCCATTCATCTTGGATGTTCTCTGGTGTTTATCTTGTTTGCTGCTCAGTAGATGTCTCTGGCAGGGGCAGCCTGTGCCTCCCCACTACCCAACCCCCCATTTTTTAACACCTGGAGGGTGCCTGTCGGCTCAGTGGATAAAGTGACTTTGCAAATGCCCCTCCACTGATGAGGGGAGAGGTGTGCCCCCTCTCCTCCCCTGGAGCTCAGCATGCACCCTCCCTCTTCTGTGCCACTGTTGTTTTGAATGAACAGGAGCAGAGCATGCTGGGAGCAGAGCATCCCTGTTCATTTGAAACAGGAATGGCACAGAAGAGAGAAGCTGCATGTTGAGCAGCTAGTTATCTGTTCCAAACACATAATACATGTGAAAATAATGACTTGTTTCAATTGGCTTCTTGTTTCAGTTGCTTCGCAGAAGCCTGGTGAATTCATAATACGCCAGGACTTCTGTTGAATCGTTTACTGTGTCAAATACAATATATATATTGTATGTTAGCAATCAAGTATAATTGCATTAAGACCAACTAGAAAACTCCAGGGAAAATCATGTACAAACTGATCATCTCCCATAAATGCCTCCTGCCACAGGTTAGTGCCTGGACATGAGGGAACTTGACATCTTATACGTTTCACTACCAGACTTGAAAGTCAGGAGGCATTTGTTGCTAGGAAAGCACCTTTTTAGAAACAAATGGCAAAATGCATGACTCAGCAGTTCCTTGTGGTCTAAAATACAGTTCCTCATGGTCTAAAATATCTAAATATTAGGTATTCTTGGGAATAATTTCAAAGGCTCCACCTGAAGGTCACATTCACAAAAATAAATGATTAAAGAAAGAGGAAGGAAAATCTTTAGCTATTAAATGAAAAGAAAAACCAGCTGGCCCAAAATTAATTTGTGCAACTTTCATTATTGCCACAAATAATTAGCATGGGGAAAACTGGTCAAGGTTAAAAATAGTAGAAAAGCTATTCATTTAGTAAACCAGAGTGGATGGTAAAATGTAATTATCACAACAGCAAACTTGACTAAGGGGATAACTGTCAGAACTGCTACAGTAAAAGGTTTCTTTGCAATTTTAATCCGACAGGCCAAGAGTTCCCTGGAGAAAACCAGGCTTAATAAAACCACAAATTTAAGAGTTCTTTTCAGTCTCCATTCCCTGCTGTGCCCTCATATAACAGGCTTATAGGCAAATTAAACCAACTTGTTTGCCATACTGACCATGTGTAGAAAATGAACAATGGGTATTATTATACTAAATAATTAGATCATAGGATTTTCAAGAATGAATTATGCTCAGCTTATAGGGTGAATTACTAAAGCAGATTTCGATGGCTTTTTTTTTGTTCTTTGAACACAGCAATGGTTCTAAGCCTGATCAATATATAGGGAAACTCCCCCATGCACACTGCTAATGCCCGGATAGGGAAATCATAAAATGAAAATAGGCCTTCCTCAAAGTTTATTGTACAGTCAGGGTTCATCCATTTTGATAGGAATTGATAACTTGGTCACTACAGATGATCAAGTATCTCTAGAACAGAAACGTTTTTGGCTGCCTCAAGAAATGAATGATGGTCATGGTAATTTGATCTCCCCCCCCCTCCTTCATCTTGCAAGTGCAGGGTGATAATAGGGTCTTGATTTCGAAGGAGAGTATTGGACACAGTTGGGTCTCTCATGGTTAATATGGCAAAAGGCAGACAGAGACAGAAAACGTAATGTGAAAGTGTTTTAATCTGCCCCTAATGGAGTTCCTGGTGATTTTCTTTCTATTTGCTCTAGTTGTTTTTTCCCTCCTTAATCACCTCCAGGCGGCTAAAATTGAGTCTCCTAATTGTTTCTACTTTTTAAAAAGTTTAGATTCACAGCTTGACACTGAAGTTCATACTCTTAGAGTTTAGTTTAGCTTTTTAAATTTCAGGAGCATGGCTTGTTCAAGAGTCTGTGTGACGGAGCGACTGTAAGCATGTACACAATACATGTAAGGCTTAGGGTTGAGTTCGTATATCGGCTAACATGCAACAAATGAAATAAGCCAGTATTTAATTTTCAAAAGGTACTTGAGAAAGTTGTAAAACTAAATCTTAAAGTATTGTAAGCTTACGTTAGGGTAAAGAAAGGCCAATTGATAGCTTTTTAAAGTCATCTGTTTAGTGCACAATAAATGAAAAGTTGCTAGTACTATTAGCTGTGTGAGAGTCCGACATCTTTCCTCAACATGGCACTTCTGTTCTGTTGCTGCAGTTTATTCCCAGCACTCAAAGCACAATATTTTGTTCCTGGGAAATTATTATTCTTTCCCAGCCGCTACAGCAATTACTATTGTAAATGCAGTACACAATATGGTTGCCAGTGGGGAGCTATTGGATAGTGTCTGTAACATCAAAAGTGATGGCTGGTCCCTGGTGATGCTGCTATCCTTCCAGGTTGAGCTAAGGCAGCACTGCAGCTCTCATTTAAGACAAACTTAAAAACTTTTAAAAGTTGTGAGCTACTTCCCCTTCCATTGGTTCAACATTGTCAGCATCATATACAAATGTATTTCCTTGGAGGCTGAGTTCTCCCCTCTGGACAGGGCCAATGGTAGAACACATACGCAGGTTATAACTGATATCTCTAGATATATTTGTATTTACTTGCAAATTTATATACTGCCTTTCCCCAGGTAAGAAAACCTGGTGCCCAAGGCAGTTTACAACATGAGTATACATACATAATAAAAACACATACAAATGTACATAAAATCACATATTAAAATCACACTAAAACCACAGTAGCATAAATAAACCTAAAAATAGCGGCTAAAACCATCAAAACATATTCTGGCAAATGATGAGAAAGAGTCCTGCTTGATACCCTGGAGAGCCACTACCAGTCATAAGAGTGGGAAGGGATCTTAGAGGTCATCTAGTCCAATCCCCTGCTCAGTGCAGGCAGCTGCTACAGCATCCTTTACAGTCAACTGTCCAGTCTCTACTTGAAAAGTTCCAGTGAGGGAGAGTGTGCTATTGCACAAAGCAGACTGTTGGAGTGCTGGAGAGCTATTCTTCCTGATAACTAGTCTGACAGCCCAATCCTGCCTAAGATGTGGCGGCCAGACAAAATGGCCGGCCGCTGCATCCTAGGCAGGATGCTTCCCATGCTGGGGCAGCCGGGGCTCACCTCGAGGGAAGGGGACAAGTGTAAGCCCCAATTGGCCTCCTTGGATGCATGCCAGCTCTTTAGCTGGCGCATGTCCGGGGAGGCCGTGTAAGGCCAGCAGCAGTTTCCACATGGCCTGAAATTAACCTGTCCATGACGCGTCCATTCACCCGAACAAAAAGCTAAAGAAACAGAATCATTTTGCCAAAGAACTATACCTGCAAACAGTATGGAATTGTTACCCATGACAAGGAAAAAATAAATAGTGCTGTTAAAGAAAAGTGTGCCTGCATGTTCTGCACTATTTTATTAGGAGCGCAAGTGCATCGGAGATTTATGTCTATTTTTTCTTTTCAAGGGGATAGTTTATTGCTCATATATTATCCACTTAAAAAAAAAGTCTTCACACACTCATAAAATGCTTTTGACTAAAAACTGAGAAACTTCCCCTTTTTCTTAAAAAAATCAGTAGCAGCTCGAGGATTCTTGGCTTAAAGCAAATCTGGATGGGAAAAGGAAGATACAATCATTCTTCAACCTCCACAGCAGGTAGGCCATTTATCCAAATGAATGCAGAAACAGGTCACAGCTATTGAGGAGGCTGAACCTGGTGCTGTTGAAATCTAGACTGTCAGAAGGAGCATCTTTGTGGTAGGTATATGCTAGGAATTCTGTTCTGTAAAATATTTGTATATTCCAATATCCTTCTGACCAAAGATTTTTAAGACATTTATTTGGCTGTTGGCCAAATAAATTTGGTTTGCTTGTAGCCTCACCGTTTCCATGCTACTTTTGTAGCTCAGAGCATTTTTTTCCCCCTGGCAAGTATCACAGATGCTTATTCAGACCCATCTCCGACAAGGCAAGAACTCCAAACCCTAGTTCTGAAATCTGATCTACGTGAAAGTCCCAGCTTGTTGTGTGATACAGGAAATTCATGACCAGGACCTCCCATTTCTCCCCCCCCCCTACTGTATGGGGTACAGCTGCTTATGGGGCTGCTCAGGGAAGCAGGATACGGCCAGAGAATGGTAATTAAACCTTTTCCATACTCCATTCCCCTGATCTAAATTGCCCCCACCCAAAGCTGCTATTTGCTCCATCGTGAAAACATGCCAACTGAGCTGTTTTTGTTGTTTTATTTTATTCTAACAGAAGCTTGGGGGGCAGAAGCGTTGCCAGGGGGGCAGTGGGCAGTGGACCCCTGGGTGGCACATGGGGTGACAAAGCAGCGGGGGGCAACAGCAGCGGGGGGCATTGGCGGCAGGATCAGCAGCAGTGGCATGAAAAGCAGGTGGGTGGCAATGTGAATGTTCAGCCCGCCCGCCCTGCGCCTGGGAAGCCACTTACGTCAGTAACATCACGGGGGAGGTTGACATGGGGTCAACCAGGTGCTATTGATTGATATCAATTATGGGTATGTCTACTTTTTATTCTTGCGATTTACGGCCAACTTTATTATGAATTTGGTGGTTTGATATGTTTTATGCTGCTCTTTGGCTTGATAGTTGCTTTGACTATCTTATTGATAGAATACTGCTATTATAGGCTCTCTGCTGTTTGGAACATTTATCAGGTGGGAGGACGCTTGTCACAGTTTCTTATATCTTCATTGACACCATTCCTTATTACTGTTATCAAAGTACTGTATATACATTGGCTATGACACCCTAGTTTCATGATGAGTTTAAAATAGGCATCTTGATGCTGAATGGACTGTTCTATCTTAAGGGTTAACTAATTAGAGAAACTATGGAGAAATTGTATTATACTGGATTAAAAAAAATCGAGATTGGATGGCACAAATTGTACTTTGTCTATGAGGGACTCAGCTAATATTGAATTCTCAAGGAGTACCATATGGACGAAACCCTTAGTTCCTCGAAGGAAGTAAAGAAGGAAGGAAGAAAAGGGATGCAGTGACTGCCCAGAAAAGGACATCTGTTTCACAACTACCAAGAACAGATGACTAAGGAACCAAATGCTGCCTTGCCTCAAGGTCAGTTTGCTTTGGCATGTCTCCGAACTGTTTGTGAACAATGTCATTTGTGATGCAAACCAAATAAAGGTGAAATTTTGTGAGTTTGGGCATAGCAACTTGCCCTACAAATTGGGTGATTTTTTTCCCCCATGGTAGTACAAATCTACTTTTTTTTTGCTCTTGTGGAGATATCAAGAACATGGCCCTATCTATAGGAAACAATGCTGCACACAACTTATAGTCACTATAAAAAGTGATTTAAAATAAGATACATATAAAAGCCATATTTGCTCCTGCCCTTAAGGTCAATTCACACATGTAAATCTAATACGTAAAGCCCAGGCAGTAACTTGGTTATGTTGTTCTCACAAAGGGAGTTGAATGTTTCAAACTGAGCTAAGATAAACTTGGTTAACGGTTTTACAGCACAATCCGACGTAACTTTTTTGCCGGTGTAACCATCGGCCCAGCGAGAATGGGAGGCCCCAGAACGGAAAAGGGATTCAAATCCCCTTTGAATTCCTCTTTTGGAGGGGATTTGAATCCTTTTTCCGTTCTGTGGCCTCCTGTTCTCGCTGGGCCGATGGTTACACCAGCAAAAAAGTTCAGATTGCGACATCAATTTCCCATACATAGTTTCCCTAACCTTAATTTTTACTGGTAGACCTTATCTTTCCATTAATTAAAGATCACTGATTTTCCATAGCCTACTATTTTTACATTGCAAATGGAGATAAACCTTCCAGAAACCTTCAAAGATCTGATTTCATTTCTTCTTTCCTAGCTGAGTCCTTATCAGAATGCTTAAAATGGGAATGCTCTTTAACAAGTCAGTGGATTGGTTAGTTGAAGTAAAATTCTGGAATGTAGGAAGCTGCTATATACTGAGTCAGATCATTGGTCCATTAAAATCAGTTGTGTCTAAACTGACTGGAAGTAGCTTTCCAGGATTTCTGGCACAGTATTTTTTCCAGCCCTTACCTGAAGATGCCAGGGATTGTGGTTGTAATCCTATACATGCTTACCTGGCAGTAAATCCTATGTCCCATTGACAACTTTAGAGCTTACTTTTGAGTAGACATGCATAGGATTGCACTGTGAACCTGGGATGTTTTGTACACAATGCAGGTGATCTTGCACTGAACTGCAACCTCTCCTCAAAGGAAAGGCAGAGGGAGGCCGAATGAAATCCACAAGCCCTCCCCAACTCTTCCCCCCCCACACACACACTACAAACAAACAGTACTCCTCTCTGTAGCCTCAAACAGTAGCTAAAGACATTCTCAGGAAACTGCAAGTAGGGTTAGCTATTAATCACTTCTTTATACATTAATAACAACTACTAAAAAGAACTTGATATTTTTATATCCATGGATTCATGTTATTTTTAAATAAGTGAACAATTGCCATACAAAATGGGTGGGCAATTACCCAATAGGTGTCTTCTTCCCGCCCTCCTCCCTGCCCCCATTTCCCAGTGTGTCAAAAGCGTCGACCCAGTGTGTGGCGGCTGCGAAGAAGGCCAAATCCATGCTCAGGATCATTAAAAAAAGGGATTGAGAATAAAACAGCCAATATTATTATGCCATTATACAAACTGATGGTAAGGCCGCATCTGGAGTATTGTGTCTAGTTTTGGTTGCCACAATTCAAAAAGGATATAAGAAAAAAGAACTCCTTCACACTTGATATTTTCCAATATCTGGGTCAAAAGGATTATTCCAAAAGCAGTCTTGTGGAAGCAAAGCATTGCATCAGAGCTTGTTCTGAAAACCACCTGATTGTCACAGAGGCAAAAGATAGTTATATTATATATGTTATATGCATTACATATATTAAAAAACCAATAAAATCACTCGCTTTTCTTTACACTGGCAAATTTCATTGCTCCGACTATACAGTGGGGGGAAAAAGGCCTCCAGCATATGTCAGCAGTGGATCAAATATTAAAAGCAAATTTTAATAAGTGCGAATCAAAGAAGGATTTAAAAAGCTCAGGGGATTTGGAGATGAGAGTTCAGTTCAGGGAATTCCACAGCTCAGGGCCAGAGCAGGTGAATGCTCTGTTGCCCATGGATGAGAGACCTGACAAGGGGCTTGATGAATTTGAGATTTATTATTAGAAAGTAAGAACGGAGGGCATATATAAATGGAGACCAATTCTGATAGGTGTGAAAGGGAAGTTTCAGATAGGTAATGAAAAACTCTGAGCAAAATTTAAAAGTCAGTGCACTGACTGATAGGAGGCCAGTGTAAATCTGCCACCGCTAGAGTAATGGGACTGAATTTATTGCCCTGAGTAAATGCATGGAATGCAGCATTGCTGAACAATGGGGCCATTTGTGAATATTATTCTATAAAGTGTCTACTGATCAGTGTAATCTGGAAGCAATAAAGATATGCGCTAGGGAAGGGCAAGTAACATAAATAGTGGCGATATTGTCTCCTTAACATCGGGGAAATCTGAAACATGTCACCTAAAGTGACTGCTTTTGGGAAGCGGCTTTTAAGAAGTTAACAGTCAATGAATTGAGGAACCAAAACAGAATGCAGAGTTGAAAGTTTTCAAGCATTTGTCAGATCTACACAACTGCCACCAGATGGGAGAACAGAGGGTATGACAAATGGGAGGTAAGGAGATGAAAAAGGGGAGGAGGAATTTGGGGATTTGAGTTCAAAATGGAGGGCTCTTGTGTATCCATCACAGATAATGCCTTACAGCTGTTTTGAGGGGTCAGGTTTTCTTTTCCACAACACATTTTTTCCAATACAGTTTTGTATTATAGTTCTCTTTAAAACTTTGACAGCTCACAGTCTGTAAAAAAGTTCAACCCACAGCATGACAATATCTTCAGCTGAGTGTGCTTATAGGACCTTAACTAAGAACACTTGGGACCAGTTTTCTGTGTTTATGTATAAGAACATATTCAGGAAGGGCAAGGGTGGCTTGGGGTTCAGCCTCACAATGATTTCTTAAGATCATGGAAAGGGCTGAGGTTCTCTAGCTGTAAAACTCACTCAAACCACGGATGCTTCCATTTCTGTTTAATCCAGTTATATTTCAACATGTAGTTATCATGACATTATCCTTACACCCCCCAAAGAAGACACAAGACAAGCCACTTTATGGATAAATGGTCACTTTATTTAATATTTATAAAAGAAACCTGCAGAGGCAAACACTGGGGGTAAACTAACCTACCCCCAAAGGCGTGCGGGCACTGGTCGGGGAAAATGGTCCTAGCCATCTTCCTCCCCCTGCTTGTTTTGGCGTCAAACACCCCAGCTCCAGCCCCCCCCCCCCCCGGACACAGCCCGGGGGAGCCTATCACAGCCAACCCCGAAGGGCTGAGAAAGCGGAGCAGGTTTTGAGACCCATACTAGCCAAGCCATTGATGGGCCTCATCTGCTCCAGCCAGGAGGCTTGCCAACCAACCTCGCCAACCCAGGCAAGCATTGTTAATGAGCAGACTTGGCTCACCTCCTGACCTTGCCGAGCTCAAGGTGCACGCTGATCCCTATCAAGCCTTACCTATCCATACCCGCACACCACCTGCCAGGTGACCCACTGGCTAAAAGCCTGCTCCCTATGAACACAGTCTGTGGTAGGTGAAAAAACCTCCAATTGGTGCCAATCTATTGGAAGCCAAAAATTCCTACCTGGCCCTCGAGGGCAACCACCTAATCCCAGACTATGCCAAGGGAGGGCGAGATGGGGCTTCGCTTCCCGGGCGACGACTGAGGGCCAAGCAACGCTGCGGCGTCTCCTCAGTCGACCCCGTGCCGCGAGCGGTGGCGCAGGGCATTTCCCTTTTCTCAAAGTGCTTTTTATTGGGCCCAGAATAATTTACTATATACCATGTTACGCTGTCCCATTAGAGATGTTCCCAGATTCAACACTTCTGAACAAGAGTTAGTGTAAAGCAAAACTGGAACGGCATAAAGAAGAAATGTAAGATAATTCACAGAACCACCATTCAAGTGAAGAAAACGTGATGTCATGCTGTTCCTTTGTGTGAATGCTGATGGTAGCTGTGAAACATGTTTTCAGGTCACATGCATCCAAAACCTGGAATTTCTGAGGAAGGGCCTGGTGATGTCTCAAGATCGCCAACGCTTGAAAAACAGGAGGGAAAGCTTGGCCCCAGGGTGGAGCCCAGTGGGGCCCCAAATTGGCCTGGATAAATTGGTCATGTGTCCACCTCAGCTTAAAAAAAGACAGAAGAAACAGTGTCATAATGGGCAAACTGGCCACCCTAGCCATTCAGAATGGCTGCATTTCGGCTGGCACACTGACAGCCCAATCCTATCCTGCGCTCTTCTCAGTGGTTCAGCTATTCCAACATCAGCAATGCTGGATTCTGAGCAGAGTAGGCAGGGTTGAAAGTCTCCTCGGGGTAAGGGAACTTTTGTTCCCTTACCACGGGTAAAGCCCCAAGTGTGAGAGGGGGAAAAGGATACGGGGTACACAGCTGCCGCCAATACCACCCCCTCCTGGGCCTGATCTGCCCTCCCCCGCCCCAACCCCCCTGGAACACCCTCCCCACAGCCCCGTCCCTGAGCCGCACACCATCAGGATCTGGCCTGCAGAGGCCAGTGCAGGTCTCTGCACCAGCCTAGGGCCAGTGCAACTGCTTTACGGCAGCTTTTGCAATGGTACTGGGCTGGCACAGAGGTCCTATGCTGGCCTAGCAGCTGGATAGTATTGTGCCATGAAGGACCTTTCTTATAGACCTCTCATACTGGAAAGTTGTAACACAACAATGAGAGACTCGATATTGCATCCCAGGTGAGTACAGTTCTGAGTTATACACACCTAGTATCAATGGAATGTCCACTGTGCGTGGATTTTGTACCCACCTAGTGCTGGACATTTCCCTAGAGGTGTATCTGGTTTCTTGTAAACCTGTTTATGTGATTTACTTGAATTCTCTGGGCACAGAGTATAATTGACTTTCTCTTGTCAAAAATGTTACTTGCTGGAGAAGTCTCTTGTTTGTGTGTTGATATGGGGCTTCCACGTCAATTGTTATGATTCCACAGAGGTCCACGTGTCTGCCTTCATGATTGTTCTGGATGAGTGGATGACTGGCCCAATGGTGCTCATTGTGCATGCAAGTGTGAGAACTACACTTATGTAGTCACTGTGATCTGAGCCACCAAGGATCCTGTGAAGAATTGTGCATTTTTCCACTTCAGATCAGCTGCTCAGTTTTATTTTTGCCCTTTTGCTGGGCTGGCTGAGTTATAGAAGAGATTCGGGATATGTAGAGAGTATTTGCAAGCAATGATGTTTATCATCTATCCCTACTTATTTTACATTTCTGCCATTACGAAATAAGACTTATGCTTCATCCGTTTGTGTGTGTCACTCTCTGATGTGACATATTGCTGGGTCTCATCAACATTATAGATACATTATAATACAAAACAAGGGTTACATTTCTTGTAACCCTTTCCAAGTATTGGATGAAATAAACTGCTACATATATAAGCTGGTATTACATGAATACTTGGTTAGAAATGTATACAGGCCTGGACCAAGCTTGATGGAACATCCTAATTCGCCCCCCCCCCTTTCTGTTTTGGTTTGCATGTACATCAGCGAGCATGGCCTGGTTCCTTTCCTCCTTCTCTTCCACCACCAGTAGGTGTTGTGCAATTGGTGTGTCATGTATGACTTCAGGATTGAGTTTCTGGTTCAGATCAATTGCAACTCAAGGACAGAGATCATATGGGGAGAACAGTGTGGACAAATTATTTGGTAAGCAGAACAAAAAAATATCAGATAAAGAGGCCAGCTAAAAAGACTGGTGCACGTTTGGCACTCTGTTGGCAAGGGTAGATATAGGGAAAGACTGTAGAGCAGGCTCAAGTGTCAGGATTGTGTCTGGGAATCAGGGAAGTTATATCATCATCATTGTTAAGAATATTTATACAGTATACTGCTTTTTCAACCAAAAGTAGAAGTAGGAAGGGGTTCAGCAGGGTAGAAATAAGTTACTATTATTAAGCAGATTTATATACCGCTTTTCAACAAAACGTAGTTCACAAAGTGGTTCACATAGCAAAACAAATCAATAAATGTCTCCCTGTCCCCAAAGGGCACGCAGTCTAAAAAAAAAAAAGACTGAGAAGAGACACCAGCAACAGCCACTGGAAAAGGTGCCATGCTGGGGTGAAGAGAGACAGTTGCTCTCCCCCTGCTAAATATAAGAGGACACCACTTTAAAAGGTGCCTCTTTGCCCAGTTAGCAGGGGTTAGTTCCATTTCAAATATGCATAGAAAAGTCCCTTGAGGAACAGCAAGAGCACAATGGCAAACCCGGCCCCCATGCTGATGCGCAGCTTGTGAAGAGCGTTTGTTGCTGCAGACAAACCCTCTCAACAAGGGGAGAGCAGGGGGCAGAGCTTTGGTGAGATCATCAGCCTGGAAGCAAGTATTGCTGGCACACTCTCCCCCTGTTCTTTCTGCACTGATTTATATTATAGCACCTGTAAAGCACAAGTGGGTTGCTTTGATTGTTGACAACATCCAGGAAATTTTGGTCAGGAAAATGTCATACTATTGTGGTCCAATCCTACCCCCCCCCCCCCGCTGGTGCAGCCATGCTGAAAAGTTGCACACTGTATCCAGTGTGTGTGTGTGGGGGGGGCAGATCAGGAGGCTTCAGAAGGGAAAGGAGATTTAAATCCCATTTCCCCTCTGTAGGCCTCTCGTCACTTTATGGGTCTCCTCAGATCTGCGCCAGCTCTTTAGCTGGTGCAGGTCCTAGGAGAGAAAGGGGGTGGAGAGGCTGCTGCAAGATGGGATAGGATCTTGCGCACATAATTGCTGCTAGATCCACACACCCCTGCAGGCTCCCTGCCCCCATACCTCCCCCTCCCAGGCCAGTTTCACTCCTCCCGGCCCCCATTCCACCCTCCTCCTGCCTCCTGTGCTGATTTACCTGCTCTGGCAGGCAGGCAGCACTCCAATAATGCGTGTGGGAAGGCTCTGGGTGTCCCACTGGCGCACCAGCAGTGCATGCTGCAGGAGCGCACTTTACGGCTGCTTTACAGCAGCCAGCGCTGGCGGAATGCTAGTTTTGCCGGCGAGGCAGCCCAATAAGATTAAGCTGTTGGGGTTTGTGCATTTCTTGACATACTACTTTTTCTCCCAGATCTGTTTGTCCCTGGTCTGAAATACTCCTTTGACTGTCTGCCTGCCAAGTACTGAGAGTAGAAAACTGGCCCTGTAGCTCCAGGCAGTAGCGTCACTGGAGGTGGGGCGGAATGCTAAGTTCTGCACCGCGCTGACCTCCGCTACTCACTGGCATGAGGTGGCCCCGCCCCCTCGCCTTTGGAGCCATTCATTGGGGTGAAGGCAATGCACAGGAGACTCCCTGCGTGTTGCCTTTGCCCCACAATGGCTCCGAAGGCGAGGGGCAGGGCCACGGCCACCTCGTGCCGGTGAGAAATGGAGGTCTGCGCAGTGCGGAACTTAGCGTTCCACCCCACCTCTAGTGATGCCACTGACTCCAGGCATTAGGGGTAGAAACTCATAATACCAGGAAAGTTCACAACATGGGATTCTGCAGCAATTACACTCATCTTGACGTCTTTGAGCTTACCTAGTCTTGAGAATATTTATGTTGTAGTGATTCTCTTTCTTTGAAGCTCCTGCAATAAATATGGGAAGCTTAATTTGATTCTTAATTCTTTGTATTTCTTGTTTAGAATGACTTTGTAAGTTGCTTCCTAGCACTACAGAATCACTGCATTCAGCAAGATGGAACATATAATTTGCAAGTATATAATTTGTTTTTGTACAATGCCCATTGTCCCTTGCATCTGCTAGGATGACGGAATTTTTATTCATTTGTGTAGCTTCTGGGAGCAACTTCCTTTCTGTGTTTCTATCACCTTGCATACATCGTTCAAATTAAGTGATCAGGGTACTAAGTGATGCAGCTGGGATATTTTATTTAAGATTCATTGTAGATGGCATTTGCTGTAGGTGGTGATCAGATGGGACATCCTCTTGGCCTACTGTATGAATGAGTTGCCATATTCCAGATGTTGGTGTAATTCTGTAATCAGGCAAAGGCTAGGCATGCCAATGAGGTGAGATATCAACCTCATGAGGAAAAGACAGCTTGAATTCCTGCTTCTATGTCCTATATACTGGTTGTAGAATGTTGCTGCCATCTTGAGGAGAGTCTTTGCAGCATCAGCCTCCAAATGACTAGATTGATTGATTATCTTCAGAGATATGGGGTTCAAGAGGAGGATTACATGGAACAGTAATCGTGACAGATAAATAAATGGGCAAGTTCTCCCCAAATTTCACTTTGACTGATAAAATCTTCACTGTTTCAGTGAGAGAGATTCCTAGAATACAAGGGATGGACATGAAAGGATAATAACATGTTCAACAAATTCCACTTCCTCCTGGCTACAATACCTACATTTACTCACCAGTAAAACTGATCCTTTCATTCCAAAACATTTGAGTTCTGGCTATACTTTTGCAAATTCACCATGATGAAATGAACTCATGCTGGTTTGAGCCATCTGATAATTGAGTAATGAGAACTTGATGCAGATGACTATGGACAATTTTCCTCTTCCTTTTCCTTTAAATAAATCTCATGCTAAATCCCCAAACTGCATTTGTATATGTAGAGGAGATTCTGCAGGGCAGCTGAGTCAAATTCTAAAACATAGAAATTGTGTACATGCATAGCCTTCTGGATTGCAGTCCTAGGAATTCACAGGAAGTCATAGGTAGGCTTACCAGATCTCCAACCGGGACAGAGTGCTAGACCTTTAGGAGAAGGAATGTGGGCAGATGTAGTTTGTTAAACCTTAGAGCACAATCCTAGGCATGTCTACTCAGAAGCAAGCCCCATTGGGGCAACAAAACAGTACTAAAACAGAAAAAAGTGTGGCCTTCCTGGCCTGCATATCTGTAGCCCCTTGCTAGTGGTTCTATAAACAGCCATGTTATTGGTCTGGCCCTTGGCTCTCCGGGCTGATACCTAGCACCAAGTACACATGTGCATGCATGTCTCCTGCATTCCTTGGATCAATTGAGAAAACACAGAAATAAAATAGTCACCAGACCACTACCCAAGGTGAATATATATATAGTAGAGAGAGATAAATCGATATTGTAAGTTTTTGTTACTTCATTTGACTTCTAAAATATACTGACAATGGAACTCTTTGTCTTATTGTTTTCTTGATTTTGGATATGAATTCCAAGTTTGTAAGATCAAATGAAACGCAGCTCAAATGACTGTTATTAGAAAGTGGATCCAAGCAAACATTTTCAAGCTTACTGTCATGAAGATGAGTCATTGAATTTTTTTTTTAAATTACTGTGAAAGGAAAACCTCATAAAATAGACTAGTCAAGATTTAAAGATGACATTTCTTTCATCTTTTTTTCCCTTTTTCAGTCGGCAAATGTCTATTTTTAAATATAGAATCAATTGAAGTATATAATGGTACTTAAGTAATTTCTGAAATTAGGAGAAAAATGTAGTTATAAAATGGCAGTCATGACACTTTTTGAAATACTAACTATGCTCACTTTCAGGGTGGAGGCAGCTGATGAGACTGTTACGGGAAACACAGATGGTGGGCCGACCATCTTACTAAGGGTTATCTAACTTTAAACCTTATAACTCGCAACCTCATCAACTTTAAAGTTTCTAGTTTTTCCTATCCTTCTTAAAGGATCATTATCATTCTTTCGGCTTCATCTGCTAATAATTAAAAGTGGTTGATTTTATTATGGGACCAGTAGCAAGCAAAAATATAACCGTAGAGCCAGCTCATTTCTCCTACTGTCAAATACTGGGACCTTCAGACCACAATTACAGCTCTGTGATTTTGGCATGAACCCCCCCCCCTCTTTAAACAGGCTTACCATCGTCCCGGAATCGAGCGTGGCTGCGGCCTAGAACAGACTTGAGCCGTTCCCAAGGGTGCACTGCGGCTGTCCAATGGGTTTCCGGAACTTCCAGTAAACGACGCGACAGAAGCCGGAGTTGGACAGCCGCAGTGCGCCCTTGGGAGCGGCTCGAGTCCGTTCTAGGCCTCAGTCACGCTCAATTCCGGGATGATGGTAAGCCTATCTTTAAATAAGTCTTGGTTCTCTCGAGACATTAAATTTTCCATCATGCATGTAAAGTTTCTATATACATTCTAGCATATTTAGAGGAATATTGGAAAAGAGGTGTTACTCAAAAACCCTCCATTATTTTAAGAATAAATGTATAGAATTCATCCTTGCAGATGTGATTCTGGTATGACTTCATTATGCCATGTGCATATATGATAATTCTAGTCATATAATTTACAGTCATATAAATGTTTCCTACCTAATGCAATATAATTCTGATATTCATAAAACAAATTGCATGGCATGAAGAATAAACAATCATTTTTTCCATTGTGCAGTATGTTAGGTTAACAATAATCGACACATTCCATCTAATTTATTCCAAATGTATCTGCCATCTCATTATTTATTCAATGTCTTTATTTATTTAAGCGATTATATTTCCAGAACAAAATTATAGTTCATATTTGCATATTAATCAAGCAGTGGGATTATTGCTCAAAATCTCTCC
The DNA here is from genome assembly GCA_026170595.1 of Plestiodon gilberti rubricaudatus. Classification (NCBI taxonomy): domain Eukaryota; kingdom Metazoa; phylum Chordata; class Lepidosauria; order Squamata; family Scincidae; genus Plestiodon; species Plestiodon gilberti. The sequence goes on along the minus strand of JANXHW010000003.1, from coordinate 185,101,965 downwards.
TCCTGTATTCTGGAATACAGGCATTATCTGAGGTGTAGATGGCTTTGAAAGTCTATAGTCCAACAATCAATTCAAATTACCATTTTGCCTTGGTCAGGATTGGTGCCAGCTTGAACATAACATAAGAACATAAGAAGAGCCCTGCTGGATCAGGCCAAAAGCCCATCTAGTCCAGCTTCCTGTATCACACAGTGGCCCCACCAGATGCCTCAGGGAGCACAAGACAACAAGATAACCTGTTTCCTGTTGCCACTCCCTTGCACCTGGTACAGAGAAAACTTACTTCTAAAGCCATGCTTATGGCTTGTAACCTGTGATGGTCTTTTCCTCCATGAATCTATCCAAAATCTCTCCATGAATCTATCCAGATTGGTGGAGACCATGAGCCATAAGCCCCTCTTTATTTGTGCTCCAGCAGCTACCCCCACCTGTTCAGGTAGGCAGAAAATCAAAAGTTCTCCTTCATGCCATGGCTCATATTAGTGGCATGAAGGAAAATGTTTCCATCTCTGGCCTCAGCTGCTGGACAGCCAAGGCCCAAGGCAGAGGGCCAAGAGTTCTCCTTCACACTGTAGCTCACTGATTGTTCTCACTGGGCAGTAAGGAGGAGAGCAGACTCCACAGCAGTCCTTTTTTCCAGACTGGCTGTTTTAAAATTCCCAGATGACGCCCTGACTACTGATGATGCACTGGGGGAAGGGCATCCAAGATTTTAAAATAACTGGTGCCAGGAAAGAGGAGGACCTGCTACAGCTGGTACTCCCTTCTCCTTCATCTAGTAAGCTACAGAATACTTACTGGACAATGAGGGGCATCATGGGTGCTGAGAGTATTGTGGACCCTGATCGTGTGCCTGACCAGGTCTGAGCTGTGATGCTGACCCTTTCCATGGAACAAACCAACAAGCTCACTGTATGCTCAGGGCCAGCTTACTCAATATGCTGGGTGCAGCAGCCTCTTCAAGTGGCCGATTGGCAGGGTGGGGGAGCGTTGGGTGCCTCCTAAATAGCTCATGCCTGTCCACCATCTCACAATATGCCACCCAGCTGGCTGATCAGCCTCAGAATATCGCTGCCACTGAGCTCTTCTTCCATCTTACTTCCCTTTTGAAAGTGGAGCCAGTGGGAAGAAGGTACGGATAGTAGCAGACCCTACCTGCTCTTCCTCCTTTGGCATGGAGAAGGCAGCAGGCCCAAAGATGGCAGCAGGTAGAGGAAGAAGAAGGGGAGGGAGGGAGCTGCTGTCACTGTTGCACTTGCCGCTTCCACCTTCATCCTATGGTCTCTGTTTCAAAAGGCTGGGGTAAGTAGATAGCAGAAGTTGACTTCCTCTTCCACCCAGTGTCCACTCCTAGCCTTTTGGAAAGGGGAGACAAGGGAATTGAAGGTTTTTGCCAGCAGCTTTTATTATATTTATTATAATAAAAGCTCCCAAGGCTTTTATTCAGGAGGTGCACCCTCCAAAATGTGCACCCTTTCAGAAGCTGTCAGTCAAGAGGGAAGCCCCTCCTTCTTTACAGAACCTTGAGTAGGGGCTGGAGACAAAGAAGTCTCTGGCAGATGGGAACTAGGAAAGTTGGGAACTAATAGGGTCTAGGAAAGAGAGTTAGAAAGAGAAGGGCAGTCCTTAAGATATTAGTTGCTGTTTATTGGTTTGCTTTGTAAGGTTGTCCTTGTTTTCCCGTCTTAATCTGTTGTTTCTTAATCATATCAATAAAGCACCTATTTGTATAGTAGTATAAAATTTCTTGTGTCCTGCTTGTCAGTGGCATTGCTGAAGGAGGTGCGGCACCAAAAGTGGTGCAAGGCGCTGCACCATGCCTTGCAAACCAGTGTAACATGGCCCCTTCCACTTGCCCCTGGAGCTATTCCAGCGGCAAAGGCAACACACATTGCCTTTGTTGCTGGAATGGATCTGGGGTGAGTGGGAGGGGCTGTGTTACACCGGTTTGCAAGGTGCAGTGCAGTGCCTTGCGCCACTTATGGGGCTGCATCCCTCCAGCAACGCCACTGCTGCTTATTAAGGGTTTACTGTCTTGAAAATCTTCCCCTCCACACCTACCTCTCTGTGCTATTTTCAGATAAAAGAGTTTGGGGATGAAGGATGCCTATGACCCTCCCAGGATAACCTGATGAACCAGGAAGTGGTGCAGTGAACATGTGGGACAGGTAAGCGTTGCAGAAGGTCATCCAATATAGTCCTGGCAAGTAGGAAAAATCTATTGATTCCTATTATTACTATTAAAAAGTAGAAGATTGTTCAACTGAAGTTATTCCTACTCTCATCAAACTTCATTATGACAACCAAAGTGGTATTACCCATATAATTCTGTGTCTTTAATATGCGACAACGTTTGGCTGAATTTAGAACTTCTCTTTATTGTTAATTTATAGTACATTGGGGCTAGAAAATACACGCTCAAAATAAATTGTGTTTAAACGACAATGGAGGAAATTATGGTAGCTGAAGATGGTGTACTGCATCCTAATTATCAAAGTTCTCTTTTCTATTAAATCTATATTTGAAGCGTCACTTCCTGCATTAGACAATATGGTGGATTAGAAGCATATAAAGCTACCATTTCACCTCCGTACATGCTGCTTTTGTAATATGTACTTTGCCATAGATGTACTGTATTTTATAATATGTACTTTGCACTATAAATGTACTTTGCAATATATCATTAGAAGAAATCAGCAACCCCTCGGAGTAAAACAAGACAACAGCACGATCTGAGCTGCATCTAGCCACAGATATTCAACATTTCCCTATGTTGTATCAGAAGGATAATTATAATAAACTCCACTGGAAATCCTGGGAAAAATCTACAGTATTGAAAGAGATCATCCCCATGATACTTCGTGGTTGAACAAGATACGGCTTCCATTTCTGAACGAAAGCCATGGCTGAGGGAGTTTTCCATTCATTTGACTTCTGTATCACAGCCCAATCCCTATGATTTTCTTCTTCATCCTTAATACTTCTATCACTGCTAAGGAGACAGACTGTGGATTTCGGATTTCTGTGTTATTATGGATTTTATGGCATTGCTTTTACAATGACACCTTTTAAAAATACTTTGCAAGTGTAGGTCGGAATGTAGCAAGAAATTTAACAGTTTATTAGCTCTTCACATGTAAACCATCCTCAAACTCTGGGTTGAATTTGTATAAAGTTATGGCTCTTATACTGCTCCACCATGCTGTGTTTTGGAATAAAGCAGCATAGCTGAATGTATCTCAAACCCAGAATACATTTGCAAACTAGAAACGTTTAATGTTTGGGACTGCATTACAGTACTTTATCCTTAAGCCTTCCTTTGACTTTTCTCCAGCTATTTCTGTTTTGTACCTAGAGTGTGTGTGTGTGTGTGTGTGTGTGTGTGTGTGTGTGTGTGTGTGTGTGTGTGTGTGTGTGTGTGTGTGTGTGTGTGCGCGCGCGCGCGCGCGCGTATGGGCTCATTCATGTAAGGACTGTGTTTTGATCATTTTTTGGTTGTTCTGCACAACACACTTTACAATATACAAATATTTAGACACGATGCTGAAGGTCAGTCACTTTTATAATATGGGATAGCCTACGGCCCAAATATTAATTCAAAAGCAACAAAGGGCCAAACTAAACATAACCTATGCTGTTTTCCTGCCAAAAATTGCCCCCTCCAAAAGTATTTATTTGCCCCCAAAGCAGAAATTTAAGAAAATAGTAGCTTTGGGTGGGATTTTCAGCATGGAAGTGGTGGAAGAAGATAGCTGAACAGGGGGCCCCACCGGTGTTTCCGGATTTCAAAGGATCCCTTCTGGACAATGGCCTTCTATAAACCCACCTCTTAGAGATACTAGTAGTATCTAGTTTGGTTCTAAGCTTTGGAGTTTGGAAACAAAACTTTGGATACAAAGATAATAGAAACTCTACAAACCAGTAGCAAGCAAGCTGGAGCTGAGAAAAACTACAATGCAGGCAGCTCTTAGTTTAATACCTGGTTCTTTCTACAGAATTATGTTCTTGTGACTTTATATAAATGAATGCACCCATTTGATCACTGCATCTTCTGAAAACAATGAATTCTGTTTCATGCGTGACTTAGTGCAAAGCTCATAGGCCACCAGGAAACTAACACGTCAGATTTTTATTTTTTTTTTACATCAGAATACCTATTTCTTCTGATTGCTTAAAATCAGCTCTTGACATTTTTCACCATTTCGCATCAGGAATAAAATCTCTTTTACTAAGAAACTCCTCAGATTTTTCCCAAAAGTAATCAAATAGAGACAGCATTTCAGAAACAAGTTCTTCTTAAATAGTGCAGATAGTAGCACACCTATGTTGACCCTATAAGCCATCCCAGAAAGATACAAGCAACTACAGGATTCTTCCAATGCAATGCTGCTGAGAAAAAAAGAGAAACTTTGAAACCGATGTTATTTTGGTGGAGGGTGTTACCAATGAGCTCAGTTTTCAAATGTGTACAGTCCCTCCTAACTCCATCTTGGTTCCTTAGCTGACATTCCTAAGAGTCAGCCAGAATGTCACCCTGGAGGGGTGAGGCATGGAAGCCTCTATCAAATAATAGATTGATCAGAATGGAAAGTAGCACTGTGGGGCATCTGTGTGTCACCTTCCTCTAAGGTTTTGCAAATCTGGGCTCCCCACCTTGGCATAATCTTGTTTGCAAGCTTAAGTCTTCTGAATAATACATTGAGACTTATTCACTGAAGAGTTAACTGCCTGGTGGCCAGGTCACCAGGACAGTCTTTTCAGCCACCTTCTCCAGGATGTCTCTTCCACCAATGGGTGGTGCTGAGTGCTGAGTGCTAAGCATGAGTGCTGCCCACACCTAGCCATGCCTTTTGTCCCTCAGGATCAAGCCCAAGAAACTCCTGGTTGCACATCCAGGAGATGTTCCAGATACCATTATTAACCAAGGAATGTCTTTCCGTTGTACAAAGTCCTATAACAACCCCTGTTCTGGAAACAGAATTTTGGCATTTTCTTCCCCACTGAAGGCATCCACACTATCCGTTTTGGTGGTTCTCCCTCCAATGACTTCCACTGACCATTTTTTGTGAGATTTTTTTCCCACTTGAAGAGTCTCCTGCTTGAAGAACCTCAGTAGCTGCCCTCCAGAGGAGCTACTTTACCTGCCCACCCAGGGGAGCCTTTTAGGCTAATTTTTCACCCCAGGATCTGAAGCTGTGCTGCTTGGCCTTGCTTCACAGGAGGACATTGTACCCTACCCAGTCTACCCAGCAGGCTAAGGATAGGGTAATTTCTCTTCTCCTCCCTTCCTCTATCTTTTGTAACAACTCTGGACCCTCCATTCCTTGGTGTCGGTTTTAAACCTCCTTCTAGTCCTTTTCTTCTCTCCCATTGGGTCTTCTCTGGTGGAGGAAACTCAGCCCAGCTGGCAGCCCGACTATCTCCCCCTTTTTCACTTTAACCCATGCCTGTCTGAATGGAGCTGCTTTCACGTATCTTTTCACCCACAACCTCTACGCAACTGGTTTTGCTTGCAAATATGGCCTTTGTCTTGTTTTTCTATACCTCTTCATAAAATCTATATTATTTTGGAAAACTCGGTCTCATGTTTACTGTTAGCCTAACTAGAGGCCTGCTGAGTTTGTTCACTCTGCTATCCAGTCAAGGGACTCAAAACAGTCTGTCACTGTATGACGACCTCTCTAGTTATAAAATTTCCCAATATGGTTTTAAGTCTGGGCTGGACACTTGTTTTGTGTGTGTGTGTGTGTGTGTGTGTGTGTGTGTGTGTGTGTGTGTGTGTGTGTGTGTGTGTGTTTGAGGGCAACACTGGAAACAAGGAGCCAGTGCCAGAAAATAGCACAGCAAAGTTGACATTTGCTCCCTTCCCAGCAACAAGTCAGGCAGTACAGGACACCATTGAGTCATCCCAACACTGCTGCAATTCTATCACAGACTAGAACAAAAATCTACCTGGGATCTCCTCTGACAACTTGCATGTCATACCTTTATGGTATGCAATTGATAAATCCCTCTAGGATAGCAAAAGACAGAAGTTGACAAATGCATGGTAATTAGTATCATAAGTAATCCAGACCTGTTGCTTTTTTTACTGTGTGGTTTGAGGGTTTCCCTACTGCAGGAAAAAAGTGCAAGCCCTATTATGCAAAATGAGATTTCTGAGGACAAAGATGCTGTCAAAAAAGAGGGACTGTTTATTTGGGGGAGCGTCACGATGCGAACGTCACCATGGTGCGGGTGGGCACGCGTCCCCCCCTGCCCACCCACCCTGCTGGCGCGCATCACCCCCAGCCCCCTGTGCACCCCCCAAAAAATTGTGGCGGCGCCACTGCCGCCAGATCCGATCGTCACCCTCCGAGGCCTGGAGAAGGCCCCGGAGTGTCCACCCCCGCCGCCGGTCCAAGGCCTTCTGACCAGGACCAAATGCGTCAATACGTGATTTTTTAGGTTTGTCGCGCATGCGCACAATGTTTCTGAGGGCAAGAGGGCCCTCAGAAACGTTGTGCTCATGCGCAAAAAAGCTAATAAATGATGCTTTGGCGCAATGGATCTGGTCAGAAGGCCCCGGACCGCCAACCGGGATGGACACTCTCCGAGGCCTTCTCCAGGCCTTGGAGGGTGATGCGTGGAGCTGGGGTGACGCGCGGGGTGGCGTGCGTCACCCCTGGCGGCCCGCCTCCTGCCACGCTTTACCGACACTGCCCCCCAGGAGATAACTGAGAAGTAACTTTTATTATTCTTGGCGTTCGGTGATCATGCTGTGAAGCACAGTCATGAAAGCAGCTTGTATCTTTAAAAAATAATGTTGTTTTCCTTATTATTCCAAGTATTATGTACATTATTTGATGTATGGGAATAGTCATTTGTCAAAAAAAATTCAGTAAGTATAGAATAAGGAGAAAGATGATTTATTTGAAATTATCCCTTGCAGAAGATTTGAAGAAATCTTGATACAAAATAAACATAATGTGAGTATATATACATTTGGCATGAGTTAAAAGATCAGAACATATAAGGCCTGCTTGCTAAAGTCTGTTTCCAGGGCTGCCCATTCAAATGCCCCCAGGAAACCCTCAAAGAGGGTATAAAGGCAAGCGTTAAAAATCCACCTATGCTTGATACCGATGGGATTTTTCCCAAGAAGAAATAATAGCTGAACTGGAGGACTCCCATGGCTTGAAAACATGGCAGATATTAAAGTCCCCTACCTCCACCCCACCCCTTGTAATCCTGATCCAGCTACTGTTGACAAAAGAAAACCTCAGGGCAAATATTATTATTATTATTATTATTATTATTATTATTTATTAACAGTATTTATATACCACTTTTCAACAAAAAGTTCACAAAGCGGTTTACAGACAAAATAAAATGATTAAATGGCTCCCTGTCCCAGAAGGGCTCACAATCAAAACAAAGATGCAGAACACCACCAGCAACAGTCACCAGAAAAGACACTGTGCTGGGGTGAAAGGGGGGCAGTTACTCTCCCCCTGCTAAATATAAGAGGAGCACCAATTGAAAAAAGTGCCTCTTGCTCAGGTAGCAGGGGATGCTTAACACATGCTTAACACATCACATGTAATTTGGCCCTTAAGCATATTTGTTTCTAAAAGGCCTGAAATGAAGGGTGTAAAAAACTAAGGCTTTTATTTCCACCGTTTTTCAATCAATACATTATATACCCACTATGGAAGCTCAACAAAGTGATTCAAATATCCTGCTTTTAGGAATCATTGGTACTGGTCATCATGTTGCACCACTCCTGAAATCCCTTCACTGGCTTCCTGGCTACTGGATCCAGCACAAGCTCCTTGTTCCTTCCCACCTTTCAGCAGTCATATTCCCCAATACTCCTGCTTGTGACCTTCACTCTTCCAGCTCCACCCCTCCTTGGTCATACAAAGGTCACCTGCTTTGTCAAATGGCTCTCTGACCTTTCGCTCTTGCTGCCCTTTATGCTTGGAATATCCTTGAACACCTGAAGGATGCTTTCTTGCTCGCTTCTTTCAAACCTCTTCTTAAAATTCATATTTTCATGAAGGCTTTGGTACCACACATGGTACCACACATGGCAACCCAATCCACCATAAATTTTGTGGTGACTTGAGTGTAAGCAGCGCTGGCACAGAGGTTGGCACCACTCACACAGCCATCGCCCAGGACCTGCACTGGCTGACCCAGGTAAGTTCTAAGCCGGTCAGCGGGAGGTCGTGGGGAGGATGGGCTGGGGTGGCAAGGGAGGGAGCCACTGGCCAGCCCAGCTTGGGAGGGGTGGGGATACCAGCGCTGGGTTGTGCCAATATCCAACACCCCTTCCCAGGCCAGGCCGGCCTTACACGGCCTCCCCGGATGTGTGCCAGCAAAAGAGCTGGTATGCATCCAAGGAGGCCCATTGGGGACTCTGGTGCTTACATTGGGGGAAGGGAACAAACGTCACCTTTCCCCAAGGTGAGCCCAAGCCACACTGGTGCATCCTGCATCCTGTGCTGGGTGGCCGGCCTCAGTAACTTGCACAGGATTGCACGGTTAGTCCTCTCTCCCTACAATAAGGTAAGCTTCTGGTACTTGTTACTGAAACAATTGCACATGTTTACCTGGTCTCCATTCCCTTCCCCATTGTGTCTCTTGTGACAATATCTAGATTGTAAGCCTCTTTTCACTCTACGTAAAGCTGGTGCACTCTCCCTCTCTTTCTCTCTCTGTGCGCACATGCGGGCGCATGCGTGCGCGTGTGCGTGTGCGCATGCGCGCGCACACACACACACACACACACTGAGGGAATTTGTGCCAGAATGTATGTTGGCATACATATCTAGCTAATCCATTCTCTCAACGAGATGCACTTCTGAATTCAGATGATGGCTTCTTACTCCATTACTTTGAATGGAATGTACACCTGAACAAGCATTTTATAATTATTCTTAAAATTCAAAGTCGCTTGTGTAAGAAAACTCAGTCTCCTATCCAATAATAGAGTCATATTACTGCAACCTGCCACTAAGGGATTGTCCGCAGGAAACAACAATCACAGGGGAGCGTCTTTAATTTAATCTGCATCTGTTGTGGAACAGTTCTTTGCCATGGATATTGAGAAAAAAAATTGGCTTTGATTCTGAGAAAATGAGCCTTAATTCAACTCTTGCCTTTAGTTCAACTCTTCACTTTAAATTGGTTTTCTCCCTGTGAGCAAAAGAAGTCCTAGGACTACCAGCTAGCAAAACAGGCTTGCTTGTTCCAGTATATTTTATGGGGATTAAACAGGATTAAGTAATATTTGGGAGTCAGGAAGAAGAGTTGTTGGCTGTTGAGAAAACTACTTCTGTTGGAAAATACTGGAAGAAATTATAGCGATTAAAGGGGTTAATAATAACCCTGGTTTTAGATCAAAGGAAAGGATGTAAATATCTTATCTGATCCTGGTCTCATAGCCACATTCCCAACCATCAAACAATGGTCATCCCAATTATTAGTATATCTTGGCAGACCCTGACTGGTTGTTTTCCCTCCTTTCTCTGGCACTTTCTTGGAAGCTGGTTGCTAGGAGATTGAGATGCAAATTACAACTTCTCTGGTTCAAATTTATCTTTGCAATGAACAACTCACTAAGTATACAATAACTCGAAGGCCTTAGGCAAGCCACTCTGTCTCAGCCTCAACATTCACATCTGGATTATGGGTTGCACATTCACCTATTTTACCAAAGCCCAATCCTATGGGCTCTGGGCAGCAGCGGAATGCACGTTCCGCTGCCAGCTGCTGCTGAAAATTCCTCCGGTGTGCTCAGTAGCGCATTGCCCAGAGGCCAGCAGGAAGGTCAGAGCCTTCCCACCTGCATTGCCAGAGCTCCAGCTGCCCTCAGGAGGTAGCCAAATAAGCCTCCCGCAGGTAATCCACCATGGGAAGGGGTGGCTGAGGGCAGAACCAGGGCGGAAAGGGTGAAATTGGACTGGGTTGGAGTGTGACGGGGTGGGGCAGCTGCTGTAGGAGGTGGATTCAATGGCGATGGCGCATGCCAGCATCCTACCCTCCATTTTCATTGCCTCCCCAACTTCTTTTTCTCCTCAGATTTGCGTTGGTGAAATTGGTAGCTCAGGTCCGAGAAGACCCATTGCAGGTCAGGAAGCTTATGCAGGGGTAAGGGGATTTCAGTCTCATTTCCCTGCTGAAGCCTCCCAATCTGACCCACCCCCTCTGGATATGGCGTGTCCATTTTTGGTGCATCTACACCAGCGGGGGGGGGGGGAGGATACGATTGGGCTCCGAGTTATTATAAAGACAACAACATAATACATGTAAGGCACTTTGCACACTTGAAAGGGCTATCCGAATGCTGAGTACAGTCAACCCTCAATGTAATGGACTAATAGGGGGAAAGGGTTGTCTGTTAATCTAAAAACCTACTAAACCCATATTCCCCCTTCCCCCATTAGCCCATTAAAACCCTACTTTAGGAAGCTCCCTCAGCAATGCTGCTCCTCTCCACCAGGGCACTCCAGGAAGGGAAGAACTCGAGCTCCTTGGTGGAATGCGGAGCGGCACGTGCCTTCGGTGCTGGCACTGGCACTCCCCCTCCGCTCTTGTCTCGGTCGCTCTAGGAATGGAAACATTTCTCCATTCCTCCAGCTTTTCTAAGTATGGCCTTTTCCCTATTCTGGCAAGGGTAGAGTTTATATAAGCTCACAATTCTTGTTTTTCAACCTGTGTAACGGTGGTTGAAGTCTTAGAGCATCTTTGTATGAATTAAAAGACCTGTGAAGAATAAAGAGGTCCTTTGTCAATAAGACCCCCGTATGATAGTACTGTAGTGCAGTCAGTCTTTCCTAGAACAGCCCTTATTATTTAGTCAATGAAATTAGATAATGTTGAACTCTTAGAAGGAAATTTTTCGCCTTGGGCTGTATGGCGATACTGGCTGCATTTTTCAAGTTTAATCTTTCAGTGATTGTCCTCTCTTCAAACAAACTTAATGTCCTTCACGCTGCAAAGGTATGAAATGAAATTATCCTATCCACCTCGTCTTCAAACTGTAGTTCAGTCAGTGCACTCCAGATGGCACCCAGTGATGATAAAACTATGCATATGCTATGTTGAGGGATTGGCTATGCAAACAAAAGAACCTGGTTTTCTAAGGTCTTTAAAGGCTTTCAGAAATGTCTCTAGTTCCTCTGATCTTCAAAAACAGTTGACCATGTTTTAGTCAGTAAAACTGTCTGATATACTACTTCAATTGCTGCTACATAGGAAAATGGAAAAGGTTTAATGATGTAAACTACAAAATAAAGGTTTGTTGTTGTAGTTCCCCAAGAGAGGCTCCCTTCCCAGTTGCCCAAATGCAGGGAGCATAATTTGCATATTATGCAAATATATTTGCTAATTATACAGATCAAGCACATTAGCATGTACAATTCCTGCCAGTTGCTGTTTGGCTACTACTGTCATGTTGGAGACACATCAGGCTAAGTTGGATAGTCAGAAGTAGACGGGCCTACTACAACTACTACTACTATCCCTTAGAGATTGCTAAAACTAGGCTTACCATATTTTCCCAGTTTGAAACCAGGACAACCCCCCCATTTTCAATTAATTGTTAATTATTATTTTTTCTATATATTTATATTTTATTGATATATTAAAACATAAAAACAATACATATTTCATAAAGTTATAGCAAGCACGAAGCAATACATCCTACTAGCATACTATTCACTATTTTCTACATATAATATCCAACTAAGCCAAAATAACACCCACGTTCTATTCATTAAATCCGCATATCATCACATCGTTCTTCTCTCTCTCTCTCTCTCTCTCTTAAAAAATCGATAAATTAATCAATTAATTAATTATTTAATTAATTAATCAAATAAATAAATAAATTTGTGGCCGCTTTGGCCGAATTATTTATTTATTTATTTATTTATTTCTGGCCATGAAAATGGCCATTTTGTCGTCGCCGCCGCCGCTACCACTTACCTGTCCCGCTCCCGCCATTTTTGAATGGTGAAGGAGTGGGGGAAGGTTGGCTCATATAAACATCAAAGTCAAAATTATTGATCTGTTTTTGTTGTTGTTTTTTACCCAGCTATTCAAGTTTGTGTCTATTTCAAGATCTGAAATCTCTGGTAACGATCTGCATGTGCTGACAGCTGGGGGGGGGGGCATTGTGCATGCAGCTAGGTCTTGATCCACTATTTCTGCTGCAATAATTCCCCATCTAACAGTGCAATCCTATGCATGCCTACTTTGAAGTAAGCCCCATTGAGTTTAATTAATAAAACCTACTCTCAGGTAAATGTGTGTAGGATTGCAGCTCCAGAAAAGCTGGTACTTCTCAGTTTAATAGTGCAGGAGTTAAATGCAAAAATATTTCACTTCTGGCTACCAGCTGCGTATTACAGTTATAATTGTATGCACAGAGAAGTCTGCAAATCATTCAGGAGACACCTGCTCCATTTGAACTGTGTAGTAAGGAACGTCCCGGATTGAGGTCATGTGTAAATTTGCCTAGTTGCAACTGTAGGAGACCCATCAAATTTGAGATATTCTTTGGACATATCTTTTGAAAGATCTTAGCCGTGTTATTTTCAGGGGTATTGTGTATGACATTTATGACCATGTACAACATCTAACCAGCTATATCCTCACAAAAATCTGGGATTGAGATTTAAAGCTCATTCCGTTGATCTCTCCAAATCCATCTCCTGATACAATACTCCAAAGGAATTGCCGGGGGGGTGGGGGGAGGCAGCTATCTTTGCCCCATCCCCAGAGGCGAAACAAGGGTGGAGCGAAGGCAAGTAGTTTTGCAAGACTCCGTTACACTGGAGTCAGCGGCCCCTCCCCCTTGCTGTTGGAGCCATTCCAGCAGCAACAGGGGAGTGTCCTGCGTGTTGTCTTTGCTGCCAGAATGGCTCCAACAGCAAGGGGGAGGGGCCGCTGACTCCAGTGTAACGGAGTCTTGCAAAACTACTTGCCTTTGCTCCACCCTTGTTTCGCCTCTGCCCATCCCCATGTGCAAGGCAAGGCAAGAGAATGGGACATGATGATCAGAAGAGGTGCCGGGAGCGGGAGGGGGGAGGTTCTAGTACAGCTGTTTCATCCATTGGGTCCCTCAATCTGACCCTAGGAATGAAGAGACAAGGACAGGTGACAACAACTGCAGTGAGGTCGAGTACAGAGGTGAGAGATGGAGGCCAGAAGGCAGTCTAAGCTTGTGTGGCCACCAGTGGTGAATGGAGGACAAACAGGGGCAGTGACATATCACAGGAAACTGTTGGTTTGATCACATCTTTGTGGTTGGGATAGAGGGGGTGACTACAAAGCTAGGTTTGGGCGAGTAGCAAAAGTTTGGGGCATAATCGGTGGCTGCACAGAGAGCTGCTGGTGATATGCTGATGGGCAGACCATAATGCAAGTGAATAAATAATATAATAATAAATAGCATTTGTTTTCAACAAGCTCAACAATTCTGCGCCTGGAACTCAGAGCTGGACCAGTGATTAATACATCCTCATATCCTCTTCCCACTAGGTAACACAGCCAACAGCCTTGGGTTGCCTAAGCGGGCTCAGAAGAGGGGTGGGAAGACACCCCATCTTCCCTCCAAATGACTCCCCCCAGCCTCCTCATTTGACAGAGAGGAATACACACACACACACACACACACACACACACACACACACACACACAGTGTGCACCCTGGTAGCCTACTTGAAGGCAGCATCAGCACCCAGCTGAGACTTTTAACATCCATGAAACAATCTGAAAGGACTCTTTCTTGCATTCATTCCAGGTCTTCGTGAGGATAAATTGAGCTAGGAGATTGTTATATCTGAAGATGTCCATAATGCCATATGCAAATGCCCATAGAAATAATGCCATTGGTTGTGCGATCAGACTAGCATGTACAGCAAAGATTTTTTGGAAAGATATGTTTGAGGAATATCCCAATTTTGATGCAACTATGCACATTTACTCATGAATATTCCCAATAGGCTTCAATGAATGTTGCTTGCTCCATCTTACCTGTTTGATTATGTTATGCTTTTGTTGCTTGTCTTTGTTTTGACTGTTTCTGTCAATTGATTGTTTCGATTGTTGCTTTTAATATATTACTGAAATGATGGACCCCCCTCTCCCTCCCTCCGTCCCTCCCTCCCTCCCTCCCTCCGTGTGTGTGTGTGTGTGTGTGTGTGTGTGTGTGTGTGTGTGTAAAAATTGGCCTTATCTGGCACTAATCTCTTGCACCTATCAAGGTAAAACCTCTTTGGCTGTGGGAACTGCTATGGCAACAAAAGTGAGCAAAACTCCAGAACGCAATGCTCCTTCAGATCCTGTTCAATGCCATTGATTAGATGAGTAAGTACCTCTGCACCATCAGGTGAGATTTTAACTTTCCCTTTCTTTGACTTTTTTACAGCAGTGATTCATTTCATCCTAGATGGAAAACTGATTTTGAATGTATGTGGCCAGTGTATGTGGGGGGGGGGGCAGGGGGGGCACTGGTGTGTGCTTATGCTCACAGCAGCAGAGGAGGTGGTGGAATTTGTGGGGATGGCAGATTATTCATTCCTTTTGGGTGGCAAATCAGCTTGGGCTGTTCCTGGTTTAGATGACTTTAAATGGAGATTAGGCAAATTCTTGGAGGGCAAGTTTATCAATGGCTACTAGTCAAGATAGCTATATGCTACCTTCATGTTCAGAGTATGCTCCTGCATTCCCATTGATGGAGTGGCATGCCTTTCTCTCCTGATTGTGGGCTTCCCAGAGGCAAAAGGTGAGCTACTGCAGAAAAGAAGCTGGACAAAATGGCCTGATCAAGCAGGGCTCTGCTTATGTTCATAGCACTTACTATGGCACTTTATAATCCAGATATACTCTTCCTCATGATGAAAAATCCTTCTATAATGTTTATAGTAATATTGCCCCTGTGACATCATGCTTAGCATGTCAGAACTGGCCTGGGAAGAAGTGGATTCAAATCCTCACTGAGCCATGAAGCTCACTGGATGATCTTGGGCTAGCGACGATCGTAAGAAGTGCATGAACCAAGAGTGGCAATTCCAGAATAAATGCTAGCATGAAAGCACCCATGATGTACTTCCCTTCTTTGTATGTTCTTAGCACAGAACATTGCTATAGCAGAACAGAAAAAGGAAACAAAAAGGTTGCTAACATCTGCAAAAATATATACAATATATACAACCAGTTCTTACTTCCTGCAGCAGGGATTTAATTTTTAATAGCTGTGGACTTGTGTATCTATGTACATTTACATGTGTGAGTATATATGTACACAGTTGGCCCTATCCACGGGGGTTCCGTTCCCAGAACCCCCGCAGATGCCAAAATCTGTGGATAATCAGATCCGCTTTGGAAGGCGCACAGGAGGAGGGAAGCAGCTGGCAGGCCCCAGCAAAGCTTAAAAATAAGGTATTGTGGTGCTGCTCCCACCTCCACTGGGACTCCCTCTTCCACGGTGCCGTCTGTGGATATTCAGATCTGCGGATGGCTAATTTGCAGATGAGATGGACCCACTGTATACACACACATGCGCTAAAATAATAGTTTGTGCACTTACGTTTTTGTTAGTACTTCTAGAATAAAGTGCACAATATTTTAACTTTACTCGTGGTTTCTGATTTTTAAAAAAGAACCAACTGTATTTCATCTTTAAAACCTTCAGATCTCAGTTCTAAGTCGGTTTAGCCAACACAAGCTCCATTGATGCCAACAGAAATTCCTTGCAAGTAAGCACACTTAGGATTGCAGCTTTAGCCATGCAAAATTCCAATGACATTTTATGGCACTTTAGAGCTACAGGATTAAACTGTGTAGTCCCAATGAAATGTTGAAGTGCAGGCAGATGAGCGTCAGGGTTGGTTTCATGGTGAATAATATTCTCGGAACATGAAACAAAATATATCTGGGGCTCGTTCAATGGAAAAACCATTACTTCTGATGTAATTCTGTTATACAACCGCCTTTAAAGAGTGACAAATTAATGTCCCCGCTAACGAATAGATCACATCCTGTCCCCATGGCAACGACTCCTCCAAAGTATAGGGGCCTCAAGACAAATGGTAGGCCATTTAGTCATAGGGAAACCACATGTTTCAAATGATGTTAGCAGGAGTTCCTTCCCAATAACAGCCATCCATCGCAATCCTCTGTATTTATTTTAGGTGGCTGGTTTTACTGATTCAGGATTTCCACTGAAATGCTCTTTTGTAAATGTACTGACTGCTCTAGTTAAGAATGGTATTGTGTGAAAGGGGAAGAAAGGTTTACTTTCTTGTAGTTTCACACATTGATTCTGATGAACATTTCATGCAAAAAGAGTTTCTGAAGTGGAACATTTCAGAATTCATGAATAGTAATCGAGCCCTTTAGTTCTGCACTAAACTTAAATCCATTATTCTCCATTTAAAGCAGACACATCATGTTGCTGTACAGAACGTTGCTCTGTCACTTCAATGCTTCCATTTTCCCCCCCTCTTCTTTTGCCGAGCAGGCCTAGAATATTAAGCATTCTTTGCTCTCAATATTCTTGCTGTGCTTGGCACGTTGGAGTTCTATTCGAAATAGGCAAATAGCAATCATGTTGATCGTAAAGAATGACTGGTATGTGTGCATATACCTTGCTTTGGAGGGGAAGGGCACACTATATGCCACATCTCAAATCTCCGGGAAACAGCTTGCTTCAGCTCTATGCTGGATGTGAGCATTAAAATGTAAAACATAATAAAAGTCACTGTCAGAGCCCTGCCTCCCCTACCAAACAAATTGGCTTGCTTCAGTGTCTGGGGCATATAGAATTTATCTGTCAGAAGGTAATTTAAAATGTCATGTAAAAACAAGGCCTAAAAGGAAGATTAACATTTTTAAAGGACGCATTTAATATTTATCATTTGGTTTTAGCGTTTGATTAAATGTAGCTATTATTCCCATTCACGCGCTGTAGGCTGCCGCAGCCGCAAACCCCTGCCACGCCAGGAAGGGTACAATTCATAGACTAAGGTAACTGTGTTCTAATGCAATCCTTGAGGCTAAAGATGTCTCGCTGCTGCCTACATTTAAATCATGCTAAGGTTTCCTCGTACGTTTCCACACTAGAAAGGTTTTATGTTCATCTTGACCAACAAATCATTCAACTGCTTAAGTGAATTATCAGGTTTGAGAATCACTCTGGTTGACTGAGTATTATGCATAACACAAATCGAGAGATTCCAAATCCCATCTTTTCCCAGTTAGTCACAGTCCCTTCACATTTCACAATCCATTTATTATGGACACCAGCAGTGGAGGTAGTGAAGGAATCAAGCTGGACAGTCATTTTCAAAAGTGATATTCTCAGTCTCTTGATTAATGCATCTCCAGTGCAGATTTCTCTTTAAACAAAAGGCAGCAAAATGCGTGAAGACTGCAGATTTTTGAAGAGAGAGCTTGAAAACGGTGTTCTCAAAGGAAACCAAAATAAGTCTAGAGGAACATACTGCTGAGACTCTGTTGCCATGTATCTGGAACATATCAGACATACTGTCAGAGGTGTCGCTGGAGTGCGGCAGGAAGGGCGGACCGCCTGGGGGCGACGCGCACAATGGGTGACGCGTGGTCGCGCGCGTGCACTCGCACGTCACGCGCAGGTGGTCCTCCCTTCCCGCCGCGCTCCAGCGACGCCTCGGAGGAGGCCTCGGAGCGTCTGCCCTCAGCAGAGCTCCAAGGCCTTCTGAAGGAACCCCGATGCGCGACGTCATATTTACAAGGTTTAGCGCATGCGCAGAACGTTTGAGGGCAAATTTACCCTCAGAAACGTACTGCGCATGCGCGAAACCTTATAAATATGACGTCACGCATCGGGCCTCCCTCAGAAGGCCTTGGAGCTCCACCGAGGGCGGACGCTCCGAGGCCTCCTCCTGCCCAAGACAGCTGGCCGGCGAGGATGTCTCCGAAGCTGGCAGCAGTGGAGGCTCCGCTGCTGTCGGCTCCAGAGACATCCTCGCCGGCAGGCTGTCGGGCGGCACGGGGGTCATTAGGGCGGCGCGCGCGCCCTCGCACAGGGTGGCGCGCGCCCTAGTGACGCTGCTGCATACTGTAAAAGAGAGAGCTGATGTATCACAGTGGCCAAAAGAAAGGGCTGAGGCGGACTTCCCCGGTTTGACTCTCGCATCTGCCACAAACTCACAAGGTGGCCTTAGGCAAGCCACTCCCTCTTAGCCTCAGGTCCCCAGCTGCAATGTGGGAGTAATTATATTGACTTCTTACAGGGTTGTTCTAAGGACAACATCATGATAATGCAGGTGAAGTGCTTTGCCCGCTCAGAATAGCACTCCGCCATCAGTTGGCAAGAGGCAAGATGGGGAAATGGGGCCAAATGATTGGCTGTCTGAACACTTGTGGAAGCAGCCTTGGCAGCTGTTCCAACTCCTCCCCAAGTGGAGCTTCAGTGGGGAAAACTGTACCACCTGCTCACCCTTGACATTAAATTTGAAAGGGTGGGGCTAATGATTCATTCATTCATTTCCATCCCACCTTTCGCTAAATAGTTCCAACACAGCTATGAAATGGATGGATTGCTTCATGTACACTGACTGGAGACCAGCAGAAAACAAAATAGTTAAGGTATTGCTGCACCTCTTCCCTGAGACTTCTCACACACTCCCATCAAATAATGACCCCGATGGAAAACTAAATATAAACATAAGACAGCAGATCTTTGTAGCTTAAGTCAAACACAGCATAATTTCAGGATCCAGAATTTAAGCACAGAAGAATGCTTCGGACTCCTTTACAGATAATTTGTCTTAGTAAAATTGGTCTGCATTATTGAGAGTCATCCAAGAATTGTCTTAAGTGATGTGGCCATTATGTTGTCAAGGTGTAGAATTAATTCCAGACATATTTTGGTCTTCAAGTCAATACAGTATATTGAAGGGAATGAAAACCCATGGATTATCATCAGTGAGTTTGCTAGCTTTTTTTCCTCCTTCTGGCTACAACTCAAGTGAATATGTACAAAGATACTGGAAATACGGGTTTATCAACCATGTAACAATATTTGTTAAAAATGTATTAGTTTAAACAAGTAAGATGGTATTAAACTAATATGTTTTTTAACATAAAGATTTTTACATGGCTGATAATCCTGTATTTCCAGTATCTTTGTACATTGTAGCGGGCCATGATAACTTTCAATTTTTATTCAAGTGAATATGTTCAAAATTCATATAAAGAATCTTATTTTTAAAGGCATGTGCTTTATTGGTTAAATAAATACAAAAATAAAACAAGCATATTCAGGACATATTGGAATCTAGCAGTCCAAGCATGTTCATTTATTAAGCTATCTAAAATTCAAACCATAGTTACGATTTCCAGTCCACCTCCCAACAAACCCCAGTGGGGAATGCTCCACGAATGCCACCCCTCTGCTCTTATTGGATGGGGGGGCATACGTTCTTTGCCTGGTCCCACTCCCTGCACAAGGCAGAAGGGTTCATTCCAGCATGTACCGTATTGCCCTGAGTATAAGACACACCTGATTATAAGACACACCCTTAACGTTTGGTGCTATTAAAAAATTTTAAGTAAATCACTGACATTAAATTGCAACAGCCTGATTATAAGACGCACCCCTAGTTTAAAAACTTAAATTAGGAGAAAAAAGTGAGTCTTATACTCAGACCAATACGGTAATTGGTGACTGAGTCATCTGGGGGAGGAGCAAGTGAAAATGCTGGCAAGCTGAGTCTTGTCCACAGCATTCCAATGCTGGGCTGCATCATACACAGATGGGTTTGCAGTTGACTTGGAGAATCAGCCTGGTTAAGAATCCAGATTACTGTCAGAGGGACTGGAGACTCTTTGAGGTGTGTATCCTTTTTTTAAAAAAAAAGAAATGATTGAGTAAACAATGAAGGAAGAAATCCAGATGAGTTGGGGCATAACTGGGATAGTGAGATGAGGCAGGGAGGAAAGGGGGCAGTTTTCCCTGGCCCAGTGGCAAGGAAGGAGCAGGTCCCCCTTTCTGGCTTAATGAGCCCTCCAGGAGGCCTGTCTTTGGAGCAGATTAAAGCCTGCCCACCTGTTATTTGGTGTCCTCCTCACTCCCCCCCCCCTTGCTATTTCTGACACCTATTTGTTTGTCTCTCATTGTGGTCTGGTTGGCTAGAGAGCCTCATGGACTTCCTAGTGTGGAATCAAGACCTGCTACCACCTTCGGTAGCTGCTGTGGGTTATAGATAGGCTTACCAGATTTCCCCGGTATTCAACCGGGACCCCCCACTAATTAAATAAATAAATAAATAAAATACATTTCTTTTTTTTTCATTTTTGGGGTATCTGGAAACCCTGGCAAGTGTCCCACAACCCCTCCTCTGTCTTCTGTGCCTCATGGACAGTCCAACTGACATCACACTAAGGCCCCAATCCTATCCCTGCCATTAATGATGATGTAGCTGAGCTGATGGAGTGCATGTTGCATCCAATGGTGGTGTGGGGGGGGGGGTTGATCAGAAAACCTGCCAGAGGTAACTAAAAATTCTACTTAAATCTGCATAGGGCTCCTGGTGGCCTATGGGTCTCCTCGGGCCTATGCCACCTATATAGCTATATCTATATAGCTATATGCCAGCCATATATATGCCCCCACCACCAACTTACCTCTGGGAGCTGCTGGCACATGTGCTACACCTCTGCCCATTTGTGGCAGCAATCTGGATTCATACCACTGCAAAGGGCCTTGCAATGCTGGAATGCAAGTTCTGACAGTGCAAGACCCAGATAGCATTGAGCCATTGGTGTTCTGTCTTTTCCCTCTTTTGCTTGAGTGGTATGTATGTAAGTGTGAGTCTAGGGGCCCAATCGTATCCCCCACCAGCCCAGAGCATGCAGCGGCGCTGACGAAGTCCATGCTGCACGCTATTGCGGGGGAGTGGGGCACCAGACAACCAAGGAGAGGTAAGTAAAATGTTTTTACATCTCTCTCCATAGGCTGACTGTTTGCCAATGAGTCTCCTTCGACCTATGACAGCTAATTTGCTGGCGAAAGTCCAAGGACACTCTTGGGGCGGATCTAGGCCAGGAAGGTGGATAGGACCTCGGCATGCCCAGCTGCTGCTGAAATCCCCCCTCCATTGTATGTGTTTTGCACAATACTCTGTCTAAATATTGCAAGTTCCTATAAATAGAAGTGCGTATCATGAAACTTGGGATTACAACTTCGATAATGGAAGTTGTAGTCTGTCTACTTTTTGAACAATGAGCTGTGAAATAGACAGATCTTGGCCACAAAGTGAATCATTGTCTATTAAGAAAACGAAATACTGTTGCAAGCACTTATTCATAATGAAAGTACGGTATGTAATAAACAAACAATGCTTAAACACTCATTTAGGACTACTGCTAGCCCAGGATCTTCACCAATTAATACGTGAACTGCCCTCCTGGGCCATTTCTGAAGACATGAGGCTTTTTCCTTGACAACCCCAATGGACTTGATAGGGAAAAGATCTTTCATAATGTGTGTGTGGGAGGGGGGCGGGAGACTCAGCAATACACTGTGTTCTCATCAAATGAATCTTTGTTGGATAACTAATCAACCCCCAGCCCTATCAAGAATCCTTTAGGAGTTCCTTCTTAACTACAGTAAATTAGTTTCTCCTTTAATTGATAGCAAGACTGACTAGTCCTATTTAGCAATTCATTGCTGGAATGATGGAGCATGGGCTCCAGTGTGCACTAGTTCAATTTCTACTCTCCACGCTGTTAATCTGCAGAGGAACGTTCACTCACTTTCTGCTGTTCAGCTTATGCTGACTGGACTCTCCAGATATCATTCCGTAGGCTCAATGAGAGGACATAACCCCAATTTAGGACAAATCACACTAAACTTCTCCAAACTGTTTCCGGAGTGGAAACAATTTCATAATCAGCACTGGGGCAAGCTTGATTTGACATGGACAAGCAGAATACCAGAGGTGGCTGCACATGTCGTTTTTTTCTTTTTCTTTTCTACTTTCTTCCCTTTTACTTGTTAACTTTTGCGTATTCTAGGAAGAGGACTGCTCATCCAGTTTTGCACCAATTTGGTGGTTGTTTTTTTAAAACTGACTCTCCTCCTCCAATTTATGGCGCAATCCTGTGTAACTATAGACCGGCCTGCACTGCTGCATCCTGGGCTCTCCTCGGGGGAAGGGGATGGTTGTCCCTTTTCCCTGGTGTCAGCCGCACGAGCCGCAATGGGACTCCTTGGATGTATGCCAGCTCTGAAGATGGTGTGTATCCAGGGTGGCAGTGTAAGGCCGACCAGGGCTTGGAAGGGGAATAGGATATTGGAGGAGCATGCCACTGATATCCCCTCTCCCTCCCAGCCTGAGCTGGGCAATGGCCTCCTCCCTCTCTGCCCTGGCCTGCCCGTCCCGTCCCCTTCACTGAGCGGTACAGGTCCTACCTGTGTCGGCTGGCACCGGTAGTATCTGCTGGGGGAGTGAGCAGCTCTGGACTCCACGCTGGTGGAGCATGCGCTCCGCCAACATGAAATTACACAGGATTTCACTGCTAATGTGTGGAGTAGGAAGCAGGACTACAACTTCTAACATTCACACATTCAACAAGCTTCTGAAAGGAAGCCTACATGCAAAAAGCTGTACATGCATGTAGGTTTCCCAACCGACTGGGAAACCCAATCATGACGATTCCCTACTGTATGGAGAACCTATGTCTGTAGATTCCCCATTCAGATGTCATGCTCAACATGTGGATGTTGGGGATGGATGAGGCCAGCAGGGAAGGGACCATAGTTCAGTGACAAAGTCTATGCTTTTTACACAGATGGTCCCAGGTTCAATCCATGCTGTCTCCATGTAGGACTGCAAAAGACCCACCTGAAACCTAGAGAGCCATTGCTAATCAGTGTTGACCATACCAAGCTAGACAGATTGATGGATCAATGATCTTATATTGTCACCCTCTCTATGTATTTGTACTTGTGAAGGGGAGATACCGTATATGAAGCCTAGAAAACATGCATGTATGTGTGCCTGTTGGTTCTGACATCAATATCTTTTCCTAGAAGTGAATGGGGAATATTGTGTGTGTACGAGCACGTGCACATGCGTGTGTGTGCACACATGTGCACAAAAAACCAGTGGTGTAACTAGACTGGAGCGGAGGCAAGTAGCGACAGGGGAATGTCCTGCGTGTTGCAGTTGCTGCCAGAATGGCTCCAACAGCAAGGGGAGGGGCCGCTGACTCCGGTGTAACGGAGTCTTGCAGAACTACTTGCCTCCGCTCCAGTCTAGTTACACCACTGCAAAAAACCCTCTTTTGCTTACTCTCAGTGTTCCAAAAGCCCTCTTCAGTAGATAGGGCAGGTTGAGATTATGGAATTTTATCGTTGCTATCCAAGCTTCCATCCTTGCATACTGGATGAAAGACAGCAAGAAAATGTCAACCTGATCAAGTACAAAATTCCTTGGGATGATTTCATGACAGCTCTAATAATGGGCTGTTATCTCTCATGTGCATGAAATTTTTCCACAGGATATGCTAGAAAGCAAAGCCTTCTAACAATAATAACTAACAGTTCCTCTGCTCAGACTGGACTCTGGAGGGAACTACATTCCTATGATAAACTACTCTTGGCAGTTTTTCTTAGGGCAGAACTCTGTTTGATGGAATGGAATGCTTGTTTTCTTCTGGTCCCCAGCCATTTTCAGGATCCAAACATCTTGTTAGACCTGCTGTATTTATTATGGTTAGGATTTTTATGTTCCAAATTCATTTCTTACCTCTGTGACCTGTGGGCTCATAGAAAGGATGCTCCAGTGTTTTAGGAATGAGAATTTCTCAACTGAGGAATCCAGCTAATTGGCACTTTTCAATAGAAAGAGAAATAATGGTGCCAATCAAGTGATCCTCTGGGCTCCTAGAAATACAATGTAAGAACAAAATTTCCCTGTTATTGTTTGAATTGCTTTTGAGAAATACGCATAGTACAAAGAGATAAACTGCTTTAAAAAGCACCACATCAAAGCACAAAAGTTGGGTAGACACAAATAGGTGAGAGGAGAAAGCCAATCTGAAATAGTACCTAGGCAAGCAGGACTACAAGATGATATAAGAGATGCCAATTAAATTGATTTGATGTACCACTTATTAATTAACAACCGACATCTATTCACAATGACTCTTTCAGTCACACAGGTGTTCTTTGCACAGAATTGACTCACAGATAACTTTCTATGTCCTTAAAATTGTTGTATTTATAAAACAAGTTTGGCAAATTATTAAGGCCAAACACACTAGTCTGTTAACCAGCATTAATTCATGAATACGTAAGAGCAGCCACCATATCTCATCTACATTAGCACAACTTTTATTTAGCATCCCTAATCTGTTAGAACTGCAGTATACAAATCTGAACAATGATTTCTTTCGTTCTTAGCTTTGATTTCACAATTTTTTTGGTCATATACTATTGACAATATTTTCTCTATGACATTGGTCCCATGTGCAGAACTGCGCATTTCAATAGCAGCCAAGTGGCTGTAATATGTTCAGATTAGTTAACTGCAGTTCTAACAGATTAGGGATGCTAAATAAAAAGTTGTTCTAATGTAGATGAGATATGGTGGCTGCTCTTACGTATTCATGAATTAATGCTGGTTAACAGACTGGTGTGTAATATAAAGGTTTGGCCTTAATAATTTGCCAAACTTGTTTTATAAATACAACAATTTTTAAGGACATAGAAAGTTATCTATTTAGTTATCTATTGTGGGTTTTTCATGTGAACATACTGCTTTAAAGTGTCTGTCCCATATGTTATAAGCAAGTAGCTGCAAGAGACAGCTTTTATAGCTTGGCCAAAGGTATTTAAGTTAGTTTACATGACGTTTTCAACTGCTGAGTTCTTTAAGGGCCACTTTTAGTAGTGTGCCTACACTGTTCTATTTTGATAGAACAACAGTGACAACCAGTGGCCAGTTTTTCTCATACCTGCCAAGTTACTGTCTATAGCCCTGATTCACGAAAATGAATGAGATGTGTTGAAGAGCACACTTCTTCAGATCTCCCACTTCTTCCGTTCATCTAAACCAAATTTGTTGTACCACAGAATTGGGATGGCTTACAACTCAATCTGATACATGTCTACTCAAAAGTAAGTTCCATGGAGTTCAATGGGGCGTATTCCCAAGTCTGTATGCGAGTGTTCTCCGGTTGTCTTAAATTAGCAGTTCTACAGTATGATAGAACACCAGTCTTAAAGGATACAGATCTTTGTGTCCTACTTCCTTAAAAGGCATACAGTGATGCCTCACAAGACAAATGCCTCGCACAACAAAAAACTCGCAAGACAAAAGCATTTTGCAAGTTTTTGGGTGACTCTCAAGACAAATTTTCTTGCAAAAACAATTTCGTCTTGTGGAACACTCAGCTCCTAAAGCCACAATCTATTCAAATGTTAAAGTATTCAAGAGGGTTAGCAGACTGCAAACAGTACAGCCCGAGGCCACACCGATTATCACCCGACAAATAGCTAACACCAGCAGAGATAAAGGCAAAGCAGAGATAAAACTACCATCCTGAAAAACTTCCCATCCTAGTAGGTGTACTGATTAAGACCCTACCCATTCTTCGTTTTGGCCCGGAAGCGGCAGCAGCAACTCGGCACAGGCTGTCTGCCTGCCTGCTTCGAGTCTCTTACTGACTCACACAGGAGCTGCCCTCACACCGAGGAAAGCCTCTTCAGCTGTTGCACGGCCGAGAGGTAATGGTGCATTTAGTGGTGCCTGCTCCGCCCCTTAGCCTGGCCGGCACCGCGGCAGGAGGATACTGTAGGCGACAGCTACACTTGCCATTTGAATAAAGTATTCAAGAGGGTTAGCAGACTGCAAACAGTACAGCCCGAGGCCACACCGATTATCACCCGACAAATAGCTAACACCAGCAGAGATAAAGGCAAAGCAGAGATAAAACTTCCCTTCCCTTCCAGAAACGGTGTGCATTACTAGAGCGGAGCTCTGGGAACTGTGAGTACTGTAAATACTTAAAAGTAAATAGCACGGCAGGGGAGGTGACTCGCAAGACAAAATTATTCGCAAGACAACATGACTCACGGAACGAATTAATTTTGTCTTGCGAGGCACCACTGTACATACTTCAATTTACAGCCCACTGTTTTGAGTACCTTTATGAATACACAAGAAGTTAAGCCATTCAAAAACTGCAGCACACTGGTCAATAATGCATTTTTGATTTGATTTAGTCATTGATGATGAAGCATGTTGCCTAAAACAAATTATAGTGATTAAAATGCCAATGTGATGTTGGCTTTGCGTGGGGTTTCAAAACTCCACCTTGATTATGAAGTTAACCAAGAGGAGTGGGGGATAGGTCACTATAGCTCAGCCTGAACTGCTACAGGTAGCCCAATCCTATCTAAATCCTCACGCAACAATGCAGAGGTCTCCTCAGGGTAAGGGGACATTTGTCCCGTTGCCCCAGGGTAAGCCCCAGCAACTGCTGTGGGGCAACTTGGACCTTCACCAATGATATTGCTGGCACAAGTCTGCTTTGCTCCATGCAAGCAGATCAGGCCCAGAAAGGGGCTTGGGATTTGGTATGCACTGATGCCGCTGAACCCACCCCCCTCCAGTGCCCCATCCTCCCATTCCCCGTATCCTTTAAGCCATGTTGTCTTTCAGGGAATGTGTGAAAGCATCCTAGGCTTTAACTTCTTTTTCTTCCTTTTCCCCTGTATGTTGTTACTATATGTACTTCTTGGGGGTCTCCCTAGCAGATCAATGTTTCAAGCAAGCAAAGAACACCAGGCCTTCAAGCGTCACGTGACATTCCTTTCCACTACATCAACCTGGGCTGTTCTGTGAGGATTTGTTTTCGTGTCGCTCCGAACCTTCATTTCCTCTTCACTGGCATTGCTTTAAGAGTGCTTATGGCAATTTTGCTTCTGTAATCATACCTTGAACCCATCTGGGGACAAGATTGGCTGGAAGCTTAGTGTTTCCACTTAACATATTCATGATTAGCATACACAGAAGGAGCAGAATTAGGATGAATGTTTTGGAACAGTACAGATAAATCCTCATAAATGTAGTACAACAGCTCTGGAAATGCACAGAGCTGAAACGTAATGAAGCTGAACTCTGCAGAGAGTATGATATTCTCCATACCAGGCCTCTCCTAATGAACTCATTTAGATTAGAAAATGGATTTAATATTTTATTGGAATTAACCTGAACCAGGAAAGAGGATTACAATTTCTTTCCAGAAATATGGCGATATTAGAGGGAGGTTGCATGTTACATGAATATTAAGCATTTTTTACTGAACATTTGCCATTAAATCCAAAAGAGTAGAAGGTAATTATGCTTCTTATAGTGATAGTGTTCACCGAATAATTAGATTCGAAAGCAATAAA
Source organism: Plestiodon gilberti rubricaudatus (assembly GCA_026170595.1). Classification (NCBI taxonomy): domain Eukaryota; kingdom Metazoa; phylum Chordata; class Lepidosauria; order Squamata; family Scincidae; genus Plestiodon; species Plestiodon gilberti. The sequence goes on along the minus strand of JANXHW010000003.1, from coordinate 185,074,520 downwards.
GACATATTTTGGAAGGTGTAAATTATACATAGGTGGCATTTTCAGCTATTAAAGACAGTTTCAAAGAAAAAATCCTCAAATTGTTTCCAGGCAACCAAATTTAAGAGACTTTAAAAAAAAATCCAAATGTTAGAACCTTCTTGATGTTGGAGTTTATTGCAGGCACAGTCCTCCTGACTCATTAGGATCAATGAGACTTTGCAACGCTGACTTCATTAGTGGCAAGAAGGAATACTAGGGCATCGTTTCTAAAGGTACTCACATTCTTGCATTTTCATTGATCTCAAAGCTGTTCGTTTGACTTCATGTACTGAGCACTCAGGGCTGAAGCTTAGGGGCACAATCCACTAAGTGCTCTAACTATTCATTGGGGCATGAGAGACTCTTAGAGAAAATGCAAGGTCATCATTTAGAATGCTAATAAAGGCCATAGGTACATAGGGAGCTGCCTGAGACTGACAGCGCAATCCTGCGTAAGGATCCGGCCAGCGGCCCAGGGCCGCCCGCTGGATCCTGAGCCGAGGCTGCCCGTCAAATGGCGGGCCAGAGGTCTACTCGGGGAAGGGGAAGCTTGTCCCCTTCCCCGGGTGTAAACCGGGGCCGGCCCAATAGGCCATCCTCGGATACTCCTCGTGTAACGGCCTAGCCGCCTGGCGGGGACAGGGATATGGCGGGCGCCATCCCCACCCCCTCCCGGGCTGGCTCAACCAATGGCCGTCCTCGCCCACTGGACCGCCCATGTGGCCCCTGGGGGAGTGCTTACCTTCCTCCAGCGGCCGCTTGCCTGGTCTGGCGATGGAGTGAGGGAGGCCTGCCTTATGCTGGCCTCCCTTACTCCCAAGGCGTCACGAAGTGCTTTACAGATTGCGCCCTGAGTCAGACCTTCAGTCCAGCGAGCTCAATATTGCTGTCACAAACCGGCAGCAGCTCTCAAGAATTCCTGCAGAAGCCAGGGCTTGAACCTGGAACTTTTTGCATACAAAGCAAAAGCTAGAGTCCCATCCCCTCAGTTAGTCAATAGTCAATAAACAACAAAAGGCATACTGTACTATCACACCATGTAGTAAGTAACTGTTCAAATAAAGAGATAATTAAGGAAGAGAACATTAGTAATAGACAAGTCGGAGAAAACCTGAGCCTGGCAGGTGCCATCACGCAGCACAGGCAGGTGCCATTTTTCTTTTGTCAGCACAGGCCGAAAACCCTTTTCTTTTGTTTGTATCACTAACAAATGACACAGTCTGCCCATCATGTGATTGTGGTCTTGATTTTTCTTTTGTAAATAGCACATGTGGCAGATCTTATCCATTTGTAAGCCTGGGGAGGGTACAACCCTGCCCGTGCCCAAACCCAGCCTTGGACAAAGGCCCGTGGCTATGGGAATAGAGTCCGGGCTGAGAAATTCTGGCCGTAATCAGCTGCAGGATCAGCCCCATTGTCAACCTAAGGCCCGACAGGAGCCGCTCCCAGTCTCCGTTAAGTTCCCGCAGGATGCGCCCATAATAAGCAGGTATCCTTGGAAGAAAAGCAAGCTCCGAGTTAGTGCTGGCGTTGGGGTCCTAGATCCTCCCAGCATCTGTGAAACCTGGTAGGGATCCGGGCCTGCTTGTTGCCATCTCTCCCCCTGGCCAGAGGTCACCTGGACACCAACAAGTGGACCTTCTCCCCTACAGGCCATGGTAAGCGACTGCTGAAGATGTCCCCTTTGGGTAGCCCCTGTGGCCGCTTGAGTTACCCCTGCTGGGACCGGAGGACCTTGATGCCTGGCCGGGTCACCCTACCCAGTCCACCCTTTTGCCCATGCTTCACCGCCACCCGCTATTGGAACTCCTTCTGAGAACTGGGACTACCTGTCTCTCCAGGAGCAGCAGAGCCTCTTGGACGACACTCCCTACCCAGGACTCCCTTGTCTACGTCCACAACTAAGCTCCGGAGGAACCTGACAGCTGAGACATGAAGTTACGAGGCGACCCAGACCTAGGAGAGATACTCTGTGTTCTTTCGGTTATAATGGATGCAGTCCAATTTCATTAAAGTTCCAAGATACATGCAGTCAGACTCAGACACTCCTTTCTCTTCGGCGACCAAAACTCCACCAGGTAGGATGTCCCACAATCCTTTTGACATCCCCTTACCCCCTTGGGCAGTCGGCGGCACCCAAGCGGATGCTACACTACAGAACACTCTCATTGGTGCCAATGGAAACATTTCTCCAGGGGGCATAGAAACCATAGGGAGGCTGAATCTGAATTAGGACTGGTGTCTCCACCCCAGTCATAGGTTTTCCTTCCCTTTCATATTCCTAATCTAGACTTGGTCTAACGGCACATTCTATTTACTTTAGAAAAATCAAACACCAAGACTCCAATCATGCAATAGGTACATCATCTACGTTGGACCTCTGATGGTACCTGCCACTTGCTGGAACTGTGTGATGATGCATCTTACACGAAGTACAGGTGGGCCCCCATATCCACTGATTCGCTATCCACGGTTTCAGTTATCCACGGATCGTGTGGACCCCCCCCCCCCAGGCTTTTACTTTTTCCCCAGTAAGCTTCATTTCTTCCTTAAAGAAAGAGGAGAAGCAGCCTCTGGCTGCTTATTACAGGCAAGTAGAACGAGACTAAGTACTAGAGAGGCTCTGCAAGGTTAACAGAAACCTTGCAGAGCCTCTCTAGGAGTTAGTCTCGTTCTACTTGCCTGCAATGGAGGCTGCTTCTCTGTTTGTTTTAAGGAAGAAACAAAGCTTGCTGAAAGAAAAATATAGCGGGGGGGGGGGGAAGCATGCCTGCCTGCAGGGGAGGCAGGGTGGGTGGGGGCTCAGGAAACCATGGAGGCGGTGTTCGCTCTTATCCACGGTTTCAAGTATCCACGGAGGGGCCTGGAACATATCCCCAGTGGATATGGGGGCCCACCTATATTCCTTCTTGGGTAAGAAAGGGGCGAACATCCTCTTCTGAAATGGCACCAGCTGCCTGCAAATTTGGTAAGTACTTACATGAAAAAAACAACAATTAATCTACTGCCCTGATTAATCAGGCACCTTTAAAAGCAATTGGACAGCTTAAAATCAATTATTCTAAATTAATTGACCACGGATGCAATCTTATACACGCTTTCCTGGGTGTATGTCCCATTGAATTCAATGAGACTTACTTCTAAGTAGGCATGCATAGGCTTGTGCTGTAAATGCTGCAACCCTAGTTTTAATTATAGTTGACTGGTATTATTCTGAATGTTTTGCACTGTTCCTAAGACTTACAGCGCAATCCTAACCAACATTCCAGCACCAGTGCAGCCGCAATGCAGCCCCAAGGTAAGGGAACAAATGTTTCCTCTCCTTGAAGAGGCCTCCATGACTGCCCCTGCACTGCAAAATGCAGTGTGAGTCCTGTTGGCACAGCTACATTGGAGCTGAAATGTTGGTTAGGATTGCGCTGTTAATGTAGTTTTATTGTTTACTAGCATTGATGGGTTTTTTTAATCATTTGTTATTGATTTGATGTAATTTTTTATTATTATATACCACAACTCTGGCAGCCCTGTATGAAGGGAAGAGGATATCATTATAGCTATGACCTGAAATATAGCTATGACTTGAAACCCTGAAATAACTATCCTTCTCTATTACTACTACCAAAGACCTGGAAAGAAAAGGAATTTAGGCTGTAGAGAAAGGAATCAAGATGGAAATTTAGAAAAATGAACAAAAGCAAAAGAGGAACATTGCTTGAAGAAAGTAGACAGGGGACCCTAGAGAAAGTCATAGGTATGGCAAGGAAAGGAACGAAACAAGAAAAGGGAGAGGCAAATAGGGTCGAAATATTGCAATAATTGAAGCTGAGGGGCGGGGCCAGAGTAGTGTGGTTCACGCTTAGCCTCCATCAGGGGCATTCTGACGGTAGCTGAGCTTATGACCCAGCCCACCTGCTCATTAGGACAGTCTGAGGTTTGATGGATACTATTCAGGGGTCAGGTAGAAATGTTTTTGCTCCACTCCTGTTTGGCCTTCGGAATTGAAGATTTTTTGCCAACCGCAGACTCTTTGGCCCGGTGGATTTAGCCAGGATGGCCATGATTGGCAGGTATAGTGCAGGGCAGGGAGTAGAAGTAGAGACTTTGTGCCTACCCTTAGCTAAGCTAAGATCCCTCAGGCTTGATTTGTGATGCCTACCTCAAAGGCTGTCAGGCTTGAGGTAGCAGAGCAATTTGACCGGGACCCCCTTTCCAGGGGTTGGCATTGAAAAGCTGCGGTCACCCAGATGCAACCTGAGGTTTGAGCTAGGGTGGTTTCGCCCAAGGGGGCAGCTTAGCTGTCTCCTCCAGGGTAGGTGCCCACACGAAAGGGTGAGGAGTTTATGTAGATAGGACCTGCTGCAATTTTAAGTTAATTAATTATTATAATTCAATAAGTATGGTCCAGTTTTACTCTAAGTCACCTGGTCTCATGTAATTTGTGGTGGGGTACCTGGGAAAAAGACCTATTGTCTGTCTGTGATACGTTGCAGTTTGTGATGGATAATCTGCAGGACCTGGTAGGAGGAAAAGCCTTTGTGTTGAGCTTTTTGACATGAGACCAGCTAGCCAATACATGAAACCAGTCAGTGAACAGCTGTTAAATTCATAAAATGTGCAAAGATAAACCCATCCAGTCAGTGCAGCCCAACTGCAGTAGCAGGTTTTTGCATGTAGATCTGAAGTAGTCCCAGTAGTCTCCTGCACGTTGCTTTCGCTTCCCTGAAAGGCTCCGAAGGTGAGGGGGCGGGGCCGCTTCGTTCGTCCGTGTAAGGGAGGCTCCGATTTCAGCAGAACTTACAGCTCTGCCCCCCCTGTAGTGACGCCAGTGGAGCCAGCAGCATGGAAAGGGGGAACCACATCTGTTAATGGGCTGATACATGCAGAAAGCCAAGCTTTACTTCCATACCATAGGTATTCCCAGTAGCTCCAAACCTGTGCATTAGGTGCCGTTTTTTGCATAGATACACTAACTGGTACAATCAATCCCCTCATATGTACGTATATACATACTACATGTACACCTGAACACGCTCACAAACCATCTGTGGAACTTCACAATAAAGCAATATATCTTCCTTTAGGCTTTACATCTGTTCATGTGCTAAGAGAATTTGGAAAATTGTATAAAACAAGCACCATAAGAATACACTGATTTACTTTTATTTTCAATCCATTGTGCTGGGCAGGTAAAATTTAATTTCAACGTTTGCAGATTAAAAAAGCATGATCTTTTAAAAGTGATGCCCATTGTACTGAAATAGATTACACCACTGTTATTAAAAACAAACTCCTAGGGATATATTCAACTGCAAGCACCCCCTTATTACCTCGTGGATTTTCCTGCTCAGGCTTTCTCTTTCTAACACAATTAAACATTTTCATCTTCATAATTAATAAAAATGGCAAATTTCTATAACCAGTGATTGAATTATCCAATATTACCTGCCTAAGGTGATAAAAGTTAATCAAAATAATGGGTGAAAGTTTTGCTGTTTTTAATATAACCGATTTGATTCCTGAGGCCTTGATCAAATTAAATGGGGTATCAAATTAACCGATGATTAAAGTGAGTAAAAGGCATCATGTCGGTCCAAAATCTATTTTAATATGATTAGTTTCCAGGCATAAATGGTGACCAGAGTGTTTGGAATTGCATTTATTATTCAGCTTGAATTGTAATTAAGCTTGCTATTGGGTTAAATTTTTAAAAAATACATTAGAAAAGTAACATGTATTTACTGTGACTTTTAGGTATTTGCTATGCATACTAGGATATCAAGAAATATATTCAATTTTTTTTCATCCCAGCCTAAAATGCATCACTCTACCAGATGTCAGATGCTTTAAAGATATCTGGAATAATTTAAAACAGAGCATGTTCATCTATAAAAAGGTAAAGGTATCCCCTGACAATTGTCCAGTCGTGTCCGACTCTAGGGTGTGGTCCTCATCTCCATTTCAAAGCCGAAGAGCCAGCGTTGTCCGAAGACGCCTCCGTGGTCATGTGGCCGGCATGACTCTCCCTGCCGCAGCGCGTAGCATGCGGCTGGAACACGGAGCGCTGTTTACCTTCCCACAAGCGGTACCTATTTATCTACTCGCATTGACATGCTTTGGAACTGCTAGGTTGGCAGGAGCTGGCCAAGCAACGAGCGCTCACCCCGTCGCAGGAATCGAACTGCCGACCTTTCGATCGACTGCTTATGGTTCAGCGGTTTAACCCGCTGCGCCACCCGCTGGCCTATGTTCATCTATACATCAATTCTATATATTTCTTCATTTAAAGTAAGTATATTTTGCTTTTCCCATGCTCAAAGTGGTTACCTTTCTGCTAGTTACATATGATAAGCCTTCAGAATTGTATTTGGAAGCCCAATGAAGTGTATGGATGTTGTTCATTAGTCATATAGTCATAGAAAGTTGTTCAACTTCTATTTCATTAGAAATAAATGTCACATAGCATTCAATAATTTGAGATGGGCAACTAACATGATATTCTGGTATCTCAAAAGGAAATATATAATTTTCATTCATCTTCAGAAACTATTCAGGGAAAAATAGCATCTCATTGTTTGTTCATAAAGTTATATGTAGCTTGAAGTGTCTCATTGGTCTCTGAATAAATTGCAAAAGAGGCATTGTGATGACTCAGAGATGAATCACACAGACATTTATGAAGTTTATTTTCTATACAAGTTGTCTTTTGTTATTATTAACATTTTTTTTGTATCAGCTTGGATCAAATATGAAGATGAGAACTGGTCATTTCTGAGTACGCTCCAGTTAGATGGCCAGCCCAATCCTAACTTAATTCCTGCGCGGCGATGATGTGGCGCTGCATCCCATGGGGGGTGTTTTGCATGCTAGAGGTCTCTTCGGGAATATTTGTAAGGGGATATTTGTGCCCTTATCCTGGGTTTAGCCCCAGCAGGCACAAAGGGTCAACTTGAACCTGCACCAGCTCTATAGCTGGCGCAAGTGCACATTGATAAGAATATATGAAGAGCCTTGCTGGATCAGGCCAAAGGCCCGTCTAGTCCAGCTTCCTGTATCTCACAGTGGCCCCACCAGATGCATCAGAGAGCACACAGCCAACAAGATAACCTGTTTCCTGTTGTCACTCCTTTGCACCTGGCACAGAGAAAACCTACTTCCAAAGCCAGGAGGTTGCTTATGGCTTGTAACCTGTGATGGTCTCTTCCTCCATGAATCTATCCAAACCCCTTTTAAAGGCATCTAGGCCAGGTGCCATCACCACATCCTGTGGCAAGGACTTCCACAGATGAATTACACGCTGGGTGAAGAAATATTTTTCTTTTCTCCGTTCTAACTCTCCCTCCACTCAATTTTAGTGCATGTCTCCTCCTAGTCCTGGTATTGTGCAAGAGGGAGAAGAATTTCCCTCTATCCACTCTCTCCATCCCATGCATAATTTTATACGTCTCAATCATGTTCCCCCTCATGTTGGTGGACCATCAAGTCCAGGAAGGGGGTTAGGATATGGGATGCACCTGTGCAGACCCCCCCCGGCCCGATCTGCCCATCCCCTGCTCCCGTCACCGCCCTCACCTGCCCCGTTCAATCCCGTCCCCACCCTCCCCCTGCACTGTTCCGCCCCTACATGGGCTTATCTGCTCTGGCAGGCGTCCCTACACTCTGTGGCGCATGCAGGAATGCTCTTGCCTTTCGGCCGGTGCGCCTGGAAGTAACACTGTCACAAAGACAGTGTTTGCAGAGCCAGGATGGTGTAGTGGTTTGGGAGTTGGACTCAGACCTGGATGATCCAGGTTCAAATCCCTGCTCAGCCATGAAGCTTCCTGGGTGACCTTGGGCCAGTCACTATCTCTCAGCCTCACCTACCTCACAGGGTTGTTATGAGGACAAAAGGAGGGGAGGAACTATGTACACCACCCTGAGCTCAGGGTGGTATAAAAATTGTGAAAGATAAATAAATAAATAAATAAATAAATAAGCGCTTTATGTTGCTTTTGTGAATGCATTTACCGGCGGAATCCACATTCTGCTGGCCCAGGAGGTCAATAGGATTGTGCCATGAGTGTGCCATCTTACACCACTTATCACAGAAAATAATATGTAAACTTTGCCTTTGTTTAGACTAAATTAAATCTGTAGATTGTGAATCACTTACCTTAGCAGCCCTCCTGTGGTTAAGTTAGTATTGGAGAGAGGGGAGCACAGTCCTCTGTTGACCTCCCACAATGCATCAGTAATGTTTAAAAGCTTCCATCTGGGAAATGCAGCTGTATCTGAAAATCAGGTTTTAATGAGTTTGTGACATCAGCAGTCATTAGATCAATCCTCTCTTTCAATCAACATGACACAATTAGAAATCTCCATCTCTATCTCTGGCAAGAAGGTTGTGGGCATAGGTTTGCCTTCGGCATAGGAAAAGGCGGGATATAATTTTTTAAAATAAATAAAAATAAATAAATTTCATATTAGTAATTCAAAATACTACAATCAAATTGCCCTTCACAAAAAGGAAACCACATCTGTGAAGTGGGCAAGGGTTGACATGCACCTGAGACTGTAGATGGACGAGGGTGAGGCTGCTGGTCTCAAGGCTTGATGATCTCCCTGGCATGGGAGATTCTTAGCATCCAAGATGCTGGCCTTTGCTACACAGGTGGCATCAGTTTTGGGCAAAGGCAGAGTGAAGAGAAGAGGAAATGAGGAGGAGATAGAGAAGGCCAGCTCAAAGGAGTACTGGGGGTGAGAGAAGGAATCCAGTGTCTGAAGGTGAACAGCGATGGAGACAGGAAACTGAAGGGAGAAAGTTGAAGGAAGCATTGGGACAGAGGCTGAGGACTCCGATGAACGAGTGGGAAGACAGGAAGTGTGAGGAGTTCTCTGTTAATCACCTGAGTGTCCAATTCATTGGGAGCTCAGAGAAGATCACCCACCTGCTCACTTACGAGTGTAATGTCTGGGGATTCCTTGAGCGATAGGGGCCAACTAGCCAGACTGTGACCAATTATTATTTTTGTTACATTTTCTGCGAAGTGACTTCAGCCAGTGTGCAAGCTTCCCTGGGTTGTGAGGGTTGGGGCAAGCTGTGGGCTGAGAGTTTGGGCAGCATCCCAGCTTCATCTGCTGGGTGTTAATGGTAACTGCACCCATTTCATTTCATGAAAACCTTTCTGAATCCTTTCCAGCCAAGCTCCTCGGGCATTTTCCATCACCCTGCTTGTACTTTTACTAACCACCTTCTTTCCCCATATTAATTCCCTTTTTGTTTAGACTTTTAATAAACATTGCTTTCTGACCCTTGGTCTGCCTGGTCTGTGTTCATGGGTAATTTAGTGTATTGTCGCCTCTCTTTGCCCTGCTGACGCTACTGTGGGTTTATTTTTTTTAATAAGAAACCCTGGGATTAAGTGCTCTTCAAAACTACATGGTTATAGAACACTGTAGGAAGTAAGGAAGGGACTCATTTTCTAAGATTTTGGCAAAACAGCGTAAAGTTAAAGGATTTGGGACACTTCTCATTATGCGAGGATTCATCATCTGTCAGTAGACCATGTTTTCATGCACATTGGCTCGGAGTCAAAGAACATCTTTGGCATGCCCAGTGGAATTTTGTGTGGCAGATCCTCATGCCATAGCACAAATTGCTTTTCAGTCTTTGAAGAAAGTTCGAAATGCAGATTGTGATATGGCATGGCCATCTGTCACTCAAAAGGGAGAAGAGATTCCAGTTGGCAGGCCCAAGCCCTTGGAGTGTTCCTAAGCAGCTCTTTAGATCCAAGCCATTGACATGAGAAGGTATATAACAGATACACAATTTATTGATTGACCAAATTACATATTGTTGTAAGACTGCTATCTGATTATTGTGAATGGGACTTTCACTATGACTTTGTCCTTAAAGCACCACATGATCTAGGATCTAAACAAAGACCTGTCAATATTCCTTAGTGCACAATTGATATGTCTTTAATACAAAGTATCCAGAGATATCTGTGGAATGTAGGAAGCCACCAGAGCTTGGTAGAGAGACCCCCAAGTTAAGGGCAGGAGCTGACATAATGTGTGTATCGGGGGAAGTACAGGATGGTTATCTATGTAAGGGGCTCGGCGGAGGTGACCCCCGGAGGGGTGTAACCAGGGCTTGGTCCACCTCTGCGGGCCCTGGGTAGACCGGGTCGACCTCCAGTCCGGTCGGTCACCTGGGGTCGCCTCCCTAGGAGAGGCGTGTCAGCAAAGGCCTCAGATGTGGCAACGAGGGGAAAGGGGGTTAACTCACCCGTTTCCTCAGCCGCTCTGCCTGGTCAGTTGGGCTCTACCTTGGCTGTCGCTCCGGAGTACCAGCCCAGCCGACTGCCGAACTCCTCACTGGCCTGTCGCTCTTGCTTATATACTTCTCCCAGGGGTTTGACCCCGCCCCTTCCGGTTCCGCCCCACTCCCTCAGTCAATCCCACCACCCCAGGGTTTGCCTTGACGTTGCTGCCCCTGCGTCGGGCCCTTTTCCGGGCTCCTCCTCGGCGTTCGGTCTTGGGGGCTTGTCTGCCCGATGGCGTTCGGGGGTCTGTCCCAGTGGTGAGTGACGCGGACCACCGGAGGCTCTCCAGGCTGGGGGAGGGGACACATTGGACTTGCCTTCTGCCGCTGGTTCCTCGCGGCAAGTCCTCATGTAGCCGTCCTCGGCGTGGAGCTTCACCGAGGACGCAGGGTTACGCCCACAAGCCCAGGCCTTACCGGCCTCCAGGCTTGTCTTCCTCCCGCTACGGGGTGTCTCCCTGTCACCTCCACTAATGTGGAGCTCTCCAGGGGACAGTGAGAGCTCTGAGACTACAGGTGCGGGGAGCTTCGGAAGTACTGGTGTGGGGATTCCCCCATCGCTGGGAGGTCGGCCCGACAGCTGTCCAGGGCTTTTCCCCGCGACGGAGTTCTGCCCACACCCGGACATCTAACAGTCATTCTATGCTTGAGATACACCAGTGTATTTTCACATATGCCATTGCAACAGCAGCCCTGCCAGTGGAGAAGTCCACCCACTGACAGATGAACCATAGACACTGGCACAATGCCAGAATAATGCTGCACTGGTGCTACACTTCCTTACAATGGTGCATAAGATACAGACTATACAGCACTATGTATGAACAACCTCTTGTCCCTCACAACGTGTATGGCTGCTGGACATTTTGTTAACATCTACAGTATCTTCTCAGAATTCTTATTGCAGGTGGTCTGCATCAGCAGGACTCTATGCTCAAACACCCAACCGGAATCTCCACCTCACCACCCCAACAGGGAAAGGAAGCATAATGCATCCCACACAGGTAAGCAAAGGAGGGGGGAAGGGAATTTCATGCCACCGCACATTAATGCTGCACCTCTGTCTCATGTCTCTACCCCCCCCTTTCTGACCCTCCAGGATTATCTCATGTGCCTCTGCTATCAACTATGTTGCTTAACCACCCCTTCCTTTTTCAACAGCTAAGAGCAGGGAGTGTCCTCTCCTTTTCAGAGAATGGCAGGGACTCAAACCATTGCCACTGGTGGCCAAACACTCATCTGAATCCCAACATTGCCATGGTGGTGGTAGTGGATAAGAAAGATGTGCCTTGCTGGATGAGGCCAACGGCCCATCTAGTTCAATTTCCTGTATATCACAGGGGCCCACTATATGCCTCTGAGAGCACATAAGACAACAAGATACCTGTATCATGTTGCTACTTCCTCCACCTGGCATTCAGAGATAGGCTATCTCGAAAACTTGGAGGTTTCATACAGTCACCATAACTTGTAACCTGTGATGGATGTTTCCTCCATAAATCTGTCTAATCCCCTTTTAAAGGCATCTAGGCCAGGTGCCATCACAACATCTTGTGGCAAGGAGTTCCATTACATTAAATACATGGGTAAAGAAATATTTCCTTTTGTCTGTTCTGACTCTTTGCCCATCAATTATTAGTGGTTTGTGCCCTGGTACTGGTGTTGTGCAAGAGGGAAAAGAACATCCCTCTATCCACTCTATCCATCCCATGTCTCAATCATGTCCCCCGTCATTTCCCCCCTTCTTTCTGACTCAACAGCCCCAAACGTTGTAGCCTTTCCTCGTAAGGGAGGTGCCCCAACCTACTAATAATTTTGGTTGGTCTCTTCTATACATTTTCCAGTTTCACTATATCCTCTTTGAGATGGGGCAACCAATACTCAGATACGGCCTTACCATTGATTTGTGCAATGGCCTAATAATATTGGTCATTTTATTCTCAGTCACTTTCTTAATGAACTTGAGCATGAAATGCTGTGCAGGACACCAAATGCTCTGCAGAGTTCTGGTGCACCCCCCCCCCCGAGAGGGAATGGTAATGTTCTGAGCCACCATGCTCTCACTCTGCCAACAAGGCACCACTGCATGTGCACTCTGGAGGCACCATTCTCCCTCACAAACATTGAGTATGCAACTCGATCCAGAGAACAGGTGTGTCTGTTGCTATTCTCAGTTCCTTGTTACCTGAGCACCCCCCAATGATCACAACAGACAGAGACTTGGATTAAGGGTAACTTTATTAACTGAACAACATGTGGAAAACTGCAGCAGGGAATATATATAACCCCCAAACAACGTGCGGGCCCTAGAATTGGGGGAAACAGCATCTAGCCGTCTGCCTCCCCCTGAGTTACCCTTGGGCGTAACATTCTGACTCCAAGCTATCCTCAATCATAGACTGAGAAAGCCTATCACAGCCGACCCGATGGGTCGAGGCAGCTGGACCGCGCAGACTCCCCCAGGCCAAGCCGTATGGTTGTCTTTGCTGATCCAATCAAGGGGCTTGCCAGCCAGCCTCACCGATCCAGTCCGGCACCATCTGAGCGGTCCTGGCTCACCCCTTGACCTTGCTTACCTCCGAATGTACACCAATTGCTTATCTTATCTACCCGGCCCGCACGTGACCTGCCACACGGGGGGGTTAGCCTAGAGCTTAACCCCCACCGCCCCATGAACCCAATAGGCTCCTAATCCCCTGCTGCAAATCAAAAAGGAAAATGTTGGCCCCAGCCTCGGAAAGGTGCACTCCGTCCTCCAAAGAGGGTCGGGTCAGAAAATTATATTTGGGTGGAAGATGACTTCCCCACCCATTTCCCGTATATACTCCTTCAAGTACCGGTTGGTCTTACGACGGGCTAGGTCAGACAGCCCCCCCTCCAAACCCTATGTGGGAACACGTCTGACCAGAGGATAACAATCCCTGGCAGCCAAGATCTAATAATGGCAAGGTCCCTACGGACCTGTAGCCTCAAGGACTGATACGTCCTCTGGCCCAGGTCATTTTTGCCAAGGTGTAAAACCAGTATTTGAGGGGAAGGCCTGGAATCAAGAAATTCCTTAATAAGTGGCAACAGCTGACCCCACAGCATGCCCCTCTTGGCCGCCCACCACACCTGCGCAAGTGCACCTAAATCTAGCTGGGAGCCAAAGTCACAAGCCGCTGCCCTCCTCCTCGCCCAAAAGACGATGGAATGGTTACAATGAGGATGCGCACAGGAAAAGACCAGCGACCTGAGGAAGAAACAAACAATGGTTGGCACAACAACACCAGGCCAAAATAACCGTATATAGCCACCCAATGGGTCCCCTGCAAATGCCCATGGCATGAACACAGTGATGACCATCTCTTAAGCAAGTCGCGCAGCAATGCCAGCCCCAAATAACAATATAAACAGCCAACGAATGGCTCCCTGCGAATGCCCATGGCATGCACGCAGTGATGACCGCTCCTTAAGCAAGTCACAGTTTGCGGATGTACCCCTTAAACACAGCGGATCGACATCAGCCGATCCGCTGAATGGAGGCGGACGGCAGGCCTGAATGGGCTGCCAAAGAGGCCGCACCGATTTTAAACGGATGCAAGCCGTAATCACGAGGGACCTGCCCAGGTAAACTAGTCCCCTCCAAAAAGACCCGAAATTGAAATAGGGTCAGTGGTGAACCATCCAAATGACAGAACAAACCACCAGAAACTGGGGGGTTCATCCAAACATAACTCTCTAGGGCAGAAACCAGGCAAAGGACACCCACTTCTGCCCTACACAAACACACCTTCCGCCCTTTTGCCAACTGGTCAGTCTTAGATAGCCTTAAGGTCAACGTGACCGACTCCCTCGAATAGACCAGATCTGTGGCCGCAAAGACCCAGCTGAGGTATCCCACTTGAATCCTGCCAGGACTTCACTGGGGCGGAAGGCGCCAAAATTAGTGTGAAACTAACGGCCTAGAACATTTTTCGAACCCGAAAACCTGCAGAATAATCCAGTCACCCAGCTGCCCTAGACCCAAAGGCCTGGGCAGCCAAGAAGACTCACATGGATCTAACTGAGAAGCCCCAGATACTGGAAATGCAGTATAAAGCACATGAAGTGCTCCGGCAGAATGGGCCAACTGCCAGGCAACCTTGCCTCTTACCAAAATTCCCCAAAAGGGGTGTAAGTACCCGTATAAGTTGCCTGTGTACCTGGCACTAAAGCAGACCACACGAAGGTGTTGGCCTAATCACCCTAGGTGGTCTGGACGTTTGTTGGTTGACCACAAAAAACTACAGCTTGGTTGTCACACCAAAAAACGCGCCGTTCATAGCGAAATTACTGCCCCAGATGTGCACAGCCACCAAAAGCAGGAATAACTCCAGAAAGGACATGGGGGAGCACAGAACCATCCTCTAAAATAAACCCCAAAACCAGTGCTGCCCGCCGCAACAGAGTGTACCTGAAGCTCAGCCTCCACACGGAGCTCAGATCTCCAAATGACACTCCATTGTAACGTTCAAACTGGAATCCCAGCAAGCACAAAAAACCATCTGGATGAACCGGAAGAAGCTGAAATGCCGACTCAATGTCCCCCCTCGCCATCAAGGCCCCCTTTCCACAGGAACGCAAAATTCCTATGGCTTCATCCAGTGATATGTAACATACAGAGCACCGCTCTGCTGTAATTCCATCAGTTCCCTAAGCACCTTTTTGAAAAGGACAAATGGTGAATTGAACGACATTCACCAGGTGCCCTTCTCGGGGGACCACCCCCAGGGGAGAAAACCCAAGGTTAAGCAATGGGCAACTAAGAAAAAAGGGGGAGGCGGCCACTCGGCCGTCATCTATCTCTTTGGTTATCATTATTTTATTATAGCCTCGATCCCACGCCCAAAGAGAAAAGCCCTCCTCAAGGTACCTTGCAGCCGTCCTATCAGGGGACCACTGCAACCAGTAACGCAAGGGGGTCAACGTAATTGGGGTTGACCCCCTTGTTAGTAGGGGTAGGGCTGGTCCGCCCCCACCCCGTTTCTTTCCTAGACCCTGCTGTCCCCCGCCTGGAGGCCTTCCCGCCCCCCAACGAGGACATGTGTAAGCCTGTCGGTTGCAACGGCCGGGTATTCCCTTGACGGCCCCCAAAATGAGATCCATATACTTCAAAAGCGCAGGAGCACGCTTAAGCTGTATCTGGATCGCCACCAAATAGTATAAAAGAAAACCACAACACCAGTTGTCACTGTTTCTACCCACTCTATGTTTATGTACAGTCTCATGTTCCTTTGAGCAGGCACCTGTCTTAGCAACCAGTTCAGCCCTGCTTGGAGCAGGCTGAACCCGTCTACATATTCGCTCCGCCAGATTCATTCCGTAACGGGCCAGGCGAGGTGGCCGCCCAAAGGAAGAGCATAGACCCATAAGTAAGCTTGGGACGATCCTCAGGATCTTCCAAAACCAAACCCTGTTCAATGCCCTCCAGCGGACGTCCTATAAAAGTCGCCGGGGCAGGCATCAGTGCCTGATAGGCCGGCGTCTGCTGTGGAAGCCAATACTGCCGTGCCTGTGGAGGCCAGCAGGGCGTCTGCGGGCCCCCAACACCCACATCGCCCTGCATTATAGTCAGCCAAGGCTGAGAAAGCGGCACACCTCCAACAGGCAAGCCTGGCGCGCCTGCCAGGGGTGGCGCCCAACCCACCTCGCCTTGCATTATAGTCTGCCAAGGCTGAGAAAGCGGCACACCTCCGACAGGCAAGCCTGGCGCGCCTGCCAGGGGTGGCGCCCAACCCATGCCGTCCCACCCTCCCCATGGAGGGACTGGACCGAATCCAGAGGGTGTAAAGGTTCCTGGAACCTCTGACCCACCCACAGAGCTCTCTCTCCAAACATTTAAAAATCCAGCCACATCACTGGCCCCTTCCTCACCTGGAACCTCCCGCTCCAAATCCACAATGGAAGACTGCGCTGCAGGCAATTTGGCCACAGGTGGTGCTGCATTGTCCTTTTCCAGTTCTGCCAACCTGCTGGCAAACAATTCATACATCTTAGCACCCTTACGACGCCGAGCTGGCCGGCTGACCTGCACAGCTCCGGAGGCTTCACCCCCATCCCCTTTATCCGACGCCCTATTGGCTCTTTCCTTTTCCAGCGCTGACAGCCGAGCAAAGGCCCCTTTCCAATCCACTGCCCCCTCACCCTCATCAGATGAAGAATGAGACTGCGGCGGGGGTTGCCGCCTCGGAGCCTTCCCACCTGCCTTCTGCGCCTTTTTAGGCAGCTTGTTAAATTCCCTTCTTTGTAATATGCCCGCTTTCCTTACTTTCTTATATACCTATACTCCCTTATGAATCTGTATTTCGCTATGCAATTATTCAATTCCATATAATTAATAAACTATATTTATTTCGCTATGTAATTATTTATTTTGTTATATAACTGATGAACGATATTTAGTTCGCTAAGCAATTATTTATTTCGTTGTGTATTTATTTATTTCGTTATGTAAGTATTTGTTATATAACTGATGAACTATATTTAGTTCACTATGTAATTATTTATTTCGTTGTGTATTTATTTATTTCGCCATGTAAGCATTTACTTGTTACATACTGGCAAACTATATTGATTTCGCTATGTAATTATTTCTTTGGGTAGTTATGACGTTGTGTAATTAATAAACGCAATCAATTAACAAAACTATGAATAACTGAATTTGTAATTAATCAATGTTATGTATTTATAAGTAATCAACTTGATGTAGCCTGCCTGTTTAACAAAGAAAAGTAACAGCCACTAAATGGCAGTAGTTTCTATATACCTATACCCCTTATAACTCTGTAGTTTGCTATGCTAGTATTTAATTCACTATGCAATCAATAAACTAAATTTCTTTCGCTATGTAATTATTTAATTCGTTACATAATTAATAAACTATTTGATTTCGCAATAAACTAAATTTCTTTCGCTATGTAATTATTTAATTCGGTATATAATTAATGAACTATTTGATTTCGCTATGTACGTATTTAATGTATTTTATTTCGTTTATTATTTATTTATTTAATTTATTCTTTTCACGTATTTTCCTTGTTTATTTTATTATTTAATTAATTAGTATACACAGATAAACTCCTTTATAACCTTCGCTTATCACCCCGTATACTCTCAATTAATTACACTATATAATCAATTAACTTGCACGACAGACCTTATTCCGTTATGTAACTATACGTAAATATATAAACTTATTTATTTGTAATTAATCGAATTTATTTATTTATAAGTAATCCACTTATGCAACCTCCCTTTTAACAAGGTAAAAGGAACTGCCACAACCCTTGGCACTAACAGTAACTACAAACTCCTCCCCTTTAGGCTCCAACCGATCACTGGTATAAGGAAAATGGCTGCCAACCCCAGGGGAAGAAGAGACCCACGAGGCTGCCACTAAAATGGCTGCCACCCAGTCACAGTGGCAAAGGTGCCCTTACGCCCAAAGACCCGCAAAATGGACATTCCTCCCCCCGTGGTGTTCAGAATCCCCCAGTGTGTGTGTGCTTTGCGCCATAAACATGAAAGCTAAGAAGAGACGGGGGCTAGCAGCGCCCGCTCGCTGCGGGCTGCCGCTCCGGCAGCTGCTGCCCTTTCGACGCTCCTCCGGCACGTCCCACGACGATCGCTCTGACAGCCGAATGAAGAATGCGCTGACCAGCTGGGAAGCGGCAATTAAAAAAGACGCGCCGCCCAGCTGATTCGCGGTGCCCCACTCCTCCGCAGCCGCTCAGGAGACGGAAGGGCCTAGCACCTCGCAGCAAGAGCTCGGACGTCCGTCCACGAGCTCACGAAGGCGCCGACTGAACACGCTTGGGCAGCATGACGCTCCCGAGCGCGCAGTCGGCCCCTCCCACCCCGACGCTCCCGGAAGAGACCGGGATAGAAAGCCTCAGTCTGCTGCTGCTGGACGGGGCCAGGCAACAGGGGGCGACGCTACGAGGTGCGTCACTCCCTTTACTCTCTCTGTGTGTTTCACTATATCCTCTTTGAGATGGGGCAACCAATACTCAGATACGGCCTTACCATTGATTTGTGCAATGGCCTAATAATATTGGTCATTTTATTCTCAGTCACTTTCTTAATGAACTTGAGCATGAAATGCTGTGCAGGACACCAAATGCTCTGCAGAGTTCTGGTGCACCCCCCCCCGAGAGGGAATGGTAATGTTCTGAGCCACCATGCTCTCACTCCGCCAACAAGGCACCACTGCATGTGCACTCTGGAGGCACCATTCTCCCTCACAAACATTGAGTATGCAACTCGATCCAGAGAACAGGTGTGTCTGTTGCTATTGTCAGTTCCTTGTTACTCTCTCTGTGTGTTTTTCCTTGCTCCCCACAAGCAGCTGCCCCACAGGGGAAGACACCATGCAGACCCCAAAGGAAACCTACAGCTTGCCTGCCCTCAGTGACCAGTGTCAGCCCAGCTGTTGCTCGGTGAGGTTGCTACCCTACTTCTTCCAGACAGGCCACTGTGGCTTTGCAAACTCCATGGCAGACAGCAAACCAGCTGGTGCACCTGTAAGTTGACTGCCTGTTGGATGACTGGAATTGGCACAACAGCCCTCATAAGATCCCATCTTTATGGTCACTTTTCAATACACATTCCCACCATTTGAGTGGGCATCTTGTTACTACTGCATAAATACACAAAATGTATTTTGTGTAGAGGTATTGAAGGGGATATCAATGGGAGAATCTTGAAAGACCTTTACAAGTACAGCATAGAGTGTGGTGCAAATGGGCAAATTTGGTCATTACTCTGGAAAATATTCCAATAGTCAGAAAAAGATAGTTTAGAACCACTTTTACAAGTTCAGGATAAAACAGGGCATCAATAGACAAATATACAAACATTTTGGCCATTACCATCTTGACTGCCCTTTTATGAATGATGTTGTTTTTCCTGCTGAAGGCCAGTGAAGGGAAGCACATTAGTTCTCTGCCTGCTTTCTCTTAATCATATGAGCTGACCTATAGAAATAATTGTCTATTCAGTGAGAACTCATTTTTATTCTTCTCCGAGTCTGTATTTTGCTCTAAGTACTCAACTTATTAAAACGAACCCTGTTAAAATTCCACTCCCTCCCTCTCACTTTCTTTGCTGATGGACAAAATCAAAATTCCTCAGCTTCCTTGTCGGTGTTATGTTCTTTACATGGCATCTAAGGCCAAAATTGATGTGAGCGGTAATTAATCTTTCCGTGAGGCAATACAGACCCCTTGGTAGAGCAGAGATTAGAATCACACTGTCTGCATATTTAAAATTACTCGACAGCCGACCAGAAATCTGCATTCAGAGGCTGCTTCATCATGGAGCTGCTGTAAAAGATGGTGAAAGAAGGGAACAACTTTGTGAAAAATGCAGCTACCGGCAATTGGCATGGATTTTGCCAGCCATCTTAAGATGTTGTGAGTAGAGGCAGCAGGCAGGGAGGAATCATTCCCCTCCTCATCTCCACCCAAATTCCAAGGTCTCACACCCAGTCTTGATCCATTGATACTCAGACCTAACTGGAATTCTGCCTGCTTAACATTCCATCCTATGCACTTCAACATTTTTTTTTCCGCCTTCAGGACTGCTCGAACACCTGGGCTCTCCCAAAGTTCAGCCCATTGATTAGCAATCAGATAAGCTTGTTTCAAGTCAAAACACTTAAAGAGTGTAGAACTGATGTTTATTCCGAGCCTGTCTCCATGCAAATCATTTGTACACACCAGGTTCAATCAATATTACCTGCAGTCAGTGCACATACTGGGGGTGAACGAGTGACATCATTTGCTAGCAGGTGCTGAGAAGTCACTCATATGGTGTTATGAATGATTGTGATTATCTAGTACAGGGGTGAGGAACCTTTTTCCTGCCAAGGGCCATTTGAAGTTTTACAAATGTGCTTGAGGGCCGGCCACTAGGCCGGCCCCGTTTGTTTGTTTATTTATTTATTTATTTATGCTGCGAGAAGCAGCACGCACAACAGATACACATGCATGACAACCACTAGAAAAGAGATAGCAGCAAATGCTGACTTGCAGGTGTAAAGGAGCATCACAGATCAAACTACCGCAGGGGGGAAATGTATTACTTCACATCATTTTTTATTAAATGGGCTGTGTTTACTTGATTCTAAAGAGCAAACACCACTTCGAAGTCATTAACTAGTTCAGTGCTCTTGGAGTTTGCCTATGTTTTTTTTTTTTAAAAGAGCCCTCATGAATATTCAAAACGCCCTGGGCTATGTTCTTTATAATCTCTTCTCCTATTCGTACCCTTCTATAGGGGAAAAAAAGAATGTATATTTCTATATAAACATTTGTTACCTGAGGAAATGAAGAAATGACTTCTCCCCAGTATTAGAATGTGACTTAATTAGGAAAGGGATACATCATTCTTCTGGCAAGCCTGCTGCAACCAGCCTTTTCCCTTTCAATATATGAATTACCACTTTGCCTGTGCAGCATGACTTCTGTGAACAGAGCTGCAATAGCCCATAACTTGTTTAATCACTCTAGTCCTGGGCAGATAGTGAAATCACTTTAGTTGACTTTTCTACTAAGATACAGAAATGGAATCAACTTTTGAGACTTGAGTCTGAAATGAGCATGTGGAGATGTCAAATAAAATCCTTTGGGCTACAGTACACTGAGGACAGGAGACTCCGGAAGAAAACGAGTCGGGCTGACAGCCTCGTAAAAGCCCCTCGCTGAAGCAGCAGCTGACTCACAGCAGTTTATCAGATTGTCCCGTCTCTCGCGTGTGAATGATTGTCAGGCTCAGCGATCGATCTCTCCCGAGGCTGCTGCAGGGCCCTCCCACTCTCTTCCGGTCCGAAGGCTCCCGAAGAAGGCGGGTTGGGCAACGGCGCTCCTTCGGGCTACACAGGAGCGTCGTTGCCCAACCCGCTTTCTTCGAGAGCCTCTGGACCGGAAGAGAGTGGGAGGGCCCTGCAGCAGCCTCGGGAGAGATCGATCGCTGAGCCTGACAATCATTCACACGCGAGAGACGGGACAATCTGATGAGTTGCTGTGAGTCAGTCAGCTGCTTCAGCGAGGGGCTTTTACGAGGCTGCCAGCCCGACTCGTTTTCTTCCGGAGTCTCCTGTCCTCAGTGTACTGTAGCCCGAAGGAGCGCCGCGTCTTGTTTCAGTGTGTGCACGCAGAAACAAGCTGCGGTGCTCCCGAAAAAGCTCCTGGTGGGCCGGACACCATGCTATGGGAGCTAGCTCTCCGGGGGCCTGAGAACATGCCCTCGGGGGCCGGATCCGGCCCAGGGGCCGGACGTTCCCCACCCTTGATCTAGTATATATCAAGTTTCATTGAACCTAATAGCGCTCCAGGATTTTTTCCCAATACATTCGTACTTGATCCTTTTAGAAAAAAAATCTCCACATTTGAGGGGGGGGGGGAATGGACGGAATCAGCCCAGTATGCTTCACTGTTTTCAGAATGGCTGGTTTTAATTTTGAGACTTTTTTGAGGATACGTTTTGAGGGCACAGGAGCAGTAACCATCAAGGAAGAGGGGTAAGCTTTAATGGAGCTTTGACCTTGCTCCTCACAAATTGTTAGAACATTTGTAGGATTGCATGGCTTACCAATATAGGAACATTGAAAAGATAATTGGTCCATTACATGCCTAGCAGTACAGACTGCAGCTGCCATAGCTCAGTGGTAGAGCACATGCTTTTCATGTGTAAGGTCCAGGTTCAATCTTTGGCATTTTCAGGTGAGACTTGAAAGCTCTCTGCCTGACTGAATCCCTAAAGAGTTGCTACCAATCACAGCCCAATCCTATCTACTTAGAAATAGATAGAAAGAAGCTAGCTATGTTCACCTGTAACATACCTTTGAAATTGTGTATGTTGTTCCAGTGCCACCAGAGGTATTGAGAATGAGAGAAGAAGAAATTAAGGTGTGAGAACAGGTCAGTATTGGAAACCTAAACTCTCAAAGGGTAAAAGCAGAGCCAACCTTAGGAGCTACGGGGCCCAATTCGAAACATTTGTTTTTTGCGGGGCCCCAGGTTCACAGCCAAGGTCTGTAGAATCTTAGAGATATAAATAAAATTGATTATAGACTTTATATCTCTATGGTAGGATGGAAAGCAATCAAAATGTGTCATTAAGAAGTGCATGTGATGTTAATGGGCCAAATGGATCTAAGCACATTTTAATATAAAATTGGCATACATGTAAGCCTACAAGTAAACAAATAAAATATGTAATTACATTTGAAAAGTAGTTACAAAACCACTTGTTTTAGTGACTGTGGAATAATTTAGTAAAAATATTATTTTATTTTTTAGAAAAAAATCAAAATGTAAGTGAACAGCATCGTTGGGAACAAATTATCTTTTTTTGGATGTCTAAAATCATTTAACATTAATAAATTATAAATAAGTCATATTATTATTGCCTTTTATTACAAAAACATTTTCTTTCTTGCTTTTTTCTCTGCAAGTCTTTTAGGATGCATCTCATATGTCTGTACTGTATTTGTAACTCCTAATTATCTAGATTTATGTATGTAAAACTTAAATATTTGAGTCTGAATATAGGTCTACAATATAAAAAAAAACCCCTGCAATGTGGCATTAGGTGTATGTTATGATGTGTTGTCGTGTGTATTTGACAAGACTAGAGTAGATTACCCTAGCATGGTACCCCCTTGTGCACGGGGAAGCAATTGGTCCAATTGACTGAAAGCCAGCCCCAGTGGCGTTGCTCTAGGTGGGGTGAAGCTCTAAATTCCGCCGCGCTCCGACCCTCCTTTACTCAGTGGCACGAGGTGGCCCCTCCCCCTCGCCTTCGGAGCCATTCAAGCCGGTGAAAGCAATGAGCAGGGAGTCTCCTGTGCATTGCTTTCGCCGCCTTGAACGGCTCTGAAGGCGAGGAGGAGGGGCTACCTCATGCGGGCGTGTAATGGTGGGTCAGAGCACGGCGGAACGTAGAGCTCCGCCCCACCTAGAGCAACGCCACTGGCTGACCCGGAGTAGATGGGCTTTGATAAGGCACTCCTCCCGCTCCAGGATTTGCTGTAAGTTCTTGTTTGTGCATTACAACACCTTGCAGTGGAGAAACCTTAATCTCTCTCTTGCCTTTATTATTAACCTCCTTAACCTGAGCTCATCAGTCACATCCTGTTGCTCTTTCTCTCCAACAACTCCAGATAAATAACCACATCTGTTGCACTTGTAGGAGAGAAGCAGCAGAAACTATTTTTAACAGAACGTTAAATGTATAAAATGCAAACTCATAATCAGCACCAATGGATAAAGTATCATCCCAAACGGCAAATGTACCTAGCACTCTGTTCTCAACCATCAGCATTTTACTTCATTGTCTGCTCAGTCACTCTATTTTGCTTTTCATTGGACGTTGGAAATAGGAATTGAACACCTATATTCTTTTCTTGATAGTCATATTCCAACAAGTTTCGATTAACCAGCAATTTTCAATTTTTGTAAAACCCCAAGGAGACCTACAAATATGTTTGACTTGGTCAATGTCCTACATGGAATCACCTTGCTATTTTGCTTACATTTCTTTCAAAGGACTAGAAATGAATGGGGTGCTTTGAAATGGTCACTTTTCAAACCGTTAATCTGTTCTTCAACATTTTCCTCCCCATAGCTGCAGATCTCAAATAATTTAAAACTGAATAATTTCCTCTTTAAAAAAAATAAATGAAAAGAAACTCTTTCCTCCATTAAAAAGTCTTCAGAGTTTCATTTTTATCTCAAAGTCTCAGCTTTTGCTTTTTGGCTTTAGGAACCCTTCAGAATTTAAATACTTTATTTGATTTATTTACAAAGGAGAAGAAAATGAAATTAGGTTTCAAGATGAAAATTGTAGGCAACCGTATCAGGAGGTAAATTCAAAGCCATACTGGGTAAGTGTATACTTCAATATAGAGACTTTGTTCTGCTTATTAAGGCAGAGAGAGATGGGGGGGGGGGGCTGTGTTGAGTAACTAATTTGTTTTTCCCCCCTTTTAGAATGCTATTTGACACACAAGTGGCTGTTGATCATGCAGCTTCAAATAAGAATGAAGACAAAGGAGAAATTTTGGTTGTGTAACCAGAAGAATAACTAGCAAACGATTTTGGGACTTCACTCTACATCAGTAGACTTCATGGCTTCAGAAGGTCCAGTTTGAATGATACTTTCTGAGCCGGGGGGGGGCACAGCTGGGGGGGGCACAGGATGCAGAACACAGCTGAATGTGTAGTCATGTAGTGCTGGAAGAGAGTTGATAAAACTTTATACCTGACCCTTGTTCTTTTCTTTTTCTGTGCTAAAGAGGCTATTTGTGGCAAAACCATCAACATTTCAATAGTAGTCTTCACTGGTTGAGAACCAAGGGCCAGTCTACCACACTACCCATGTTACATGGAGCTCACTTGCAACAGCATTCTTCTGATGTGTTTTTCATACCACTGCTGTAAATGTTTGGAGCAGCATATTGTCTATTCTTCCCAGGGCCAGCCTCTCCATGAGGCAAACGGAAGTCAGAAGATTTTTTTTTTTTGGGGGGGGGGTTCCCACCTCCATCCACCAGTCACCTCTACTGCTGCTTTTTCTCCTACTCCCTGGATTGGAAGGAGAGCAAGATTGGCAAAGGAAAGGAGGGATGAAGCAGAAGAGGAAGTGTGGAGGAGAGAAGAGTGGTGGACTAGAATATTCATGTGAGAGGATCAACGCTCTCAACCACACTTCCTCCTTTGCTCTTCTCTCCCCCTCCTTTTCCAAACCAGAGAGCAGGAGGAACAGAGGCTGGCACATTACCAGGGAAGAAGGGGCAGCACTGAGCATGCCATTCCGGGCACCATGAGCTCTTGGGCCAGCCTTGATTCTTCCAGATCATATAGAAAGTTTTCATCTCAGTGTTACACATTCCTAGAGGCAGTTGGTGCTGATGTGTGAACTCTACAAGATTTATTTATTTATTTATTTTTCACATTTTTATACCGCCCTTCCTCCAAGGAGCTCAGAGTGGTGTACATATTTCCTCCTCTCCTTTTTGTCCTCACAACAACCCTGTGAGGTAGGTGGGGCTGAGAGATAGTGACTGGCCCAAGGTCACCCAGGAAGCTTCGTGGCTGAGCGGGGATTTGAACCTGGATCTTCCAGGTCTAAGTCAGACTCCCAAACCACTACACCATCCTGGCTCTCAGATCTGGAACCACATGGTAAGATATCATCATAGCAGTAGTTCACCATGTCTTCCACTCATGGTATATGGGCATGAAGTAATACGGGAGGCCTTGAACTCATTTCTTTCTATCACACTGTAATACCAAGGAGGATGCAGAACATTACTAATACGAGAGATTTGCATAGTTGTTGTTTTCTTTCCCCCCCAATGAATCTTTGCCCAAGAGGATTGTACAAACTGAAGTTTATACAGCCCTGGTGTTCTGAAAGGCATACATATCCGATACAACCGGAGCAGCTGTAACCCTGGTAACTGAGATTAGGACAGGGTAATTCACAGTTATCTTAATTCCTCATTTTGGATTCAAAAACTGTGCCCTTCCGTAGCAACACAAACCTTTAGATTTATATACATTTGGTTAGTAGGTAGTTTATTTAATTGTTTCCCAACCTTCCTCCAAGGAACTCAATAGGGAAAGAAAAATAACTTATTTTATTTTTTGCATTTTTATTCATTATGTCTTCCATTCATTTAATTTTTCATTTCATTCTTATTTTAATTCATTTTCATTTCCCCATTCTTTTTTGTCTTAATTTAATTTTATTTTTCTTCCTTGTAACAGTAGCTCCTGGCAGGAACTCCACTGTGCAGCTATCACATGCAATGGCACATATAGCGTCCTTCAGGCAACCATTTTGATTATTCGTGCTGTTTGTATTCGTGCTGTTTGCCATATTTTCATGGCAGTGACTATTTTTTTAAGTCCACACTGTCCTGCAATGATAATGCATCCTTCCCAGAGCGTATAGATTATTAAAATGTCTGCCACAAGCAGGTAGCTTGTTGAAAAGTGGTATAATATTGTTGCTGTTGCTGTTGTTGCTGTTGCTACACTGGACAACAAATGTTAACAAAGCTCATGCCCCCAAGATTAAACTAGTCATTTCTTATAGATTTTGAGGTGCTGAACATGAATATGGCAATGAAAGTGCAAAATTGGCTACAGTTTGTAAGAGATCTGCAGTAGATAGTACCATAGAAGTACTGGTAAGCGCCCGGTGGCACTTACAGCACCTATGTACGCGATGCAAACTGCTTCTCCTAAACTAGAGCCAGTTGACAGATTTTATTGTCATTTTCATTTCATTTTCAGCACATTGAAATTAGCAAGGATTAGCTCATTCCATTTCATGCCAATTTCGTATTGTCTGGTGGTGCTGTTGTTATAAGTGCATTATTTTCAGAGTGAATAGAACCATACAAATGGGGCCTATTTGTATTTGCTTGCCTTTGTTCTGAAACGGAATGTGTGGGTCTATAATTCAGTAGCAGTTCTGCTTCATGAGAGTTCTGGAAGGTAGTGACTTGTCCAAATGAACCATCATACCTGAGGCCAGTTTAAGGCTGCATTTCCCAAATTCAGTACCAGTGCCACTATTCTACACCAGGGGTTCTCAACCTTTGGAGGCCTGGGTACCCCCTATCACGGTCCAATTTTCTGAAGTACCCCGTGCTAATTAACTGCTAATTAATTGGATTAATCAATTAATTAGTTAGGTAATTAATCATTAAATAAAAAGTACTAAAACAATTTTAAATGTGAAAAATGTCTTATTTAACTCTGTGTGTGTGTGTGTGTGTGTGTGTGGGTGTGTGTGGGTGTGTGTGTGTGTGTGTGTGTGTGAGAGAGAGAGAGAGAGAGAGAGAGAGAGAGAGAGTGAGTGAGTGAGTGAGTGACACATGCAAGAATCTCTTTTTTCTCCAAGTCACACTTCCCAAAATCAGCTCCTCCCGCCCCCACCCCACCAAAGTACATTTTCCAAAGTACAAAAATAAGCCCAAAACCAAAATCAGAGAGACAGAAGGGCTCTGAAAATAATTAAATTTTAAATCCATGTTAACTAACACTTAGCTGCTGATGGGGCAGATAAGGGGCAGGTCTTGGCGTACCCCCAGCAAGAGGTCCGCGTACCCCTAGGCGTACACGTACCACAGGTTGAGAACCTCTGTTCTACACTATGTCCAATGTGTCATAAGTTGGAGGGGGGCAATATGATGCAACACGAGGGGAATCACAGAGTATTATGGGTATGGAGGAAGGATGAATAGAATCTTTTATCATTCCCCCTTCACCTTCTCTTGTCTCTCCCCACTCCCTCCAGCGCAGCTTGTTCTTTCCCTTATCCCCACCTCCTTATGTACTCCCTCATCCGCAATCCCTGCCACTCCTCTCCATGACCCTCAGACATCTGCTGTGCCCTTGCTACTGCACACATTCTTTCACTGTCCATGCCTGCCTTTAAATCTCTTTCCTATAGTTTTTGTGCATCAGTGGTCAGCATATCCAGGTTCCTGCTGGGGTCCACACAACATTGTCCGTATGTGGCCAGATTTTCCCAGATTGCTGCTGCACGGTGCACCAGTTCTGTTTTTGACCCTCCTCTCAACTGACTGCTTGCTCAGTCACAGTGCCTGGAAGTTAAACTACTCGACTGTGCCGACTCTGAGATCATGGGCCGTGGCAGCCATATTGGCTGGCTGTACCTGTCTAGAGCACAGCAATACTAAAGAAGAGAATTAGATAGGGCAGAAAGTAGCTGTAAAATTCTGACTGCCTGGCCTGGTCCCTCTTTACAAGATCCCCAACAGTCTGAGGCCCCAAAAAATTCTGGAACCGATTGTACCCCAGACGTTATCACTTTAAAACGTATGTGCTACTTTTTTATACAGTTTTCTATTCCAGAAAACATTACGTTGAGGTCCACCCCCAATCCTGGTCTTCTAGATATATATATTATTGCCAGTGGCTACACATTTGCAGAATGTGTTTTAGTTTGTTCTGGTGAGTGAGTGAATAAATATTGTCATCGCTATCAATATGTTTCTTGTAGCATCGTCTGCTCACAACGTATGCTATACCACAGGCCTTGTTTTTGTTTGTTTTTAGATAAGGTTGTTTGCACTGTTTTTCTACCATATTTAACAGCTATTCACATCATTTTCCCCCTTCCCTCCAGTCCTGTCCTTGGTTTGGTGTCTGTCATTTAAAAATGAACTACTGTAATAGTGTATTGTGGTAATGGTTCAATTCCTATAAAGTATTTTTGCTAGCCGTTTCTTGATGGATTTAAAGTGTTGGCCTTCCTAAAGTGAGACTGGCTTATATGAAGCCATTAGTCAAAGCAGCTTTCCTAGGGAAGATTAGTACAGACCAGCAGGGTAGGAATTTAAATGCAGAAGTATCAACTACGAGAGCCACATTCTCCAGATTCAAATGCAATCTTCCGTCCTTCAGAGCCAGCTCAATGCTTTCTATTTTTTGGTCGTGAAAAATAATTCACTGGTTGTGAATTAGCAGGTTATTAGCAGGTCATGTTAGGGCTGTTCTGTACATCTATGTGCTCAGTACAGCCCTTGTCAGTCTGTACCCAAATACAGTTATTCACATGTTTCATTTAAGGAAGGCATAATCTGTATAATCAGATATAATCTATGAATGATTCTGTAAAAATGGACTCAGGTACAGGTATTCATAGGGAAATATATTAGGGGGGTACAGACATTCTGTGCCTGGGTATAGCATAACATGTGAAAAGCCTTGTTATCTCCTTCATGGTGTGCATGTTTGTATGGTATGGGAATGTTTACGCAAGAAGGAGTCATGTATCCAAAGTTACTGGATCAGCATGGGAAGAAACTGTGGTGAAGCACCTCCTGCAGTGCTGAGGGAATATACATCACTTTATAACATCCGGACTGAAGGAATGGATAAATATATCCTGTTCTCAGGCTATGTCTTTTACAGCCCAACCCTATGGTTTTCCCCACCATAATGTGCAGCCACACCCAGTAGCGTCGTTAGGGGGGGCAGTGGGCCCCAGGGCGGCGGGGTGCCACTTGGCGGGAGGTGTACTTGCCTCCGGATTCGACGCCGGTTCGCCCCCCTCTGCAGGTCTTGTCTTTTCCATCGCTCTGCTGGCCACGAGATTGGCGGTGTAGGGGTGTAGGAACCCATGGGGGTGTAGGAACACCACTGGCCACACCAAAACGGGTTTTTTTTTTAAAAAAAGCCCACACGTTTTAGTTTTCTTTATATTGTGGAAGTACAATTTTGATGGGTTTGTAGGCTTGCCACATCCAAACATTATCATTTTTTAAACAGCTATTCCCTTGCTAAAATGGGATGAGTGTCTAGAGCATATTGACCAGAGTATATTGATAGGATGAAAAGATAAAATCTGAACATAAGAAGAGCCCTGCTGGATCAGGCCAAAGCCCACCTAGTCCAGCTTCCTGTATCACACAGTGGCCTCACCAGATGCCTCAGGGAGCACACAAGACAACAAGAGACCTGTATCCTGTCGCCACTCCCTTCCTTGCACCTGGCACAAAGAAAACCTACTCCTACAACCAGGAGGTTGCTTATCCCCATCGTAGCTTGTAATCTGGAGTAACTGGGCCAAACACTGGCTACACCTGTCTGCTATTATTCATCTGTTCTAACTGGAAACAAGGAGTCCGCTAGAGTCAATGAAATGATAGCATTTTTACTTTTGTGGCTATAAATAGCTCTTTTCTAGCTTTTGCTAATGAAGAAGCCATCAAGTTGCTCTAAGAAATGTACACAAGGATCAACTCTGAACCATAACATTATACCCAGACTCTCTTTTCCACCTGCACTGCCTCACGTGGGAGGGGTGTTGACAATTTTTGGTGATTCCCCTTCCCGCACATAATACCTTGTTTCTATGTCCCCCCTGGCCTTCAAGAGAAGAAGTTTGGGGTGTGCAGGGGTCTGGAATAGGAAAAGGGGATTTTCAGACTAATGGGAGGTGTCCATTGCTACTTGCCATTGCAGTAGCACTCTGGTGGTGTTAGCAAGCCACAGGGAATGGAATGGCCGGGGGTGGTGGTGGTGTTCGTCTTCTCTTCATGCTATGTTCAGGCCAAAGTTTAACCCCCTAGGAAATGTGGTTTTCCCAAGTGCAACTGTGATGACACAAACCCTTGGGAAAACCACGTTCCCCTGGGGTTACTTTGGTATTGGGAAGCGAAAGAGACTTCCCTTGCTTCCTCCCCCCCCGACGTCTCCCCTGGGTACATTGAGTTGGAGTCAGGGTTTAGGAGATCATGGGGAGGCTTGTCAGTGGGAGGGGGGCAGGATGGGAAATACTACCTGAGGCATCTGGTGGGGCCACTGTGTGATTCAGGAAGCTGGACTAGATGGGCTTTTGGCCTGATCCAGCAGGGCTCTTCTTATGTTCTTATGTACCTGGTTCAGATTAAAATCTGAAGTCAAGAAGAATCTAGAGATCCCAATACTCACACTGTAGTTGAAATACAGTATTATGAGCTTCCTGGAATGTTTAACACTGATGCAAACCAATACGAAACAAAACCCTCTCTCTCTCTCTCTCTCTCTCTCTCTCTCTCTCTCTCTCTCTCTCTCTCTCCCCGTAACTGAGGCAGAAATGGATAGTCTCTAACCTATAAGCAAAGGACCCATTATCTTTACTCGGAGAGTTAAAGCACCACATTTAAACATGTGTTGGGAAATCATTCACAGTCAAAAACATGTGCTCTCAGAACATCCTGCTGTCGTCAGTCTGATAAAACCGAAGGGCAGGAAAATGAGAAGAAAAACAATAGCTATTTTTCGGGGGGGGGGGCAGAATGCAGTCAAAAACAATCCAATTACCGGTATGTCTGTTTGCAAATGTGCATTGAAATGTGTAGAGACCCAATGGGAAAGAAAAGTACGTGTAACACACACACACACACACACACACACACACACACACACACACACACAGGCTACAGAAGTATGTGTAAACACACACAGGCACAAACAATTTATTCTCAAATTTCATTGTTACCACCCACCCAGAATATATACGAGCACACTATAAGCATAAAGCGTGTGTGGGGTTGGCACAGTTGTATAACTGTATTTATCTATTCCTTCCGCATACTGCTTTTGGAGCAGGCAGTTAATCATACGCACTTTCGGTCTTTCCATCCTATATTAGCCATTGTGCAATTTTCAGGTTTTTGTTTCCTGAAAATAGACGTTCTGTTTTATAGAAGAAAATAACAGGAGGAACTATTAAAAATTCATAGCAACTGCTTGATTCCTACAGTAGACTCCCTCGCCTGTCTGGATTGCAGGAGAATGAAGATGAGATGTGGGTGCGAATAAAGCCTTAGGGCTCTTTGGATTCCCCACTGAGACACCTAAGGCTTTGCGAGGACTTGCTGAAATTCAGAGATTGTATTCAGTGAGATTAGAAACAGGGAAACATTTGGTGATAAAGCAGGGAATATTGGCCAGCATCTCATCTGTTACCCTGTTTTCTATTTCTGGCTCAGTGTTCCAGCTGCAGCTTAATGTAGCAGTACAGCACGTGGATTGGGAAAGAACCACAGAACAAATATAAGGGCTCAGTTCAGTGGTTGGTTTTTTGAAGTGAAAGTTCTAATATGGCAAAACAATAAATGCAGTACATTGCACACATTTAGTTTTTCTCTTTGACTATTAAAGAAGTGACAATAGCCCTGTGCAGATGTTCTAGGTCCATGGAGAGGGAATGAGTAATGGGTACCTCCAGCTAGTCCTGCCCCCCACCGATGATTGCCTTTGCCAAAGGCGGAATGTGGGGTGGGTGAACAGATAGGGTTAACCATTGCATCATCTGCAGGGCCAGCTGGAAGAACCCATCATACATTCCCACTCCAATGTATCATGGGAGAAGACACTTGTACACTTGAGTAATAATTCTATATTTATAGGTACAGATTTCCCTCCCCTAGTTAGACTTCAGTTCAGAGATGAAATGAGTAGCAACAAGGGGAAGGGTCATTTCAAGGAACCACATTTCAATGCAGAAGAGTGGAAAAATGAGTTCTAATGCCTCAAATCTTACCCCAGGCAATTAATAACAAAATAACATGTTATTATTGCTTGTTTTATTAGCAGATATTCCTAGATGGTGGTTTTTTTTTTTTTTTTTTTTTTGCAAAATTTCATCATTACCTCTTGATAAACTGAGGGAATCACTATGGGTATAAGGATTAGGGCAGTATAAGGGAGTGCTTTTTCTCCTCACATTCTCCTCAGTAAAGCTGCCTCAGCCGACCTCCCCTTCGCCTCAGAGATGGAGACGGCTTGAGTTTTGGCGCAGGTCTTTGGCCAGCGCAGGGGCACTTCTGTAACCCTCGGTCACCTGGTGGGTGGAGGAGCAGAGGCTGCAAACCAGCAGCACAAGGAGTTTGGCAGCGCATGACAGAAAAGAGCGCCAACGCCTGCCATCTCATGTACTCACTTTCCACTGCCTCAGCCGACCTCCCCTTCGCCTCAGAGACAAAGATGGCTTGAGTTTTTGGCGCAGGTATTTTGCCATCACAGGGACCCTTCTGTAACCCTCGCTCACCTGATGGATGAGAAGGCATTAAGTGAGATTGCGTTCTGTCATCGCAATATGAACTCCTGACTTACCGGTAGTTTCTGACTGAATCCATTTCAGCTAAATCAAGCTCTTTTTCAAAAGTCAAATGCATATGGACTTCAACAAGGATTCAATTTCCTCAAGCTAAGAATGAATAAAGACCTCAGAAACTTGGGACTTCAGAACTTGTAAAGGCAGAATTTTTGAGCTTTCTCCCATCCAACAGTATAATTTATGAGCCTTCCAAATTGAACAGTATGCCCTTGGGCAGAACTAATCGAGCCCAGTTTTAAAACGTAACACGAAAAACAAATAAAGTACAGATTAGGTACTTTTTCTTTAGATCTTCAATAAGAGAAGTTGGGTATAGGGGAAGGGCTATAGTTCAAGGCAAGATCATCTGCTTTGCATGTAGAAGTTCTTCGATTTAATCCCTGACATCTCTAATAGGCAAAGACCTTTGCCTGAAACCCTGACAGCCACTGCCAGTCTCGACAGTACTGAACTGCATGGATTAATACTCAACTAAATATCAGGCAGCTTCATGATAATTGGTTCTCTTTTTTCAGAAGTATTCTTTCATTTAAATATCATCTATTAATTAAACTGATAGGAAAAAATAGGACATAGACCTTAAAATATGGGCTTGAATGAGTTAAACCATCTCAGCAGCTTAACCTGTAAGTCTGTGCGTTTCTTTGCCGGGCCCTGGGGGAGGAGAAATCTAAGTCGAGGGCGGCTGTCCAAGAACGATTCCACACCCCCTGTGGGGGATATGGAAGCCCCCAGGGCCTCTGCGAGGAATTTTATCAAGGGGTACAAAGTTTCTTTGGGGCCCCTTCTCAAAGGGGGAGAGGGCAAAAGGGGCCAGTGGTTGGGCAGCAACAGCATGAAAAGTCTCCGGGGCCCAGGTCTACCACGCTTCCCGATGCAGCCTCCCGGTTGGCCCGGCCTCTGTCTTTCACTCTCCATGAGGGCAGCTGTCATTCCAGGAAATTTCTGGGGCTCCTCCCTTGGCTCCCAGGCCCCCTTTTTGACCCTGGGCCTGGGTACAATTTACCCCTTTTACCCCTCCTCTCATGGGCCCTGGAAGACCCCATGGAGACGACAGCATGTTATTAAAGCTTTTAACTGAAACAACAATACCATCAAAACTGTTGAAACAAATTAATGAATGTAGTTATTGCTACAAAAATAGTAGAATATAAACTTTAATCTTGATGAATGGGAAGAAAATACTAATCAATTCAGAAATGATGCAAACAGGAAACTATTGAAAAACGTTTTTTGGCCAAATGCTCCAGTCTATCATTGAAGATGGATGAGAAGCATCACAATGCTCACCTGTGCCCATTGAACTCTCTAATCCCCTTTTGATGCAGATAAGGGTACATCATCATCTGGAACTGCAAGTGGTTCCATGTGAATACACCTGGTTTAGACACAAAGACCTTGCAATGTAGAACTTTCAGATCCAAGTAGCAAGTGAATTAAAAAAAAAGTAAAGGAGAGTTTTAAAAAGTGCTATCTTTATTATTAAAAGAAGTATTTCAATATGAAGGGAAGGGGCTGTGGCTTAATGGAAGAGCCTCTGATTTGCATGCAAAAGGTGCTGGGTTCAAACTACAGCATCCCCAAGCAGTGCGTAGAAAAAAATCTGTCTGAAACCTTGGAGAGCTGCAGCTAGTATGTATCAATAATAAAGAATTAGGCAGAACAATGATCTGACAGTATAAGGCACCTTCCTATGTTACTAATACAACAATCACAGTGGGGTCTTTTTCTTCAAAAGATGAATGGGTGAATACCCAGATACATACTGTTCAGATATTTTCAGTGAATTCAAAACAATGGCCCTCCCCTTTTTAAATTACAAGTGGTGGATTTTTTTTTACAATAAACCTTATGAAGACAACCTAGCTAGAAGAGAAGTGCAGCAAAGGAATAAAGAGCCTGTGGATATCATAAAACCTTCTTTGTTGCAGATACATGTGTAAAGGTTTGTCAGGCATCTGCCAAGAGGTTTCAAGTCTCCATATTGTCATAGTTTTCAGCTTGAAAGATGTGTTTTTTCCCCCCACGTAGGATATCATTCAGAAATGTGATGCTACACATGCAGTCCAAAGTGCTACAATCTATTCTATCACGTCCTAATTCTTCCACTTTATTCCCATCACATTCTGCTGAATGTGGAGACCAGGTCTAGTGTAATATGTAGAATCTTGCAAGGCTGTTAATCTATTTGGGAAGCATCCAGTTGTGTCACTAGCAAGCGATGTGTGTGTGTGGGGGGGTGTCGATGACACATTTTGCATCATCGCCCCACCCTCTCCACTCCCAGAAGGCTTCATTTGAAGCCTTTTAGAACATGGGGTGGGTGGGAGGGCCTGGAAAACGCACCAGTTTTGGCGCATTTCAGCTCCACGGCTGCAGCAAACAAGCAGCCGCAAAGTGAAAAAATCCCACCACATCTCCTCCTCGTGAGGAGACCGCCGTTGTCACCCAGGGGCATTGCATCCCCCATCCCCCTAGCAATGCCACAGAAAGCATCGCTATGCATTTCATTTCTCTTCTCTTCATCTCCCTGTGGAATTCGTTCTTAAAGTTTATTGATCGCTTCTTGTAAGAACAACCTTTTGTTGTTGTTTCCTCTGCTATGTTTATGGTCATAGGTCTGTTAAGGAACATCAGGGGTGGCTCAGCCACAAGGCTAACTGAAATGGCTACTTCAAGCAGCAGGCTGAGGGAGGTGGCAAACTTGTGGGAGTGCACCTGCACCCCACACCCTCCCGCTATTTCCACCAGTCCAACACCTGCCAGGCCACTCCACCCAACAGCTCTCCCATCCAGGAATAGTGCACAAGAAGAGAAGGGGCACATGGTTTACCTCCTCCTCCTTCAGCAGTGCTGCGTTGGTTGCCACCTCTGTTACCTCCAGACCACGGCCACCTCCAGCATCTTCTTTCTTCTTCCACTGCTTCTTGCAAACTGGCTGGATGGGTTCAGTTTTCACAATGTAACAACGAGACGTTGAGGTGACAGCAGGACAGGCGATGGAGAAGTGCATGAGCAGGTGGGCTGAGGAATGTGGTGCTGCTTCGAGTGCAAGATCAACTTTGGCCAGGTCTGAGGAAAATCTTCAATATCCAGGCAAATGGTCCTATGAATATAATTTGCTCAGAGAAAGATGTTTTGTCACCTGGGGGCAACTATTAAAGGAAGGCATAAAATGATGAATAATTTTTAATATGAATTATCCTGTTAGTTCTCAGAAGGCAAGCAGGGTCAAAGTGGTGAGATAATATTTTGGGGCAAAGTGCCTGAGAACACTTTTTAGTAGGGAACAGCATGATTAAGCCAACTGCTATTTTCTGTGAGTCAGGAATGAACCAATGACTCAACATAATGTTAGCTGGGAGCACTATAATGCTTGACCTGACTAAATTGAAAGTAATGAACTATAACTTCATTATGAGCCTGAGTACATTGGAAGGATACTGTCATTTTTTTTTTATTTTTTGCGGTCTCTCTTTCTGTTCAAAAACTTCTACTGTGCTGCTGCAATGTTATACAATACATACAAAAAAAATCTGGTAACATGTTTCCTAAGCACCACTTAGTCATGCTTAAAAAAAAACTGCAATCAAAATCACATCGCAACATAAATACAGAAAATCTCTACTGCCTTTTTTAACATCTTGCTGGTACGGGTTGGGTGCTGCTGTTTTTATGATCTTGTTTTAAATGTAATCTTTTTTAAATCAATTTTTAGATGTTTTTATTAGTTTTGTTAATTATTTTTTACTGTTTTAAAATGTGATTACGTTCTGTATTGTATTGTATTTTTTATGTTGTAAGCCGCCTTGGGTCCTTTCGGGGAGAAAGGCGGGTAAAAATACTGTAAATAAATAAATTATCATAATTGGGCTATCTCTGAATGATAAGCTCAGTCACATAGCATGTGCTTGCACACTAATCCCTGGCATCTCCAGGTAGGGCTAAGAAAAGACTCTTGAAAACCTGCCGCCAGTCAGTGTAAAGACAACTGACTTAAATGGACCAATAGCATGACTTCCTGTATGATAAGGCAACTTCCTGTACTCACAGCTAGGTGTGGCATCGGAGCTGGTCAGTCTGAGCTATGACCAAGCTCAGCACGGGTCGGGTGGCAGCAGTAGCACTCCTGGCACTATTCATTGGTGAATTGTTCTTTGTACATTTCTGTTTTGTACCAATGCCATACACTGCAAAAGAATCTCAGTGATTGGTTTTAAAGTGTTTTTAAAAATTTCACCGTGCCTGTCAAAGCATTCCTTCTGAAAACTGAGGCAGATAATTAAATAATACCAAAGAATACAGTATAATGGAAACACAGATTTTGAATACTGAGTCACCACCACCCAATCCTACCCCCCCCCCGAATGTGCTACCGGAACCCACACAGTGTCAGTTGCAGCATTGCAAAATGCAACATGCTGTAGTGCGCTGCCGGTTCACTTTTATTTTATTTAGCAAAAAGTTTCATATGTGAACTCAAGGCACTTTTCCTTTCCTTTAACCAACTGTCTGTACAGCTTAGTGAGATATTACATGTGTTGATGACTGTTTTTGCTGGTTGACAAACCATGCAGTGGTGATTTCTGAAAAAAACAACAACAGCAGCCTAATAAATTAAGAAGTAACAAATGGACTTTTGCTTCTTTGAAGTTATTTTCCACAATGTATCTTCTGAAGTATATATTATTAGACTCTCCTAATGCAAAACTACTGACGGAAACTAATCTCCCTAATGAGGTTCATTTGTTCTTTGACAAAGCAATAAATAGTTTCCTCAAGAAAAAATTAACTAATAGCATTGCTGCTGTCTTATAATTAATTTTCTCCCCCAATCCTGGCTAACATGAAAACAAACAGTAAATTTTTCATTTGTTCATCTCTTTACAACAACTGTTTAGCACAGATATGTTTGATTAATGGATTTAATTTGTTCTTTTCTTCTGTAGTCAGTTTTTATATTACATCCGTTATCAGAGGAGACGACAATAATGTGGGCACTCTCATTGGACTGTATTCCATCAGTGTCAAAGCTGCCTACTTTGCTCTGGGCCTGCTTCTTTAACCTTTGCAGGTCTGTGGAATCTTTCATCAATCTGTGTTACAGTCACCTTGGGAAGAAACGGCAAAAGCACTCAGTCAGCACTTAGAGCTAGTGAAGTGTGTCATTATTTCTAAGAAAATGCTGGGAGTGGGACACCTTTCATTACCACCAGGAACATAATTTGGGAGATCAGCAAGCCAACCTGTGAAAAAGAAGAAAGCTATATGGGACTCATCCAGTCATTAGTGGAGTTTTGTACCAGATCATACAAATAGACAGTAAAAGTATTCCTTGCTATTGCACTCTCACAACATTTTCCGCAGTGTACTTTGGAATTCCAAAATTTCAGGAACATGTCAGTTATTATCATGCGAAACTGGGTGAGGGGGGGAACCAGGGTGGGGAGGCTGCGGGAGGGGGTGGATCTGGCAGTGATAGTGTGCATTAGATCCTATCCTTGCTTTTAGCAGCCCCCCCAACTGTTCTCCTCAGACTTACACCAGCTACAGATCTGGCACAGGTCTGAGGAGACCCCTAATTCCGCTTTCCTCTCCGAAGCCTCCCAATCCGCCCCCACAGGATACAGTGTGTTCATTTTTCACACAGCTGCATCGGAGGGGGGGAGAGAGAGGAAGGAAGGGCCCTTAGTCAGTGTCTGAGAGTTTCTGTTCTAACCTCTGTTGGAAGCTCTTTTGTCATGTTTCTCTACTTTTACTATATGATGACATTTGTTCTGTCTGTTCCTCCGTACACATTTAACCCTGCTAACTGGGCAGAGAGAAGCTTTTTAAGTGAGGGCTCTATTTAGCAAGGGAATAACAACTCTCCTTATTTGTCCCTGCAAGAAGCCTTCACATTGGCTGTTTGCTGTTGTATCCCTTGTGTCTTTGTGAACCCCCCTTGGAAGAGGGAATAATCTTCTTATTCCTTTCCTATGTAAGCTACTTTGAGAACTTTTTTTTCTGTGTTAAAAAGTGGTATATATATATATATATATATATATATATATATATATATATATATATATATATATATATATATATATATATATATATATATATATATATTCCAAACAATATATAAATATATAAATAAATATTCCAAACAAATAGTCATGTTGATGGAGTCATTTTACAGCTAGATTTCATGTTTGGAGTGTCACTTTAAACAACATTGCCGGGATCTTCCCTTTCTTGTAAAGGCTACGACTATGATTGAGCAGTTTCATCATGAGCACAGAAGTCTATGCATAAAAGGATTTTCCTATTCTATTCATTGAGCATAATTCTCATGTACACAGTGCAGAATGCTTATGCATGATTCTGTTCATGAAATACAGAGTGTCGACATCTTATATTGCTATCACTTGATTCCTCCAACAAAGACTTTACTTAGTATAATATACATTACAAGTAAATTAATTGCATTGAATACAGTGAGACTTATTTCTGAGAAAACATGCTTAGAATTGCACATTAAGGCTGCAATGCTATGCCCTCTTGTATAGAAGTAAGTCCCATCAAATGCTGTAAGACATTCATCATCATAGGACTGAGTTGTTAGAATACGTTAAAATGTACTGTAAATATAATAAATTGTGTTTTTTAAAAAAAATAAAATCTCCTAAACTCAAATTCAGAAGCTACAGCATTAATTTGGCTACACTGCATTGCCAAATGGCACAATATTTTCTCTCTTTATAATGATTTTATTCTAAGTTTATTATTTTTCCGAGTCAACCAGAGGTTCCGAAAGCTGCCCTTAAGGAGGTTATTTCTCCTGACCAACAGGTAGTCATTTGAGCTGAAATGACCTGTAGCATTTGCTTTGAAGTGGTTTCTGCCATGTGGCATTTGCCTGTTGTGCTTGCTGTGACTACTTGAAATATCAACCCAGCTTTTGTCAGGACAACTGTCGAGATCAAGGAGGAGCCTTAGGGGTCTATGTGCTTTTGTGTTTGTATTTTAGATTTCAGTGGAGTTGGCTGAAGACTATTTTGGCTAAAACACAAGACCTTGGAATTTGGATTTCTAACTTGCATAAGCTGATCAGCTTCAACCAAACCTGAGGCCAGGGCCTCTACCTATTGAGAAATCCTATTAAACAATAGACTCTATTGTTCCATTCAGAGCGGACACTCTAGATAGTAACTAACAACCCAATCCTAACCAGGCTTTAGAACAGCGGAACAAAGGTTCCAATGTTGTTAATGGTTATATGGCAGCATGTGCAGAATGTTGGCATATAACCAATGTAAATGGTTATATATGGCAGGTTCCAGAATGTTGGCGGCCATTCCAGAACCCCTGCTGTAAATGGCGACAGTGTCGGAGGCCTGCTGCCTCTGCCAGCTACCAGCAGGAGGACAGGTAAGCTGGCATGGGGGTGGGAGGAATGGGTGGGGAGGGGAGGAACATGGGAGTGTCT
Organism: Plestiodon gilberti rubricaudatus; assembly: GCA_026170595.1. Classification (NCBI taxonomy): domain Eukaryota; kingdom Metazoa; phylum Chordata; class Lepidosauria; order Squamata; family Scincidae; genus Plestiodon; species Plestiodon gilberti. The sequence goes on along the minus strand of JANXHW010000003.1, from coordinate 185,034,051 downwards.
GGGCAGGGAGGGGGTGGGCAGGAGGCAGAATGGAGGAGGGAGGGTGGATCCCTGAGGCATCGGCCTGTGCCAGGATCCTTTCCCTGTTCCTCTCCCCTCACCATTATTCTCTTCAGACTTGCACCATCAAAATAGCTGGCACAGATCCCAGGAAACCTATTGGGGCAGCAGAGGCTTGCTCCAGGATAAGGGAACAAAAGTTTCCTCACCCTGAGGAGGCCTCAAGGACTGCCCCCCCTCCTGTAGGATGCAGCGTGTGCTCCATTGGCATGGATGCAGCTGCGGTGTGTGTGTGTGTGTGTGTTTGTGTATTAGGATAGGAGAAGTAAATTTGCAGTGCTTCTAGAGATGGAAGAAATATTAGTGGAAAGAAAAAACAGACTATTGCTCTTGGGTGCAATTGCAGCCACTTAATGGGAAGTATTGATGCTTTTCAGGGTTATGGGATAATATATATTAATGCTCTTCAAGCATGCGGGGTAATTACGTTTAATTTATTTATTTATTTTACATTAAAGGAGAATATTTGAAGTCATTTAATGGATCAGGTGTCCTTAGCTATCATATGTCAACCCTCAGCCTCTTGCCAAACTGTAAAAGGATGAGAATTCCATGTTGGGAATCATATGAAGGGAATTTATATATGAGTAAGAAAACAGTGGTTTTGCTTTTCCAGCCTAAAGTCAAAGAACATACAAAGTCACTTGAAAGATCCTCTCTGTCTAATTTCCTCTGTTTCCATGCATCAGAAGTAGATTACAATTTTGAGGTGTATGTTACCATTACTCACAGGGCTTATCTGTAAATGAAATTCAGGAACATGACATGAACATAAAGTCCTGCCAGGGGAACCTGAGACACAGCTAATCTTCCTCATATCACCATTGCTGTCAGTGCTTCCATTCATAAGAGAAGGATTGCACTGCCTTGAAGATGTATTATGATTATTCTGCTCTCATTGAAACCAATGGAAAAAAATATCTGTGCTTTTTTTTTTGCTTTTTATAAGTCACTAGGGTGCCTAATGTACTTTTTTAAAAAAACGAATTTCTCTTTTAATTTAAAAGAAAATACAAAGCAGTTTGCTTTTCATTAAATTCCATTTTAGAAAAACACACCCAAAGCTCCATACATACATGGAGCACCACAACAGTAGGTTGTCTCTGCTCACTTCATTATGGGGCGCATGTCACATAATGCACATATGAGGCAGTCCCCATTTTGAAACTGCTCCCACTGGTGCATCTATCAGACTCCCCACAGTGCATACCAGAGCCATTACAAAAGCATGGTAGAATTATTAATGGAATTATGTCATTAATAGATACGTCTTTTCCAGTGGCTTTTGCTGGTGTCTCTTCTGTATTCTTTTTTTTTTAAGATTGTGAGTCCTGTGGAGACAGGAAACCATTGAACTACTCTTGTTGAAAACAGTATATAAATATTATTATTATTATTATTAATAATAATAATAATAATAATAATAGTAGTAGTAGTAGTAGTAGTAGTAGTAGTAGTAGTAGTAGTAGTAGTAATAAGGTGGTCCTATTAATACTAAATAATAGCTTGTCTCATGTGATTTGTGGGGGGTGCTTGAGCAAAATAAGAATTGCTATTATATATAGAGGAGCAATTACTGAAATAGCCTAGTTTGGAAACATTTCTTTGGAGCTCTAGTCATGGGTATGACAACGTTCTGGAGCATGCAGAACTTGGTCCTACAGTGCTCTTGGGCATGGTACATCGCCCATTCTCTCTAACAGGAGCCAACTGCAACTTTGATTATACATACTACTAGCATTTAAGTCCATGATGTTTTGACTAATGAGCTTCAGACTTCTTCCACTCCCACAGGATGCCCCCCACAGGGCTGCAATTTTACAATTCATTGGTGTAAGAAGAAATGCAAGAACAAGCCCAAACACAATGTTTCTAACTGGGGCAATCTTTTTGCAACTGTACAAAAGACAGTTTTGTAGCAGAAGCACAATGCTAGCCCACAATGCACAATGCAGAAGCACAATGCTAGTCCAAACGTTTGCATGTATGTAAAATGCTGGCCATCTAGTTAGCTTTGTGTTGGTTTTACCACTTGAATCGTTTTGATGTGAAGGTGTTATGACATAAGTGACTATTCCACATGCATTTGGATTTGTATAACATGTTCAGTTCCTACCAAAACCTGTCATGATATAAAGCGTTTAACTAAATCTAGTATTTGAATTTGACCCTGAATTTTTATTTAATTAAAAAAAATGAGTATCCATGGTCTTTTTGTCTGTGCTGCCTTTGCAGATAATTTAGGTACATTTGCTAAAGCAAAGATGTTCCCTTAACTTTGCTGTCTTTATGCCCAAAACGCCAGCCTCACACCATTAATAACAGAATCCTCCTTACGAGCTTATCAATTCACTTCTACACCAGCCATCCTTGTCAGCACACCAACATTGTAGCGTCTTCCAGAATGAAACAGTGTCATTCATCTTGAGTGGGCTTTCTGCCGTTTCTCTAAATTGTCTCTAATTTCCAGAGTTTTAATGAACAACGAATTGGCCAGAGTTTTAATGAACAACGAATTGTTTCCTTCTCTTTACCCATTCTTAGGAAATCTCTACAGGCTTCCCAGTTTGACAAGTTGTATTAATTGTTTACCTGGTCTTTCATTGAGTTGCCTCAAGGCTTGTTAGCTTCTCTTCTGCTGAGCAGCTTTGGCTGGATGGTGGATTATAGTTGGAAAAGATGTGTGTGTGTGTGTGTTTTAAATTCCAGGCTATTTATGTTTTTCTGTTTCATTGCTTCCATTTCTATGCCTTGAAAATAAGGAAGGCTTTTTAAAAGTACCTAAGGGGTTTAAGAGCACAAATCATACTGAGTCTCAGGGAGATTTTCTTTCCTAAATTCCCTAGGCACATTTGAAAATCTCCAACTATGTGGAATCCTTGATGGGTTTAAAGCTTAGCTGAATTTTAGCCCTTGCACTCTTCGTACAATATTTTTCTAAACTCTCTCTCTCTCTCTCTCTCTCTCTCTCTCTCTCTCTCTCTCTCTCTCTCTCTCTCTCTCTCTTTCTCTCTCTCGTCAAAGAAAGTTATTTGAAGACTAACAGCCCAATCCTACTGGGCTGTTATGGTGGCGGATTTCACAATCCGGTGCCACAAACGCTGCATCACTGTTGTGAGCTTCAGAGCCACTGGCACAAATGGCCAGATGGTCCATACACACAGCAGTGTCTTCCAGACACTAGACTTCCGGCTAGGAGGACATGGCTGGCTGACAACTCCGCCAATCGCTCTGTATTGACGGAGTACATCTGATGGACTTAATTACTCTACCCCTGGATTAAAAGGGAGTACGAAGAGATAAACCACATTTCTTTCAATCGCCCTCATTCTGACACTTCAAGGCAAAGGCTCTGAAGTTTTGGGTTGTCGGTGAGGAAGAATTGGACTACCATCGAAGCTCCGTCCGCAGATGAAGCGTAAGCCAAGCCACCTCCCACATGCTTTGCTTTACTTAGGCAAGAGGCGTAGAAATGATTTATGAGTTGGAGAAATTAGCCGAGATAAAGGTTAACGCTAAAAATAATACGTTTCGATAAGGCGAACTGAACATCCGAAACTGAAAGTTGGAAAGACGAAGTTAAAGTTACAATAGTGAGAAGAGAGATTGGCATCTGGTGAAAAAATTGCAACATGACTACAATATTGTCTTGCTTTAAGAAATGGGAACAGAGATTCGATGTAAAGATGACAATTTTGGAGGAAAATCTTCAGAATATGATTGCAGAACTGAAACAAGCAGGGAAGGAAAAGGATGAAAAGGATGAATTAAAAGACTCTACGTCGGCCTCCCTTGATACCAATAAAGAGAAAATTGTCTTTCGGGAGAGGAATATAGAAGACGTGAATGATTCTGTGGAAAAGATTGCAAAGTGGATACAATTTAAAAAACAAGGGACTTTTGGGAAAGATTCAAAGATGAAGAAGAGGAAGGAGAGGAAGAAGAAGAAGAGGAAGAGGAAGAAGAAGAGGAAGAAGAGGAAGGAGGAAGGGGAGGGATGGAAGGGGTAATGGCAAAGTGTCAAAAATGTTTTATTATTAAGAAACAAATAGATATGACTTGTTTTTAAGAAACTTATATTAAGAGTGATGGAAAATTTTTGATGATGAATTAACAAATTTGAAGACAAAAATGGGGTGACTTAATAAATTTAAAAATTTGAAGTGGAAGTTAAGATTTTTAGATGATAAAGGAAAGATTAGTTAACCCTTTTGTGAATAAAAGAAAAATAATGTTTTATTATTTGAAAAGACTTAAGTAAGATGTGATTTGTTTTTAAGAATTTTATATAAAAAGGGGATATAGATTTTTTTTAAAAAAGAAACATTTGAAGGTTTTTATTTTAACACATTTGGAGAAAAATGGGGTGGCTTTATATATTAAAATATTTGAAGTGGGAATTAAGATTTTTGGATGATAAAAGAAAAGTTAGTTAATCTTTTTATGAATATTTGGATACCACTTATAGATTCTTTAAGAGAGAGAGAGAGAGAGAAGGAGTGATGAAGTGTGAATTTAATGAATAGTATATTAGAGATATAGGCTTAGTTAGATATTAGAAGTAGAAAATAGATAATAGTATACAAGTAGGATTTACTGCTTCGCGCTTGCTGTAATCTTTCGTAGTATGTTGTATTGTTTTGTTTTGTTTTTGTTTTGTAGTCTATTAATAAAAATTAAATATATTAAAAAAGCAGTGTCTTCCAGACACTGGAAGCAGGTGAGGTGGGTCATGAAGCAGCGGGAGTGGGTCATGGATAGTTTGGAGGAGGTTTCAGGTGGCGAGCAGGAGGAGAATCTTGGTGGCAGCAGCGCATGCCAAGATTCTATCCCTCCCTTCCCAGTCCAGACTCACTTCCAGTATCCTTGGTCTTATGCCAGAAAAAAGCTGGTGTAGGTCTGAGGAGACCCATTGGAGACCAGGTGGCATCAGAGAGGTAAGTAAAAATGTTTTTTTTCTTACCTCTCCTGGGGTATCTGGTCCCCCCCTAACATAAAGCAAGTGCTCTGTTGGTGACTCTGCATGCTCTGGGCTGGCAGGGGAAAGGATTAGCCATAGGTCCCATTGAATTGATGGAACTTAAATTAGTCAAAACTAACTGTGGGCGCAATCCTGTAAAAAAAAGTCTGGCGAAGGAACGAGTGTTCCGTTGCCGGAAGATGTCGCGAACATACCAGCATGTTCGCGACGACTCAGGAGTAAGGGAGGCTGGCGTAAGGCCACCCTCCCTCACTTTGGCGCCAGATCTCCAAGCGGATGGAGGTGGAAGGTAAGCACTCCCTCGCCCGCCGCGTGGGTGGTCTTGCTGGGCGAGGGAGGGAGGCCATTGGCCTAGCCGGCCCGGGAGGGGCGGGGGATGGTGTCAGCCATATCCCTGTCCCTGTCTGACCGGCTATGCCGTTACACGGCCACCTCTACTTCTGCCAGCTACTTAGCTGGTGGATATCCGAGGAGGCCGATAGGGCCGGGCTGGGTTTACACTCGGAGAAGGGGACGAGTGTCCCCTTCCCTGAGTAGACCTCCGGCCCGACGGTTGACAGGCAACCCATGCACAGGATCCGGCGGGTGGTCCTGGGCCGCTGGCTGGATCCTTCGTCAGGATTGCGCTGTTATTGATTTTATTGGTGCTGATTAATTTATTAATAACCTTCTTTGGATACAGCCCAATGTGTATACACGCACAGTATACATAAATGGAGAATGGATGGATGGATGCTAAAAAGGCAACCCACTAGATCAAGAGCATTGAACTCATAGACTTGTTTAATTCAATGACTGTCTTTGAAGGACATGTGGCAAGATTTGTCCTTGAAAAATAAACCCTTTTCCCTTGCCTCAAGTTGATTCGCAGTTGCATATATAACATGTGGTGATGATATGAACATGTGAACTGCAACCATTGAAATGTATTCTGTCTGAAGTGATTTCACATCTTGAAGTTGTCACTTGATGTTGTAATTGGACATGTTTGTGTGAACTCAGTGTGACAGATGCTTCAAAGTAAGATGACTAATTGTTTAGAAGAGTAGACTAATTCTACAGAACACTGGTAGTTGGTGACCTCAAATTTTGCAGATAAACAACAAGCAGAGACCGTTTTGCCTGATGGCTAGGCTGAATTCTCAATTTATGAGAGTATGTACCCTCCGAAGCAATCCTGCTTTCCTATCACCAAACTCTGCTGTCCATCTCACTTTCTACCCAGCTCATGGGCTGGCCAGGACTTCCTGGCACATGAAGCAGTGTGCCAAATGCTATCCTACTTATACAGTAGTACAGCAATCAACACTACTGCTTCTCTTCCTCATTTCACTTCCTATACATGAAAAGTAACAGAGGTGCCCTAGGGCCCAATCCTATCCTACTTTCCACTGCCAGTGCATGCCCAAGGTAAGGAAACAAACATTCCCTTACTTTGAAGAGGCCTCTGTGACTGCCCACCACCACCACAGGATGCAGTGCATGCCCTGTTGGCAAGGCTGCATCAGCGCTGGAAAGTTGGATAGAATTGGGCCCGTAGTCTGCCACTCTCCTTTGTCACACTTTCTCTCTCTCTCTCTCTCTCTCTCTCTCTCTCTCTCTCTCTCTCTCTCTCACACACACACACACACACACACACACACACACACACACACACACACACACACACCCCGAACAAACAAACACAAAAACACCTGCTCATAGTACAGCACACCTGAATGTGTGGGGCTGCTACAACATTAATTGAAACTGAGAATGTGTGGGGACCAAAGAACAGGATCTATATGTGTCGCAATAAGCAGACAACAATGCACCAACAATAATACAATCTTAAGTAAGCAGACAAGGCTCTGCAAATAGGCCCTTTGAAACCTATTGCTGAAATTAATCCAAGATCATCTTGAATCATCAAGTTGTTAAAAGGACAAAGACAAGGAAATCAATAATGTGCTCATTTAGTGCCCTGATAGTTACCGGCACATCTCCTATTATTCAATTTTATTTTGTAATGTTTCTGCATTACAAGGGGCCTAGCTTGCAAATACAGCATGGCAAATTAACATGTCTAGTGCTTTGTAACTATTAGGAGATAAATGGGCTTCTCTGTCTTGGTCATATTTGGGAATGGAAGAATGGCCCACATTAGCAAGATGGTGTATTGCTTTGAAATATTCAGTTTAATAATTTCTCAATCTGTAGTTTTCCTTTGATAGGGTTAGTTAGGTTATACCCTAAATATTCAGTATACATTTACATACACCCTTTGCTTTATCAGGTTTGGTGCCAAATGCTTCACTTGAGTCAAGAAGACCAGGTTCAGGGGTAGGAAGCTCAACAAAAGGGGTCCTTTGTGAATCTCCTGGCTAGACAGAGAAGTTAGTGAGGAGGAAGAGTTGGTGGAGCAGATTGTTCCATCACCGGATTCCAATAGTTTCCCTTTGGCACTACCTTGAGCCAAGGTTTGGTTCCACTTCAGCAAACTTGAACATGGCAGTCCACACCAGAAGGAAGAGCGGAAATGAGATGGTCTGACCACACTGCATTTTCACTTACTTTATATTGGATGGCTACATGACACTCTGAGCAAAATGTGCATCTCCTATGTATCTCCTGTGCTTCTGGGAGCTCAGAAATTCCAACGTTTTTGAAAGAACAGTGGTGCAATCTCTGGAAGTGTGGAGCACTTTTTTAAAAAAAGAGGATTGGTTCTGGCATATGCACTACTTCCCTATCATCCCATCCCTTCACTGCAGGCACCTTGAGAACCTTCTTTCATCACTGGGCACTCTCCCTTGCTTCTCCTCACATTCATAGTAACCTTTCATGGCATTTTGATTGAGGGAAGCAGTCTGCTTGCTGTCTGGGAAGCACATGCTCAGGTAGACCAAAACGTAGTGAAGTACCAAGTTTTCAGTGTTTGTTTTACAATTTCTGTCTATCAACATAGCCACCTCCCATCAACACCTCTAAAGCATTCACTCATTGTGCTTGTTTCCTTGTGTCATTCGTGCTCAGATCTTGCTCTGAGATGATTTGGAGCCTCTGAGGGGAACAAAATACAAGCTGGAGTCTCCAAGAACAAACTTGTGTGAGGGAGCTGTCACTGTCTTTTTCTTTCTCCCCCAAACCCCTCACACTCCCAGTTGTGAGTTCACAAGGTGGGTTCCCTGATTCCTTCAATGATTGTAGCAAAATACACTTTGGGGTTAAATAGGCACCTAGGTAAGGTAAAGGGTATCCCTTGACAATTAAGTCCAGTCGTGTCCGACTCTAGGGAGTGGTGCTCATCTCCGTTTCAAAGCCAAAGAGCCAGCGCTGTCCGAAGACGTTTCCATGGTCATGTGGCCGGCATGACTCAATACCGAGGCGCATGGAACGCTGTTACCATCCTGCTAACGCGGTACCTATTAATCTACTTGCAATTTCTTGCTTTCGAACTGCTAGGTTGGCAGGAGCCGTCACACGGATTCGAACTGCCGACCTTTCGATCGACAGCTCATGGTTCAGTGGTTTAACCCACTGCGCCACCCGCTGGCTCTAGGCACCTAGGTAGGGGAACAATTTTTGATAGAAAACAGCATGGAAGTACATAATGTGTCTTATGAGGTAAGAATCCAAAATACAGGTGGGCCCCCATATCCGCTGGGGATATGTTCCAGGCCCCTCCGTGGATACTTGAAACCGTGGATAAGAGCGAACACCCCCTCCATGGTTTCCTGAGGGCCCCCACCCACCCAGCCTCCCCTGCAGGCAGGCATGCTTGCCCCCCCACCTCTTATTTTTCTTTCAGCAAGCTTTGTTTCTTCCTTAAAACAAACAGAGAAGCAGCCTCCATTGCAGACAAGTTTTCTCTAGTTAATATGAGCTATTAGCAATATGGATGGCATCATGAAGAACAATACAGTTATAATCTTAATTTTGTGGCAAGGTTTTATCAGTGATTAGATTCATCTATGCTTGAGGGAATGTTAGTCTGTGAGTTGTATAATTGCTAAGATTTTCCTCCATAATAGTGTAGTCCATCTGACAGAGAAATTAGGATTTCCCCTTAGATTTGGTAAAGCATTGCAATCTGTAAATTCATTAGATGAGTGGCTTGGTCTAAAAATGAAAGTTATTTTGGCTACTGTGTTCTGCCCAAAGAATATAAATTGAGCCAGGCTGATGGCCAAGTAAATTGTTGGTTTCATATCACAATTTTAGAATGAATTTATTGCACCTTTTGGCTTTGACCCTTAATTACCATAAAAGGGAATTTCGGAGGGTACAGTTTTGCAAGTTAGATCAGATATCTCAAATAATATATTGTCAATGGCATAATGGCAATTTTATGACTATCATTATAACATCCATTCTGAATTGGGTCCATAATGGTTAGTGAATATTTTTTTTGGGGGGGTGGGGGGGAGTAAGCAGGACTGAGAAATTCATTTCTCTGGTTTTGCTGTATGCAGCATACATTTCCTAGCAGCTACTGACGTGTTATCAGCTTACACTGAATTAGATTTTAAACTGTTTTATTCCAGGCTATGGTACCAGTCTGCAAGAAATCCTATACGGAAAACTTAATCTCAGCACTCCTTGAAAGAAAAAGTATCAACAGCAGCATAGTCCTGTTGGCTTCAGTAATCCTACTAAGAAACATTCTGGACAAACGTCCAGATAATGCTGTTGCTCCTAAGACAGAAGCATTATAAAATGTAGAAGTACATTGTGGTGAACTTAAGACTATCTGCAAGTAGGGAAAAGAAAGCAAACAAATGACGACGGAAGTCATATTACATACAAAAATGTAAATGCTCTTTATTTATTTTGGAAAAACCTCTGCCTATTTTTATCCAAGTCAGGGTCTGTGCTTTGTTTTGTTTTGTTCTGGGACCTCCCAATGGTTGGGTGGAAGAGTAGCAGCAGTGTGCAGTGCTTTGGGGTGACTGTGCTGGATGCTACCATCCTTTTTTCCCATTTAGAACAATGCAATGCAACCGTCATCGCTGTGTCATAGTCACATGGTGATGGGACAAGCGCATTGCATTATGGTTAAAAAACAACAAGCAGCACAGTTGCAGCAAAATACCCCTGTTCATGCTCTGGATTATTGACACTCAGAGGCGAAACAAGGGTGGAGCGAAGGCAAGTAGTTCTGCAAGACTCCGTTACACTAGAGTCAGTGGCCCCTCCCCCTTGCTGTTGGAGCCATTCTGGCAGCAAAGGCAACACGCAGGACACTCCCCTGTTGCTGCTGGAATGGCTCCAACAGCAAGGTGGAGGGGCCGATGATTCCAGTGTAACTGAGTCTTGCAGAACTACTTGCCTTCGCTCCACCCTTGTTTCGCCTCTGTTGACACTGTCCAGGCTCTCCATCAAGATGAGCACCAGGCAAAACATTAGAACTGGTCTGTGGCCTTTTGAAAGAGCTGAGCCCACAGCCAGTGCCTGACTTGGCCAAACTCTGGTGCTTCTCCTGATTCCAGTTGTTGGGTGGTCTCTTTTTCATCTAGTAACAGTTGCAAGATGTATCACCCTCCTTTACCTGAAAAAAAAAAAAAACAACCTACAATGTATACACATAAGAACAGCCCTGCTGGATCAGGCCAAAGGCCCATCTACTCCAGCTTCCTGTATCTCATAGTGGCCCCACCAGATGTCTCAGGGAGCACACAAGATACCTGTATCCTGTTGCCACTCCATTGCATCTGGCATTACTAAGACCAGGAGGTTGCTTATCCCCATCATGGCTTGTAACCTGTGATGGACTTTTCCTCCATAAATCTGTCCAATCCCCTTTTAAAGGCATCTAGTCCAGGTGCCATCACCATAGCCTGTGTCAAGGAGTTCCACAAACTAATTACACGCTGGGTAAAGAAATACAGTATTTTCTTTTGTCTGTTTTAATACTCCCTCCACTCAATTTTAGTGGATGTCCCCTAGTTCTAGTGTTGTATGAGAGGGAAAAGAAAAGTTGTTGATCCACAATTCTGTGGGCTTCTCAAAAGGAAAATGCAACATTATTTAGACAAGTGATTGAACATATAGGAAGTGGTTTTCAAAATAAGAGTTTGAATAAACCATACTTTTGCTACAAGGTGAGGATTAACCATGAAGGAGAGCTATAGCTGTGCTCTGCAAGCCACTGTTACAACAGAAACATGTGCTAGTGTTGTATAAACAAGATTATCCAGATCCTTTCATCTAATGCAGCGTTATGCGGAGCTGAGTCTTCCACCAGGAATCCGATAGTAAATCTTCTGGCATGTAGAGATACAGCTCGGTACATAATTAGAAGACCACATTTCTTTCTAGACCTGTCAGTTGTACTTCACATCAGTGGCGTCACTATAGCAGGGCCGGGGGGAGCAAATGTCCCCAGGTGACAACTGCGGTGTCCGTGGAATTTTTGAGCTCCACGGCTACGTTTTTGCAGCCAGAGGGCTGCGTGAGCAGCTGTGGAGCACAAACGCGCCAAAATAGGCATGTCTCTGAGTCCTGGAAAGCTTCAAATGAGGTGCAGTGGGCAGGGCAATGATGAAAAATGCGTCATTGATCCCCCACGTGACCCAGCTAGCAACACATCTGCTTCACATCTAGTTTGGCTCGCCATGGGATACAGAGGGCTAGCTGTGTTACCGTGCAAACCTACACCTGTTTTCTCAAAAGTAAGTCCCAAAATGTTCAATGTGATTACTCATGAGTAAATGTATAAAGGATTGCAGCTTATTCTGTTGCACAAGCTTTGGAACACCTAAAAGATAACATTGTTTCACAAGCTTTCATGGACTCTAGGCCATAATCCTATAAAACCTTACTGGGACTAAGCCCCACTGAACACAAGGTGACTTACTTCTGAGTAGATGTACATAGAATTGGCTGTAAGACTATTTTGGCAGAATCCTATCCAGGGAAGGCACAGGCTGGCATTATTCTGCTTACCCCAGGTAAACCCCAGCCGCAATGAGACTACTCTGTCTTTGTCAACTCTTTAGCCGCCAGAGAATCAAATAGCCCCATGTCGGCTGCAAGGGCCTGGGAGGGGGATAGGCTATGGCATTCAACAAGGATGCCAGTCCCAACCCCTTCCCAGGCCCAATCCGCCCACCCCTGCCCTCCCCCAACCCGCAACGACCCATCCCCACCCTCTGCCCTACACTGCTTGGAGCAGGACTTTCCCGTTCCATGGTGCTGGGTCCTCTGTTGCTCGGTGGGCGGCGCAGAACCTGGCGCCATCGACACCTACTCCCGAGTCATCACAAACTTGCCTTATGGCATGTTTGCGATACTCAGTGCTGGTGCTGAGGCCCAGCGCCGGCGCTCCTTATGGATAGGATTGCCCCATTTGTCATTTGCCCTAAGAGTCAAAATGTCCTCTTTTGAGTCAGGTTGCTATAGTAACTATGAAACTGGCCTCCCTTTTGTGACATCTTCCTCTGGTGGTTTAACTGTCTAGCCACCTGAAGACCTCTTGAAAAACATTATATGCCTTTCTCTCCCATTTTAGCATTTCCACCTTGCTGTATTTTGAGAATGAAAGAAAGGGAGAGGGAGAGATAGGCATTAATAATGTGGAGATGTAAGTAGGATTTTTCAATGGTTTCTGCATTCTGGTTCTGTCATTATTCATGGACAGTCCTAAGGGGCTTTTCACTGCTCAGCCATGGCAGGTGCAGAATTATCTGAGAAGATATTCAGGGCTTGTTGTCATGCTTTAATTAAAACAGTGGCATTTTCCTTTGCAGGTGTTTTTAGCCTTCCACCAGGTCAAGGGAAGGTGATGGGATGAGTTTCTTGTTCATTGTCAGCATCTCAACTTTCTAAAAGCTGGTGACTAGAGCAGTGATCTGGGGAGCCAATTAACCAGTCAAAAACCAAGTTCTGGGCAGACATATTGTACTTGCTCTGGGTAGTGCTGGTCTTGAATGGCTACCAGGAAAAAAAGGGATATATAGTTCTTGGCTCTGGACAGACAAAACTGTTGTCAACACCGCTCATTCACGTGCACACATGTCTATTCTTATACATATGCATACGCACACAATCTCGGGTCTGGATCTGCCCAGCCCAGAATAAATCATAATGGGGGGAATTAGCAATACTTACAGAGTGAGAGGTCAAATTTAGCAGTGTCTGATAGTTTTGGATTGTTGACATGAATAGTGGCACAAAGAACTTTCAAGTGTCTCTAATTAGGTTACCAGTAATCATGAGACTGAACTTTCAAAGATAGAGTTTATTAAGCAATATAGGAAAACAAGGGAAAAGACATGCTTACTTTGCTTAAGACATCAGTAACACAAAGAATGAAAGCATTCCTGGATGGACAATAATATTTGGAGCTTCTCGTGGGTATGCAGCTAGGAGTTTCCTGGTCTTCATTGAGTTAAGGTGTATCCTTCCAGGGAGACACAAAGGCTTGATTGCACCCCAATAATCAGAGAAGTTCCTGAGGAACCAAAGGTATAGCAGGGTGTGTGCTGCACCTATGCTTAATAGGTCTTTCATGGAAGAGGCTTTCTGGAGAAGGAATCTGAAAAGACTGTCCAGGTTTGAAACATGTTATGCTGCAGGACTTACTATTAGAGGCAAAGTGAAAACAATAAAGCCCGATGCACCTAGCTAGACATAAATCCTGCCTAGAAAGGTACACACTTAAAGGCTACTGCCAGCAGTAAGCTCAGGAGGCTCTCAAGAGACTCCGGGAAGTGAAAAAGTCAGGAGCACAAGTGGTGTTTTCATCATCTAACTTTCCTGTTGGAAGTGAAGGCACAACAAGAAAAAGGTAGAGGGAATGCTTAGCAAATACTGTATACAGATAATACAAAGCTAGGTCAGATGAACCATACCTCAAATGATGGGCAGTGCAATCCTCTGTAGATTTCCGGTGGCAGAGCGAGTGCTCCGCCGCCGGAAGTCATCGCAAATGTGCCGTAAGGCACGTTCGCGACAACTCTAGAGTTAGGGCCAGCAGCCCTTACTCTGCTGCCAGATCTCCATGTGGCCGCCGGAGGAAGGTAAGGGATCCCCCGGAGGCGGCATGGGCGGTCTGGGCAGCGAGGGAGGGGGCCATTGGCCGTGCTGGGAGGGGGCGGTGATGGCATCCACCATATCCCCGTCCCCGTCCAGCCGAAGTGGCTGTTTCACAGCCTCCTCTAACTTCCACCAGAAATCGGCAGAAATCCAAGGAGGCCCGTCATTACACGGCCTTCCCCCGAGTAGACCTCCAGGCCTCTGCAGAGCAGCCCGGAACAGGGATAGGATCCAGCGGGCAGCCCTGGGCTGTCCGCTGGATAGTTAGGTCGGATTGCACTCTAAAGGAATGACGTGGGAAGAAAAGGGAAGAGCCAGGATGTGCACACAGTGTGAGTGTGAACATCTGTAATAATGTGGGCTGGTTCGGGGGGGAGGATATCATCCAAATTGGCCCATTATTCAAATTGGCCCTTTATGTTGAAAAGCGGTATATAAATAATAATAATAATAATAATAATAATAATAATAATAATAATAATAATAATAATAATAAAGACCATATGCATCTTATATCCTGGATTTTATTTTATTTTTCGTCAGCTAGATGCAAATACATCTCCTGCTATGACAGCACCCTCTCCATCTCTCATGATACATTCAGATTACTACTATTATGTATATGATATTTGCAGTGTTCCTTCCTCAACCCTGACAGTTACAAGCCTCTCGGGAGATTTAACTTCCCATCCTTGAACATCACTGTATTCAGTAAATTGATATGTAAAACCATGGGATGTCAATGTAGTCATACATGTTTGTCTCAGCACAATACATTTGCTCACAGATGACTCCAAAGACATGCCTTTAGTCTTGTCTAAACAAAAATTTCCTTAGTGGAGGGTTACCCCTTATGAATTAGGCTGTGACTACCAGGCAGTTTCTGACCCCCAAGAACCTCTCTCCATTGCAACCAGGAAGTTCATGCCTTGATTTGATGGCTCAATACCATCAGGCTGAACTACTGGAATTCGCATTCCGGCAGCACAGCCCAACTTACGGCATCACAAAACATGACGCATTGTCAAGTGCTACCCGTTCAGTGCCATAAATGGTGAGTGGTACTGGCTATGTGTCAGCAGCCCTCCTGGATTCCCTGAGTCAGCGGTGGAGGTGGGATGTGGGTGGGGAGGTGGAAAAATGGGGCATTTCGGGGGAGGAACTGGGGTGGGGAGGGAAGGGGGTGGATCTGGTGACAATCACACTTGCCAGATCTAATCCTCTCTTTTTGAAACCTCCCTGCTCCTTTTCCCTACTTGGACAGAAACCTCCAAATAGGTGGCGTATGTCTGAGGAGAACCATAGGTGCCCTGAGAGTTTACACAGAGGTAAATAAAAATGCTTTATACTTACCTCTCACTTGCTTCAGGTTGTCCCACCACCACCACAGCACGTGCCTTTTTGGTGCAGCTGCATGCTATCACACGGCGGGGGATAGGATTGGGCTTTAAGAAATGTATCTTGAATTATTCTCCCCTGTCAAAATGATGACTGCCCAGAAATCATTAAGTTGGATGATTCCAAACACTCGGCCAGTAGAACACTTCACAGAATTGCCCTAGCCCAGCTAGAAATAGGATTAACTAATAATAATCAGGCTCATGCATGCATTGATGATTACAGCCATGGGAATTGCACAATTTGAAGGCAATCAGTAAGCTCAATTGAATTTAAAGCTCTTTACAGAATTACAGTTAAATGCTCATAGGCAACATTTCTTTTGTTTTCATTTTATTTTGGCTCAAAATAGGAGAAAATGATTATCTGAACTCATGAGAAGGCAAGGCAGAAGAAGCGATTTGCATTTGGTGAGCACTTAATGTAAAGAATATGGAACTGAATCTGTTTCTCAGAATGCCTCCAAACACCATTATCAGAAATGACTAGATATGTGAACAGCATATGTCTGGAATGACTGCAGATTCAATACGTTTGGGGGTGGGAGCACACAGGGGATGTTCCTTCATTGTACAGACATCGCAAGTTGCCAGAGCTCCGGTTTTCAGTCTAACACTCACATTTGCAAGGGTGGCTTCAATACTCCAGGTTTTGGAGCCACCTCCACTGCCTCCTCTAACTCTCTTTTGTACGAAAATTTTGTATGTGCTGCCCATATACCACTCCACCTCCTTCCATTGGTCTAGGAGGAGAGGGGGAAGAGGTGGAGTGGTTGTGGTTGCAGACGTTTTGCAGAAGTGTAATTGGCTGTAACAAGATCATTTTAAAACACTGCTCTAAAAAGTATGTCATTCATTGTTGTATTAAGTTAAGATATTTTTGTCTGATTTGTTTTTGTTTTCCATTTTCCATCCTTTCCTGTGTAATCAAAAGGGAGGGAATTCCATAAGGTTGGTGCCACTACTGAGAAGGCCCTATTTCTAGCCACCGCCCCTCATAGGCAACACCTCCCTTTTCTGTGTAGCTCTGAGTAACATTTTTCATCCCTTTCCTTTGTAGCTCCACTCTGACACCAGATTTTTTTTAAATCGTTCAATAGTGCGCAACCATGAGATATTGCAAGGTCCTATCACGTGACAACATTGGGTCCTGGCTCCTGAATTTCAGGTTTGAGAATGCTTCTGACTTGGCAATCCTAGAAAAAACTGGTCAGGAATACCTGGCCCTACCATCAGAGAGCTGAGAGTCCTACTATCTGCTTTCCCAACCAGAGATGATAAATGTGTATTTTCCAAATACGTGTTTTATGTTTCAAATCAATTTTGTTTGTTGTACTTTACCCTGAAAACTGGTATCTTGCTCAATGCACCAAACATCACTGTTTGGGCAGCATTCATGCTTTCCTATTGCGTATTATGACAAGCAGTTTTTTGTGGTAGAAGCAATTATTCAGGAGCTCTTTAGTTTTGCTTTTAATATCTAGGCATCTATCCCAAGAGCCCATGCTAAACACATTAATGTTCATGGTATTATATACCCACAAGCCACAGAACATCCTTTACAAAGTGGATAAATAGACCACAAGATATACAAATTCACTGTCCTCATGAGAACATTTACGTAGGACATAACTTTAAATTACCAACTGTCCTTGTTCCAGCCTTCAATGGAATTAACTGTCATCTATGTATGCTTTCACGTTTGTGTGTTTTTACTATTTTGACTTATATGCATCTCTTGTCCTTAAGTACCACCACACTGATAGCTACTACACTGTTACATTTCTGGGCTGTGTCCAGTTTCAGCTGGTGTACCAGCTGCATCCCTTCTTTGAGAAAGCAGATCTGGTCAGCATTAATCATGTTTTGATCACATATCAACTGAACTATCACATGTTTCAGGAGGCATGTTTGGCCCAAAAAAGGGGGATAAGGTTTTGGCATGTGCTGATTCTCCCCCTCCTGCCCCCTGCCCACCCCGCTCCCTTCCCCAATCCTCCCCGAACTGCCCACAAGCCACCTCTTACCTGCTTCAGCAGGGCTTCTGCACACCAATGTTGTGTGCTCAGGGCCTTCGGCCATTTGCACCGGCAGTTCCACAGCATGCAACAGAGGCTCACATTTTACAGTGCTGTACCGGGACTTACAGTGGCAGATTTTGAGATTCGCCATCGGAAGCCAACAATAGGATTGGACTTGTCAGTCACTTTTGCTTTTTCAGCTGCTCTCCATGTTTTGTCCATTCAGTGTTGGAGGACTTTCACCATTTACTGGCAACAAGTATTTGCACTTCAGTCAGAACATTTCAAACTATCTCACAGTGCTTAGTTTATCATACAGTTCCATTCATTTATCTCAACAACACAATCAGAGGATTGATTAATGACTGGATCAAGCACACAATCTGCTAGTTGACCAACCAGGATTAGACTCTATTTTTATTCTGCCAAAGATACTGTATAGCACTTACAGCGCAATCCTATCCAACTTACACCACCAGTGTAACCAGCAGTGCAGTGAGAACAGGAGACCCCAGAATGGAAAGGGGATTCAAATCCCCTCCAAAACGGGAATTCAAAGGGGATTTGAATCCCCTTTCCGTTCTGGGGTCTCCCGTTCTCGCTGCACCGCTGGTTACACCAGTGGTGTAAGTTGGATAGGATTGCGCTGTTAGAATGGTTTCTTCATGTTTTGAGTCTCTCCTTCGAAAGAGACAAAGAGGCCTTGCCACTTCACTGCAGCTTTTGCGGCACTGCATCACCTGCAATCTAAAATAAAATATTTCTAATATGTTGTCGAGACGATTCACCCATATACCCCATCAGTACAGCAAAACAAATAAAATCAACCCATACTGTGAAACATGATTTCTGATGCGCACATCCTTGACACAGTGCAGGAAGGAACACAGTCCAGGCACTGAGTTTCCAGATGACAATTTATATACACATCTTTTGTTGTTTATATATGGTGGCAATAAATCATGTGAATTGAAGCATATTCAGATTAATTCTGTCCCCATCATTTCTAGCATGAGCTGAAATGTCACACAGCTGAAAAATCATTCAACTCAAGAATGGAATATATACAGTATAGCACAAAGAAAAATGAGAGCTGGGCACTGTTTCTACACCTGAATTATATATTTATAAAAAACCCGTTTGTGTTCTCTGTGCAGTCACACGTAGAGGGGTTCTGTGCATGCGTAGTGCTGACTCAGAAGCTTCCAGAGCTTTGTTGTGCATTCTACCCCTGCTCTCAAGTGGGGAAAAATGCCTCATCTCTCAGTTCCCTTTGAAATGCTGCTGAAGCATCATCATCATAAGAACCACATCCCCTTGTCCCTTTGTCCCACAGAATAAAAGAAAAACCACCATGGACTTTTACCTCAATTTTCACCATTATGATACACACCGTTAGTACTTGTTAGTTTAACAAAAATATTGTTTAAACTTCTTTTTTCATAGTTAGTAGGTGATTTGACACTGTTTTGTTGTAGGACAACTAGGGTCACATTTAAAAAGTATCACTGCTGGGGGCAATACGTCCTTTCACTGATGGGCATGGCACATGTCTTCTCTTCTTGGAAGAGACTCACATTGTGGACATACGCATCTGCTGAAAAGGCGGACAAGGAAGGACAGAAGTCTTCATTTAATGTCTATTTGGGAAATGAGCAACCCTGCCTCCGCCATAGGCCTGACAGAACAAGAGTTAGCTTCAGCTTCATTGGAAGCCATGGAAGCCATACTGGGAGAAAGCATGTGGCTCCCAGTACTTCCCACCAGTGTCTTCATCATCAGGGAAATAGAGGTGCTACCACTGGGTAGCATAGAGGATGGAGGCTACATGCCATGAGCAGCTTGAGGTAAGAGAGGGGAAGGAGGCACAGGCATGCCCCCCTCTCATTATCCGGGGGTGGGGTGCACTCTCACGGAAGTGGCAACATTGGGGTGGAGATTTGGGTGGCAGGCATGAGCCATCCCTGTATGTTAAGCACAATTTGACATTGCCTGTGTTCTTTCAAAACCCAACTTCATATTGAGAAAGAGCTCCACACACACTGAATGTTAAGCAAGCCTTTTCCTTCTGTGTTAACAGGACTGCATCAATTAGGGCAGACAACAGACCCTTTCCTATTACCAGGGACCTCACAATGGAAAAAAAAATGTTTCTACTCGGCGTCTGATCACTGGGTGACTAAGAGCATCTCCCTGGCTTCCAAGTTGGCTAAGAAAGAGCCACCAGTCTCCTTATGAACACTTTCCACTGTAAGCCTGTGTGGGTGCCACCGTTGGAGGTCTGCAGAGCAGCAATATGGTCTACTGCATCATCAACCTTTATCAGACACAATACCCTGAACAGAAGTGTGAGAGTTGATGCCTCATTTGGGTGTTCTGCGGATCATCTCCTGATCAACCTGCACCCACCCTCTAAAGTAAGGAGGAATCTAGATAGTCTCCACTGCACGTGACTGCACAGAGACTACCAAGAAGAAAGACAGATTGCTTACTTGTATTGTAATTACAGTTCATTGCATGGTCACCTGTGCAGACACATGATGACCCACCCAACTGGCCCCCTATGTAGATTTGGTTCAAACTGTTGCAGCTCAATTTCAACTCAGGAGGTAGACCTCAAAGGAACTCAAGGGTTGGGTGTTGTTCCTGTGCTTACAGCACCGAACTGTGCATGGTGTTTCCCCCACTCAAGCTCAGGGACTCTGGAAGCTTCCAAGGTCAACTCCACACATGCACAGAATTCCAATATGTGTGTCTGGACAATCACCACTTGAAGAGCTATAGTTACAGGTAAGCAACATGCCCTGTTCTCATGAACAATGGCCATCTCTTTTCATTCCCTTTCAAATATTTTATGGTTTCTTCTCACATTAGAGTGGGACATGTATATCGAACACATGAAATATAGACATTACTTCCCAACCAGAAAATAAGAATCTGCTTTGTATCTTGCCTTATAGACTTCTGTACTGGTTTATTTCAAACACAGAGATATAATGTGAAATTGAAAACATATCTTTCCTGCATCCTTTCCAAAGGTCAGAGTTCAGAAAGCAACATAGTAAAATGTCTGGATTGCTTAGAACCTGGTGCATATCACAACTCATCAGGTACTTTAAGGCCAACTTTTGTTCTTATTTTTTTAATTAGCTTGAAAAATCCTCTGCAGAAGGTGAGGTGAGAGTCCCTTGGGGGCTGTGATGGAGAAAACAACCTATTTCTGCTCTGCTCAGCATTTGCTTTAATTCCCATTCTTCCCCCCCCCCTTTCTTCATTTCTTTTCAATGTAAGGTGTAGAATGCTGAAGAGAGCAGTAAGTGCAACTTCTAGTAATCAAACATAACCCATTTGTATGAGCATTTGAGTGAACTGGTTGACCTTCCAAATAAAAAAAACACATGCCATCTTCCAGGTTTGTATGCAGAAGCTAATATAACAAAGATATTGTAAGTGTACAAACCTTTCTAAAGGCAAAAAGCATGAATCACCCTTGGCCTGTTCACTTCTATTGCACAGTAGAATATGCTCTTCCTGGAAAATATTACATGAGAGTGAAGGAATTGGCCTACTGCTATTTCATTTCCTTGCACCAAAGAACATTTGGGAATAAATTACCTCTGTGACTGATTGTTCTTACACACATTGGCAGTAACCACTAACCCCTTACGTACACCTTTTCAGATGTTTGGAGGGCTGCAGGATGCACAGCACAAAGACTCCACATCCCATGCCCTACACATGTCTCATTGCATATCTGCAACACATTGATGTCTGTGTACGCTTCTTCTTGCAATCAGGCGTTCTACCTTTGCTGGCTTCCTGATGTACATGCATACAAGCATACACACATAGGCACATTACAGATGTGTGATGAAACACATGTAGGACGTAGGGAGTTGGCCACCCCAGTGTCAAAAATCTGCAAATTATGCATGCTCATTGAATGCACAGAAGAGCCCTCAAATGTCTGAAGAGGCTTACAGCTACACCGATACCCAATAATTCAACATTTCCAGAGGGCTCAGTGGGCTTTTCCCTCAGCATGTGTATACAGGTGGGCCCCCATATCCGCTGGGGATATGTTCCAGGCCCCTCCGTGGATACTTGAAACCATGGATAAGAGCGAACACCCCCTCCATGGTTTCCTGAGGGGCCCCCACCTTGCCTCCCCTGCAGGCAGGCATGCTTGCCCCCCCCCAGCTCTTATTTTTCTTTCAGCAAGCTTTGTTTCTTCCTTAAAACAGAGAAGCAGCCTCCATTGCAGGCAAGTAGAATGAGACTAAGTCCTAGAGAGGCTCTGCAAGGTTTCTGTTAACCTTGCAGAGCCTCTCTAGTACTTAAGTCTCGTTCTACTTGCCTGTAATAAGCAGCCAGAGGCTGCTTCTCCTGTTTCTTTAAGGAAGAAACGAAGCTTACTGGGAAAAAAGTAAAAGCCTGGGGGGGGGGATCCCCACGATCCGTGGATAACTGAAACCGTGGATAGCGAATCAGTGGATATGGGGGCCCACCTGTATAGGCAGGAACACAGGTCAAGGGGACAGAGCATTACAGATAATGGGTCATTTCTGTGCTCTCCATTTGCGTTCAAGGCTCCTGAACTTCCTTCTGCAAGAGATCTGTATTGTTGAGCCTTTCATGGTTAATAAATACGTTTTAAATTCTGACTCACTATTCACTGATAACTGCTGTTGGTATTATGCTTCTCTCTGTCTTTTATTGTGATTTTACTGCTGGATTCTTGTTGTTGTTTTCACTGGTTGGTTGGTTTTCAATGATTTTATGTGTTTTTTCTGTACACATGCTGGCCTGTGGTTATTTGTTTCAAAGCACATATTTCAAGGATGTCTTAAAAAAACATTCTGTATTTGCTTTCCTCTTCAAATGGGCCACACCTTTTTGTAGGTTTTGTGAATGCAACTTGCACCTTCTCAATACTGGGAAAGCACACAGAACTTCTTGTATTTTAAAAATGAGGGAGATGGGAGAGACTTGAGAACAATACCGTAAAGTTAAGCACAGGCTTAAGGAGCTCTGCCAGTCAGGACACCTTGAGAATGTTGAAGGGGCCTCATTGGTCATCCCTTGAACTCAAACTGCTGCAATAGCCTTTATGTGTCACACTTCATTCCTCTGCTTTCCCTTTGTCTCTTCTGTGTACATCCTGGATATTATTATTACCAACACTGTACTTGTTGTACTGTGAAGAAATAACACTTTAATCACAAGGGAGCCCTTATTGGTTCTTTGCTTGCATGAGAGTATTTCATGGTATCACATTACTGACTATAAGTGGACTCTGGGGGCTGTAAACGGAAAATTAAAACATTTTGTCTATTTGGAAAGCAGATATGAATAAATCATGACCCTAATAATACTTTATTGTATTATTTCTATATATGTAATTTTATGTTGCTAGCTACATTACAGACATCCATTATTACAGGGCATGAATCTCTTCACATCTTAGGAGTTCTCTTTAAGTACTATCAAGCTGCTGAATCCCATTACCTCTTAGGAATCGCAAGTCAGCGTGACTGTTTCCTTACCAAAAAAAAATCAATTTCTTTATTTTCAGCACTTTGAATTGTTGTCCTTTCTGTGTTTTCCATTCCAAAGTGCCCTGTCAATTATTGCTCCCTATATTTCAAACTATTTTATATGGCAACGTTACGCTCATAAAATAGTAATGAGTGCCATTACCAATTATTTTTTTAAAAAGCTAAGTGACCCAGAGAATTTATAGGATTCTCCTTCAGTAGCAAAGGTTATCTGCAAGTGGGTTTTCCCTCCCACGTTTCATGGAGGCAGGATTATGCACACTACTTTCACAGCGCAATCTTGCGCAAAGTTAGGCTGGCGGAGCATGCGTTCTGCCAGTCTAAGGAGTCGCAAACGTACCATAAAGCATGTTTGCGGCTCCTTTGGTGTAAGTGGCGGAAGCTGGCACCGCTCACTCCACCGCCGAAGTGGACCTGCGCCAGACGACATAGGTAAGGCCCACACCGGTCAGCACAGGGGCGTGGGGAGGGTGGGCAGGGGTGGGGAGGGTGGGAAGGGGTGGTGAGGGTGTGGGCCATTGGCCGGGCCAGCCTGGGAAGGGGCAGGGATATCGGCGCTGAGTTGTGCTGATAACTAGCGCCCATCCCGAGCTGGGCCGGCCTTACACAGCCTCCCCAAATGTGCGGCAGCTCCAGAGCCAGGTCCAAGGATGCCCATCGGGGCCCACGGTGCTTACACCACAGGAAGGGGGCAAATGTCCCCTTCCGCCGAGGTGAGCCAGGGCCACACCGGTGCAGCCCGCATTCTGACTAGTGGCCGGCCCTTTAGGTTGGCTGCTGCATCTTAGGCAGAGTCGGGCTTCTGTCTGGTTTCCTGTCATTGGAGAAGTCCCACCCTTCCAATCCTGCCTGCCTGCTTCAAGGCAACAGGGCTTTCACAAAGGTGCAACTCTGTAAACCCCTCCTTTTTTGTTATTGTTGTGCTAGTTGCCAGGTTCAATATTTGTGACCCTGACAAGGGAAGCTTCTACACATATCTACTTTATTTCCCATGGAAGAGAAAGTCAGTTCTGGGTGCAATAGCATCACCCCTAGGGAAATTTCTGGCATCCTAGAGAGTGTGTGTCCCCAGCTTCCAAGTCTCCAGTATGAAGGAGAAAGTCAGCACTACCTGAAAAAAGGAGGAAAAGTATGAAGGATATTGTGACTCGGTGGACAAATGCCTGCATCTCACTAGCATGTGAGGCACAACTTTGTCCCATCTGGTTTTGCTGCCTCTTGAACATGGAGACACCTTCTACTGCCTTCAGGACTAAGATGTCTCTTTAGATACCTGTCTGGTGGCCACTTGAGTGTCCATCTCTTATTTTGTTCAGATCGAAGACTGATATGTTTACTTCTTCTGATGCTGCCTTCACAAGTTGGGTGTTGCTCTCCAGAATTGCTCTCCTTGGAGCTTCTCCCAGCAAGGAACTCCCTCCAGGATGGCCATATTTTTTGTTTGCATCCCTCTTCTGGGTAATATCAGCATCACTGATGCAACGAACATGAAAATGAGCGAACTCAGGAAGATAGTGGAGGACAGGAAGGCCTGGCGGGATATGGTTCATGGGATCACGAAGGGTCGGACACGACTTAACGACTGAACAACAAAAAAAGGAGACATGAACATTGGACTTACTGTAGCTGTTCATTCAGTGAATGGAGGTTATCAGATTCACCCAAGGCTTCTCTTCTCTCACTACTAAGGTATAGGTCAAGAGTGTCTCTGACTTCCAGAGTTAGCAGTTCAAAATAACACGTGCCCTGGAGATGACCTCCTGCATTAACATCTCTGTACATTTTGGGGGTTAATATGTCACGTTCATAATTTACTGTTACAGAAGTTAAATTGTTTTGTTTATAAAACTACAACTTCTTTTTTCTTTTTTCTTACTTAGCTGTACTGCATCCCGAAATTGGAGGAAGCTCATCCTACTGAAGGGGACCAAAGTCATTTGCACAGCTCTGCCTCTGAAATGAGTGGGAGAAATAATCCACTCCTGGATAATCTCTATCCACTAAGGAAAATGAACATTGGTAAATCCAGCATTCCTTTTTCAAAATGGGATTGAGGACTAGTGCGATTACCCTGTAGAGATTGCTTCTCATCAACAAAACTGCAAGTATATTACAGTTTCTAATAAGTTCCTACTGCTGACGTTGTCATTATTAGAATTTACTATTGAAGAGCTCTGACTGATACTAGATTCTCCTTGCAATTATACAGTTGAATGCACAGCATACTAAAGCCTGAGCCCGCTTTAATAATAGACATGAAATTAATGGAAACTCTCAAAAATAAAGGCACAGATCAGAAACAAGGTGAGGCTGAAAGCTTTTGAAATACCTATCAATTCATATGCAAATGAACAGTGACATGAGAATTCTTTCAAATAGGCTTTCATCATAAATGCTATTTATCAGAGTTTTACCACCACTAACATTGGTGAGGGAGGAGGGCAATTCAAGCGAAAGCAATGCGCAGAAGAGTCCCTGCGCATTGCTTTCTCTCCGCTGACGGGCTTGTATGACGAGGGGGCGGGGCGCCTCGTACCGGAGAGTAACGGTGGGGCGGAAAGCTGCAGAACTTAGCTTTTCGCCCCACCTCCAGCGATGCCAGTGGGTAGAAGTGTGTGTGTGTGGGGAGAGAGAGAGAGAGAGAGAGTGAGAGAGAGACTGTGTAGCCCTTTTCAGACATTATATCAGATAGAATTAGCATGCATTGTGGGAACAGCATGATCCTTCCACACACACCCCAACCACACAGATTTATTATGACACCTAAGCAAAGCCCTTTGCATGTACAGCTGAATGTGTGAGAGTTCTGTCCACTATTCTAATGAATACGTAACGGTTGGCGACAGAGCCTGACAACGTGAGCGATCTGTTCTATGTGCTTTCATTCTAAGCACATATGATGTCTGGAAAATGCTTGTCAGTCTGGCAGGGGTGGAAGAGAAAAATGGTGTGTTTGTGTGACTGCAAAGGGAAAGAGATAGAGAGAAACGACTGGTAGGTGTTGGCTTCCTGATTGTTCTTGAAGTGATCTGCTTTCAATGGGTTTTGAGTTCAAGTGCAGAGCTTGTCATGACAAACACACAACCCAGACAACAAATGAGCAGACATGCATAGGATTTCACTGTTATATGATACATTTGCATACTGAATCATGCTGAACTATTCCCACATTGTAACATTATGAGCCAGTTTTGCTACATGAGAATATTAGTGCAACGTGAATATTATCTTAGTACCTTTTTTGATGTTAAAATACATCCTCATAATAATGTGTAATTCCAATTCTTCCAATTCTGAACTGTAACATGACGCCAGGGCTTTTCCTAAACAACCAACAGTGCAATCTGGTGCATGTTTACTCAGAAGTAGGTCTCACTGTAATCAGTGGAGCTTACTCTCAGGTAAGTGTGCAAAGGATTGCAATTGCAGAATGTCACTGTTCTTTCCTTCCCTTTATTCAACAGGTATTAACTCCACCTCCATTCCTGTTACAATAACAGTGCAATCCGACTTAACTTTTGTGCCGGTATAACCTGTGGTGCAGCGAGAACGGGAGACCCCAGAATGGAAAAGGGATTCAAATCCCCTCCGTTCTGGGGCCTCCCGTTCTCGCTGCGCCACTGGTTAAAGCGGCACAAAAGTTAAGTCAGATTGCGCTGTAATTTACCTTGGATTACCTAGTGGCTTGTACCCTTAGCAAGACCTGCTGCAGAGGTTCTGCGTCCAGCACACGTCTCTGCTGTCACCACCATTTCCTGCAACAAAGGCTTATATCAGTATTTATGGCCTGTCCAGGGAGATAGCTTGTTTTGAAGGGAAGATGGCCGTGCTGAAAATCAATATTCATCTGTGCAACAATTCACATCCTCATCTCAGAAGTTTAAGTGAGTTACTGAAGGGTTACCAGCAGAAACAGTAGCAGCCTCAGGGAGTTTATTGACACAAAAGACATAGGCATTCTTATGTGAGTTTTATTAAACTCACATAAGATAGTTTTATTCTTCTCTTTTGATGTTTTTTATCTCTTTATTTGAAGTTATATGTATTTATATGAAATACATATATGAGTAAGGCATTCTTACTGAAAATAAAAGTAAAATCTAATGTTATTGATATGTTTGTATGCAGTATGTTGCATTTAATTTATAGACTTCCACAGATCATCACTGGTTAAATTTGAATGGTCTACTCTAAACTGTGTGCATAAATGCTGGGGAAATCTCACCAGTGTGCTAAGCCTTGCCTAATTTCTTTCTGTCTTTTTTCCCCTTTTTAATGAACCGGTTTAATTTCTGAAAATTCACCACCCTGTTTCAATTAGACCAGAACAGAGAGCTATTGCTCCTCATTCTCTTAAAGATCACTCTTGACCAACACTACAAGATTGTCTGCATTGGTGCAGGGGGGCTGAGATTGCCCAAGTCAGTTGGCTCCCCATACACTACTCTAGCAACTCGTTTCTATGCTGAGGTAGGCTTACGAGATTTTCCCGGTTCTAAACCAGAACCCCCCTGAATAATTAATTAATTAATTAATTAATTAATGGAATAACATAATTAAATAAAATAATAAATAAATATTTTTTTAAAAAAATCTGGGTACAAAGCATCCAGCAGCTGCCCGAAGGGTGCTCGGAATTTTTATTTATTTATTTATTTTTAAACAAATCAATTAATTACCTTGCCTGTCCTGCTGCCGCCATTCTTCCTCTGCCGCCGCCATTGCTGCCGCCGTCTAAGTAGTACTGCCTCATGTGCCCTCACAAGATTTGGGCACCGCCATCTTGGATCTTGCAAGATTTCGCGAGATCCAAGATGGTGGCACCAGGGGAAAAAGTGCATTTTTGCACTTTGCAAGCGACAGCGGCAGCTTCCACCGGGTCCGGAAAGCCGGGGAACGGAGCCCAGAAACCAGGGCAGTCCCGTGTTTTCCAGGACAGATGGTAAGCCAATGCTGAGGGAACCCTAATAATTGGGCTCATTCCAGACAAGTGAAAGGTTGCTCCATTTTTTGGTTTTCTCTTCCTATTGGCAGCAACTTTCCTTTCCAGGGCAGACTATGCCAGGGTGCTGTGTTTGACACAGTCTCCCTAGGAAGTACCTGAAGGCATGTAGGAAGGTTAGGCTCATGGGCACCCTCATTCCTGCACAATGACCCTATTGGACCACCACAGGGAATATGATATTTCAATCACATTGTAACTAACACACAGCAAAGTTGGAGGTGTTTTAACCCAGTGTCTCTCACACTATAAGTTGCCCTGTGCACTTCCACTACAAGCCACATCATGTAGGACTTGCTGGTCTAATGAATAAACCATTGCCCTAAAAATGTTTGCAATTGAAAGTTCTGGTTCTTTCTGTGCCCCCTGCTTCAATGCAAGAGGGAAAAGGCAAATACAAGCAGTACAAGTAAATGAATAAATAAATAATATTGAAGTCTGCAGCTCAAAATATTGGTACAACCTTTTCTGCTTTTTGTAGTTTATATCAAAGTTACTCCACCACCCCAACATCACCCCAACAGTGATGTGCTGTTTGAAAAAGATCAGGGGAAAAAAAATAATATATACCATTACCCTAAGCAAAAATAGTTGCAAACCTTCCAGCCAACTCCACTGAAACCTAAAGAGACATGGCCCCACTAGTGCCATGTCCCATTTGTCCCTTAAAGGAGTGTCCAGAGGCAAAATGTCAACAGCACTATACCTCTCGATGATACGAGGCCCTTGCTTTCTGTGTATGGCTTGGAAAGCAATACAAATCACTTCAAATGCAGCATAATTAGATACAAAAAGTATTTAGAATATCGAGATATTACGTGAAAATAGACCCTGAAGCCATACAACTTCAGACAAAGGGGGTGTAAATAATCCTACTTGTTTTGAGAGTAGCGAAGTATTGATTGAAAAACAAACCAGCAAACAAAACCTTTTATTTTGCACCTCAAGCAGTCAGAATGGATGTTGTGGCCTGGGGCCTGAGAGAAGGAAAATAAAGTAAGCTTCAAGAAAAAAAAATGCCCTAAGTGACTTGCGCTCAGCAATTTTTGATCAATTTCTCAGCAGTATCCAATAGTATAAAGGTAGCTGTTGGAGAGCATTTGTTCCAAATTTGTAATATCTATAGGAGACAGTTCTGGGGTAGTTTTAAAAGACTGAATAGTGCATTTGAACCAATGAAACATATCTCTTGCTTTTGGAGCCAATTCTAACTGAGTCCAGACAAACTAGCAATAGAATCTGCAGAGCATCAAAAGCCCAGATTATCTGTTTTGCAGAAGTTTGTTTGACTTTGTCAAGCAAAGGGCACACTTTTGCACATAAACAAGATGTAAAGAAGATCTAAAGGTCAGGCAGAAGAAGGGTATTTTCTTTAGGCGCTGAAAGGCCTCAGTTTACTAGGTATGGTGGGTCTCTCTGGGAATGGAATTCCACAATCAGGTATGACCTCCCACCCCCACCCCCTTGTTTCTGGTAGCAAAATATCTTTATGCAGAAAGCAACAGCACTCAACTCAGGCAGTAGGAGGGAAAATATATATATGAGAAATCTAAATGAGGATTTAAAGGTCAAAGCTAGAACAGGGATAGGCACCACCATGTTGTGCGATGGACACTAGACAAAATTATCAGACTTACAGCCCAATCCTGCCTAAGATCTACCGCAGCACGCAAAGCTCACTGCAGTGGATCTAAAGCAGAATCAGGGCCATGCCGACAAAGCTGGGGCACACCATTCGTCCCGTTCCCCCGGTTTTCAGCCCCAGTGGCCCAAATGGGCCTCCTTGGATGCGCACCAGCTATTTTGATGGTGCACATCTGGGGAAGCGATGTAAGGCCAGCCAGGCCCACGAAGAGGGTAAGGATATGCCAGAGCATGCCACCGATAATCCCTTCCCCCTCCTTGGCCTGGTCAAACAATCGCCCCCTCCCCATTACCCCAGCCCACCCTCCCACCACCCAGCAAAGCACTTACCTGCGTCCGGCGGCGCGGGTATCTGACAGCAGCAGAGTGTGTGGCGCTGGCCTCGGCGCTGGCACTGCTTATTCCCAGGGTATTGCAAAAGTGCTTTACAGCACTTTCACAACACCCTAGGCCAGCGGAGTGTTCGCTCCGCTAGCCTAAAGTTGCGCAGGATTGCACTACTAGTGATAGACATTGAGCCTTTTCTCATTTCTCACTCCAAGATTTTGCATGATCTGAGCCCAACGTTTAGCAGTAGCAACAGTATCCCCTGGAGCCGCTAGCCAGAGCCTCCAGAGCCATCCTCTCTTGTTTTGTCCTTGGTGCACAGAACACGTTTTTGTTGCCAACACTGCATGTGCAACCACACAATCTCAGGTCCAGGTTTGCCCAGCCTAGAAACAAAAGCAACTTGGGGGAATGACTCAGTAACCAGAGAGGCCAGGATACAGTGACGGGCAGCTTTGGAGGCATTGACCGGATAGCAAACAACCTCAAAGTGCCTCTTACTAGGCTAGCAGTAACCATGAGACAGGGTTTTCCAAAAGAATATAGATTTTGTTGTAAGATACAGAAAAACAAGGAAAAAGGTAATGTTTACTTGTACGATCAGTCACACAGAGGTTTAGTGGTTGTGATGAAGGAGAGGAAAGAGACCCGCCCCCCCCCATGATGTCACTTCCGCGCGCCCCCCTTCGGGTCCCGGAAAATCTGGTAAGTCTATTTAGATGCAATAATTTGTCCTGGAATCTTTACACAACTTTTGAAAACCAAAAATTCCTGGAAACACAAAATATGGAGTAAATCTCACAGTCAAAATATTTTCTGTCAGAAACACTAAGCAGGCAAATCCTACTTGAATTGGCATAAATCTATCACCTTCATAGTACTGTATTTAATAGACCATCTGCAATATGTCACCAATTTGTTCCTGAGTTTAAAACACAAAGCAGTTCTCAGGTAATCAAAAGTGAATTAAATAATGTGCATGTCTATAGAATCTTGAAGATCAGATGATGGGACATGTGTTGTGTAGAGTTAATACGAGTCTGACATGAAATAATTTATGTACGCAGAATTAGGCCCTTAAAGCGCAAGCCGTGTGCAGCCAGCCAAAAATGTGGGGTCATATATTTTCTGTTCTAATGAGGTGCATGGTGTAGAAGGGTAGCAGGATTCTGCGGCAAGATCAACAGAGAATTTTCTGGGAAAGACTGATTTCCTTTGGGAGAGCTTCAAAGGTGCAGAGTTGCCTGCCAGTGCCCCATTGTAGCTGTGTTATTTAAGCCAGCCTCCTCAGCTTTTGTGCATGATGGACTTGCAAACCAGTTAGGTACCAAAAGCTGGGGTTTCTGATGCTTGTTAACCCAGTTTTTGAAACTCAAAGATCTGAGCAAACTCCTGAAACTGAGTGGGTGATATATTACCTCCACAGCCAACATATATCTTAACGAAAAACCACTTGAGCACTCACGAATATATAGAACAGCTTTTACAGTCGTGATAATATGACTGATTGCTCACTGCTCCTATTGAACCTTTGAGTTCAATAGGATACAAAACCTATGTCTTGTAGCTGCTGCTCATGTCTGCTCCGGCATGGAGCCTACAGAAGTTCCTTGGGGACTCAGTGATGTGTGGAGTTCCAGCACCAGGTTACTAGAGGCCATGGCACAAATCTGTGCAATGGTTATTTGAGTGCCCATGCCCTCCTCAGCTTACCAGTGGTGGGTGTTGGATGACAGGCAGTGCTGGCTCCTCCCCCCTCCCCATTAACCAATGGGAGCATTCTCTAGGCCTCATAATGACACAGGAGCCTTTGAGGGGCTCTCATTTGTAGGTGAGTGTGCCAGGCACAGGGGTGTTGTGAAGCTCTTGTCCAACTCATGTCACCACTGCCTTCAGTATTGGGGGGGGGGTTCAGAGGTTGGTCTAGCAGCTGGATGAGCCTTCTGATGGCTGTGGCTAATTGTTAAACTGGCCAACCCCTCCCCCACCCCCCTCCCCAGCTGTGTGGCACAACATTTTCTATTTCTGTCCTGGAGTCTTTCAGTCACAGAGTAACGTGTTGTAATTTGGAATCCTCATCTTCAAGATTTAGTACAAAATTAGTATGCACATCATATACAAGAGTGGAGAGAATCTCAAAAGAAAACGGGAAACAAATCATCTGCTAGATATAAAGCAGAGAATGAACAGTTTCTTTGTGGACTTCAATACAAAAGAGCTGCATAAGAGGACAGTATCTCATCTATACAATGAACACAGAGAGTGTATAGCTAAAGACAGGTGGGCACAAAACATCACTCATAGCAGTCTGTTTTCAAAAATGGCAGAGCAACTGCAGCGAAAGGCGATTAGGCCTTCTTAAAGCATCATTGGTATGATGGATGACCGGTAAAGCAATGTAATGTTTCTTCTCTGGCTGAGAGAAAAAGGGATGGTAAGATCTGTATGTTGAAAGAGTTTCAGCAGATTTCCCAGAATAAATCATGCCATTCATATAACCCTGCAAGTATTGTTTAGAGAGTCTAAAGCAGCAGTATTTAGGTCATTGGATTTGCCACCAGCATCGCTGGTAGGGGCATCCAGCCGCAAGGGCATTCGCAGATTAAAACACACATTTTGTTCTGCCACATAGACTTCTGTTGACATTCAATGCATCGTGGAACTGAAGATCTTATTGGGATACGCATGACAGGGAGAGGCAGAAAATTAAAAGATCAGGTACTTTGATGTCAACATATGAACTATTCATTTCAGATCAGCCCAAGAGGTAAAGGCAATTTCTAGCATGTTACAAACAAAATTGTTGTTTTCAGGGGTCGAGTTAACAATCTCACTTGGCTGCATTTGATATTTCTGATTGGGTGTTAAGTCGCTCATTGGTCGCTATGACAGAAGGTGTCGCAATCCCTGCTATAGTCTTAATATTAGTCTGCAGTTACCCGAGCGCAGGTAGATATGCCGTATTTTCAACAGATGGTTTAACTGCAGAGAATATCACAAGATGGCACCTGGAAAAAGACCATAATTGGAGCTGTTAAAAGAGCTTTGACTGGAGGCGTAAAAAGAACAACTCAGACCGTGTACAAAACATAGCCTGAGTTGAGGGTTAAAAATGGGCTTCAGTTAATGAGTTATATAGCAAACCAAAAGGTAGAAAAAAAATTGTTAAGCACATTGCCTGATGGTCAGTCTGGGTAAATGTGAAATTGTGCAGTATTATTGAGACAAGTTTTGAAATCTCTTCTCAGCATAAGTAATGACTTGTATAGTTATACACAAGTCATTACTTATGCTGAGAAGAGATTTCAAAACTATATATGAAGCTGCCTTATTCTGAGACAGACATTTGCAGCGCAATCCTGTGTAACCTTCAGTATTGGGGGGTGCATCTACTGTTACACCGGTGCAAGGTTACACAGGATTGCGCTGATAGTCTGTCTAGCTCAATATTGCCTGTACTGACTGGAAGTGGCTCTGCAAGGTTTCAGAGTGGAATTTTTCTCTGAGCTACCTGGAGATTCTGGGGACTTGAACCTGGGAATTTCTTCATGTGCACCACCTCTGAGCTACAGACCCTCCCCAAAGCTATGTCTGTGTCTGGAGAGCTGTTCTATTACTGAGGAGCAGGCAAAACCAGCTGGATATCTGAGCGAACCTTAGAGGCAGCCAAGATACCAGTATGCAAGACATGAGGGGGAAGCTGACTTCTTTTAATGAGCTTGCTAGCTATTTGATCATGAGACATTGTAGGCTAGAAATAGAGATGCAGGAATATACAGAGCAATGGGGCAACAACTAACTCTGTACAGGATGTAATGAGGGCTAATGAAGCAGGTCATGTCTGAGTAGACCATCAAATAAATAATTACCATCCACTTGTCAGTTCTGTCTCATTCAACATCTCTCCTTGATCTTCTGCCGCAATGTGTGTTTTCCGTCTTTCAAAGTTCTCCGTTTCATTGCTTCCCTCCACCCCTCTCCATAGTCTTTCTTCCCTTCTCTCTCTGCTCAAGCAGAGCAAGAAGAAATTCTTTTCTTTGGTTATCAGTTAAATCACAATAATAGTACAGAACCTTCTAAGTCCCAGACATTGTGATTAAAACAGCCTATGCTGGTTGCTTTGTTTGAGGTGTAATCGACTCGATCTCACCAGTTCCATATTTTCTGAAAGCCCCAAACCTCGAATTTTAAGCAGACCGCCTGCTATTATCCGTGTGTGTTTCATTTCCTTGTGTGTTCCTATCTGCCACAGCCAACAGGGGGTTCTTTATGCCTTTTCCTTCAATTGGACCTTGTCAAGAAGTGGTGTAGATACTATCTGTATTCTTGTCGGAAGACTCCCCCACCCCACCTGAATGTCAGTTATGTCGCTAGGAAGACATTCCTTTAGTGTCAATATGACCTCATTCATGCTTAATGTTTCCCGCATTGGCTTCTCAAAAGTCTGCCTTTTTATAGCCTCTTGAAGGACTTTTTGGCCCACAACACCAGGAGAGTAGACAGAATGGACACGACACCCTTTGCCAATGGTAACAGTTGTCCTTAAAAGAAAGAGAGGGAAAAGGGGGGGCAGGATTCAACACTTTCCGCAAGTTCAATGATCTCTCTACCTGGTCATATTGTCTTCCTGATAAAAACATGCATTTGTCATAGCTAGTTACCTTATACTGAATCAGAATGCTGGTCCATCTAAGACAGTATTGTTAATGATGGGAAAAGGCAGAAGCATCGCCGGGTGGGGGCGGTGGGCACGCGGGGGGTGACAACGCAGCGGGATCATCAGTGGCAGTGCGAAAAGTGGGCGGGTGGCAGCGAAAGTTTGGCTCACCTGCCCCGTGCCTGCGAAGCTCTTTGCAGCAGTGGCAGCGATGTCTCTTCCAGTGGTCACGTCACAGGGGGCGGCTTTTTGTATGCCGCCCCCCCCCCTCGCACACAGGTTCCGCAATGTCACTGGAAAAAGGAGGTATAGGCATCTACATTAAGCAGTTATAAAGTGGAAGACTCCTTTTTCTGAAGCAACCCACCAATCCCTGCTAAGAATAAAATAGGAGCAAAGATGGGGGTGAAACATTTCAGTGAAAAAAGTACTTTACTCACAGTTCACAAACATATTTGTTGGCTGTACAGGTCCTATACTTTGGAACAGGAAATCCTAGAGCTATTCCCTTTGCACATGGGTGTGTGAGACCTCATGGCATGATGGACTCTATGCAGCTGGTAATGGCTCATGAGGAGAGGTCAGCATGCTTGGGGAATGGGGAGGAGAGAAACAGAAGAGTGGAAGGACGTCAGGTAGAGACACACCCCCACACGTCAAAGAGGGACAAGGTAAAGGTCTGTGACAGGTAGCCTCTTGGTCCTCTAGACCAGAGATTCCCAAACTTTTTCCTCTGCGTACCACCTTCACGGGCCAGAAGTGACATAATCAGCACTTACTTCTGGGTTCGCGGCCGCGCCGGAGCACAGAAATGCACAGTAAAGCACAAGAAAGGGCCATTCCATGTGCTAGAAGCCCATGCGCTCAAGCTCTGCCAGCTCAGCAGAACTCAAGCCGCCGCTTTTCGGACTCCTGTGCTATGTCACACGGTTGAGATGGCAGCCGCCAACTTGGCCGCTGGCAGCCCACATACCACAAGCCTGTGGTCCATATACCACTAGAGGTATGCGAACCACAGGTTGGGAACCCCTGCACTAGACAGCATGCTGCACCCTAGTGTCCTGTAAGTGGTGTTGTACCCATTTTCCAAACGTGAACACAGCTCCTCAGGATTTCAGCTAGGAATTTCCCTCTGCCCTACCTGAGGCCTATTCGCACTTAACTGAATGACCATTGCCTCTCATATGAATCTACCTGTTTGTTATCTTTGTCAGACATCATACTCTGGGTTCCTGTCATAGAGATTAGGCACATGGTGACTGGGGAGAGAGCGCATTCAGTAATGGTGCCCTACTTATGGGATAGATTGCAGAGGAGATGATTTAGTACTTCGCTTCTTTAGACAACACATACCTTTTTAAAAAAAAATGTGTTCAAACTTTTAGTGAGCCAGTTTGAAAATTTTTATTTTCTTACTACTGCTCCTCCTAATGGTTCTGAAGTTTTCTCACGTTCTTTCATTTAAAGTATCCCTAATTAACAAAACTGATGGAACAGAAGATGGAGGGTCCTTTTCACATGTTAGAAACTGAGTTCAGATAACAGGTCAGGGTTGATTTTCTGGGGTATATCAGTGTACCCCATGATACCATGGACATGTTTTACATCATCATGCTCCTAGCGTCTTCAAAGTCACCACTGCCTTGTCTTTTTAAAGCTTGTTGGGTTTTAATTTTCTCTGTCAGCTGCCTTAGAGGCATCTGGTCAGGCAGAAAGGTGGCACATAAATAGTTTAAATAAATAGGGGGCACAAGCTAATTGGCCTCAATGGAACTTAGTCACACCAATCGTTTGGTGGCTTTTGCCCCAGGAGAGCATTTGGGTTAATGGCCAATTTTTCACTAGCATCCCAATCTGCCATGGAATCATCATTTTGCATCTTATAGGCTGCTTGTAGATGTCATTAAATCAAATCTGTAAGACCTCTTCATAGGCCATTACAAGGATGATTTCATATGGTGCAAGCATACAGTTCTTTATCATAAGAACATAAGAACATAAGAACATAAGAAGAGCCCTGCTGGATCAGGCCAAAAGCCCATCTACTCCAGCTTCCTGTGTCACACAGTGGCCCCACCAGATGCCTCAGGGAGCACACGAGACAACAAGATACCTGTGTCCAGTCGCCACTCCCTTGCACCTGGCACAGAGAAAACCCACTTCTAAAAACCAGGAGGTTGCTTATGGCTTTTAACCTGTGATGGTCTTTTCCTCCATGAATTTGTCCAAACCCCTTTTAAAGGCATCTAGGCCAGGTGCCATCACCACATCCTGTGGCAAGGAGTTCCACAGATGAATCACACGCTGGGTAAAGAAATATTTTCTTTTGTCTGTTCCAACTCTCCCTCCACTCAATTTTAGTGTGTGTCCCCTGGTTCTGGTGTTGTGCGAGAGGGAAAAGAATTTCCCTCTATCCACTCTCTCCATCCCATGCATAATTTTATAAGTCTCAATCATGTCCCCCCTCAGGCGCCTTTTTTCTAGGCTGAAAAGCCCCAGACGCTGTAGCCTTTCCTCGTAAGGGAGGTGCTCCAGCCCACGAATCATTCTGGTCGCTCTTTTCTGCACCTTTTCCAATTCAATTTTATCCTTTTTGAGGTATGGTGACCAGAACTGGACACAATACTCCAGATGTGGCCTTACCATCGATTTGTACAAAGGCATAATGATATTGGCCGTTTTATTCTCAATCCCCTTTTTAATGATCCCGAGCATGGAATTGGCCTTCTTCACAGCCGCCGCACACTGGGTCGACACTTTCATCGACCTGTCCACCAGGAC
Source organism: Plestiodon gilberti rubricaudatus (assembly GCA_026170595.1). Lineage (NCBI taxonomy): Eukaryota > Metazoa > Chordata > Lepidosauria > Squamata > Scincidae > Plestiodon > Plestiodon gilberti. Next base: position 184,996,605 of record JANXHW010000003.1, on the reverse strand, counting down.
CCCAAGATCTCTCTCTTGATCCGTCACAGACAACTCAGAACCCATCAGCGTATATGTGAAATTTTGGTTTCTTGCCCCAATGTGCATCACTTTGCACTTACTTACATTGAAGCGCATCTGCCATTTTGCTGCCCATTCTCCCAGTTTGGAGAGATCCTTCTGGAGCTCTTCACAATCCCTGCTGGTCTTTACCACCCGGAAAAGTTTAGTGTCATCCGCAAACTTGGCCACCTCACTGCCTATCCCCAACTCCAGGTCATTTATGAATAAGTTGAAAAGCACCGGTCCCAAGACCGATCCTTGGGGCACACCGCTTTTCACCTCTCGCCATTGTGAAAATTGCCCATTGACTCCCACTCGCTGTTTCCTGGTCTTCAACCAGTTCCTAATCCACAAGAGGACCTGCCCTCTTATTCCCTGACTGTGGAGTTTTCGCAGGAGCCTTTCATGAGGGACCGTGTCAATCAGTCAATCAGCCTAGTCCAGAAATCAAGACAGTTTAAATCCAAATATTTTGACTTAGGATATCTGTTTATTAAATATGCAGCATGTATTCAGATGTTCTGTCCAGCCCTATTCAACTTGGAGATATGCATATGTTACTTAAAGCAACATCCAGGTCTTCTGCATGTAATGGGCATGTGTGAATTCTTCCTCATGGAGGCCAGTAAGTCATGGAGAGAGGGACAGTAGGTAGGCCATGGCAAAGAGGATAGCCTTTTCTCTGCATTCTCTTGTCATTTAGCAATGGTGTCTGGTGTACATTCCTTTCCTGGACACATCCAGGGATTGCATTTCACACAAATATCAGGAGCAGGATTAGCTCCGTCAATGATTCTTGGTTGCAGGATGAACCTGGGGAGATCATAAGTGCAGCCCAATCCACCATAACTCCCCGCGCAGTGATGCAGCGGCTCCCTTGTAGCGCTGTTGCATCCACTGGGCATGTTTTGGCCTGCGGAGGACCCTGTAGGGCAAGGAAACATTTGTGAACATTTGTTCCCCTGTCCTGGGGTAAACTCCTCCCAGCTCAGTGGGTCTAATCAGAACCAGTGATATCGCTGGTGCAAGTCCGCATGTACCAGTGAAGGCAGAACGAGCCCAGGAAGGGAGTTTGAATTCAGTGGACACCGCTGCCGCTGAACCCACCCCCTTCCTGGTTCTGATCCAGCCTCCTCCCCACCCTCATTGCTGCCCCATTTGGCCCACCCCCACCATCCTCCCACCCCCTACACAATCTTACCTGGCCTGGCAGTCATCCAGTGTCCGCTGGCACACAGAGCCAGATGCTCACAACTTGCGGTAGTGGCCAGTTCGTGCACTATAGCGTGTTGCCTTTTGTGACAACCGCAAAGTGCCTAGCACTCGTTATGATGTTGCTAGGCGCCAATAGGACTGCACCCTTAGACATTGTTTCAGAGAGAAAAAAACAGAAAGAAATTATTCCAATCTATTTGTAGTGGAAGAAGATCCAGAAGACTGGCAGGAGCCAAATGTGGTGTCAGCAGTGGACCCTTGTTGACAGATCCGGGCAGCAAGGTGTTAACAGATGAAGACTTGGACTTTGACAGGACTTTGACAGGCCTGGGCAGCAAGGGGTCAACACCCAGGACTGTGTGGGTGGAAGCACACCTGAAAGCAATTGGGCGTGGCCCACAGGTATTGCTACTAAGTAGGAAGAAACTGGGACTTTGAGTGCAATGGGTGTGGCTCGCAGCTGCACCCAATTTGCACTAATTGGAACTTAAGAGTATAAAAGCAGCAGCAGTAGGAGCAGGAAGGAGCCTTGCCAGCTCACCATGGGGATATGCTGCCAGATTTCCGAGTGACGACAGGATGCTGCTGCCTAGGACCAGGAGGAGGACTGCACGTTGGACTTCTGGAAGGACGATGGCCAGCTGGAGGACGCTGAGCCGACAGGGAAAGGAAGAAGCCAGCCTACTGCCTGCCTGGACTGGACGCCAGCTGAAAGAGCCCGGGTTTGAGAGTGACTTGTTGGGAGAAGGAAGACAGCAGGGGCTGTCTCTTTCTGTGGACTGAGTCACAAAGGGATTGCTTGGATTTTTGGGAGATAGACTGTTTCAGTTTAGTAGAAGGGTTTCTGCTTTGGGATAATTTATGGTGTTAGGGAGATAAGGGTTGCTGTAAAGCAATAAATTTTGGTTAATTGTCCAGAGGAGTTCAGCTTTCGTTTTTACACACAGCTTTGTGGCTATTTGAGAGGGAAGAGGTGTTTTTCAGTCGAAGCGGGCATTTAAAAGGGAACAAACTTGCTCCTAGAAGGAGAAGTTGGGTTGAATCATTTGGGGTCCCCAGAGTGGGGTGCTTCCCAAGCAAGACACTATTCCCATCATATGAATCTTTTGATAATCTAGTACAGGAAAAAAAAAAAGCCAGGGCTAAAAGGCACATGATGCAGCAACCTAGTTGAAGCTAATTGTGGTTTAGTCATTGCTTGGATGGGACTGCTTGGGAAACTTACATGTGTTGCCTTGAACTCTATTGCAAGGATATAAAAGTAACACATAAATATTTGAAAGAAATATTTACCATCAACTAAGGTGTTTCAAAATATGACATTTTAATGCGTATTTCTACAAATTAAGGAGTAATGTTAAAAGACTGTCTCAATATACTTAATGTCAGCACTTTGACATTTAAAACAAACACAGAATTCCCTATGCTTTTTAAATAAACTAATCTAATCTGTATGTAAGGTAAAGGTGACCCCTGAAAATTAAGTACAGTCGTGTCCGACTCTAGGGTGTGGTGCTCATCCCCATTTCAAAGCTGAAGAGCCAGCGTTGTCCGAAGACGACTCTGTGGTCATGTGGGCGGCATGACTCTCCTTGCTGCAGTGCGTAGCATGCGGCTGGAACACAGAGCACTGTTTACCTTCCCGCAAGCGGTACCTATTTATATACTCGCATTAACATGCTTTGGAACTGCTGGTTTGGCAGGAGCTGGCCAAGCAACGAGAGCTCACCCCGTCACGGATTCGAACTGCTGACCTTTCGATCGACAGCTCATGGTTCAGCGGTTTAACCCACTGCGCCACCCGCCATCTGTATGTACTTGAACTTAAATTAACAAATGCAAATGTTTTATTCATTTACTTAATTTTTTATCCCACCCTTCCAACCCTGCAAAAACCACCAGGGCAGCTTGCAACAGTTAACACAATAGAACAATTCATAATAAAAACAAAAGCACAACAGTAAAAATAATGCTCCTCCCCTGAGATCCACCCCCTCCACCCTGGTCTCTTTACCTCCCCCCTCCCTACCCTTACCACCTCCTCCGCGACCTTACCTGGGCAGGCAGAGCATCCGGGTGAATCTGGTGCACCAGCAGCTCCATCACACACAATAGTGGTGCAACGTTTACACCATTGCAGGGCCATTTAAATACACCATTGCAGGGCCATTTTATTATGAATTTAATTGGGTCAAATAGTTATTGTAATGCACTGTATTTGTGGTGCACTTGAGGGTTGTCTGGAAGCTGCAATTAGTGCAGAATGCAGTGGCCTGTGTGGTCATGGAGGCACAGTGGTTTGGCTTTGTTAAGCCGCTACTCCTATGGCTGCGCACTGGCTGCCAGGTCTTTCTAGGTTCAAGTCAAAGTGTTGGTTTGACCTTAAAAGCCCTTCACGGCTTGGAGTCAGGGTAGCTGAAGGTTCACCTTCTCTCCTGATGACATGTCCCCTAAGGCCACCTGGGGTGGCTCTCCTGAACATGCCATCACTGACTGAGGCTAGGTTGGCGGCAGGGGGGGAGGGCATTCTCCCTGGCAATGCCACACTTTGGAATTCCCTCCCAAAAAAGTTAAGAGCTGTCCCCTCCCTGATGACCTTCCAACAAGGGCTGAAAATCTTTTTAAGTTCGCCTTTTCCCTTGAGTGATTTTCCCCAATAGGCTGTTACCCTATTTTTATTCTGTCCTCTTTTCTATGCACTGCATTTTTATGTTATCTCTGGTTTTTTATTGTATTTTATCTATTGTATTTTATTTATTGTATTGTACTTTATTATTTGTGAGCCACCTTGGGCATCTTTGTTTCTAAGAGGGAAGGCAGCATATACTACAGTAGATCCTTTAAATAAATACAGTACATAAATAAGTACTGATATACACTGTCTGTAGCTTACTAGGCGGCTATGTAATGTGGTAGTAAAGGTAAAGGTGACCCCTGACAATTAAGTCCAGTCGTGTCCGACTCTAGGGTGTGGTGCTCATCCCCATTTCAAAGCCAGCATTGTCCGAAGACGCCTCCGTGGTCATGTGGCCGGCATGACTCTCCTTGCTGCAGTGCGTAGCATGCGGCTGGAACACGGAGCGCTGTTTACCTTCCCGCAAACAGTAACTATTTATCTACTCACATTAACATGCTTTGGAACTGCTAGTTTGGCAGGAGCTGGCCAAGCAACGAGAGCTCACCCCGTCGCGGATTCGAACTGCTGACCTTTCGATCGACAGCTCATGGTTCAGCGGTTTAACCTACTGCACTTTTTCACTTCCTAGATTTTTTTAAACTATATACAGTATTCAAGAAGCAGAATGAAATGGGAGTGCTAATCTTGTTAGAATACTGCATTCTTATTTTGCATGCTAAAATCCCCTCTAAGTCTTTTGCTATTTCAAGTCATTAGGTCTTAATCTTTGCAATCCCCCACCCCAAATCTTCAAATACTCCAAAGACTACAGGCATTATGAAAATGTAATTCATTGCCAAATGATGGTTAAGAATGCATTTATCAATGCAACTGTGTCATCTGCAGAAATTATACACCCAGTGTAAACTATAACTATGCAATAGGCATTATAAGAGAATAGGGACAAATATGAAATAAACAGCAGTACATTTAGTAAAAAGGCTAGTCAGTTTAGGGCCTAATGTTATTTGCTCCCTTCCCCCCCAAAACTGAGACAGTGCTGTCAGCAGGTTGGTGGAGGTCCTAAGGCAATGCCCTGCACTGAGCTCCCCATGGAACCACATGTCCTGATGGCACATTTAGTGCTACCACTGCCAGCAGGAGTCAACCTGGCCAGGTGAGTTCTCTGATGTGCATGGATGGATCCTTGGCCAATAGCCGACCTCTGACACCACCCCTGCAATGAGAATACCAAAGACAGTTCTAATGTTCTTTACAGCGCCATTGTGAGGCTATGATGGGGGAGAGAATAAAACATTGTATACCACTCTGAGATCAATGGAGAAAAGATGGGATGGAAATGTAACTAACTAGTGCTAGAGGGGTTTGTTTCCTTTCATGACACATACAGAATAATGGAGACTATGCACTCTTTTTAAGATTGATTTTATATGCAAATATAGAAGCAGATCCTAGTGAACAGACCCCTTACAGGCAACAGACCACTGGCCTTGGAACAGATTCCCCCCAAAAAGCAATAGTATGGACCTCCCAGGCTGCTTCCAATCCAACTAAGTTCAACAGTTAGGAATTGATTCCAACTTCACAGGATTAACAGCCATGTAGAAATATTTATGTTTACAAACGTCTACAACATTAACACACAAGAAACAGCCGGCTAGGAGGACATGGCTGGCTGACAACTCCGCCGATCGCTCTGTATTGACGGAGTACATCTGATGGACTTAATTACTCTACCCCTGGATTAAAAGGGAGTATGAAGAGATAAACCACATTGCTTTCAATCGCCCCCCTTCTGACACTTCAAGGCAAAGGCTCTGAAGTTTTGGATTCTCGGCGAGAAAGCAGGATTACCATCGAGCTCGAGCCGCAGATGAACCGCAAGTCAAGCCACCTCCTACATGCTTTGCTTTACTTAGGCAAGAGGTGTAGAAATTATTTATGAGTTGAAGAAATTAGCCGAGATAAGAGTTAACGTTAAAAATAATATGTTGCGATAAGGCGAACTGAACATTCGAAAGTGAAAGTTGGAAAGATGAAGTTAAAGTTTTAAAGTGGTGAGTTTTATTTATTTTTTTCTGTACTTATGGAAGATTAAAACAGTAAGAAGGTTTTTTTAAATAGACTATTCTGGCAAGAGAAAATTGTTTGGGATTTTTGTTGTTGACATTCCTGACATTTTTGCTAAAAGAATATGAGCCCTTCCATGTCAGAGTTCATGGATCTTGGCAATTAATCTTTCTGTTTCACGTCGTCGACTGCAGAAGTTTTTTATGTTACCTCTTTTTTTTAAGAGAAGAGAGATTGGCACCTGGTGAAAAATTTGCAACATGACTACACAATTGGAGTATTGTTTTAAAAAATGGGAACAGAGATTTGATGCAAAAATGGCAATTTTGCAGGGAAATCTTCAGAACATGAACGCAGAACTGAAACAAGCAGTGAAGGAAAAGGATGAATTACAAGGAATAAAGGTTACGATGGAAGTTACGATGGAAGTACAGGAAGATAAAGAGAGAGACAATGATAAAGAGAAAGATTTAGTGGAAGAGACTGTAGTAGAGGAAGTACCAAGAGTTAAACCAAGACTTGAGATAGAGAAATAGAGTACTTTACTAAAAATGGTGCTGAAGATTGTCTTTCGGGAGAGGAATATAGAAGATGTGAATGATTCTGTGGAAAAAATTGCAAAGTGGATACAATTCAAAAAACAAGGGACTTTTGGGAAAGATTTAAGGAAGAAGAAGAGGAAGAAGAAGAGGAAGAAGAAGGAGGAGGAAGGGGATGGATGGAAGGGGTAATGGTAAACTGTCAAAATTAAAAAGGGATTATAATTTTTTTATTTTTTGTGGGGAATATTACTGGAGTTAATGTTATATAAAAAGAAGAAAATGTTTTATTATTAAAAACAAATAAGATATGACTTGTTTTTAAGAAACTTATATTAAGAGTGATGGAAAATTTTTGATGATGAATTAACAAATTTGAAGACAAAAAATGGGGTGACTTAATAAATTTAAAATATTTGAAGTGGAAGTTAAGACTTTTAGATGATAAAGGAAAAGTTAGTTAACCCTTTCGTGAATAAAATAAAAATGTTTTATTATTTGAAAAGACTTAAATAAGATGTGATTTGTTTTTAAGAATCTTATATAAAAAGGGATATAGATTTTAAAAAAACAGAAAAATTTGGAAGGTTTTTATTTTAATACATTTGGAGAAAAATGGGGTGGCTTTATATATTAAAATATTTGAAGTGGGAATTAAGATTTTTAGATGATAAAGGAAAAGTTAGTTAATCTTTTTGTGAATATTTGGATACCACTTATAGATTTTTTTTTTGAGAGAGAGAGAGGAGTGATGAAGTGTGAATTTAATAAATAGTATATTGGAGATATAGGCTTAGTTAGATATTATTAGTAGAAAATATATAATAGTATACAAGTAGGATTTACTGCTTCGTGCTTGATGTAATCTTTTGTAGTATGTTGTATTATTTTGTTTTGTTGTTTTGTTTGGTCTGGTAGTTTATTAATAAAAATTAAATATATGACTAAAAAAAAACAAGAAACGGTTTAAAAACACTAATCTATAGGATACAACGTTTCATCCACATGCTGCGGAACTCCTCAGGTATCAGGCAACTGAGTTGCAGAGATGTTAGCCTCTTGATGTATTAGGCTGGCTTATGTAGCAGAGCGAAGCATCTGTAGTTATATTGGAACAACTAAGGTTGAAAGAACATACTACAGCTGTTAAATATAAATGTCCAGAACATTCAGCCCTAGCGGAACACTCAATGAACACAGGACATACCATCAAGTTTGAAAATACGAGGAATTTAATTCATGAATCAAGCCTGAGACTAAGACTTCATTATGAAGCAATTGAGATAAGCAAGAACAAACATTTAAATTTAATTAACAGACAACAAGAGCTCTCTTTTGTAGACAACATCTGGCTTCCCATCCTGAATAAAATGAAAACTGCTCAGACAAGCAAAGACCAGCTACCCCCCTGAGTCGGACGAAGTGGGGTCAACCGTCTTTCTTCAACTGACGCTTAGCTCTGCTACATAAGTCAGCCAAGTACTTCAAGAGGCTAACATCTCTGCAACTCTGTTGCCTGATACCTGAGGAGGTCCACAGTGTGTGGACGAAACGTTGTATCCTATAGATTAGTGTTTTTAAGCTGTTTCTCACATGTTAATGTTGTAGACGTTTATAAACATAAATATTTCTACATGGCTATTAATCCTGTGAAGTTGGAATCAATTTGTATCGTTTCTGGCCATGAAAGCTACGGAACCTTACTAATTTCAAAAGCTCTCTGTTCTGTGTCTGAACTGGGAAACAGAGACAATGTGTGAAACTGACTCCATACTGTTTCAGTTTTCTCTTACTGGAGGATATCGCCTTTCGAAATCTAAACAAAGACTCCAGACCAGCATGAAGGCATCCCTCTCGAATCACTGACTTTTAGTGGGTCTACCTACATAAATGCCCCTACATAGAAACCATCTATTCCAGCATTTCTCAAACTGTGGGTCGGGACCCACTTGGTGGGTTGCAACCTGATTTCTGGTGGGTCCCTAATTGCCTCAAGTCCTGAGGCTATTTAAAAATCAGATAGCTGCTAATTACCCTTCAAAGAACTGAGTTCCTGCAGTTTGCAAGATAATTGTCCTGCAAACAGCTGAGCTCCTGCAGTTTGCAAACTTGTGTAAATACAGGTTGAGTATCCCTTATCCGGACTGCTTGGGGTAGGAAGTTGTCGAGATTTTGAGGCTATTCATTAGGGCACCTCATTATGAGAAATGGATTGAGGGGTGTTTTTTTTGGCAAATAAATAAATACCTGTAAATAAATAAATATATTATTTCTTTCTAAATCAGCTTTAAAAAAAAGTATCATAAAACTAGGTGTGTCCCGATAGTGTCATTTTAAAAAGTGTGTCCCGGTGCTAAAATGTTTGCGAGCCACTGATCTATTCCATTTTCTCAGGTATCCATGCAGAAGAGGGCAACAAATATGATCAGAGAGCTGGAGCACCTTCCTTCTGAAGAAAACCTACAATATTTGTGTCCTTTTTGTTAGATAAAAGGTGACTAAAGGGAGGCAGATGGACATGATTGGGGCTCATAACATTATGCACAGTGTGGATGGGAAAACCACATAGTTTCCAAGCCTCTGCAGGGCTTTTTCAAGCTGAACAACCCACTTCCGGGTCATGCAAAGGTTCTTCTCTCCTCCCAGCTTTGCCACGGGATGCATTCTGGGGCAGGCCTGGGAGGAGAGAGGAGCCTTCGTGCAACCTGGAAGTGGGTTGTTTAGCTTGAAAAAGCCCTGCAGAGGCTTGGAAACCATACAGTTTTCCCGTGCAAAGGTAAAACGGGGCTTTTCCCACTTGTACAAAAATTTTTAATGTGGAACCCGGTATCCACGGATTCTCGGTAATTGGGGGGGGGGTCCAGAACGGAACCCCTGCAGATATTGAGGTCCCACTGTACTGTAATTCCCAACTGAAAAAAATAAATCTTTCTTCTTTTAGCTTTGAAGTTTTAGGATTTTGTTTTGTTTGTTTTTTCTATTTTTTATAATTTTTATAAGAATTTGTTGTTTCTATTTTCGGAAGTTGTCACGACGTGACCAGATTACAGAATTAAAAATTCTCATACTGCCGGGAAACTCCATTGTTTAAAACAAGTTTATTTTTTAATAAACAAATTCAACAAGTGTTGCAGGTTTTGAGGTTTCACCAGCAGACATTTGTGGCACCATCACAGAGTTTACTGGCAGTAATTTTTAATTCTGTATTTTTTTGTTTCTGTTTGTTTTATGATGACCATTTTCAAATTTTGTTGGGCACCTCCTGATGGGGAGGTGGTGTACAAATCTTTAAACATAAATAATCAAGCTATGGAATGTGTTACCACAAGACATGGTTATGGCTACTAACAGATGGCTTCAAAAGGAAAAATCAAATTCAAGGAGGACAAGTGCAATATTATATATAGTATGTTTCTGAATGCCAGTTGCAAGGAAGCAATGACAAAAGCATGGTATGCCTTACTCTTCTAGTTGTGGCTTCCCAGAGGCAGCTGGCAGGCCATGGTAGGAGACAGGATGCTAGACTAGGTTGGTCTTTGACAAGATCCAGCAGGACTTTCCTTAAGTTCTTACAGGTGTGAACCAGGCCTAAAGAGAAACTGATTGCCAATTTCACACTGTCTTTTTTTTTTTTTAATCATTCTGGTATTTCCACATGGATCTCATCAAGAGGTGAATGGGGGAAAATGACTTTGTTGTGGGAGAAAAAATACTGTACATTCAAGTGAAATCACATGAAGGATGTCATCAGTGGCGTAGCTAGACTGGAGCGGAGGCAAGTAGTTCTGCAAGACTCCGTTACACCGGCGTCAACGGCCCCTCCCCCTTGCTGTTGGAGCCATTCTGGTGGCAATGGCAACACGCAGGACACTCCGCTGTCACTGCCGGAATGGCTCCAACAGCAAAGGGGAGGAGCCGCTGACTCCCATGTAACGGAGTCTTGCAGAACTACTTGCCTCCGCTCCAGTCTAGTTTCACCTCTGGATGTCGTCCTGTGCCTACTCTCGTAGGATTGTGCCTTGTTGAACTCTGTGGAGCTCAATTCTGTGACAGCATACTACATGGTATCAAAGTATAAGACTTTTTGTGGTCACATGCTTATTATTTAACTACGTCTAGAGGAATTTATGTCTAGGAATGCTAAAGGGAAAATCATATATTCAGAATGAAATTAAAAACTTTCTAATTTAATCTTCTGTGGTATAAAAGTCTGCCTTTTGCAAGGGTAGTGCCATGACCATAATTTTCAAGGTTTATTACTCATAACACTTCCATTGAATTCCAACTGCAATATTTGTTTTTTGAATTAATTATATTGACAGTAATGAAATGTACAGTTATTATTGTAATTTACACTTGCAATACAATAGGTTCTAGATGACAAATCGATGCAATTTTTCAGGTAGGGCAGAAACTCTTCACAAATGGTGGGCAAAAGTCAGTGTGGTAGCTTCAGTATATGAAAAATGATGGTAGCCTTGAGTCTCAGAGCATAGAATCTTCTGTTGTATTATGCATTTTTGTCTCACGGGGATATGCAAAGTTATCATGATGTTAAATGCCACATATTTTGTTAATTAAAACAAATTCCTGAATAATAGGATTCCTAAGTAATAAACAGTATTTCCCAAGTAACTTCATGTTAAGTAAACAATATATCAAAAATACCTCTATCCAAGCTTATACAGTGCTTCTAATTATCAAAAGTCCTATTTCTCAAATGGCTTCAATAAATGCTCTATAGCTGCCACAGGTCTGAGACATGGCAGGTGCTGGGGCCTACCCTGGGGTAAGGAAACAAGCATTCCCTTAGTCTGATGAGGCCTCAATGTGCTGGGCCTCAATGTGAGGCCTCAATGTGTATCCCCCACTGGATGAGGCCTCAATGTGTATCCCCCACTGGATACAGCGGAACCCAGCATTGGCACCGCTGCATTTCAGTGTGGGGAGTTAGGAGTGGGCTGTTAGTCTCCCTAGTTGATTCCCTATGCCAGGAACGTAATGGGGGAGTGTGTCCCTCTTGGTTATCGATCATGGTATCCTTCTTGATCGCCTTGCTGGGGTTCAACTTGGGAACACTATTTTGGTTTTAACCTTTGTTGTTGTTCAGTCGTTAAGTCGTGTCCGACCCTTCGTGATCCCATGAACCATATCCCGCCAGGACTTCCTGTCCTCCACTATCTTCCTGAGTTCGCTCATTTTCATGTTCGTTGCATCGGTGATGCTGTCTAACCATCTCATCCTTTGCCTTCCCCTTCTCCTTTTGCCTTCAATCTTTCCCAGCATCAGAGTCTTCTCCAGAGAGTCCTCTCTTTGCATTAGGTGGCCAAAATATTTGAGCTTCAGCCTCAGTACCTGTCGTTCCAGGGAACAGTCAGGGTTGATTTCATTTAGGCTTGACTGATTTGATCTCCTAGCAGTCCAAGGGACTCTCAGGAGTCTTCTCCAGCACCACAGTTAGAAAGCATCTATTCTTCAGCGCTCAGCCTTCCATATGGTCCAACTCTCGCAACCATACATTGCTATTGGGTTGCTACTGGGAACACCATCGCCCTGACTATACGGACTTCTGTTGGCATGGTGATATCTCTGCTTTTTATTATGCTGTTTAAGTTTGCCATAGCTTTCCTTCCAAGGAGTAAGCGTCTTTTAATTTCATGGCTGCTGTCTCCGTCTGCAGTGATCTTGGAACCCAAAAAAGTAAAATCTGTTACTGCTTCCATTTCTGCCCCTTCTATTTGCCAGGAATTGATGGGACCAGATGCCATGATCTTAGTTTTATTAATGTTGAGTTTCAAGCCAACTTTTGCACTCTCCTCTTTCACTCTCATCAAGAGGCTCTTTAGTTCTTCTTCACTTTCTGCCATTAGGGTGGTATCGTCTGCATATCTGAGGTTGTTGATGTTTCTCTCGGCAATCTTGATTCCGGCTTGCGATTCATTCAGCCCTGCATTTCTCATAATGTACTCTGCATATAAGTTAAATAAGCAGGGTGACAATATACAGCCTTGCCGTACTCCCTTCCCAATGTTGAACCAATCAGTTGTTCCATGGCCGGTTCGAACGGTTGCTTCTTGACCCGCATACAGGTTTCTCAGGAGACAGGTAAGGTGGTCTGGTACCCCCATCTCTTTAAGAATTTGCTACAGTTTGTTGTGATCCACACAATCAAAGGCTTTTGCGTAGTCAATGAAGCAGAAGTAGGTGTGTTTTTTGGAACTCTCATGCTTTCTCCATGATCCAGTGCATGTTGGCAATTTGATCTCTAGTTCCTCTGCCTCTTCGAAACCCAGCTTGTACTTCCGGTAGTTCTCAGTCCACGTACTGCTGAAGCCTAGCTTGTAGGATTTTGAGCATAACTTTGCTAGCATGTGAAATGAGTGCAATTGTGCGATAGTTTGAGCACTCTTTGGACTGCCCTTCTTTTGAATTGGAACGTAAACTAACCTTTTCCAATCCTTTGGCCACTGCTGAGTTTTCCAAATTTGTTGGCATATTGAGTGCAGCACTTTCACAGCATCATCATTTAGGATTTTAAGTAGCTCAGCTGGGATATTATCATCTCCAATAGCTTTGTTGTTAGTAATGCTACCTAAGGCCCACTTGACTTCACTCTCTAGGATGTCCAGCTCTGGGTCAGTGACCACACCAGCGTGGTCATCAGGAACATTAAGATCTTTCTTGTATAGTTCTTCTGTGTATTCTTGCCATCTCTTCTTAATCTCTTCTGCTTCTATTAGGTCTCTGCCTTTTTTGTCCTTTATCATGCCCATCTTTGCACAAAACGTTCCCTTGATATCTCCAATTTTCTTGAAGAGATCTCTAGTCTTCCCCATTCTGTTGTTTTCCTCGATTTCCTTGCATTGTTCATTTAAGAAGGCCTTCTTATCTCTCCTTGCTATTCTCTGGAAATCTGCATTCAGTTGTTTATCTTTCCCTTTCACCTTTGCTTTTCGCATTCCTTCTTTCTACAGCTATTTGTAAAGCCTCATCTGACAGCCACTTTGCTTTCTTGCATTTTTTTTTCTTTGGGATGGTTTTCGTTGCTGCCTCCTGTACAATGTTACGAACTTCCGTCCATAGTTCTTCAGGCACTCTGTCTACCAGGTCTAATGCCCTAAATCTATTCTTCACCTCCACTGTATACTCATAAGGGATATGGTTTAGGTCATATCTGACTGGTCTAGTGGTGTTCCCTACATTCTTCAGTTTAAGCCTGAATTTTGCAATACGAAGCTCATGATCTGAGCCACAGTCAGCTCCAGGTCTTGTTTTTACTGACTGTATAGAGCTTCTCCATCTTTGGCTGCAAAGCACATAATCTATCTGGTTTCGGTATTGACCATCTGGTGATGTCCATGTGTAGAGTCGCCTCTTGTGTTGTTGGAAAAGAGTGTTTGCTATGACCAGCGTGTTCTCTTGACAGAACTCCGTTAGCCTTTGCCCTGCTTCATTTTGCGCTCCAAGGCCAAACTTGCCTGTTGTTCCGTTTATTTCTTGATTTCCTACTTTAGCATTCCAGTCTCCTATGATGTAAAGGACATCTTTTTTGGGTGCTAGTTCTAGAAGGTGTTGTAGGTCTTCATAGAACCAGTCAACTTCATCTTCTTCGGCATCAGCGGTTGGGGCATACACTTGGATTACTGTAATGTTGAATGGTTTGTCTTGGATTCGAACTGAAATCATTCTGTCGTTTTTGAGGTTGCACCCCAGTACTGCCTTTCCCACTCTTTTATTGACTATGAGGGCTACTCCATTTCTTCTAAGGGATTCATGCCCACAGTAGTAGATATGATGGTCACCTGACTTAAATTCGCCCATGCCCGTCCATTTTAGTTCGCTGATTCCCAAGATGTCAATGTTCAATCTTATCTCATTTTTGACCACATTCAGCTTGCCTTGATTCATAGACCTCACATTCCATGTTCCTAAGCAGTATTGCTCCTTGCAGCATTGGATTTTCCTTTCAACCTCAGACACAAACACAGCTGGACGTCCTATTGGCTTTGGTCCAACCGCTTCATTCTTTCTGGGTCTACTTGGAATAGTCCTCCGCTCTTCCTCAGTAGCATATTGGACACCTTCCGACCTGATGGTCTCATCTTCCGGCGTCATATCTTTTAGCCTTTTGGTACTGTTCATGGGATTTTCTTGGCACGGTTACTGGAGTGGGTTGCCATTTCCTTCTCCAGTGGATCACTTTTAGTCAGAACTCTCTGCTACGACCTGTCCGTCTTGGGTGTCCCTGCACGGCATAGCTCATGGCTTCATTGAGTTACGCAAGCCCCTTCGCCATGACAAGGCAATGATCCATGAAGGAGCCTTTAGAAGATTTAACCTTTAGAAAACCCTAAACAGCCTGGGACCAGAGTGCTTAAATGATCACATGGAACTGCCTGTCCCCTGAGGTCTTCAGAAAGAACCTTTTTACATGTTCCGCTGCCGAGAGAAGTACATCAGTGACACATGGAATAACTCTTTCTGTAGTGGTGCCCAGGTTATAGAACTCCCTCCCACAGGAGTCGAGGTCAGTGCCATCACTTATGTTTTAGCATTATCTGAGGATCTTATTTCGCCTGACCTAAATCACCTCCTGATTTTGGTCCTAATTTTGGTGCTGGGTTTTTTGGTTTTCCTGGTATATTTATTGCTGCCTTTCACCATCTTCTGGCACTGCCTATTTATTTTGTTTTGTCATTTTCATTGCCATTTTTAATTTTTTTTATATTGTTAGCCACCAGTGGCACCTCCTGAGTAAGTAGGGAAAGCATGGGAAATACATGTTTTAAATAAATTAAAATATTTGAATGTATGAAGCACCCTTCCACTAAGGCAGACCATTCGTCCATTTAGAGCAGGATCGTCTGTGCTGGCTGACAGCAGTTTTCTAGAGTTCCAGAAAGATTTGCACACACTGGCAAACCAGCATACTATTGCATTGACTGTGTTGTAGTTCTGTGGCCTCTGTGTGTGTGTGTGTGTGTGTGTGTGTGTGTGTGTGTGTGTGACACAGAGTAATCCTAAACATATTTACAAGTAAGAAGTAAGTAAGTCTTACTGAGATGCTCCCTAGGAGATGATATTTTGACTGTACACTAAAATGAAGCTACAGCTCATGTTAATTACTCATATCATGGACACCTTTATCTTTATAGAACTGCAATAGAATCCAGTCATATTCCCATGTTGCAGACAGCATATTCTAACTCAGGATTAAAAGGCTTGGCAGTTGCCTGGGTGATAGAAAATTCTATAATTGTGAGTTTGCTGCTGTAGAAATACCTTTTAAAAGCTTTAGCCTTACTGTACACTTTTCATCTGTTAGGTGCAAGAAGCCATGCTTGGTGGGTTACACCCTTAACTAGGAAAATAATTACCTTTTTTTCTTAAACTGCCAAAGCTATAATAACAAGCTTAAACTCTTTGCCAATTTGGTTTTCTAGGGATTTAACTTTCTGTTCATTAGTTTTATGCAAATTGATTAAGGCAAATTCTTCGTCAGCTTACTTCTCGGCTGATTAGGAGACAATGTCTTCTTTGCACTATTTTCAAAGAATATTTGCTGGTTTTTAAATTATTTCTCTTAGTGAAATTTCTCTTAGTGGAATCTTAGTGAATAAATAAATTTAGAGATTAGGGAAAGGTCAACCTACATGCAAAAAAATAAATAAATCTGGATTTTTTTTTTTAAGGCCAGCAAAAGCAAACATAGATTGCCACTGAATAGGCTTACCAGATCTCCAACCGGGACAGAGTGCTAGACCTTTAGGAAAAGGAATGTGGGCAGGTGTAGCTTGTTAAACCTTACAGCACAATCCTAGGCATGTCTACTCAGAAGCAAGCCCCGTTGTGTTCAGTGGGGCTTGCTTCTGAGTAGACATGCCTAGGATTGTGCTTTAGGACTTAACAAGCTACACCTGCCTACATTCCTTCTCCTAAAGGTCTGTCCCGGTTGGAGATCTGGTAAGCCTATGTTTAGTATTATTAGGGCAAGAAAGTAAAATGCATTATATTAACAAGAAGTATCCTAATGTCCAACTGTATTTACATATTGGGTCCCCCTATGGGGGAGAAAGGCAGGATATTAATTCAATAAATTTGGTGGTCATGCCCAAGGCATTTTGATATATTAATAGGCTTACCAGATCTCCAACCAGGACAGAGTGCTAGACCTTTAGGAGAAGGAATGTGCGCAGGTGTAGCTTGTTAAACCTTAGAGCACAATCCTAGGCATGTCTACTCAGAAGGAACTGCTATTGTGTTCAGTGGGGCTTGCTTCTGAGTAGACATGCCTAGGATTGTGCTCTAAGGTTTAACAAGCTACACCTGCCCACGTTCCTTCTCCTAAAGGTCTAGCACTCCGTCCCGGTTTTAGATCTGGTAAGCCTACCACTGAAGGTATCTGTAAGCTGCTACAGAAGATCACTTCTAGTTCCCAAAGAATCCCAGTAGAGTGTTGGATCCTCCTCACCTCCACAGCCACCTCTCTCATAAGGCTGATGCAGAGATTTACTTGATGATGACAGGCTTCTTTTCATCCTGTAGAAGAGGATCAACAAGGGACCATTTATCTCTATCAAGCCCCCTATGTTATTGCCTTACATGGGCACTCTACATGGAGGTCCATATCTGTGACTTCTCATTTTGTATAGTTAATAAATGACAGAAATATTTTTTTTTCCTCTGGCTGGAAATAGCACCTGAATTTTAGAAAATCAAAACTTTATGGAATAAAATAAAATGGTTTGAAAAACTCAGACCTACAGTTACTTTTTTCTCTCTGAAACAGAAATTCACAGCGCAATCCTGACGGTCAGGCGGGCGGCGGAACAAGTGTTCTGCCACCCGAAGTAGTCGCAAACGTGCCGTAAAGCATGTTTGCGACTACTCGAGATCAGGGAAGGCTGGCGCAAGTCTGGCCTCCCCTGCTCCATTGACGGAGCGCCCGACGGACCGTCGATGGACCCAGGTAAGGATCCAGTGGGCGGGGGCGGATCGGAAGTAAAGGGAGGGGGCCCATAGGCCCAGCCGGCCTGGGAGGGGCGGGAGACGGCCTCGGCCGTATCCCAGTCCCTGCTGGGCGGCTGGACCATTACACGGCCTCCTCCTACTTCCACCAGCGATTTTGCTGGCGGAAATCCGAGGAGGCCAATCGGCCTGGGCGCTATTTACATTCTGGGAAGGGGATGAGCGTCCTCTTCCCCGAGTATACCTCCGGCCGAGCGGCAGCCTGGTCATTGCGGAGCACAGGATCTGGCGGGTGGCCTGGGCCACCCACCAGATCCTTATGCAGGATTGCTCTGTCAGCCATTAAAAGTTCAATCATGGAGCAGTTTCAACCAAGTGATGTAGGTCCCAATATCTCTGAAAAAAGAAAACCAGAATAGTAATAATCTATTGAAGAAAGGTGGATCTACATCTGGTAAAACGGAAACTTTTTATAAATATGTGAAGACATGAAAAAATAGATGTACTTGAAGACCGTGTGTGTGTGTGTGTGTGTGTGTGTGTGTGTGTGTGTGTGTGTGTGTGTGTGTAAAAAGTGTGTTGAAATATATTATTTCAAATTGAAGGTTTGAAATAATATCATACAGAGAAACTATTGAGAATAGAAAAAAAATCATCTAGGAGTATATGGCAGTGCTCCTATAGTTAACGAAGATGTACTGTATTTGAAAGTGAATAAAACAAGGGACAATAGTCCTCAAAACAGGAACTATGATCCAATATGGTTTGAGAAATTAAATGCAAACTCAGGTTTCCGTTGCAGCTATTAGTGTCATATTGGCAGCCCTGCTGTTTTGTACCTTGAGAATGACCTCGGCTTAGAGGTTGAAACGTCGGTCTGTATATAAATACCGGACTTCCTGGACTTTCATTCTTAATTTGAGTTGCCTGCTTTTACTAGTGGCTTCTTTGAAAAAAAAATTTACATGGTTTTTGGAGTTCTCTGTATTTTGTACTTCTAATACATGGCTAATTTACCCATACAACCTTCTTCCTGTAGCAAAAATAACTGTTCCGTATACTGAAACTGGAAAAAATTACTATATACATATTATTATTTGGCTGACCAAAAATGGACAGGGTGCCTATACCTTAACCACTGTAAGGAGGGAATTTGGGCAGGTGTAGCTTGTTGCACCCTTCCATGATGAGCTGCACCTGCCCAAATTCCAATGGTTAAAGGGATAGGCACCTTTTTGGATATGGTCAGCCTAATTATTGTACACATTATTGAACTGTGGCCATTAAGCCCGAATAGTTTTAATAATGATGTTAGTTATACTGGCCACAAAAGTCTCAGAATATATGTCAATAGTAAACTTGACATTACATACATTAACCTAGAAAATGACACTGACTTTGTAGAGTTCTTGAGAAAAAAGTTGATCTCCTGTCATATGTATATACTCACAGGCATATAGAAAATGTAGTTAAATAGTATTTCTCAAATACATTATTTGAGCATTTCTTCTGGCCTCTATTACATAGTCTATCATTTAGCACCAAAATGTTTGTGAATAATAAATGATGGTGATATTCTTTGAGTAATGCTTTTGTTCTCTTTACTACATGTTTCATAAACTCAAGGTAGGTATACCGTATAATACAGATAAATTGATAACAAGGTTTGTAATTTCTTTGATTTGACTAGCTTACATCTTAGGAGATAATTTGTATCTGTGTTGAACTCCATAGTTTTGTGCATTTTTGTCAAACCACGATAAGTATAATGTATGAAATGCCCCTAATTATTTAGCGTGGAAGATATTTCTTGCAAGAGTTGCTAAAGCACTTATTGATGTAAGCCAATTTCCCATCACAGTTATTATCAGGGATTTTTACATTTTATCTTATAAAAAAGAAAGAAAAAGCTTTGGGGGGTATTAATGAAAGCTCTGAGAAAACAATTTTCTTTCCTGTACTTCTGGTTGCTCTACAATCAATCACTTAGATGGTATAGATTTATTGCTAGAGCTCATAATTTGCCCCAGAATAATTTTCCTGTGCCACATTTGCAAAATCTTCCTGTATCACGCTGTGCCAAGCCAAGCTTGACTCCAGCCACTATTAAGTAGGACAGAATATTTAGCAGTCATCCTGTATACATGAAATATTCAGGAGAATTATCTTTGCTGCTGTGTGTTCAATGTAGTCCTTTTCAGGATTAGGTTTTAATATCTAACAAACACTTAACTGTCCCCCATCCTAAGAAAGTTATGATCAACTACGTATGGATGTAAATCTTTTTTAGGAATAAGTCTTGGTCAGCCCAGTCCAGCCTAAGGCCTCAGCGGCACAATTCAGGCACAACTGCAGCCTAAGCGCTTTAGGCTCGAGTTGTGCTTGAATTGTGCTGCAGAGGCCAAATTTGTGCTGCAATTGTGCAGGACGTAGGACGAATTTACGACGGACGCCGCGCGCATGCGCAGTACGGGCGCCGGCACAATTCTGGCACAACTGCGGTCTAAGAGTGGGTGTTCCATGGGCGTCACGGGGGTGTGACGGGGGCGGTTCCGAATTTGAGTCGGATTCCAGACACTGGCGAGCCCCCGACACGCCCCCTCGAGCACAACTCCGGCACAAAATTTGGGTCGACAAAAAAGGTGGACTTAAATTTGAGGAGACCCATAAGAGCCATTTTACCTTACCCACACCAGCCCTCTCCTGAAAAGTTCTAACACCCTATTCCTGAGTTGTGCCTGAGTTAGGACGGAATAGTTGTGGCATAACTCTGGAACCGGACTCAAATAGTTACCCCATCAGCACCCAGCCACTTTCCCACAAAAGCCCAGCCCCAGGCCTCCATTCTCTCTCTCTCTCTCTCTCTCTCTCTCTGAGCACGTGGCGTGGGGTCCTGTCCCCCAGCAGCCACAAAGTGGGACGTTGTCGGTGGAGGGCAAAATTCACAAACACCCCACTTCTCTCTTCTCCTTTCTGCCCCCCTCTAGGGCAGAGAGGGCTGTTCAGGCTATGACCAAACT
This sequence comes from Plestiodon gilberti rubricaudatus, assembly GCA_026170595.1. Classification (NCBI taxonomy): domain Eukaryota; kingdom Metazoa; phylum Chordata; class Lepidosauria; order Squamata; family Scincidae; genus Plestiodon; species Plestiodon gilberti. The sequence goes on along the minus strand of JANXHW010000003.1, from coordinate 184,976,113 downwards.
GTTTACTGCTGTGCCTGGGCAGCTGTCTCCATGCAAGTGTTTGCTAACCCATGTCTTTCTCCCAGACCCTCTCTTCCCCCCCCCCACAGGCAACAACACCAGCAGGTAAGAGCAGGGTACGTGCTGACATGACTTCTGACTTTTGCCTCTGTGCATATAGAAATATAGGTAGGATACATGCCTCTCTACCAATGTCTTGTCTCATAGCTGCCTGCAATGCCTGCCATGATATGCCTCTCTACCAATGTCTTGTCTCATAGCTGCCTGCAATGCCTGCCATGATATGCCTCTTTACCAATGTCTGGTCTCATAGCTGCCTGTAGTCATGTTAGAACACAATGCCACAAGTGTGGAACCGTTAGCCTTATGTAGACACCAGCTATTCTCCCCCTCCCCTTTTCTCCACAGGGTCCACTGACAGGTCAGTATTGCTAGGTTTGCCATGGTTGTGACCCCCAAGTTGTGTTGTTGTCTCTCTCTGACCCTTTTCCCTTACAGGATCATGCTCACCTTACACCCAGGGAAGGAGCACAGACCATGCTATGTGTGTCACACCTCTCACCTGTGTTTGATTTCTCTCCCTGCAGGCCTTTGCAACCGGCACACTGGCATTTCTTCAATGGCGATTGCTACCACACACCACCTGCTATGGAACACCCCCCCATGTTTTTTGCCTCCCCAGGAATGTCCACTACCACCTACCTTGCGGGGAGCACCTCTGGGCCTGCAGTCTGGTTGCCCCATGGTCCTCTGCCCCTGTGCTGCCAGAGGTCAGACATCCAGCCCTGCAACCCTCCTCAGCTGCTGCTGCTGCTCCACCTCCATGGCTGCCTACTTGCTGTCCCTCCCCTTTCTATGGAGCAGGCTGTGGTTCCACAGGGGAAGAGCCTGCATCTCCAGGTCCATGGGGCACGCCTGCTGCTGCTGCTACGTTCTGAGTGGCTGCTGTGCCTATCCCTGGCAGCCTCGCCTGGCCATCTCTGCCAATGTTCCAGAACAATAAAGATACCCTTGGGCAAAGGCCCCTTGAACAACATGACCCCAATGTTACACAAGCACTGCCCCACACACACAGTGACAGCGCCCAGCACACAAGCCCCTGCATGACTCCCATCCAGGAACTGCCACTGCCTTCTCAGGGAAACCACAGCAGGGGGACTGCCAGACCCTCAGGGCTCAGGGGGGAGTTGGGGGGCCTCTCAGGCAGGCAAACACTGACAGGTGACATGGCGCACGTCCGCCACGTCCGTGAAGAGCCCTTTCGGCAACCGGGGCTCTCACCTGCCCTCGGTCCGCCCGTCAACGGTGTCCGTTTCTGCCCGTCAATGGCGTCCGTTTCCGCCCTTGGTCCGTCTGCATGAGAGGCGCCCGTTCCTGCATTGCCTTCATCTGCGAAGTGCCCCTGTGTCCCTATTGGTCTCTGCGGACCCCTCTCCCTGTATTCCTCTCCCACCAGCCTTGTTGTCTGTCTGTTTCTGACCCACCCGTGCCCCTCCCCAGCACCCCCTGTCTGTGTGCCTGCCTCCCCTCCCACTCCCTGATGATGGATGCTGGCACCTCCCACCCCGCCAGAGTGCCTGCTGCGAGGTGCCAACGTTGCCCCATCTGGGGGCATGATGAGCTGCGTGAGCCCTTCCCGCTCGCAGCAGACAAGCCCAAGGCATCTCTCGGTTTTGGCCGGGGCACGGAGCAGAAGGCATGCTGGGATGCCTTCTTTGTGGGCATTGCCACGGCCCTGGAGGCCCTGGGCTTCAGGCAGCGCACGGGCATGTCCTGGCAGAGGCGGTTCCAGACCTCATGAGACCCCTCTTGTGCGTGCCGTTCCCACCCCCTCCTTCCCTTCTCACCTCCGCCCCCCCCATGACTCCTACGTGTAGCCTCACCGTGGCTTGGGGGTGGCTACCCCTTCTGCAGGAGGGAGGGCAGTGGCACTCCCCCCTGCAGCAGGTGGCTAATGCACAGGGTGCCCTGGGTCAGCTGGCACTGGCACAACCTCTGCCCTTCAGCTGACTGTCGCACGCCCAGTGCCTGCAGGCCCACCTGTGGCTGCCCATCTGCTGCGAACGCTGCAGCAGCTGTGGTAAGTGCACACAGACGAGCTCAGGAGGGGGCTCTTCGCTTCCACAAGACTGACACCTCCCCACAGGGGCCTGCCCAAGACCTCCTGGTGCCTGTGACAACATGCCAAATGCTGCCCCCTTACTTGGTGATGTACCAGCCTCTGCAATTCCCACTGCCTGGACTGGAAGAGGAAGAGAGTGATGGAGCCGAAAGGACATGTGGAGGAGAGAAGAGTGGTGGGCTAGCCTAGAGCATCAGAGATTCTCTGGTCCAGCATTCTCCTCTCCTCCACATTTCCTCTGATGCTCCTTCTGTTTCTAATCCAGGGAGCAGGAGGGAGGATCAGCAGTGGAATTGGTGGATACTCCCACCAGTCTGCTGCCTGATTACTGTATTTATCGGGGCATAACATGCACCGGCATATAACACGCACCGGCATATAACAGTGCTATTTGAGTTAAAAAAAAAACTTTCAGCCTTTTTCCACCTGTGGTTCTCACTTGACTGTAGTTTTCCTGATCTGTGGGACCACCATTGCTACCTATGTTGGCCCCACTGCCACTTATTTACCCAAGCAGGACAGAATTGTTTCCAATTCTGACAAAAAGGTGTCTGCCCCCTCTGTGTTCAGGCACTGGCATCACTTGAGGTGGGGCGGAAAGCTAAGTTCTGCAGCTTTCCACCCCACCATTACTCTCCCGTACAAGGTGCCCCGCCCCCTCATCGTAGGAGCCCGTCAGCGGAGAGAAAGCAACGCGCAGGGACTCTCCTGCATGCTTTCCGCCCCACCTCGAGCGACGCCAGTGTGTTCAAGGGTTGCAGAGGAGAGGAAGGGGTGCACAAATAAAAAAAAGTGCAGACACAAGGAGAGGGGAGAATAAGGGTGCAAATCCAAGCTGCAACTATCAAAGGCACAGTGGGGAGGGAGAGAAAAAAAGAGAAAAAGGTGTCTGTCCCCTCTGTTCAGGGTTGCAGAGGAGAGGAAAGGAGTGCAAAAAGAAACACCAAATAAACAGAATTTTGGAAAAATACCACGCAGAAAAATACCACGCAGAAATTAGAGAGACAGAAGGGGGATTGCAAAAAGAAAATCTGAACTGCAGGGCAAAAAGAATGAAACTTACTGTGGAAAAATGCCACTTTATTTCTGAAGCAACAGCAGATGAGGAAACAAAACCGAAACCAAACCAAACACAGTGCAGAGAGCATTTCCCTTTCCCTCCCCCTCAGACAAACTTGCAAGTTGCAGAGATAAACAAAATACCTTGAAGGCAAAGGAGAAAACAAAGAGATAGCAAATCAAGGCATCTCAGATTACCTCCTCCTCTCTAACTCTCAGACTCCCAGCTTCGGAGGTGCATGAATAAATTAACTCCCAACAAACAGCTGATAGCAAGTAAGTGCTGCTGAGCTCCTTCTTGCCTGCAGGCAGAAAGAGGGGGATCCATGGGGCTCTAAAAAATCCCAGGGGGAGATTTTGAAGCCTCAATTTTGCAGCATATAACACGTACCCTACTATTTTGGGCCAACATTTAAGACAAAAAAGTGCATGTTATATGCCGATAAATACGGTACTTCAGTCAGCCTTATGGATAAATCATTCTTGCACTACTGTGGCCAAAAGGTTGAGCTATGAATGAGGACTTCCCTGATTCAAATCTCGCCTCTGCTGACAATTTACTAGATGAGTTTAGGGCAGGGGTTCTCAAGGTCCTGGCATGATGTATCACCTCCCATGCTGCGGTCCTCTCAATGTACCACTGGAAGATGCACCTTCACCCGTAGTTGTGACTGGAGGTGCTCTTTCATAGAATCATAGAGTTGGAATGGAATCACATGGTCATCTAGTCCAACCACCTGCCTGTAGCAGGAAGTCTTCCTAGAGCATCTCCAGAAGGTGCCTGCCAAGCCTCTGCTTGAAGATCTCCAGTGAGGGAGAATCCACTACCTCCTTCAGAAATCTGTTCCACTGCCGAACTCCCCTTACCATCAGGAATGTCTTCCTGTTGTCCAATCAAAATCTCTTCTTTTGCAGTTTGTACCCATATGATCTATTTCTACTCTCAGAGGCAGTTGAGAACAAATTTGTTCCTTCTTCCATACTTCGGGTATTTGAAGAGCACTATCTTATCCTCTCTCAGCCTTCTTCAGTCTAAACATACCAAGTCCCGTCAACCTTTCCTCATAGGGCTTGTTCTTCAGTCCTCTGATCATCTTCACCGCTCTTCTCTGAACCCGCTCCAGTTTGGCTGCATCTTTCCTAAAGTGAGGTGCCCAGAATTGGACGCCAGGTGAGGTCTGACCAACACAGAGTAACGTGGAACCACTACTTCTTGTGACTTGGAAGCTACGGTTCTACTAATGCAGGTTTTGCATTAGCCTTCTTTGCAGCTGCATCACACTGCTGACTCATATTCATCTTGTGATCCACTGCAAATACAAGATGCCTCTCACATGTTGTGCTGCCAAACCAGGCATTTCCCTTTTTATAACTGCGTCTTTGATCATTTGTGTCTAAGTGCAGAACCTTGTATTTGTCTCTGTTGAACTTCATCTTATTTATTTCAGCTGAGTATTCCATTCTATCAAGGTCTCCCTGAAGACTTCTGCTGTCTTCTACTGTGCTTGCTACTTCTCCCAGCTTGGTGTCATCTGCAAATTTGATGAGGCCATCTTGTATCCCTTCATCCAAGTCATTGATGAAGATGTTAAAGAGAACTGGACCCAAGGCAGAGCCCAGGAGCTCTCCACTAAAAACCATCCTCCAGGTTGATGAGAACCAATTGACAAGCATCCTTTGTGTACGGTTGTCCAATCAGTTGCAAATCCACCTAATGATTGTATCATCTAGCCCATATTTTACCAACTTGCCAATTAAGATGTCATGGGGAACCTTGTCAAATGCTTTACTGAAGTCGAGATAAATTACAGCCACAGCATTCCCACTGTCCAGTAAGGTAGTAACCCGATCAAAAAAGGAGATGAGATTTATCTGGCAAGATTTATTTTTACAAATTCATGTTGGCTTCTATTAATCACTGAGTTGTTATCCAGATGTGTGCAGACTTTTTTTATATATAATTTGTTCTAATATCTTCCCTGGTAATGAAGTCAGACTGACTGGTCTGTTATTTCCCAGGTCTTCTTCCCCCCCTTTAAAGATTGGGACTAGTCTAGCGGCACCTCCTTCGCCTTCCAGTCTAGCAGCACCTCCCTCACCTTCCAGGATTTCTCAAAGATAATTGACAGCCGCTCTGCGAGAACATCCCCATGTTCCTTTAGTACTCTAAGTTACAGTTCATCCAGTCCAAATGACTTGAATTCATTTAGGCCACTTAGGTGGTTCTTTTAACTAGTTCCCTGTCAATCTTAAACTGCAGACCCGTGCTGTTTATGTTTTCGTTACCTCTGGGGATGTACGCATTCCCCCCCCCCCCATTGGCCAATGATCCAGCATTCACATTTGCACAATCCTCCTTCTCAGAGGAGGCAGATGCAAAGTAGGAGTTGAGTAGTTCCACCTTCTCTTTGCCAGCAGACACCAATGGCCAACCTTACCAAGCAGCAATCCCACCCTCTCATTTCTCTTCCTCTTCTTTGGGCATACCTAAAAAAGCCCTTTTTGTTGCTCCTGATATCCCTTTAATTTATTTTGCATTTTTCTAAACTAATGACAGTTATGCAGTTCCACCACATCTGATACTGGGAGAATGGCTCACATCACTGGTTCCTTTAGTGATGCCAATGAAGACATGTGGAATATGAAAGATTCATCTCAGAATCCCTTACACTGTTACAGAGGATACTGGGAGACAAGCTTCTGATCTAGTTGGTGCCTTTTTTGAGTTGATGGGGCTGCAGTTTTCAAGACACTTTTCTTCTCATGGGTTGTTCAGAAAGGAAAGAGTACCTTTAAAAGCTATACAGAATGCTGCGTTCTTCCCACCAAGAAACACTGACTGTTTTCTACAGAGCTTTTGTGTGTATGTGCATGAAATGCAAAGATGGGTTCCAACAGTCCTCATTTAGAGAGTAAGGCTTCAGTCCTAAACACACTTTTCTGAAAATAAATCCCATGATGACACTCAAAAAGGGGCTTAATTCTGCGTAGACATGCATTGTTAATTGCACTGTTAGACATAGCACATGGTTAAATCCATGCATTTTAAAGAGAACACAACGCCCACATCCATTGCCAAAAGCCTCAATAACAAGAAAATAAAAGCTTTTAAAATGTCAAGAAGCACTTACTTCTGGCTGCATGCTTAGGGGGGGAGGGCGTGTCCTAAAAATAAAATCCATTCAACCTCTCAAAAACCAGGCAACTTCCTTCACTCAAACTGAAAGAACTATTTATTTCAGCCATATGGACAAAAATAAGATTAACTGTGATCCAGGGCCCACTGGAGCCTAGCAACAAAGCTTAGCTATTTTCAATGCTGTGGCTCAGTCTGGAAATATGAAGTAATGGGAATCAATGCCTTACTCACCTCCGCTGAGAAACCATGACCAGGTTTATTGTGCTCAGAGTCTCATATAATGTTTTTTTTTTCTTAAATCCTTAAGTAGCCTGTAAACATTATGCCTTGTGGCAAAAGGAGGGAGTGGAAAACATCTACGTAAGCTGTGTTCTCCTCCCTCCTCTGAAACAATCATTTAAACAAGAAAGACTAGTAAACTATTAACAGGTGTAGGGACTGACATTAGGAGTTTGGCATCAGTTGGGGACCCACAGTCATGAAAAGGCCCATTCCATGCCCAGCCAAGCCATGAAGCAGTGATGGTCTCTTTTTGCTGTTATTCCCTACTGCTACCCAGAAAATCAGGGCCCATGGGTTTGCTTACCAGACAATGGTGGAGGACACTTGCAAATTGAACTAGTGGTCACCTGGCATCATTGTACAATTCCTAGATGCAAGGGCCTACAATTGTACAATTCCTACATTGTACAATTCCTAGATGCAAATAGTGCCAGGAGGCAGAAGAGAACTTGTGTCCAACACTGCTACCTGCTGCCTGGCTACTCCCTTCACCTAGGACCCAATGAGAAAGTTTACCAGGAAGTCATGGGGAGCAGAAGACAACAGCAGACCATCCTTCCACTGGTGCCATTTAACAATTTCTGGGTATCTGTCTCCCCAGTCCAGCATCAGGGGCTGGGACCTGTAGCTATTGGCTGAACTCATCAAAGATCATTCTTTTGTTTCTTGATGTTCCATACCTGCTTGGAGATGGGTGCCTCTATTGTGCTGCACCCTACTAAGGTGTGGCTGAGGACTCCTTGGTTGCTCAGGAGGTCTGTGCTTCAGGTACTATACAACTCTAGACTGAGTTTGCAATGAAGTTGGGGAGCGAAGCCAAAGTTGGATGTACTTTTGTGTTCGCTAGCAACTTTGTTTACTTCAACGTCAGGAAGTTCCCACGATGTGGCCTTGTTTGCAGGTTTAAATCTCCTGCTAATCAAGGTGTGGCTGGTTATGGGGTTTCCCAAAAAGAAAGGTAAGGCTTTCAACCTTACCTAAGCCAGCCAACTAGAGTTGAGGGAAGCTGGTTGCTCTGAAGAACCAACACTGGCCTTTTCCCTAATACTAATTCCCAAAATTGGCCACCAGCCCATGCAAAATACCATGAGACCAGTCTGGCATGTACCCAGCACCAAGTACATGTGTAAACCAATGTGTCAGGCAACAAACTGGGGAGCACAAACCTCCTTTATCATCACCACTACCACTGTAGTTGCAGGCAGTGACACAAAGGGAGGCTTGTGCTTGCCTGTTTTCTGGACACTATAGGGGGTAGCTGGTGCATGTGTTCACTATTGGAGAATCAGAATGCATCATGCCGTTGCAGGGCTTTTGCTTCAGGGTCTCCCAAAACCTGGTACTGGGCCTAACAGGAGCAGTCAATAGTATCTTTTAGTTAGATTGAAGTGTGCATTTAGTTGTTCACGTATGCAATATAGGACAGGGGGTAGAGTCTAAAAACTCAGCCTAGTTGATACAAGCCCTAATACATAGTGCAGACTCAAGTAGGGAGAGGTGAGTCTGAGTTTTCCAGCTGTAAGATTGGCAACAACAAAAACCCAGTCTGAACCTGAAGCTTTCTTCATGCAAAGCACTTGCTCTGCTACTGAACTGCAATTCTTCCCCAAAGGGCCAGAATACTTCAAAGACCACCTTCTCCTGTATAAACCTCCCAGCAGAAGTATAAGATCAAAGCCACTAGAGAAGGGACAATAAATAAAGATAACGAAATTAATAAAAGTACAACAGAAGAGAGACTCTGGATTTGTCTACCTTTTATTAAGGGAACAACAGACAAGATAGCAAAAATTTTACAATGGGGAAATGTAAAGACAATTTTCAAACCAACATTTAAGGTGCAGCAGGCTTTGGGCAATCCGAAAGATAGAAGACCGACATTATCAAATGTGGGCATTTATTGTGTTCCGTGCGAATGCAAAAAATGTTACATTGGCATGACAGGCAGGTCTATAAGAACAAGAATAACTGAACACGAGAGATCGTTGAGGTTGAAACATCCTGCACAGTCGTCAATTGCGGAACACGCTTTGAATGAAGGACATACGATTCTGTTCAACGAAACGAAGTGTTTGCAGAATGAAAGCAACTTTAAAATTTTGTGCCACCTGGAAGCACTGGAGATCAGTAAACGAGCAGAGGGGGGGGGCTCCTGAACCGTCAACAAGACCTGACATTTTCGAACAGGATCTGGCTGTCAATCCTGCACAAGAAATGTGAGTTAGAGACGGAGGGAATGGAGAGCGGAGACAGCCTGATTGACTAACGGACAGCTGGTGCGGTTACTAGGTCAGGTCACTTCCGCTTTCAAGGAACTAGATTTTCCCGCGCTTTTGGTGTTTTATTCGGAGTGAAGGTGAACTGAGGACAACTCCACCTGCAATTTTCTTTGATTGTTTCCTTTGAAGAGGTTCTAAGGCATTTAGAACGAAACGTTGGGCTGTTTTCTACCTTGGATTTTATTGTATCTTTTTGTTCCATGTGCGGCTGCCTCATTGGGAAACCCGCTACGGTATTGAAAGTCAGTAACAGCCCGGTCCAGCCCAAGGCCTCAGCGGCACAATTCAGGCACAATTGCAGCCTAAGCTCTTTAGGCCCGAGTTGTGCCTGAATTGTGCCGCAGAGGCCGAATTTGTGCTGCAATTGTGCCGGACATAGGACGAATCTAGAAGGACGCTGCGCGCATGCGCAATACGGGCGCCGGCACAATTGCGGCACAACTGCGGCCTAAAAGTGGTCGTTCCGTGGGCGTCACGGGGGCGGTAACGAAATTTGTTCCGGTTCCAGACACTGGCGACCCCCTGACACGCCCCCTCGAGCACAACTCAGGCACAAAATTTGGGTCAACAAAAAGGGTGGACTCAAATGTGAGGAGACCCATAGGAGCCATTTTACCTTACCCACACCAGCCCTCTCCTGAAAAGTTCTAACACCCTGGGTCCGAGTTGTGCCTGAGTTAGGACGGAACAGTTGTGGCCTAACTCTGGACACGGACCCAAATAGTTACCCTATCAGCACCCAGCCCCACCCAGCCTCTTTCCCACAAAAGCCCAGCCCCAGCCCTCCACACTCTCTCTCTCTCTGAGCACGTGGCGTAGGGTTCTGTCCCCCAGCAGCCACAAAGTGGGACTTTGAAAACTTTTCTAACACCCCACTTCTCTCTTCCCTTCTCCTCTCTCCTCTCTGCCCCCCTCTAGGGCAGAGAGGGCTGTTCAGCCTGTGGCCAAACTGTTTACTGCTGTGCCTGGGCAGCTGTCTCCATGCAAGTGTTTGCTAACCCATGTCTTTCTCCCAGCCCCTCTCTCCCCCCCCCACAGGCAACAACACCAGCAGGTAAGTGCAGGTAAGAGCACCGTACGTGCTGACATGAGTTCTGACTTCTGCCTCTTTGCATATAGAAATATAGGTAGGATACATGCCTCTTTACCAATGTCTTGTCTCATAGCTGCCTGCAATGCCTTCTCTGAAATGCCTCTTTACCAATGTCTTGTCTCATAGCTGCCTGCAATGCCTGCCATGATATGCCTCTTGACCAATGTCGTGTCTCATAGCTGCCTGCAATGCCTGCCATGATATGCCTCTTGACCAATGTCTTGTCTCATAGCTGCCTGCATTGCCTGCCATGATATGCCTCTTGACCAATGTCTTGTCTCATAGCTGCCTGTATTAATGTGAGCACACAATGCCATGAGTGAGGAACTGTTTGCCGTATGTAGACACCAGCTGTCCCCCCCCCCTCTTTTCCCCACAGGGTCAACGAACAGGTCAGTATTGCTAGGTGTGCCATGGTTGTGACCCACACGTTGTGTCGTTGTCTCTCTCTTTGACCCTTGTCCCTTACAGGATCATGCTCACCTTACACCCAGGGAAGGAGCGCAAACCATGCTATGTGTGTCACACCTCTCAGCTGTGTTTATTTCTCTCCCTGCAGGCCTTTGCAACCGGCACACTGGCATTTCTTCAATGGCTATTGCTACCACACACCAGCTGCCATGGAACACCCCCTTGTGTCAGTCTCCCCAGGAATGTCCACTACCACCTACCTTCCTGGGAGCACCCCCAGGGCCTGCAGTCTGGTTGCCCCATGGTGGTCTGCCTCGATGCTGCCAGAGGTCCGGAAGCCTGCCCTGCAACCCTCCGCAGCTGCCGGCGCTGCTGCTGGTGCTCCACCTCCGTGGCTGGCTACGTGCTGCCCCTCCCCTTTCCATGGTGCAGGCAGTGGTTCCACAGGGGAAGAGCCTGCATCTCCAGGTCCATGGGGCACGCCTGCTGCTGCTGCTGCTGCTGTTGCTGTGGACCGAGAGGCTGCTGTGTCTACCCCTGGCAGCCACGCCTGGCCATCTCTGCCAATGTTCCAGAACAATAAAGATGCCCCTTGAAACACATGTCCCCAGCTTTGCACAAGCACTGCCCCCCACACACAGAGACAGGCCCCAGCACACAAGCCTCTGCATGAAGCCCAGCCAGGGTCTGCCACAGCCATCCCTGGGAGAACACAGCAGGGAGGCTGCCGGACCCTCAAGGCCCAGAGGGGAGGGGGGAGTTGGGAGGCCTCTCAGGCAGGCAAACACTGACGGGCGCCGTGGCGACCGCTACGGAAGCATTCGCGCCCGCTAATGGCATCTGCAGAACGCCCGCTGTGACGGGCGCCATTATGGGTCCGGACAGGCGCAGGCCGTGTGACGTAATGAACGGGCGCCGGTCGTCACTCCGACGCAAAATGGCTGCCGCAGCAGGCGTGCGGAGAAGGTGGTCTGCAGAGGAGAGGGCAGCCATGCTGGCAGCCATCTCCCGCAGCCCCCACCTGCCCACCTTGATGTCGAGCTGCACTGCCCCCAACTTGGAGGCCTGGGCGGAGGTCACAGCGGCCTTGGCACGCCGGGGCCACCACAGGTCTGTGGGGCAATGCCGCGGCCGGTGGAAGGCGCTCAAAGTGGCCTTCTTCACGGAGCGGGGATACAGGGAGTGCCATGAGGGCCGCCCCAGCAGGAACCCCCCGCCTCTGTACGACGCCATGCTGAGGCTGTGGCGGCGTGCAGGGCGCCCTCGCTACCGGTGTCGCCAGCATTCAGGTAAGGCTGTGTGCTGGGGTTGGGCTCATGGCAGGGAGGGTGCGAATGGGTCTCCCCAGGCATGATAGCACTCTGTGAGGAACCGCGGGCCATGGCCACCCCAGGGGGGATCACCCAGCAGACACCAGATGGAGCCCTGGGGGGACGCGTGAAGGGCCCGTCAGGGGCAGCATGCCAGGGTGCACCCACCAGGAACACCGTGGCCCTCCGAAGCCAGGGCCCCTCATGCCAGCGGCACTGCTCACCCGTTTGTGGAGGGTGATCCGGGCATGGTACAGAGCCCTCCAGGACTGGGCACAGGCCACGGGGGGTGTAGCCATCGGTCCAGCTGCAGCCATCTGGCTCCCTGGACAGTCCCAGCCCACAGGCCACAGTCCAGGTAGGCCCTTGCCTGCCCACCATACCCTGGGGCGACTCCATAGAGCTGCCCCTTCCTGCTACCCTGCTGATCCCCCCCAGGGCAGCCGCACGGTTCCAGCCCAAACGCTGCTGTGCTCCTGCCCGTGTGCGCAGGGAGGACTGGCTGCCGCCCCCCCGCACAGCCCTGTTGCCCCGGCTAGGAGGGCACTGGCCGCTGCCGCTTCCGCCCTTCGACTCCACCCCTTCCGACGTCGCGCCCGCCACGTCCGCCTGCCACTGCCGCCCATCGGCTCCGCCCATCCGGTCCGTCTGCATAAGAGGCGCTCGTTTGTGCACTGTCACCATCTGCGGAGCTCCCCCCATGTGCCTTGTCTTCTCTGCAGACCCCTCTTCTGTATCTCTCGCCCGCTTCCTTGTCGTTTGTCTCTCCTGTCTTGCCCCTCCCAAGCCCCTCCCCAGCACCCTCTGCCTCCCTGCCTCCCTCCCACCCTCCCTGTCTGCCTGTCTGTCTCCCTGTGCACTCCCTGGTGATGGATGGTGGCAACAGGGCCCCCCCCGCCGAGCACGCCCCAGGGCACGTCCTCGTGGGCCCAACTGGGCGGATGATGAGATGCGTGTTCTCTTCACCCTCTCAGTAGCCAATGCCGAGGTGGCTCTCAGACATGGCAGGGCCACAGAGCAGAGTGCACGCCGGAAGGCCTTCTTTGAGGGCATAGCCACCACCCTCTGTGCCCAAGGCTTCCGGCAGCGCAAGGGCATGTCTTGCATGAAGCGGTTCAGGAAGTCGTGCGGGGCCCTGAACCGTAAGGTCAGGGCCTTGGTGCGCACTTGCTCCATGACCATGGATGCCGCCATTGCCCATGCTACACAGGGCAGCGTCACCGCCATTCTGGCACCGCTTGTCCGCGAGGAGGTCGTCGGTGGTGTTGGCGAGGAGGTCTTCAGTGGTGAGTGCTGCGGGGAGGGGCCCACTGCTGGATGTCACCGCAGCCCATGCCCGGCCTCACCTGTGCTCTTTCTCCCTCCAGGCACCCGGGCCGCCGCTGGACGGGCCCACTCGCCCCAGCCGGGGCCCAGCAGAGAGGCTGCAGGCCGCCTGCCTGCCGGTATGTATCCACCCACCCTGGGATGGGGCGGGGGTGGCTGCCACCTGGCTGAGCCCTGTGCCTTTCCCGCCCACAGCCCATCCAGACGATGACAGTACCTCCGACGAGGCCTGCCCCCAGCGGGGCTCCGTGTGTGGCGACACGGAGCCCACCCACCCCAGCACAGCTTCACTCCCTTCTCCGACAGGGGCAGCGGGGGACAGCCTCGAGCCTGCTGAGGCAGAGCAGGAGGGGACCCTCCCTCTGTCTTCAGCCGACGAGGAGGAAGATGACCTCCCAGAGGCTGGTGACTCAGCTGAGGAGGCACCCCGCGCAGAGTCCCCGCCGGGGGAGGGGTCTGCCAGCGAGGGGGGGTCGCGGAGGCCTCCCCACCACATCAGGGGCAGGCCCTCCCAGCAGCCGCTGCATTGCCAGGGGATGCAGCGGCAGATGCGGCACTGGGGGCCCCCAACATCATGCCCCGTGCCCGCGGGCCATGCCCCTCTCGTCAGCTGCCCCGGACCGTGGCTGAGTTACACCAGGCCATGGAGCGGGGCCGGCTCGAGGCAGGCCAGATGTGGCAGGCATGCGTGGAAGCTGGCGACGAGGAGCACGCCCAGCTTCTCGATGCCCTCGCTGAGCAGCGGGACGATCGCCGGGACGATCACCGGGAGCTGATGGCAGGGCTCCAGCATGTCTCCGGACAGCTGGAGGGCCTGGTGGCGGGGCAGGCGGCCCAGACGGCAGAGATCAGGGCCCTCACCAGTGTGGTGAGGGACCTGGTCGCTGTCCAACGGGACCGCCTCGCCTTTGACCGGGAGCGGCATGCTGCTGAGCAGGCCCGCAGATCCCCGGTCCGTGCTGCCATGGCTGCACATGATGCCCCTGCTGCAGAACCGGCTGGGCCAGCACCCGCGGGCCCAGCTGCCAGCCGGGAGCGCGGCTCCACGAGGGCGCGACGCACTCGAGCAGCTCCTCGGGGCAGTAAGGCCACCTCCAAGTGGAAAAGGTGAGTCCCCCCTTGTGTGTGTGTCTTTCCCTCCCCCCTCCCTCCCTCCCTTACTCCCCTCCCCCGCTCAGCCCCATGAATCCCATGTGCAGCCTCAACGTGGCATGGGGGTGGCAACACCTGTTGCAGGTAGGAGGGCAGTGGCACTCCCCCCTGCAGCAGGTGGCTAATGCACAGCGTGCCCTGGGGCAGCTGGCACTGGCACAACCTCTGCCCTTCGGCTGACTGTCGCACGCCCCGTGCCTGCAGGCCCACCTGTGGCTGCCCATCTGCTGCGCACGCTGCAGCAGCTGTGGTAGGTGCACGCAGCCGAGCTGAGGAGGGGGCTCTTCGCTTCCACAAGACGGACACCTCCCCACAGGAGCCTGCCTGCCTCTGCGGTAAGTGTTGCCTTGATCCTGGCCCACTGCTCTTGCCTCCTGCCTAACTCAGGCACAGTTGCAGCCTAACTCAGTCCTATTTTGGGCCCCAATTGTGCCCCAATTGGGCCTCAACTGTGCCTGAGTTGGGCTGAGTTGGGCTGGACTGAGCCCTAAATCTTTATAAATTTTACATGGCATCGATTCCCGTATTTGTTGAACATTGTTGTCTAATAGCGGGCCATGAAAGCTACCGATCCAAACCTCCCATCTGATGAGACCTGCCCAGGAGGCACCTCTTTGCATCCTACCAATGCCAGACACCCAATTGGTTGAGACCTGAGAGAGAGAGAGAGAGAGAGAGAGAGAGAGAGAGAGAGAGAGAGAGAGAGAGAGAGAGAGAGAGCCTTCTCCACTGTCACATCCAGGCTTATCTCTTCATAAGCCACTCGATGGCCAATGGGTCTCCACAGACCTATAGCTGGCGCAGGTCTGAGGCAACAAAGGGGGCATGTTGGGAGCCTCCAGAGGGGATAGCATTCTAGCACAAGTCACTTGTGCTTGGATGCCCCCCCTCTCACCTCTGACATGACTCCATCCCCCAATCCACCTCTTTCCACCAACCCCCCTGCCCCGTTCCACCCACCACACCAATGTACTGATGTCAGCAGGGCCACCTTGGTAAAGTTCTGGTGTGGATGGGAAGTCACCTAGGAACTCTATGTATGTCACCTTGAATTCCTTGGAAGAAAATATGCACATAAAGTAAAGAAGAGGAACAGTACAAGGTTATAGTTCCTGAACATTTCAGCAAAGACATCAGACAGAGATGATATCCACTGAAATGATTAGTGAAAATGAGAAAAATGCAGGCCTATAAATTATGAATAATTAATGGCTATCTAGACAGGCCATTGTCTACACTGGAACCATTTCATGACAGAGAAATGGCCTTTCTTGTCCTGGTACGGCTTTAAAGAAAAACTAATTTGTTTGTTGTGTCAAAGTTAATCTTTTTTACTTTGATCAATAACGTGTTTGGCCTGTAAATGAATCAAGGAACGGTATTTATTTTAATGGTATCGATTTCCCCCACCCTGACTCTAAGAATTTATCTCTGCAACACAGATCTATGGGAATGTGATCTGAAACTGATCATTACTTTAATCTTAATTAAGCCAGATAGCTTAGGTGTTTATACTTGCAATGTAAACAAGGTGAAAAATTAATTTGCAAACAGGAGGCACAAAAAAAAAATGCAGAGTGAGTGCTATGAAAAAGATATTGACAGTTATTCTGTTGTTTGTAACACTTGAGGCGAGAGAGGAGTTTCTCGACAATCATTTACAGGAACATGCAAGAAGAAGCCAGACAATGGTTTTCTGCTTCAGTGCTGAGGCATGTAATCAGTGGGTTAAAGACTACCTGGCTTCCATGCTCTACTAACATTTTTCAGTTACCCTGAACATCACTCTCCAGCCAGTAGAGGTGTATCATTCTCTGCTTATAAGTATAGATTTACTTGTTGACATGGAAGAGCAACATTTGCCATTGTTTGATTCTTAAAAATTATCAGTTTGATGTATTAATTCCTTTATAGGAGTAGATATTTATAAGAATGTATCCTCTTTCTTAGACCCAAATAGCTATTGCCTATAGCTTAGTTCTCACTGAGATGGTAATACTTTGTCTGGACTGTACCATTTCTGGCTGTAAGTGGTGAGATTTACTGCCAGGTATGGAGATTAATTTCCTTTTGGCTTTATCCCTGACCAAATCAGCATTTTCCTCGTTCATTTTTCACTTGGTTTATTGATTATTGACTTTCAGGATACTAACCTGGCGACTCCTAAGATTTTCCTCAAGCATCTCATCTCTCCTACTGTAATCTGCTAATTTTTCTCTATGCAAATTTATTTATATTTTGGGATTGCCACTGTTTGATTCACCTTTAGTTATTATAGAACTGGTCTTAGTTTTCCACATTGTGAAGTCTCATTAAAATTACTGCCACTGCCTGTGCTCCATGATATTATGCCCTCCAGATATAGAAACTCATCTACCTGGTCTATGTTTTTCCCCACCAACCATTATTTCTGTGTTCTTGTCCTCTTTACTCTGAACTATTGTATTATTTTATTGAAATTTGAAATCAGTTCTCATGTCCTGGCAATCCTCTCTGTCCTCCAGGATCTAGAAATCCTCTTAATACTGGACTATGGGATATAAACTGCCTATGACTGAAGCAAAGGCATCTGCTTGATGCCTAGTTCTCTCCTTCTTCACATATAAGAATAGCACTGCTGTGCGCACACCCCCAAAAGGGTGGCGGTTGAGGTCCGTGACCTGGGTTTGATAGCCGAAGAACACTGAGACCATAATTGACCAAATTGATGATTTTATTAAAGTACTATGCGCATAGGATGCGTCTGCCCTTATGGGGCAGAGCATGAAGAAATACAGAAAGACAGCAGTATTTATAGTCTTGTACCTCAAGATGCCTCCTCCTCCTTGTCCCTCCCCTGTATCGCCCCTCCAATGATTTGCGATCAGGTGAGGCTTATGTAACAAACAAGGGACATCTGGGGACTTTCTATTCTCTTATAATACACCAAAATAATCATGACTTGGATAGTTCTTGGCTGTCCGCCTTCTCTCTGCCTTATTTGGTCATACCCTCCACCCGCCTTCTCCTGTGGGTGATGTTCCTAGAATCATCTGTACTTCTTGCGGTTTCTGCCAAGCTAGGTATGTGTTGGGGGGGGGGGGTGTACTAAGCAAGCGTAAGCTGTACTTCCCTTTTTTCTACTTTGGCTCAGAGGCCTGAGCTGTGTGTCGTTGGCTCTTTTAGGCCTTATTATATTATTTAGGCCCACCCCTGGACCCCGGTTACAGCTGTGCGCACAGCAGTTTTGGCGACCACGAAGGGACTAGGATGGCGGGAGTACCCCTCCCCAAATTCGATCAGACCTGGACTCTCCCACTAGACACCCTCCGGGGCTGGACGATCAACTCTCTAGCGCGCATCCCTTCGGCTAAGGAGCATAATTGTTGTACATTATGTTAGGAAATTTGGCGTATAAATTACCTTATATGAGTTATTGGCATTGTAATTTATTAGATTTTACCTGTGAAAGTTTTGTAAGTAGGAGCCTGCTTATTTGCACAGACTCCTGAAATAAATTATTCTAACCCCAAGTGAGGCCTTTGGGTGGTTTGCCAATTCCAGATAAGCCTATGGCTAAAGAAACCACAGCTCAGTGGATAGAGCGTACCTCGGCCAGCGGAAGGCCCTCGGGTGTGTGAGGACATCCCTGAGAAGGGTTTTGGGCAATAAGGAAGGGCTTCCCTGCCAGAGTTGTGGGAGGGAGAGATCTTTACGATAGGCACAAACCCGGAGTCTATCCAGAACTTAGTTTTTGTGTGGAAATATACTACATTAAGAGCTAACAGTTAAAGTATGCGGTTAAAGAATAAAGTATGAAGCATGAAACACATATGTAGGGCTTGTAATGCTATACAAGAATTTAAATTGGTTTAAAGGAAGGCTCCAATAAAGAAAAATTTGAATCCTTGAATCTTTGATCTTGGAAGTGGGGAAGGACTCCGGTCCTCCCTGATGGAGCAAACAAATTATAAGGGAGCTAAGAGTCATTTTGTATTAGAGAAACTGTGTGTATACACAATGTGTGCTGAAGAAAAATATGGATGGGAATTTGTATTTTGTTTATACAACATAGCAAGTGTATACAATGTGGAAAAAGCACCAAGATTGGCAATGGTTGTATTTTAAATTAAGTGAAAGTCAAAAGTTTTTGTGTGAAGGCGAAACTCACCAAGTTGAGATCTGTGGGTTTTGCATGCGTTTCCCTTTTGTGGTTTTCCAGCCTACAGGGGAATGTCATCGCGGCTGTGAAAAGAAATATGTTGTTCCTCTTTGGATTGGCTGTAAATATCAGGGTTGTGTGATTGTATTGGTTAACCCTGATACTTATAGCCAGTTTGTACGATGGTATGTGACTTCTGTTTCTGTAAAGAAGTTGTTGCCTGCAGGAAAAGGCTGAAGAGGAAAGGAACAGAGTCTCTGACACCCCCTTCGGCTAAGGAGCGGCAAGGAGATCAGCGGAAAATTGTAAGTCATTTTCCCCTCATTGTATTCGGCCATCCGAAAATTTTTAAAGGGCCCCTTTTATAACCCCAGTTGCAAATTTCCCCTTTAGTAGAAAGGGCTGTAGGAATAGAAGTTGGACATCAAAGTACCCTTGAACTACCTTTTGGACTGCCTTGCAGAAGACACCAGGACGCCTTGCAGATTTGCAGAAGACACCAGGACACCTTGCAGATTTGCAGAAGACACCAGGAAGATTAGAACTAATCAAAGTAGGGTCACCAATACAACGTGTGTTGTTGTTGTTGTAAGAACTCTGCTATATACTGCTACCTATAGTTACAGGAACAGGAGCCCTGGAGCGGTACTGTCAGGAGGTATTGGACCAAGAATACGCCAGCCGTAAAGACCAGAGATGAACTGCTGGAAAATGCACCACTAACCTTATGGTTACCATATGGATGGAAGTAGCCCTATGAGAGAGGAGGAAAAGGTTATGTTGGCTATGCTGTGAATACCGCAGAAGAAAAACCCTGGAGGCTCATTAGCCCCAGGTATCTCGGCACAGGTGGCGGAGTTAAATGCCCTGACATGAATGCTCCAGTAGATAACAGGTAAGCAAAACGCTTGCTTTCGCAATCGTATAATGCTCATGAAGTCTGCCAGCACTGAAGGCTGCCAAATGCCAGAAAGATGTGCCCCTTATTTGCAGACAGCAGGAGGCTGTCCAGGATCTAGAGGAAAGTGAAATTATTAAGAGAACTGCCCCAATGAGTTGAAAACTAAAAAGGGCAGCCCAGCAAGAGTAAGCCTCCAATGCCCCTTGACCACTGACATGTAGCCCTGGAGTGGTCTAGCTACACCAATCAAGAGGATGACATTATGAAGAAAGTGGGGCCTCTTAAGGACCAGGATGAATGGAAAATAACTAAAAGAAAGAAGGGTGAGCTTTTGTCATAATGTGAGTATGGATTTAAGCAACTTTACTATTTATCCCATGCTGGGTCCCAGACCTGCAGAGACTGTGTAAACAATACTTTTTTTTGGCCAAGAATTTGAATTATATCAAGAGAAAGTTATTAAGACTTTGATTTTATTTTTTGAAGTGATGTCTGACCAAAGTGTTTTTCCAAATGGTGACCGTGCCTATCTGCAAGGCCAGTGACTTGGATAAGGAACCCTTAAGGAAGATAAACCCCAGGTATGGGAGCTCAAGAAACAGAACGCGCTTTGCCAGGCAAGTGGTGTAGATGACGATAACACAAGTGGCCATCAATTGGAAAGGAGGAAACTAAACTTTGAAACATTGTTGGTAAAGAGCCAAAATGCCCTTTTGGGTGGTGAATAAAATTAGGGACCTGCCTTGGATTAAATTGGAAACTTCTCTATATTTGAACGTCTCTGTAGGAGACTTTGGCCAATGACTACAATGAGAGGGGTATGACCTGTCCGCTTTGTAAAGGACCAGATGTTTAACTATGTGCAGTTGTTTTTGTTTTGTCTGTTGTTATCTCTCTCCAGATGCTTAAGGATTGTCATCTGCTTATTCTATAAGACACCCTTTCCAACAGGGAGATTGCGTGTGGCTTAAATTGTGATCAAGCAAATACTTGGCTGTAAAGGTGGTTTGTATTGGCCGTACCGTATACTGATTGCTACCAGCTATGCCCTAACGGACACAAGGGGTTACATCGTGAAGGCCAAGAGAGTGATGATTATCAGCCATCCCAACACCAGTGAACAAGCCAGCGCTAGTAGAAGCAACACAAGAGACATTTGGGAATCAAACCTACTGAGGGAGGGAAATAAAAGATTGTATTGATTGTGCTGCTTACTGTACTATCCTGTATGATCTATTCTGAATGTACTTTAATTTATGTGTATGTATTTGTAAAATGTATCTTTGTCTTTGGCTGACCAGAAATAAGGAATTACCTCCTCCCAAAAAATGTTTGTACTACAGGGAATGTATGCCACCCTCAAATTAGAAATTAATGGCGAACATTATCAGGCCTTGGACTAGCCGCGGCCTGGTATTGTTCGAAGTGGGGACTGCTGTAACCGGGGTCCAGGGGTGGGCCTAAATAATATAATAAGGCCTAAAAGAGCCAACGACACACAGCTCAGGCCTCTGAGCCAAAGTAGAAAAAAGGGAAGTACAGCTTACGCTTGCTTAGTACACCCCCCCCCCCAACACATACCTAGCTTGGCAGAAACCGCAAGAAGTACAGATGATTCTAGGAACATCACCCACAGGAGAAGGAGGGTGGAGGGTATGACCAAATAAGGCAGAGAGAAGGCGGACAGCCAAGAACTATCCAAGTCATGATTATTTTGGTGTATTATAAGAGAATAGAAAGTCCCCAGATGTCCCTTGTTTGTTACATAAGCCTCACCTGATCGCAAATCATTGGAGGGGCGATACAGGGGAGGGACAAGGAGGAGGAGGCATCTTGAGGTACAAGACTATAAATACTGCTGTCTTTCTGTATTTCTTCATGCTCTGCCCCATAAGGGCAGACGCATCCTATGCGCATAGTACTTTAATAAAATCATCAATTTGGTCAATTATGGTCTCAGTGTTCTTCGGCTATCGAACCCAGGTCACGGACCTCAACCGCCACCCTTTTGGGGGTGTGCGCACAGCAGCACTTTGACGGCTTACCATAATAAAATTGTAGTGTTTACATAAATTTAACACCTTTTGAGTGCTAAAATCCAATTGAAATGTATTCTGTTTTAGAGGTCTAATTATGACTGAAGCCCATCTTACCTCTCTGATTTATTTCAGATAGCAAGCCATTCTATATGTTATTTAGGCCCTATACTTAATTAGCTGCTGATGGGGTAGATAAGGGGCAGGGCTTGGCGTACCCCCAGCAAGTGGTCCACGTACCCCTAGGGGTACCTGTACCACAGGTTGAGAACCCCTGATTTAGGGGCATTGACACCACAAACAGCAAGTCCTCCGGCCTTCCTGCTGGCGTTCCTCCAGTGCACTGCCAGAGTGCCTTATGACTACTTTTCTCCCTTCTTCCCATGTCTGTCTTTCAGCTATGAAACTTCCTTTCATTTTGGGGAAGGAAGGGGTTACAGTCCTGTGTCTAGATACATTTTTTCTTTCTTCCACCAAACTGAACATCTTGAGAAACAGTAGCAGTGTTACGTGTTCCTGGAGGTTTCAATTAGCCGTTACCACTGGATAGCACAGATTGTCAGGGGAGGGACAGCTTTTTGCTTTTCTTCTCTGTCTCTTCTCTTTAGGACATCAGGGAGAGTCTCAGCTTGGTGTGTGAAATGGCGTGAAACTGTTGGATCAGTGGTGATGATGCAGCCCTGAAAAAGCAGCTGCTTCCTTTCAATGCCGGTGAATTTTGTTCCATGTGGCGAGATTTAATGAAAGAGCATCCTGGTATCAAAATGGGGGGGGGGGGGGAGAAAAGACATTTATTAGACACAGAAAAATAGGTATTATTGATGTTATTAATATCCCATGCCAGGAATAGACATACATGCATTCATATGTTGCAGGAATGTACTTCACCATCTACCTACCTACTTATATAACAGCCTGCTGGCAATATGCTCGCTAAATTAGGAGTAGAGAGCAAGAGGGCAGCATCAATCAGTCTGAAAAATATAAGGCAACTTATCAACTTGAAAAGGATCATGTTTAACTCTACTTCTTTTTTTCTTCTTTTTTTGTCCCCCAAAGAGCAACTCCAGCTCAACATGTGTTAAGGTTCTTAGCTTCTGAGAAATTCATCTCTGAGATTTTTATAAATTGTAATATCTTTTGCAATAAATTATAACTGCTTCCTTTGTTTTTTGTGTGCTGTTTTCCTCCACTAAATATGTGGTGTTCGAAGCCAAGGCTGTTCTTCAAAGATTCTGACGACCCATGTAACTGTTGTTATTGTCTCTGAAACATCACTTTACTTCAACAGCAGTATTTTTTCAGGACTGCAGCACCATTATCACTGATCATGAATGCGTATCTGCCAATTCCACCATGTCAGGCACACTCTTTCCACAGACCTTGAAGCTACACCACAGGAAACATCAGGTGCATTTACAAATAATACCATTGATCCAATCTTGAATCAGATGAACTTGATCCAAAACTTAAATCAGATCAATGGGGAAGTATCCAACTGTGCCTTTCCCTTTGCATGGTCTTAGGAAGAGTAGAAAGTGGTGCAGCTGCAAGGGTTTCATCTGGGATGATGTGAGTGGCATATTGCTAATTCTGACCCATTCCTAACATCTTCCTTTTGCATAATGCATAATACATATAATTGTGGGCATGTTTACAATTTGGGACAGGGGCTAGGAGGGTGGCAACCCGATGAGTCTGAGAGCCCAATCCTATCCTTTCCTCCCCCCCCCACTGGTGCAGCCCCATCAATAAGGTGTGCACTGTATCCAGCGGGGCAGCTACAGGGGGGAAAGGGGACTTAAATCTCCTTACCCCACCATAAGACTTCTGCTCCACAATGGGTCTCCTTGGACCTGAGCCAGCTCTTTAGCTGACACAAGTTCAAGGAGAGAAAGGGCTGGGGAGGATTGAAAAAGAGGAGATAGGATATGACGTGCACCATTGCTGCCAGATCCACCTGTTCTGCTCCCTCCGCACCTCGTCCCTGCCCTGTTTCACCCCCTCCCTGCCCCCCACCACTGCCATACCTGCTCCGGCGTCTGCGGACAGATCTGGTGATGGACAGGGAGCATTGCTGCCTCTTGCAGCAGCACACCCAAAAAGGCCACTAACAGAGTGCTCCACACTCCATCGGCAGCCATTTTGTGACAGCGGAAGTGTCTTCAACTTCCACTAAACAGAAAACTATATGCCTCACCCGGTCCTGCACTCCCCCCTTTGTGTGGGCATCTATCCTAGACAAGACAGCAAAAGTGTCCCCTCCCTTATGTGCATTCCCATCCTGGCTCCAAGATGCAGAATGTCAATTGGCAGCCTGAGTTAATCAGTGCCAACCCTGAGAGGTTGAGGACGTTGAACTGTATAGCCCTCCCCAGCCTGGTAAGTATGTGAGGTTGGCTTTGCAATCCAAGTTCGAGGGATTACCAGCCAGCCTCCCTCATCCGGATAACATCTAGGGATCAGTACCAGTCCCTCTTCCAACCCTGCTTATCCTCAGGATGCACATAACAAATCCCTACACCTACTCCCTGGCCTGCACCAAACCTGCCAGATGTGACCATCATGGCTAAAGGTGAAAAAACCCAAACCAAATACATCAGTTTGAGGTAGATGGGGAAGAAATACTCCCACTCCCCCAAGCCAATAAGGCGAGTGATTTTAAAAAAAAACCATACCAGGCTCCAAATGGCAGTCAACTAGTCTCAGATTGAGCATTGGGAATGAGGGTGGGTACAACGATATGAGGCATACTGAAGAAAGAAAATGGTGGCTGTCCGCCATGGCTGCTATGCCTTGCCCATTGCTCAAAGCACCCAATAGGGTGTGAGCTAGGCTCCTTTGTCTCACATTATGGTGGGGAAGGCAAAAACACTCCTGCTGCCAAAAAGGGGGCGGGAACAGCATTCTTTCCATACTTCCAAAAGAATAATTGTATGGCTTCAATGTGAGAAACAATAATTATATGGTTTAGTCAATAGGTATTGTTATTATTATTATTATTATGATTCATCTGTTAGTTTCTTTTCACTTGATGAACTAAGAATATGATTCCCTCTTAACTGGTATTCTCTAAAAACCTTCTATTATCATTGCTATCCAGTGCTGCTGAAAAAAAAATTATGAAATTATTAGCTATTCAAATGGTAAGAAATTTATTAGCCTAAAGTTAATAGGCTTTCCCAAGTATAACCAATGCTCCAATTTGATCCCCTGTCGAGTCTAAGTGCAAGCAATACATTCAGGCAAATATTTCATTGCTGTGACAAATCAGAAGTAATAATGTTTTTCTATATCTCATTGTGATCTAGTGCCAGTCAAGAGCAACTTGGCTGAAGGAATTCGCCCCCTTTATGAGTTCCAACCTCTTTGCGCTTCTGGGGGAAAGCCAAGCAAGCACCCAGAATGGTGGCTTAACCCAAAAAAAAGAGGGTGCAAGGAGTAAAATGTTAACACCTAAACCAGAAGATTTGTATCACATCAAGTGTGAGTGGGGTAGGGTGAAAAAGTCCTCTCTATCCTCATAAATCCCCCCCCCCCGAGAACTAAACAGAGGCACCACTAGGGTTTGCATCACCCGGTGCGAGAGCTCATCACATCACCCCAGTGATGTCACTAGGGTTGGTGTCACCTGGTGCAGTAACTCACGGTGTCATCCCCATTTACTGTATTTATTTTAATATACAGGATAACAGTATTGGTCAACCAACAAATCAGTATCCAACAAAAACCCAGTGGCCAACTTAATGACACTCACACAACTGAATAAGAGGTCTAGTATTAGCTCTGATACATGGAAATGAATGCTGACTCATACTAACAGTGTATTGGTTCCATGCTGTGTCATAATAACACCTCATTGGCTCTCAGAAAAATCAGTCTTATTGGTCAGTTTTTGAGTTTATTTTATTTATTTATTTATTATTACAGTATTTTTACCCTGCCTTTCTCCCCGAAGGGACCCAAGGTGGCTTACAACATAAAAAATACAATACAATACAGAACGTACTCACATTTTAAAACAGTAAAAAATAATTAACAAAACTAATAAAAACATCTAAAGATTAATTTTTTAAAAAAGATAAAACATAAAAACATCTGGAACCAGAGTTTCTGCGATTCTGTGTGTGGTTCGGGTGTTTTTACATCCCTATCTGGGACGAGTGAAGGGATTCGGCGGCTCCTCGCTTGAGTCTCAGTTAGGGTCTTTTGTGTTGACTATTGCGTTTGGTTTGGCTGTTTGATATAGATTGCGCCTTCAGTCTCAATTTATGGTTACTGGTCTACTCGTGTGTCATGTTCATAGGTGCTGTATAGCTTTAAATGCACATGTTTTGTTACCTGCCTGCTTATACCTATAAGCTGTCAGGCACGTCATTAGGTGGGCTACAGGCTGCTTCTAATCTCCTCCCTGACTATGGGCTTATTATTTAGCCTGATTAGCTAGTTAGAGGTACTGTTGAGTGTATAATGGATATCGCCAATTTCCTCTCTTGATTGTGGGCTAATTACCAGAAGTGGATCACGAGGTCTCTCTCCTCCTCTTATGCAGCACATACCAGTGTTGGGTTAACATCCTCCCTCTGCTGCATGAGGGCTCGCTTGATAATGCTTGATTAAATTCAAGCGAAACGTAGCATTGTAGATTTTGATTTTAATGATAAATACTGGTTACTTTCTGTTTTTAAACATGTAACTGTGTTGTTGTGTAACATTTTAAACCTTTACTAATACAGTGGGGGTTTTTTTACATTTTGGCCATTTTAGCCTATTTTATTATTTTACATCAGTCTGTTGCATCAGTTACATCAGTCAGTCATGGCCTTTTACCCGTTAACTTCTGGACATTCAAAAATCATTGCTGGCCATGAAAATCTTAAATCGTTTTAAATTTTCTATTCCTGCCTCTTTCTTCACTCTTTGTGAAATGTAATAACTTGATATCTTAACTTCTCACTCTACATTTGGAGGACCTTCAGTCTTCAAACGGAGAGTGGGCCAGTACAGTACAGTGTCTGCAGGAAAGCAGCAGTTAAACACCTTCTCACTGACATGCGCAAAGCTTTTGTCCCGCCGGCGCCAGTGCAGAGAGCAATGCACGCCAGGGGAGGTAAGAGTTGTGCTTAGCTGCGAAGGGGGAAGGGCAGGTGGATGGCAGGGAGAAGGCAGAAGGGGGCAGGGGGTGCCAACAGAGCGGGGGTTGATACCGGGAGGGGGCGGGATTGGCAATGCTGGTGCACACCATATCCTAACCCCCTTGCCGGGCCTGATCCGCTGACACAGATCAACACGGACTTGCACCAGCCATAATACAGGCACAGTTCTGAGTAGACCCATTACGGGACCTGAGACTTTCCCTGGGACAAGGGGTTGAATGTCCCTTTACCTTGAGAAGATCTCCCACCTCCTGAATTTCCCCGCAGAATGCAGCGTAGCCTCTGCTGGCGCTGCTGCATCAGTGCGAAGAAAAGTTAGGTAGAATTGGGCTATAAGTATCCTGACCCCTTAAATCAGTCTTTAAGATATTGCATTATGCGGAAGGTTGATTTACCCTTTGTTCTGCTTTTAGCATATTTTAAGGAATATAATCTGAATGAAGGAAATGATGTATTTCAAATAATTTCCTTCATTGATAATATATTCCTAAAAGATCATTTATTTAATGGTTTGCTTTGCTTTTCATTCTCCATGGATAGAAAATTGGGCTTAATGGATGGTGATTTCAAAGTTGGATGATGAATCCTAAAATTTCCTTTTGTTTTCTAAAAAGTTGGAAGATTTGCAAAAGGTTGGAGGGCAGATTATTGCCTGCTTGGGAAGTGTGCATTATGAACTCTTAGTGAAGTGAATGAAAATCAGTAGAGCTTTAGTAGAATTTTACATGTACTTTGCAAATGTAAAAATAGAGCCAAAGACTCCAGAGATTCAGAATATCATTTCTATAGTCAAGGACTGAAGTAAAAATCAAAATTGTAGCAATCCTTTATATGTGCTTACCTCCTCCATGTCTCAAATGAAGTATATCTCAGGCACACCTGAGTCTTGTACATGCAGTTCTTATTTTGAATTGTGGGGTCCCACTTACAATGTGTCAGTGGGTTAGGAACACTGAACATTCCTATTTCTTATTGTTTTCTCAAAAATCACACACACACACACACACACACACACACACACACACACACACACACACACACACACACACACACTACAGGTATATGACATAAAAACTCTCCAATTTGGGGGTAAGTAAGATGAGTTATCTGATGTCCTTGCTATCATACAGCATGCTGAGTGTATCCTTCTAAGTTAGAAAAACCACTTTCTCTTCCATTATGAGGTACTTTTCTAGTTTTCTTTTGGAAATAATAGTTTACTTGGATGTTACCAAAGTTTCAGAGAGGATTAGGGAGCTGCTATCAGTAGCTAGACACTGACACCATTAAAGGAAAAGTCTGAGAATGCACCCTTGCTTTAAAAGGGTTCCAACTTCCTATATTACCGTATTGGTCTGAGTAAGAACATAAGAACATAAGAAGAGCCCTGCTGGATCAGGCCAAAAGCCCATCTAGTCCAGCTTCCTGTGTCACACAGTGGCCCCACCAGATGCCTCAGGGAGCACACGAGACAACAAGATACCTGTGTCCAGTCGCCACTCCCTTGCACCTGGCACAGAGAAAACCCACAAAACAAACAAACAAAAAAAAAAAACCAGGAGGTTGCTATAAGGTGAGTATAAGACTCACTTTTTTCTCCTAATTTAAGTTTTTAAATTAGGGGTGCGTCTTATAATCAGGCTCTTGCAATAATGCCAGTGATTTAATTAAAAAAATTTAATAGCACCAAACTTTAAGGGTGCGTCTTATAATCAGGTGCGTCTTATTCTCGGGACAATACGGTAATTTTGTGAATACTGTATATCAAAAAAGTAGAAAAAATATTGTGCTTTCTGTATATAACTGGTATGGTACAGACTGAGAAAAACAACTTTACTTTGTATGCAAATACTTTTAACAGATCAATCCTACTTAACTTCTGGGCGGCGGACCCAGTGTCCGCCGCCCGGAATAGTCGCAAACGTGCCGTAAGGCACGTTTGACAACTACTTTAGAGCCGGGAAGTCCCCAGAACGGAAAGGGGATTCAAATCTTCTCCAAAGGAGGATTCAAAGGGGATTTGAATCCCCCTTCCGTTCTGGGGCCTCCCATTCTCCGTGCACCGCTGGGTTGCACTGGTGGCGTAAGTTGGATAGGATTGAGCTGAGTTACACCGGTGGCATAAGTTGGATAGGATTGCGCTGATAATATGATAATATGTCTCTTAATATGTCTCACCGATGCAACGAACATGAAAATGAGCGAACTCAGGAAGATAGTGGAGGACAGGAAGGCCTGGCGGGATGTGGTTCATGGGATCACGAAGGGTCGGACACGACTTAACGACTGAACAACAACAATGTCTCTTAAGAAAAGCACTATGTAAACACTAAATACTGTTATGTGGTTTTTAAATTATCTTGTAAACATGCAGTGGAGAAGCTCATTAAAATAAGAGTCACAAGCACAAGTGATTTCATGGAAACCAACTTCCTCAACTTCTTCTCCTACAATAGCACCCCGGGTCCCAGACATCCATCCACCTGAGAAGACCCTTGGGAAGGGGGTTGGATAGGATGTAGGAGACGAGAAGGAAAGAATCCCTGAACATTGGGTGCAGGTACCTTCTACAAACTGTGAAAAAGGCTCTATGTTTGCAATGAACCTATATGTTGTGTGACCATCTTGAGAAGTTTGTAACAAAGGATTTAGCTTTGATTTGTATTATTGTGACTTAAACTGGTGGAAATAATTTATTTTCTTCTTTTTAAATCGCGTTCAACCTTGTTTTCTTATCAGAACGTCTTGCAGTAATGGAGTCCTCTAAGGCTAAAGTGATGGTAACTTAAAGCTACAGTATTATCACTTAAAACGTAGCTGGTTAACCCTGAATGATTTGACACTCACATGAATCTTTCCAAATTCTCCAGCAGCCTCAGAAAGAGAACTGTGTTCACAGTATTTATGAGGGAGACGGTGCTCCTTATTAATCACTTGTCTTATCTGTGGAACTGAAATGCCAACTGCAGTAGCTGTTTTGGTTTTTTCTTTTCTTTTCAAAAAAAATTGTTTCCTTGAATTTACAATGGAAACCTTGCATGTAGTGGCAAGGAAAGTAAATGAAGGGTTATAGGAATAGGCTTGCAGCATGTTCCAACTAGGCTAGACTATTGTATGTTAGTTCAGTCTCTGTGTTAAAATAATCTTGAAGCATTTGGGGAAATGCTCTCTCTCTTTTCATCAGATTCCAGCCACTTTTTGGACTGTGTCTCCCCCCGGAGGCTTCTGAGCAGATTTTGTGAAGTAGAACAGAAGCAAAGAAATAACACTGGCAGCGCAATCCTGTGTAACCTTGCACCGGTGTAAGTGCGCTTACACCGGTGCATCTACTGTTACACAGGTGCAAAGTTACACAGGATTGCGCTGTCAGAGACTCTAACAACTAGTGAATCAATTTCTCCAACATAAGAGGTGCTATCAAATTTTCAGAACTGTTCTTTAAAGAAATTTGTTCACTTAACATTTTACAAATGATCTAAGGATAGTGTGATGGATATTTGGAAACAAAAGCCCTACATATGAATGGGGGATGCAAAGAGACAGCACATTCATCAGCTGTAAGAGAGGAGTGCTAGATTGCTTCAGCTTCTGTTCAGCTATGTAGGAGAGTAAAACCTCATAGCTCATTCCTCAATTACATTATAAATCTAACTGCAGTGAGGAAATCAGAGATTTCTCAATGTACCCTGGCAGCTGCTAGCAAATGGATGGAAGTGGACAACTGCTTTTGGTGGACTCCAAAAAGTCTTTCTGATGGGCAATCTTAGATTTTTATCTTATTTTTGGGAACGTCTAAACTGGGATTGCTCTTGGTATGAAATAATGTGACTTAACTTTAGGTTTTGGGGTGTGGAATTGGAATTTCATTGTTATTTGTTCATCCAAGGCTGCCATTTATCTGAAACAGTGTTGGCACCACTGTAGGAAAAAGAAAAGGGTTAAAGGGCACCCTATAATTTAATTTGCTTATTTTCATGAGTGTGAGTGTGTGTCTGTGTATACACACACACACACACACACACACACACACACACACGAGTACACCATGTGGCATTGTACAGCAACTATATTTTATTTTTGTGAAATATTAATATGTGCCGCACTGCTATAGTTTTGATCATGTCATTATTTCAGCGGCAATGTTTATAAAGTTTTGTTTTCCTTTTCATCCTTTTATATTTGATGCAAAGCTGATTTGAATAATGCCAAGTGAACTGTGTGACAAAGGCAAAGAAGAGGAAAGCTTCAGATATGTGTCCATTAGTATGAGTAATGATAAACTGATTCCGAAAAACCAGTAGCCATTCAATGAAGAAAGGGAAGAAATTGCTGCACAGTCAGGAAAAAAGACTCCTTGGAAATGCAAGGAGCATTCTAAGCAATGTCCTCCTGTTCCAACATCTGGGTTTGATAGTATCATCAAGGATATCACAGACAGCGCTATCAGCATTTGCTGGTGCCTTGTGCAATTGTGTATAAGTTGGGTATCTGTGACAATTGCAAAGCAGGAACCAGTGACAAGAAAATAATGTGTAGACAAATGAAGTTGAACATTGGTGTTCTCTCCTCATTGTTACATTGTGAGAAATATATTATCAACATTAATAGGAAGAAAGTGAGACCAAAAGTAATTGTCACTAAAACAGCTGCAAAAAATGATGCCACAGTGTTGACATGAACATAAGGAGTAGACTTAACAGTAAAGAAGTCTCAAAAGCAAGATAAGTCTTACAATAATACACAGTTAGAGTGGGAAGAGAGAGCATTGCTACTGATAGCATAGAATTATAAAACAATGGATGATGTATATGTTGGTAGTGTTTATCAGTGTGTGCAGTAGCAAGAAAAGGATCAATTCATTGGGGTATACTGTATATTGAATTCAACATATGGTTTAGGCTTAGGAGATCAGAAATGCAGATTTACACTCAAACATCATCTGCTTCAAACATATGGCAATAATTTTTGTTTATAACCATTGAGCAAAATAAGCCACAGGTGGTAATCAGCAAATCTCTATTGGAACAAGCTGACTTGTCACATTTTAAAGTGTGTGACGGTGTTGTGAAGAAATCATTGAACATATCGAGAAGGTATATTTTGCAGTTGTTGAAAGATTCTACACTGTCCTCCAACAACAGGTAACACTTTGATTTACCTGGCAGACAACCTTTCAATGTGGTTAGACAATTTTATTTATTTTATTTATTTATTTACAGTATTTTTACCCCGCCTTTCTCCCCGAAGGGACCCAATTTTATGATCATGCTCTTGGCCATAGCAGCAATAAAGAACATGAATGGGTAGTGTCATGTTCCAAAGATTTAGTTCACATGGTAACTAAAATAAAATTTCTTACCAAGGAACACAACTTTGTTGGAGTGCATGCAATGACAGATATGAAGACCTCCTATAATATTTCTATGCTAAATTGTTTAGAGCCAAGCATTTCATATGAAACTTTTCAAAGATGGAAACTGGTGAAGCACACATTATGTAAATATTGCATATAAATACGGAAATTTCAATCAACTAGGCTTACCTCGAGAAATAGAAAATGTGGTTTACAAATGGCACAAACCTATGAGGAACATACACTGATGGATCTTGAAATCCATCAGCATAAGGCCTGGGTTGATTGTGGGAAAGATGCTTTGCTATTCAGTGGGCGGTGGCTGCCAGCGGAAAAAGCCAGAGGCTATGCATGGGTGACAGCAGCCTGCCGAACCTCCTCTGTCTCACATCGTCACTGGTAGTGACTGGCTGGCAGTGGATGATGATCATGGGAGGATCAGGGCAGGGACTAGGCTGGGCCAGGGACAAGAGGGAGTGGGAGAGGAAGGATCTCAGTGTAGCTGTGCATGCTATCAACCCCCCCCCCCCGATGCTATCCCCCCCTTCCTGGCCTCAACCCTCCCTTGAATTTATGCCAGCAAAAGAGCTGGTGTAAGTCTGAGACCCATTGGAGACCAGGCAGCCTATGGAGACATAACTAAAAAAGTTTTTACTGACCTCTCCTGGGCTGTCTGGTGCCCCCACCACCACTCATAGCATGCAATACATATTCCGTCTGTGACACTGCACACTCAGAGCTGGCAGGGAATAGGATTGGGTCCAAAATCATTGAAAGATTTATTTGCATATCATATGGACAGCAAACACTACAAGTGTTAATGGAGCCCAAATATATTTTTAATAATGTTTATGGGTAGTCTCGCGGAGGGACACCATTGGGCAATGGGGCGCTGCAGCACACTGCACACCCAGATCTTTACCCACTTCCCCCATGGTCTGCTTTGGCATACCCTGCCAAGTGATTCCCCCTCCTTCCTGCCTGTGCCTCTCCACTAGGCGCCTCTTTTTCAAGGCTCCGACAATGGGCAGAAGGAGGGAAAGAGGGCTCAAAGAAACTCCCCTTGATAACGGATTTTCCAGGTAGATCAGTGGCATCGTAACGCTGGGGGCCCTGTGGCCCTGGGTCCCAGGTGCGGCGCGGCCCCAGGGCGCCATCAATTTGGGGGTGGCCGGTCTCGTCTTGGTCCGGGATGCAGCAGCTGCCTTGGGGCCTCGTGCGCGGGGGCCCAAGGCAGCTGCTGCATCCCGGACCAAGACGAGACCGGGGTTACCATCCGGGCGCGGGCGAAGATCTTACTGGGGCAAATTAAGCAGCGAGCAACAGAATCCTCCGACTCCGGCTGGGGATCGGAGCCTCGTCGGACGACTGGATCATGGAAGAGAAGTGACGTGTGTGTGCCTCTCTAGGAGGCGCCTCCTCCAACAGTCTCGCTGGTGACTCTCGCTGGTGATAAACTGAGGATTTGGCGCCCCTCTCCCCGAGCGCGGGGAATACAAAAGTGACAAAAGGGAGGGGGCGCCAATGCGAGGGGTGCCCCCTATAAATTTAGGGCTAGCAACGCCACTGAGGTAGATTACCCAAGTCATCAAAGTGGTTCCTCTAGGGCCCAAGTTTCTCTGGTCAGCAAACAAGTATACATAAGCAGTTCATTTAAATTTTTTATTAAAGATGCTGTAGCGACTTTTGCTGTAGTGACTTTTGCCAGATTCTATCCTCTATTTTGCAACCTGTAGTTAGTAAGTAGGGAAAAGCTCCACTCCAGAACATGGGGTAATAAAAGGAGGTTTCCAAAAGCATACTGGTAAGTGAGAAGGCAGCAGAAAACAAAAAATATATCTACTTTTACTACGTCAGATTATTTCTAAGAGTCGCGACATGCAGAGTTGTCGTCGTTCTAACGGATAGAGTGTTCCACTGCACACATGGCCAAGAGCAGACAACAATGAACTCACCCATCCCAGCTTTATACCTGGTCCACTCCAATCAAACTGGACCTTAGTTCTTGCTGAGTCATAATCTGCTCTCCTGTTACTAAGGTACGTAACCCTGTCCCCAGGTGCCTGGCAAAGATTCCAGTGATAGCTATGTCCTTGCACTTCAGCAGCCCATCAGAAAATGGTCACCTGGATGACTCCTTTTTGCTTGTGAGGCAGTAACTCCCCAAAATGCTGGCACCAGGCATCTCGACTTGCCAGCTTATTTCACTGGGGAAAAGCTAACCTCTGGCCATCCATTCTAACTTCAAAAGGGAAGCAGATCTTGCAGCTACCTGTTACCGATCTTCTATCCTGCCTCCCCACTTCCCAAGGAAGCAAATCAACACATCAACGCTTCAGCATTCCGAGGGAAAACATTCCCCCATCCTTTGCCTTCCATCACTTCTCACCACAAAGAGGCAAATACCATCTCTGTTATAGGTGGGCAAAGGAATAATGCAATTGTCTACCAGCAGAGTCTAAAATTGCACATTCATTGATCCATGTGGGCTTTTTCTATATTTTGACGTATATCCAGGGAGGCTGTGTAAGGCCAAACCAGGCTGGGAAGGGACTCACTTAGGATATTGGCAGAGCATGCCACCGAATATCCCCTCCCAGCCCGGTCTGGCCAATGGCCACTCCCCTGCACGCCCTCCCCCCGCCCTTGCACCAACTGGTGCAGGACTTACCTCCACCGGCAGCCACAGGGTCTGCAGGGCAGCGGAGTGAGGGCTGCCAGTCTCCGCGCCACCAGCCCTTACTCCTAAGTTGTCGCAAACGTGCTTTACAGCACACTTGCAATGCTTTAGAGTGGTGGAGAGCACTCTCCGCTGCTCCAAAGTTATGGACGATTGAGCTGTAAATGTTATTGTTGACTCATCATAGATAGAATCAAATCATCATTGAATAGAACATGATACACTAATGAGATCAACATCCATATCCTAGTGACTTAATACAATTACTTGTTGATGGCATGTAACAATACTAATAATTATGAAAATATTTCACTTAAATGATTATCATAATAACACTGATGACAGTAATCATGACCGTGATGTTATAGTAAAGTATAATGATAGTGAAGTAACTATAATTAGCTGCTCAGAATGGAAGGGTGGGTGGGATGCGCGCGCCGTTGGTGCGGTTGCATGTAACAAGGTGGCAGGGGGATAGGATTGGGCTGTTTGTCATTGTCATTTTTGGGAACCTGTTGCCAGTGTTGTCCTGTACAGGCACCTGTACCTCAATATGTATAGAGAAACCCAATGAAAAATGGGTATGTATGCTTACAATGTAATTCTTTATTTGAAATTTGGATACATGCTTGACCTCCATTTGAAAATTCACCTTTCAAAGAGAGGTAGAAAGACAGAGGTGTTTCTAGGGTGGGGGCGGTACTCTAAGTACTTTCACCCCGTCTTAGTCCCCGTTTACAACCCGGAATGAGGAGGCCACGCCCCCCCGCCGTCGAAGCCATTCAGTGTGGTGAAGGCAACGGGCAGGGAGTCTCCTGCCTGTTGCCTTCGCCGCACTGAATGGCTTCGACGGCGAGTGGGAGGGGCCTCCTCGTTCCAGGTTGTAAACGGGGACTAGGTAAAGGTAAAGGTGACCCCTGGCAATTAAATCCAGTCATGTCTGACTCTAGGGGGTGGTGCTCATCCCCATTTCAAAGCCGAAGAGCCAGCGTTGTCCGAAGATGCCTCCGTGGTCATGTGGCCGGCATGTCTCTCCTTGCCGCAGCGCATAGCATGCAGCTGGAACACGGAGCGCTGTTTACCTTCCCACAAGCGGTACCTATTTATCTACTCACATTAACATGCTTTGGAACTGCTAGGTTGGCAGGAGCTGGCCAAGCAACGAGAGCTTACCCCGTCACGGATTCAAACTGCCGACCTTTCAATCGACAACTCATGGTTCAGTGGTTTAACCCACTGCGCCACCCGCTGACCTAAACGGGGACTAGGACGGGGCAAAACTTACAGTACCACCGCCACCATAGAAACGCCTCTGAAGAAAGATGCAATATATTGCAATACTCTTTTGAGGACTGTGGCATGGTTGCTATGTATCAGTACGTTCCAGACAAAGTCCTGAAGTTAAGGTTTGAAGAACACCAGCCTAAGGCCAGAGCCTGTTTCCAAAGAGGAATGCAAAATGCATTAGAAATGAGGCCTCTGAAACAGTGTGCTCCCCTAGTGATATTTAACCATGTTTCAATATGGAAAATGGTAAACAGTGATTTTAGGTAACCTTTTCTAGGGGAGTACTTGGTTCGAAAAGGGATTGGGGAGAAAAGTATTGCTCTTTTCTGAGTTTTATGATATTAGAATGTATATTACTTTCCACTTTAGTAAACAAAAGTATATTCCAGGCTTTCTCTCCTTCCTTCGAAACATATACAGTCTGTGCCTTAGCATTTGTTTCTGCATTTTGTATTTCATTTTGCAATTAAGAGCAAGCGCTTTTACTGATTCTTTGGGATGTTCCCCTGCAAATATTTAAAACTACATAAGGATTTTTTTTCTTATTCTTCCCTGCCCTTGGTCTAGGGATGATGGATATCCCCTTGGCCCCATTTCTTCCAAGTTTGAGTAATAACCCTTTAGCTATTGCTGTGTGCTATAAATGAATACAGTCTGAAGAGGAAAGCAGTTTAACCCTCCCTTATCACAGTTTGACAAAATATCATCACTGAACTCCCTTGGGAGATTATAAAAATTGCTTATATCCCTTGGAGGAAAGGGCTTAATGAATGAATCCTCAAAATTTTATCTCTTGGACTTACTGCATGACACAGGGAGCTGTAGGACTTGGCAAAGAAAAAAAAAAGCCCCAGCCAGCTTAGAGCTGTGATGTCTCATACTGAAACCGATAGGAAGGGAAAGCTATTAACTGAGGTGTATAAAAAGGTTAGTCTTCTTTATTGCTTTGACCTCCCACTGTTGTGGTACTTTTAACACTCCAGCTCACAGTTTGTGTTTGCCTGATAAATTAATAATTTAAGCGTCTTAATAATAAAAAAATATCTGATTTATCACAGTTTAAATGAATTATACATTTCACTGTAGGCATAGGAGATCATTTACTTCCATATCACTTCGGGGTGCAAGCCTGATCCTTTCTTGAAACAGGTCTCTTTTTTAAAAAAAATGGTGTTTTTTTTTTCTTTTTTGACTCTTCAATAAATGAAAGTAAAAAAATGTGAGGGGTGAAATAATCAAGCTTCACTCGTTTTGTGATATTACATATATTGAAATTGGTAGGGGCATAGGGGGTGGGGGTTATTAACCAGCGTTGTATGCCAATAGGCTCTGTTGATACACCAGTGAGTGCCAACATCAACCAGTGACTTTCACAGATCATAGGAAGCTGCCGGACACTCAGCCTGAACAGAAATATCTACTTCAGTCTTAGCTGTGGCTTTCCAGGGTTTCACAAGACTCTTTCCCTGCCCTACCTGGAGATGCCAAGGATTGAACCTGGGATTTTCTGTCTGGAATGCAAGACTCCTACCAATAAGCTACAGTCCTACCCTGATCAACTGCTACCGCAGACTTTGCATTTGCCCAACAGGCACCAAGCTGTACAAGAACAAGAAGCATGCGAGGGAGTGGATGAGGACAAACTGAAATTAAATTCAAGCAAGACAGAGGTTCTCCTGGTCAGAAAACCCACTGATTTGGCATTGGTGTGTCTGCCACTTCTAGGTGGGGTTGAAAAAGCAGGTTCGCGATTTGGGAGTAACTCCTGGATCTGGATGTCCAGGAACCCTGGTCCCTGCACTTACTGGAGAGAAAGTGGGTGTGTTGTTCACAAACCAGCCAATGGCAGACCTGGCAAAATATGCCCAAGCATCCTTGTGCTTGATGTCATAGGGTAACCTGATTGGATGACTGAAACTACCTGGCCACTCCATCCTACTGCTTTACTTAGAGAGCCTAAGAGAAGACAGCTGGAAATGGTGCCCACCTAGGCTTCCAAGTTTGGCTTATTGTATTTGTGACATTGCAAATGTTTGCAGGGAAAATATTTGAAAGAAGGCAGGAAGGCACATTAAGCTTGCTTGACTGGATGAATGGGGGGTTGCTGTAGGGAAGAGGAGTCTCTTCCTTCTGCTTCTGTAACTCTGAATGCTGCCTAATATGTTCTGAAGATAACACTAATTAGGGGCTGGGGGAGGGGGAAGCAAGACCATCAATTTTAATTGTACATTCAATGGTAGTGTTGTGTATTGCATAATATGGTAGTAAAATCTGAGAGTTCTCCAAGGGTACTGTTTTCCCAAGCTAGTTAGCATTAAATGGAGCATCTGAATATGCTTGCCAATTCTGTCTGTTTTCATTATCTCTTTAATTCTGTTATTCATGAACACTAAGACAAATGGGTTTATTTACAACATTTGTCAGGAATTTAAACACACACACACACACACACACACACACACACACACACACACACACACACACAACTACAGCAAATATGTATGGAAAGCTGAATAAAAAGGATGTCCACATGATTCTATTCCATTTTGGCTGATTGTGTTGATCACAGACAAACCGCAGGGTTCCTTTTTCTGTTTGGAAATTATTGGCATTTGTTCACCTAATCACAAAACAGAAAGGTTACAATGTGGCTTTTTATGAGCCAGACACAATTGCAACACTCTGCTCAGTTCATCAAAAACATTGTTCGGATTGTATGCATATGCTGTTCATAGGGAAAAAAATGTCAACAGCAAACAGATGTGCAAAAGCCAGTAAGCTTTTCTTTTGTGGACAATTTGCAAACAGAGATAATTTGATTGAGCAATTTATTCACAACCATCCAAGAAACCTAGGTCAGATTCTAACATTATTAAGCAGAGCACCACGGCCTCTGCGGAGAGGCTTGTTTATGGTTCTTTGTAGTACATAAGAACTAGACGAAAGGACTACCCTAGTCCAGTAGTCTGCCTCTGGCAGGGGCTAACCAGATACCCATGGGAAGCTCAAAGGCATAGTATGATGCTGATAGCTATTCCCTGAATACAAAGCATCTGGTACTAAACAGTAGGTGGCCCTGTTTTTAGCTAACAGTCCTTAATAGACCTTCACTTTATGATCCCAGGGAATGTGTCTAATCTTTTGTAAGTCACTAACAACGCAAACCTGTGTAACCTTGTGCAGATAAGACTCTTACACCGGTGCATCTGCTGTTACACCAGTGCAAGGTTACACAGGATTGCGCTGTGAAGAAATGGGCATCACTGTATATAGAGGAAACGATTCCTTTCAAGTTAATTGTATGTGTACATAAAGACATTCTTACTCTTGTTGGTTTGTAACATTTCTATCCTGGTTTTCTTCCAGCAGGATAGTTTGTACAGGGTTCCCAGCTGTTCTTCCCTCCAGGTTCTGAACAAACATAGACATGCTTAGATTCACACCTTGCCCTAGTACTATGATCAGAACATACAGCCAAGTAGTTACTTGGTACATTGCAGGGTGCAGCGCAGGGTTAGACAGGGTTGCACTGCGAGCCTCCCCCAGCCTGTCCACTGATGGCAGAATGGGTACCACCATTGCCACCAATATTGAGCTGGTCTGGCCAGATGGATTCTCTCTTGATTATGAACCCTTAGTCAGTGCCCTGACCTGACTGAGCTCTGATGTCACTGATGAATAGTGTGCAGGGCAAAAAGAATATTTTGAGTGCATAGGCAGGAAACAGGGAAAGGAGCCTTTTTCAAATGCCAACTGCTTGTTCTCAAATGTATCTCAACAAGCACGAAGACTTTCAAAAACAAAATACAAGCTAACATTCCTAGGAATCCAATGTTGATGTACGGATAAATGAACAGCTCTGGGTATACAATGGATTCCTCATGTATCTTCATATTTTTTATTGCAACACGTTGACCTAATGAACCAAGGAAATATATCTATAGCAATGGTATTGCATAATCATTTAGAATTAGGGTACAGCCTTGTCAGTTCATAGTTTCAGGATATTTTCAGGTGAAAAAATACATTCTGCCTTTGTTTTATCTACAAACGTTGCTATCAGGGTGCAACTTGACATGACATGTGATCTTGTATTAGACTTTTCTAGGAGTGCTAGTCTCTTTTTGATACATGCCATGCCAACAGAATGCAATAGTACCTCGTTCCCCCTGTGTTCAGTTTACTATTGTTTTGCAGCACAGCAAGACTGTGGTAATTAAATACAGCACATGTGGCTATTTCATTTCTGATTGACCTAATGATATGGCCTCATCTAATTATACAGAGCTTAAGGCAATCCACAGCGATAACTGGATTTATATAATCGAGATTTCATGAAAGTTGCAATGTACTTGCCTCTTATTCCTAAATCCTAAAGCCTGGATGAGAATCTATGGATGTGCCCTGCGATGCTCATTAGTGTCGCGGGGACTTTGCCCTGCCCCTGCGGAGCTCCCGGGCAGTAATACGATCTCCCAGCCATTTGATTGGCTGGGAGGTGGTCACCTGACTCCAGGCAAGCATCTGAGGAGCGCGGCAGCGTTGCCGGCCCTCAGTCGCTGCCTGGGAAGCAACCCCCTCCCACCCTCCCTTGGCATAGTCTGGGATTAGCCGGTTGCCTTTGGGAGCCAGGTAGGAATGTTGGGCCATCAGCAAATTGGCAAGTATGCTTTTGGTTTTTTCGCCTACCTCAGACTGTGACCAGGGGATGGGGCCTTGTTAAGCCAGTGGGTCACCTGGCAGGTGGCATGCAGGTATGGGTAGGTAGAATGGTAGGGAATCGGCGTGCAGCTTGAGGTTGGCAAAATCTGGAGGTGGGCCGGGACCGCTCATACACGACGCTTGACCGGGGTTGGTGAGGCTGGCTGACAAACCCCCAGACTGGAGTAAGTTAATACCATCAATGGCCTGGCCAGTATGGGAATCTGAACTGTTCCGCTGTCTCAGCCAGGCATTGACTGTGATAGGCTCTCTCAGGCAGTGCCTGAGGGGGCCTGGAGTCAGGATGTTATGCCAATACAAGCCTGGGGGAGGTAGACAGCTAGTGCTGTTTCTCCCAAGCAGAGCCCACATGCCTGGGGTGGTTTGAGATCCCCTAGTTATGTTACCTCTGCAGGTCTTTTGTTGTTGAATTAAATAAAGTGATCATATCTCCAAAATCGTACTGTTGTGTGGTGTGCTCATTCTGGGGGGTGTAAGAGTAATGCATTCCCATAACCTGTCCCTCACCCATTGCTTTCCTCTCAAATCTGAAAGTCAAACAGTGAAAAGCCTGCCATGTTAAATGCCATTTCAGCAGGAAAAACGCTCTGTGGAGAATTGCACAGAAAGTAGCAGGCTGGTGCCCTCTATTGCCTTTTTGAAGACTTGTACATCTTTTTGGGAAAAGGGAAAATGCTTTACACACTGTATGTTGCCTTGTGCTAGAAAATGGGATAATCTTTTAGGTCGCAATAGTTTTGCCTTGTTGCAATAGTTTTGCCTTTTGTTTATTAATCCTTATTTCTCTTGTACAATATAAAAATGCCACAAATTCAACATCAAACACATTGAAGAGTGAAAACAACACTGCTAGTGGTGGATTCTGCTTCTCAGGACAGTAAATATCTTGCTGCAATGCCAACAATACAGTTTCCGAAGTCTAATGGGCTATATCACTACCTCTTTTTTTGCAGTAATGGTGTATGGCAGAAGGTCTACATGCAGCATGGCTAAATTCAAACAGCTTTATGACAGTTTTTGCAGAATCTGGATAGGATATATAGTCATACTGTTTTCAGGCAGGAATATCTTGCTGCATCATCATCTCAGGAACACAGGAATCTGAGCTAGTCCAAAAAGATATTTAGAGAAAGAGCCAGTCAGCCAAAAATAAGTTTTACTGATTGCACAAATGTAAGTTTTGTCATGGATCCTAAAAGGTTTATGTCACACATGCCAAGAGGCATAGCTAGCACCACCACCCCTTGGGGCCGTGGCCACGTGCCCCCCCCCCCGTGTGACATCAGAAGCCATGCCCCCTTCGGCCCAATCGGGCCATTTCCAAAACAAAACAAAATAAAAAACTACCACCACCCAGGCGTTTTTCGGTGGATTAAAACAGCTACAGACCCGTGCAGGCAGAAGGGCCCTTCTGTGAGGCTGGGAGGGCAACGACGGGGGTGAAGTGTGGGAAAATTGGGCCCAGGAGGGGGTGGAATTGGCGGCACTGGTGCACGCCATATCCTATCCCCCTTCCTGGACCTGACCTGCCGACACAGATCAATTCGGACTTGCACCAGCTATATA
The DNA here is from genome assembly GCA_026170595.1 of Plestiodon gilberti rubricaudatus. Taxonomy (NCBI): domain Eukaryota; kingdom Metazoa; phylum Chordata; class Lepidosauria; order Squamata; family Scincidae; genus Plestiodon; species Plestiodon gilberti. The sequence goes on along the minus strand of JANXHW010000003.1, from coordinate 184,934,098 downwards.
GCTTGCGCAGGTCCGAGTTGACCCATTGTGGTGGTTGGGGCTTTCCCCAGAACAACGGGATGTCCCCTTGCCCTGAGGAAACTTTATCGGCGAAATCCTGTTTAACTTTACAGCGAGTGTTCTGGCACTGAAAGCCGTCGCAAACGTGCCATAAGGCACGTTGAGACGTATAAAGTTATGCATGGGATGGAGAGAGTGGATAGAGAAAAGTTCTTTTCCCTCTCACATAACACTAGAACTAGGGGACATCCACTCAAATTGAGTGGAGGGAGGATTAAAACAGACAAAAGAAAATATTTCTTTACCCAGCGTGTAATTGGTTTGTGGAACTTCTTGCCACAGGAGGTGGTGATGGCACCTGGCCTGGATGCCTTTAAAAGGGAATTGGACAGATTTATGGAGGAAATGTCCATCACAGCTTACAAGCCATGATGGTGATAAGCAACCTCCTGGTTGTAGGAGTAGGTTTTCTTTTTGCCAGGTGCAAGGGAATGGCGACAGGATACAAGTATCTTGTTGTCTTGTGCTCCCTGAGACATCTGGTGGGGCCACTGTTTGATACAGGAAGCTGGACTAGATGGGCCTTTGGCCTGATCCAGCAGGGCTCTTCTTATGTTCTTATATTATGTTCTTATGACTCGGGGGTAAGGGAGGCCAGCGCAAGGTCTGCCTCCCTCACTCCACCGCTGGGTCAAGGAGGCAGGTAAGGCTTCCGCTGGTGGCCACATGGGCAGTCCAGGCAGCGAGGGGGGAGGGCCATTGGACGAGCTGGCCTGGGAGGGGGCGGGGATGGCGCCCGCCATATCCCCGTCCCCACTGGGCCAGCTCGGCCGTACACAGCCTCCTCGTACTTCCACCAGCTATTTAGCTGGCGGAAATCCAAGGAGGCCGATAGGGCCTGCCCCGGTTTACGAATGTCCCCTTCCCCGAGTAGACCTCCAGCCCACTGCATGGCGGTCTGGAGCAGGGATGGGATCCAACGGACAGCCCTGGGCCACTGGCTGGATCTTTAGTTAGTTAGGATTTGGCTGCCCTTCTGCTAAACTCCCTGTGGGATGCAACATAGATTTGAACTGTAAGAAGGTTTCTAGACGAGTTTGTAAACTAATCCTTCCTAATCTGTAAGAAAAGGGACTGTGAGACTGTAACAGGGATCACCTTTGCTCCACCTTGATCAACCATCACAGATACGCGATATACTGTCCTTTTGGGGAATTGGTTGATTAATATCATCCATTCATTGTTTGAGGTCCTTTTGTGCCCTTAGCATGCCTTTGAGGTCCTTTTGTGCCCTTAGCATGCATCCGGAGCTGTACTTGTGATATCAAGTTTCGAAGAGTAGAAAATAAATTAATTTGCGGTCAAATTATATAACAATATTAATGTGAGATAAGCACTCATAAGTTTGCCTTGTTCACAGTGAATGTGGTCAAAATTAACGCACAAATCCTGAAAAATGACTTGATAGACTGTAGAAGTGATTAGTATAATTTCCATGGTACTTTTATATTTGATACTGCTGCAGTGTGTAGTATCCTTATGGATCTGTTTTGTTGTCCACAATGCATTATAAGGAAAGGTTTTCGCTATACAATAAGGATTGATATTATTTGGTTTGATGGTGTGTGTGTGTGCGCGCGTGCGTGCGTGTGTGTGTGTGTGTATGTGTGTGTGTGCGCGTGCGCGCTGGGTGGGAGGACCTAAGTGGAACACTGGAGCTGAGATGAAGATTTATGACAGCCCATTCCAACCCAAGTGCTAAGCAGCCCAAGTCAGACCTAAAGTCAGCCTAAGTCGTTTAGGTCGAAGTTAGGTCTGGAATGCAACCATTTAGGGCGAAGTTAGGTCAAAGTTAGGTCGAAGTTACGACCAACGGACTAAGAACAGCCCATTCCAACCCAAGGGCTAAGCAGCACAAGTCAGACCTAAAGTTGACCTAAAAGTGGGCGGAACATGGGCGGACTGTGGGTGTAACGGGTGCGGCAACCAATTAACGTTGGATTCCAGACCCTGGCAAGCACAGACACACCCCCTCCAACACAAATGCTGACACAAAATTTAGGTCGACCAAAAAGGTGGACCCAAATTCGAGGAGACCCATAGGAGCCATTTTACCTTACCTAAGCCAGCCCTCTCCTGAAAATTTCTAACACCCTACTCCTGAGTTAGGTCAGAGTTAGGACGGAGTTGGGCCTGCTAGGTCTGGAAACCGACAGAGTTATGCCTAAGATAGGGAGCCTATCAGCACCCAGCCCCACCCAGCCTCATTCCCACAAAAGCCCAGCCCCAGACCTCCAGTCACTCTCTCTCTCTGAGCACGTGGCGTGGGGTTCTGTCCCTCACAGCCACAAAGTGGGACTTTGTCGGTGGAGGGCAAAATTCACAAACACCCCACTTCTCTCTTCTCTTCTCCTCTCTGCCTCCCTCTAGGGCAGAGAGGGCTGTTCTGGCTGTGGCCAACCTGTTTACAGCTGTGCCTGGGCAGCTGCCTCCATGCAAGTGTTTGCTAACCCATGTCTTTCTCCCAGCCCCTCTTCCCCCCCCCCACAGGCAACAACACCAGCAGGTAAGAGCAGGGTTTGTGCTGACATGTGGTCTGACTGCTGCCTCTTTGCATTTAGAAATATAGGAAGGATACATGCCTCTATACCAATGTCTTGTCTCATAGCTGTCTGCATAGCCTGCCATGACATGCCTCTCTACCAATGTGTTGTCTCATAGCTGTCTGCATAGCCTGCCATGATATGCCTCTCTACCAATGTCTTGTCTCATAGCTGCCTGCATAGCCTGCCATGACATGCCTCTCTACCAATGTGTTGTCTCATAGCTGCCTGCATAGCCTGCTATGATATGCCTCTTTACCAATGTGTTGTCTCATAGCTGCCTGCTTTGCCTGCTATGATATATAGGATACATGCCTCTTTACCACTGTTGTGTCTGATTGCTGCCTGTAGTCATGTGAGCAGACAATGCCACAAGTTTGGAACTGTTAGCCTTATGTAGACACCAGCTGTTCCCCCCCCCCCTTTTTCTCCACAGGGTCTACTGACAGGTCAGTATTGCTAGGTTTGCCATGGTTGTGACCCCCAAGTTGTGTTGTCTCTCTCTTTGACCCTTTCCCCTTACAGGATCATGCTCTCCTTACACCCAGGTAAGCAGCTCAGACCATGCTATGTGTGTCACACCTATCAGCTGTGTTTTATTTCTCTCCCTGCAGCCTTTTGCAACCGACACACTGGCTTGTCCTCAATGGTGACTGCTTCCACATACCAGCTGACATGTAACTCCCCCTTGTTTTTTGTCTCCCCAGGAACGTCCACTACCACCTACCTTCCTGGGAGCACCCCTGGGCCTGCAGTCTGGTTGCCCCACTGTCGTCTGCCTCGATGCTGCCAGAGGTCAGGGAGCCAGCCCTGCAACCCTCCTCAGCTGCCGGTGCTGCTGCTGCTCCACCTCCCTGGCTGTCTTCTTGCTGTCCCTACCCTTTCTATGGAGCAGGCTGTGGTTCCACAGGGGAAGAGCCTGCATGTCCAGGTCCATGGGGCAGGTGTGCTGCTGCTGCTTTCTGATTGGCTGCTGTGACTACCCCTGGCAGCCTCGCCTGGCCATCTCTGCTAACGTTCCAGAACAATAAAGATGCCCCTCGGGCAAAGCCCCAATGAAACATATGTGCCCAGTGTTTACACAAGCATTGCCCCACACACACAGACAGCCCCCAGCACTGAAGCCCCTACTTGAGTCCCAGCCAGCGACTGCCACGGCCTTCCCTGGGAGAACCCAGCAGGGGCGCTGCAAGACCCCCATGGCACAGAGGGGAGGGGGGAGTCAGGGGGGCCTCTCAGGCAGGCAAACAGTGACAGCCAGGGCGTCTGCCCGTAATGCAGGCGCCTCTGTCGAAGGTCCACCCGTAATGCAGGAGCCTCCATCGAAGGTCTGCCCGTAATGAAGGCGCTTCCGTCGAAGGTCCGCCCGTAATGCAGGCGCCTCCGTCGAAGGTCCGCCCGTAATGCAGCCACTTCCGCCCAAAGTCTGTCTGCATAAGAGGCGCCTGTTTATGCATCACCTTCATCTGCGGAGCGCCCCCTGTGTCCCTATCGGTCTCTGCAGACCCCTCTCTCGGAATCTGTCTCCCAGCAGCCTTGTTGTCTGTCTGTCTGTCTCTGACCCACCCATGCCCCTCCCCAGCACCCCCTGTCTGCCTGCCTGTGTGTCTGCCTCTCCTCCCACTCCCTGATGATGGCTGCTGGCCACCCCCCACCCTGCTAGAGCGCCTGCCGTGAGGCGCCGTCGTCGCCCCATCTGGGGGTGTGATGAGCTGTGTGAGCCCTTCACGCTCGCAGCAGACAAGCCCAAGGCATCTCTCGGTCTTGGCCGGGGCACAGAGCAGCAGACACGCCGGGATGCCTTCTTTGTGGGCATTGCCCCGGCCTTGGAGGCCCAGGGCTTCAGGCAGCGCACGGGCGAGTCATGTCAGAGGCAGTTCCAGTCCTCATGAGACCCCCCTTGTGTGTGACGTTCCCACCCCCTCCCCTTCCCTTCCCTCCCCCGCTCACCCCCCAGTGCAGCCTCAACATGGCTTAGGGGTGGCATCGCCTTCTGCAGGAGGGAGGGGACGGCCACTCTCCCCTGCAGCAGGTGGCTGATGCACAGGGTGCCCTGTGGCGGCTGGGCTCAGGCACCTCGCTCACCTGCCCTGCGCCCACCACATGACTGGCGCAACCCCCCTGCCTGCGGTCAGTCCCTTTGCGACCGGGCTGCGACAGACCCTGTGGCAGCTGCCATGGATGGACGCTGACACATGCAGACAGAGGCCTGCACATGCCCGAGCCAGACACGGAGCCTGGAGAAGAGCCTGCCTGCCTGGGAGGTAAGTGTTGCCTGGATCCTGGGGTGGTGCTGGGCCACAGAAACTGCAGCCTGCCTAACTCAGGCATAACTCTGACCTACCTCAGGCATAACTTCTGCCTAACTTAGGCTGCACTTAGGCCACACTTATGCCTGACTTGGAGAGGAGTTGGGTTGGAATGGGCTGTGAGATGACTCCTATACATCGAAGCACCCTACTGCATAATTTGGATCAAATATTTAAATGAGAAGATGAAGTGAATGAAAAATGGCAAACATTAGCACTGTATTCACAAATGTTATGAAGACAAGCTTCTGCATAACTTCCAAATCAGACTCTTCAAAGGAAATGTTTCAGGTATATGCATTTTATATTTGTTGTTTGGTGTACATATGTCTCCTGATATTTTATGGCTCCTGACATCAGAAATAATTGTTTGGAACAAAGAGAAAATGTCTTTTTAAGAAAATTTCATTGCATTTGCAGAATGTCAACATTAATCCATTTTTGAGGTTGAAGACAAGAGTTGATTACTACTGCTTTGGGACTAAAATATAAAATCATGCCAAAAGTTTAAATTACCACAATAGAAAGTTAAGAACAGTAAGCAATGATACACATCTACCACTGCACATGCAAATACACAGTCTTGGGTCTTGGCTTGTCCAGACCAAAATTAAAACCAAATAGGGAGAATTTATAGCTAGACAGGCTTTATGCCAATAAAGGTTTCATTCATTCATTCATTCATTAGACAGGCCAGGACAGTGAAAGGCAGCTTTGGGGCAGCCATTATCAATTGAATGATGGAGCAAACAACCTCACGGTGCCTCAGCGCAATCCTATCCAACTTACAACACCGGTGTAACCAGCACTGCAGCAAAAACGGGAGGACCCAGAACAGAAAGGGGATTCAAATCCCCTTTGAATCCCCCTTTGGAGGGGATTTGAATCCCCCTTCCATTCTGGGGCCTCCCACTCTTGCTGCACCGCTGGTTACACCAGTGGTGTAAGTTGGATAGGATTGCGCTGTCTATCTAGGGCGGCTAACAATGACCATGAGACAGAGTTTTCCAAAAGAATATAGATTTTTATTGAAAGCTGTAGAAAAACAAGGAAAAGACAATGTTTACTTGTAAGATCAGTTGCATAGAGGTTGAGTGGTTGTGGATGGAAGACAGTTGAGAATGCATCCATTCAGATAAGTGCAGGTTCAATGAAAGAGAAGAGTCAGGCCAGCAGCTGCACTGAATTTCCTCCACCTGAGACCACCCAAAAGAAGAGAAGGAGAGGATTAGCAGAAGGTTTAGCACAGGTGCTGAAGGGAGAATGGAGATTTTAAAGGAGTTGATAGAGGGGGATAGAGAGAGAAGGGAAATTACCTATCCTTCATCTGCTGGGTAGACTGGAGTATGATGTCCTTCTGCGAAGCAAGGCTGGGCTGCATGACTTTGAATCCCAGGGAAAAATGGAACAACACAGCCAAAAAGGTGCCCCTTGGCAGGCTGCAAAGGCAGTTCCTCCAGGGATGAAGGCAACTACTGCAGTTGGATGCGTTCCAAGCAGGATTTTTTTTTTTCAAAAATGAACAGAGTCGAACTCTGTGATAGAGGAAGAGATGCTGTCACACAATGACAGTGTGGATGCCTTCAGGAGAGAAGAAAATGCCAAAACTGTTCTCACAGCGAGGGACTTTGGAAAAGAAATACAAAGACATTCCTGGATGAATAATGATATGTGAAACATGCCTGGATGTGCAGGCATGAATTTCCTGGATGTGATTGAGTTAAAGTGTATTCTTTAGGAGGGCACAAAGTCTTAATTGCACGCTAATTAGAGAGCTAAGTTATGGCAGGGTGTGGGCAGCACCCGTGTTTAGGTTATTGGTGGGACAGACATCTCAGAGAAGAGGATTGAAAAGACTCTCCAGGTGGCCTGGCCACTGAGCAGCTCAGCTTAATTTAATATTCAAGATTATGCCAAGGCATATGCCCTTACAAGATTTGGCCGCCACCATCTTGAATCTCGCAAGATTTTTGTGATATTCAAGATGGAGGCAGCCAGGATTCAAGGTAAGGGATGCTACAGCTGGCAATTCCCCCGTTTTTCCCAGGCTGCGGCACGGCTGGGCGGGTTCTCCGATTCGGCAGGGCTGTAACTTTACCCTCCGAGTTTTGGCGCGAGCGGGAGAACCCACCCAGCTGCGCCGCAGGCTGGGAAAAAATGGCTTTTCATTGGGGGTGCACTTTCATTGGGGTGGTTGCACTTTTGGGGCGGTCCAGGAGTACTCCGATTTTGGGGGCCCACGTAGGGGGTACGCAGGCTCCCAAAGGTTGAGGAACCCTGCCTTAGAGGAAGGTCACATGCAGATGCCCCATTCTGATCAGTGCCCTTATTTAGCATGGTCTTGATCAGAGGGAGCTGTGCCTCACCACCCCCCTTCCACGCACAATTTTTTTATTATATAAAAATTAAAAGCTGTAACACTGGGAAAATAAATAGCAAAGCAAAATAGCAATAATAGCAACATTCTGATAGCGTCAAACATTGGGCATCTGTGGGCAAGTGCCTTCCAGATTTTATCCCACTCATTCAAACAATGTCTACAGTTTTGGCCACTTCACAGCGTTTCCAACTGGAACCACGTGGAAGTAGCAGATTTCTAACAATCACAACATGCATCTAACTGGAGGACCTACTGATAGACAGCAGCACATTTCCATTGCTCTTCACACGCACGCACTCTTCACACACACCTCATTATGAGAAATAGATGGAGGTTTTTGTAAGATTGCAGTTTTATATTTCTTACTTAGACTTCTTTTTTATCCAGTAAAACCATGTGGGTTGTATTTGATTGCTATGTATGAAGTTGCCTTTGTTACTGGAAATGGCAGAAGCTCTTGGCATACGGACTTCCGTTTTCATGGTGGGTGTTTTTGTGGGTCGCGACAGATTGCCGTTTTAAAAATTGATTCACAGTGCTAAAAAGTTTGGGAAGCACAGAGTTAGAAGAACCTTTATATATTCAGATAAGTCATTATTATTCAGATAAGTCCTTAACACATATACAGTGATTAGAATTCTTATCCAGATGTCATCAGAACACATGTCACTTAGCAGAAGTGATCATTAATGTCACTCATTTATTGACGACTTTTATTGGGATGTTAATGCTTTTGGTTCAGTCTACTCTTCTCTATCACTCTCCCTTCCGCTACTCATTCTTTGCTGATGGGCAATTTACTAGTTAGGTTCTCTGTGGGGTGGCCGATACCAGGCTGCTCTTACTTCTGTCTATAATGTGCTTGACAGATTTAAAGCTACTTTTGTTCTTGTCTTCTTTGAAAGACAATGGGGAAGTAAGCATTTTCCCCAACTTTGATTGCTGTGTCTGAAGCTCCCTTTGTTACTGGAAATAGCAGAAGCTCTTGGCATATGGGCTTCCATTTTCATGGTGGGTGCTTTTGTTGTCTCTCTTTCTCTCATGTGGCATTATATTTCAATCTATTTCTAACTAGCACAAGCATAGTTTAGCAAGTCTCACTTTGGGATGTTACCCTCTGGGTCTGGAGTTGCGAGATAATTACAGGTCAGAGAGTTTCCTACTCTCTTGAGTAGGAAAATAATGAACCTACAAGGAATCCAAGGAACAATGTAATTGTTTGACTCACTGCTCAGTAATCATGAGGGAGAGGGAAATATGAAGGCATCTGTAGCAGTATGAGCAAACCACTGTAAGATTTATCTGTGGGCAAACACACTTTTAATGTTTTCAAAGCATTATGGTCTTCAGTCATCTCCTTACATTTTCAGAGGTCTTCTCATATCTAGAGCAAATTCTTGAGCTTTCTCATCCAGTCTATGGTCTTTTTTCAGGTCTTGGTGACCTTGCCTGTACTCTCTAATAAATGTCTAAAGAATTTATCTCTAGGGATTTCTCTTCATTATCAAGGTTCCACTTAGGCTCTCATTGATAGCAGCTGCCATATTTGAACAAACCACAATGCAAGTCAGAATAACAGCGCAGTCCTGCCCAACTATCGGGCGGCAGAGCAAGTGCTCCATCACCCTAAGCCGTCACGAACGTGCCATAAGGCACGTTCACAATGACTCTATAGAGTAAGGGCCGCCGGCACTAGGCCGGCATCCCTTACTCTGCCGCTGGATCTCCATGTAGCCGCCGGAGGATGGTAATGGATCCCCCTGCAGCTGCATGGGCGGTCCTGGTGGCAAGGGAAGGGGGCCATTGGCTGTGCTGGCCCAGGAGGGGGCAGCGATGGCATCTGCCATTACACGGCCTCCTCCGACTTCCGCCAGCTAAAAAGAATATCCCCTTCTCCCGAGTAGATTTCCGGGCCGCGGCAGAGTGGCCCGGAACGGGGATAGTTAGGTAAGATTGCGCCGTAAGTGTCTAAATATAGGTCATGGCAACATATATATTGCCATGTACATATATATATTGCCATGTACATATACGGGGATGGTTAGGTAGGATTGCGCCGTAAGTGTCTAAATATAGGTCATGGCAAGATATATATATATCTTCAAAAGTATATCTTCCAAAATTAACTTTAATATCACAATTTTAAAACTGCTGTTTAAAAGGACAACACCGAAAGGATAATTGTGACAATAGAGTGGGCTCACTGGCCCAAAATACCCCTACAATATGTACTCAGAGTACAAGTAGGCAAAAATTTGTCAGTGCTGTTCCTCCATGGATCAGGGTGTTTATGTTACCCTTGTAGTACAGGTATAGGTAGGGGCTGTTTTGCAGCTCCAGAGATATCAGAAGGGGGCCAGAGAGGAAGTCTACATGGCATAAAGAAACTGTATCCTCAGGACAATGGAAATTATATTGTTGAAAGTGACACTCAAGACAACTTTGTTGAACGATTACATTCAGAGCTGTTGTATTCAGAGCTCATTCAGGACTGTTGTGAGCCATATGACCATATTCACTCCGATAACCTCTTTCTGTAGCGCACATCTTTTCTGGCTGTAGTCTACATACTGCTGGCTAATCTATAGTGAAATTGTTGGAAATATGACTTTGTAGAACTGCGGTGGCCTAGGTGACTTCTGTTACATTTCAATTCTGCGATTCTAACATTGTCTGAATTCAGGTAGGCCAAAGCAGACTTCCACATGTATTGGCTTACCATAGTCCTGGACAGGCGTGTTCCAGGGTTTGTGTCACCCGGTGCAGGAGGTCAGTGTGTCACCCCCATGATGAACCTTCTACTATGCAGTGGGCAGGGAAACGCATCATCACTCTGCCCCCATGCCATTGCCCCACCCCCTGCTTAATCAAAATTACAGCTTAAAATTTACAATATAATACGCACAGCCTAATGTATGCTTGCAGCCTAAACAGAGGCGTCACAAGGGTTTGTGTCACCCAGTATGAGAGCATTAACTTTATTTATTTTAATATATAACAGTACAGATCACCCAACAAATCAGTAACCAACTCTCAAAACAATCAGTCTCATTGGTCTGTTTTGAGTTAAGGAAATCCACTTTTTGTTACACAAGGAAGCTGTGTTTTCTGTTTCCAGTTATTTGGTCATGGTATATAACCTGATAATATTTTTCATAAAGACAAAGGTTTTCACAATTTTGACCACAAGTGATGTCACCCACTGAGGGTGTCACATGGTGCGGTCCGCACCCCCCGCACCAGCATAGGGACGCTACTGGTCCCAGATCCAGTGGCGTAGTTAGCCTTAAATCTACCAGGCGCCCCCTCCCTTCCCTCCTCTCTTTTCTTCCTGGCGCGGCCAAAGGCCGTCCCAGTGAAATGGGGGGGTACCAAAATCACGTTTTATTTTCCCTCCTCAGCGCCGCTTTTCCAGCACTTTTAATGCAGCTGCTTGGGGCGACTCGGAATAAGAGGAGGATTTCCACCGCGCATCCTTCTCTCTCTCGGTGCTCGGGCAACTCGGAAGAGCCTGAGGAGGTGAGCGCCCGCCTGCAGCCACAGGGCAGCCAGCCGCAGCCTTTTTCCTCTCCTCCCTTCATCCATTCCGGAGCTCAGAAGCTAAGGGAGAGTGTGATTCTTTCGGCCACGCTGCGGCTGGAGAAATACAATGTCTCTTAAAAGGGTAATGCCTTTTCTTAAGAGGGCAGCAAGCCGGCCCGGCAGAGGGTTTCCCTTTTAAGAGGCAGTTCCCTTAAGAGACATTGTACTTCTCCAGTCAAAACAGGCGTGAGAGAGCTAGCAGAAATAAAAAAAAAAAATCCCGGACCTTTTGCACGGCAGCGCCCCTGCCCCCCGAGCTGGCGCCTGGGGCCCAGGAGCTCCTAGGGCCCAGAGTCACAGGGCCCCCTATCAAACAACGCCACTGCCCAGATCCGGCTGGGACAATCCCAGCCTTTTCATGAGCTCTCAGCCAGTCTCCTCTAGTTCTGGCCGCCCGGTACTGCCCCCACTGCAGCGCTAATACACTGCGTCTTCGTCCCAGCCTCGCACACCTGTACGAGGCTAGAAACACTTGGAAAATGTCCGAGTTCACTTGGACGTTTTCGGAGACCTTCCAGGCTTGTCGTGTACCCACGTGAGGCTGGAAGGTCTCCAGAAACATCCGAGTGAGGCGTGCAAGGCTGGAACGAAGATGCAGCCTATTAGCGCTGCAGTGGGGGCAGTCCCAGATGGCCATGGGATGAAGAGGAGTCTGGCACGCAGTGGGGGAGAGCAGCGTAGAGGACCAGGCGCACGCAGAGGACCAGGTGTGCACTGGGGAGAGTGGCGAAGCCAGTCCTGGCCACCGCAATGCAGCTGGCTAGCCAGGGCAAAAACAGTGGCGGCACTCTGCACGTGATCAGAGGCACAGGTAAAAAAGGTAAAATACTGTATTTATTTAATGTTGAGCCGTCTCGACACGCCCCCTGTGATGCCACCTGCACCAATCCATGGACATGCCCCCTGTGACGTCACTTCCGACAGAAGTGACATCACGGTTCCTTGACCCGCCCCCCCCGTGATGTCGCTTCCGCCCCCTTCGGGGTCCAGGAAAATCTGGTAAGCCTACACATGCATGGATGTATTTAAATGGATATATTGTGTCATGATTGTACAGTGTTTATTTTTGATACTGTGCAAGGTCATAGGATGCAACCCAGAGAAAGCTACATCATTATGTCCAATTGAAATCAATAAGAGTTATACCCTGTTCTAAACTATTTCATTGGAAGTAATATTTATGTCAAGGAAACGTACTTCCAAGCACAAATGCAGAAGTCTTAAAAACAATTAACTGACATAAAACATGCCTATTAACCTGTGAGATGTGCTGCAAATTAATCCCACTATGTTCCATTGATACCACACTTCAGTGAGTTAGACTATGCTTTTTTCTATAAAGAATTACTGAATAATTCATTTATTTTATTTATTTACAATATTTTTACCCCGCCTTTCTCCCCGAAGGGACCCAAGGCAGCTTACAACATGAAAAAGAATACAATACAAAAAGTACGATACAAAAAATAATCACTTTTTAAAACAATAAGAAACAGTTAACGAAAATAATAAAACAGCATCTAAAAATCAATAAAAGAGATCACTATTACAATTAAAACAAGAGCATAAGAACAGCAGCACCCCACCTGGTACCAGCAGGATGTTAAAAAAAGGCAAGGACTCAGAAGGCTTCTTTGAACAAGAAAGTTTTCAGGCCTCGACGGAAAGTTTCCAAGGAAGGAGCAGTTCATAAGTCAAAAGGGAGGGAATTCCATAAGGTTTGTGCCACTACTGAGAAGGCCCTATTTCTGGCCGCCGCCCCTCGCACCTCCCTGGGCGATGGTACCCGCAAAAGGGCCTTCTCTGATGACCTAAGGAGACGAGCCGGACTATATAGAACTAGGCGGTCTCTCAAATATCCTGGCCCCAGGCCATATAGGGCTTTAAAGGTCAAAACCAGCACTTTGAATTGGGCCCAGAAATGAATTGGCAGCCAGTGCAACTGTCAGAGAAGCGGCCCGACAGAGTCGAACCGCCTACCTCCGCCTCTGAAACCCATTTCAAGTTTATGTTCTTGGCAAATGCAATTGACTTACACCCCAATCCTTCCTAACTTTTCGCGCACCAATGCAGCGGCGCCAGTATGGGCTGCATTGCATCCTGTGGGAAAATTCAAGAAGTGGGAGGTCTCCTTCAGGTAAGGGGACATTCGTTCCCTTGCCCTGGGAAAAGCCCCAACCCCTCTAACAGGTCTACTCGAACCTGCACCTGCCATATGTCTGATGCAAGTCTGAGTTGATCTGTATTGACAGATCAGACATGGGAAAGGGGTTAGGATATGGTGTGCTCAGCACCCACCCCTGTTGCGACCCTATCCCATTCTTCCGCTTCCCCACCCTCCACCAGGTCTGTTCTGCCCCTTTGGATGGCATACCTGCTCTGGTGCGCATTCCTCTTTGCACTGGCACCAGCGTAGGCCTTCCCACCGGCGCTGGTTTCTGGTGCGCTGTCGCAATGTGCTTTTACAGGCACATTTGCGGAAGGGATTTTTTCCAAGATGAACCCTTCATTCTAGTGGGCTGCAGGACCTTTTGGGAATAATATGAGATGCAAGGGTAGAAGTGTAATGGGAGGTATTGTTAAGAAAAGATACAATAGGCTACTTTTCACTTTTGGTTCTCTGCATGATGTGAGCCCTGTGCAGATTCAAAATACGGGGCGGGGGGGAATGAATGTACAAAACTAACAAAAATTATCTTAAAAGCCAGGAAAATATTATATGTTCATATTGTTATTGAAACAATAATATTTGCCTGTCATTTTGTTATGTCTTTGGTTAGCTTTACCCAGTCTATTTGCTATTGACTATTTCATCCGTTTTTCACTTTTTTATAACAAACCTTTCATTAACTACATGTTGTTGCTAGGACAACATCACAGTTTGTTCAAATGTAACATCAAAATCACAATGTGACTGATAGGTTTGCAATGAGATTCATTTACAGTATTCATTAGTTTTAAAATGGGGTACATTTCATGTCTGTATTTTTTTTAACAGGAGCTGTTAATGTGTTAATTCTAAACACATTAATATATCAATATTTGTTTTCCCCTTCACTGTTTTTGCTAGTGACTAGTTGGAGCAGATTGGAACATATTTTCTTGACTGTATTGTAGCATAGTATGTAGCATGTAGCATGATATTGTAGCATGATAAAATGTGCAGAATATCGATAAAGTATTTTGACACAATAGTTTAGATGAAAATATCATTTTATTGCTTTAGAACATATAATGTATGTTCCGTGCATTTTATTCTTAATATACATGTTGTTCTGTTCCTTTCATCTTTCCTTCCTCTCCATCACTAATGTAGAAAATACATTTGGAATAAATCATATTTAATGTTTAATGAGCAAGAAAAATTCCTGCAATATACGTTTATATTTGCTGTTACTCTCCAATTCTAATTAATATTCATCTCAATATTCTCTTTTCTTGAAGTGCTATAGTGTGGTGGGTAGTCCCGAAGATCATTCCTTCAATTATGCTTTTTATGCTTTTTGCCAATTACTTTTGCCAATTGTTGAAACCAGTAGCACCAATAAATCAGGTTACCCTGAGCAACTCTAGTCCAGTCATTACTTATTTAGGGCGCAATCCAATCCTACTTACGCCGCCGTTGTAACCAGCGGTGCAGCGAGAACGGGAGGCCCCAGAATGGAAAGGGGATTCAAATCCCCTACAAAAGGGGAATTCAAAAGGGATTTGAATCCCCTTTCCATTCTGGGGCCTCCCGTTCTCGCTGCACCGCTGGTTACAACGGCGGCGTAAGTAGGATTGGATTGCGCCCTAAATAAGTAATGACTGGACTAGAGTTGCTCAGGGTAACAGAATGGAAAGGGGATTCAAATCCCCTACAAAAGGGGAATTCAAAAGGGATTTGAATCCCCTTTCCATTCTGGGGCCTCCCGTTTTTGCTGCGCCACTGGTTACAACAGCGGCGTAAGTAGGATTTGATTGCGCCCTTAGTGCCCTAGAGCAATTCAAAGCCCTTTACCCTTAACTCCCTGATGTAAGATGTGAATAGCTTTCAGGCAGAATTGTAGGCAGATAGATAATTGAATGTTATTTTCACTGAGATTGTATAAATACATATCATAGTGAAATAATATAGATTGATTAAAATGTGCAAGATAGGCTACCTGCTACAATATTCACTACACACCGCATATTGGTTGATGTCACAAACGTTCTGGCCCCAATCCAATGAATGTTATAGCACAATCCTGTGCTATGCCTGCACAAGCACTGTGCACGCTGCGCCCGTGAAAGCCATTGCAAAAGTGCCATAAAGCATTTTGTGTTGGCATTGCTGTTTCACTGGCTGCCGCAAAGACCTGTGCTGCCTATGTGACCCAGCAGAAGGAACGGTAGGTGTTCCAGGAAAGGTAGGATCCATGCTGAGCAGTGCAGAGGCAGAATGGGTCAGGGGGAAGGTGGGGAGGGGGTTAACGGGGTGGGGGAGGGCAGCAACAGGGGCAGGGATGGGTGGATTGGGCTCAGGAGGGGGTGGAACTGGCAGCGCTGATGAACGTCACATCCTATCCCTCTTTCCAGGCCTGACTTGCTTGCATGGATCACCTAGGATCACGCCAGTGATTTAGCTCACACAGATCCAAGTAGACCTGTTGCCGCGGCTGGGGCTTTCCCCAGGGCAAGGGGGCAAATGTCCCCGTACCTCAAGGAGACCTTCAGTCTGCAAACTTCCCACGCAGGATGCAGCAGAGCCCATGCTGGCCCCACTGCACCTCTATGCAGGAAGTTAGGGTGGACTGGGCTGCTAATCATGAATAAGTCTTCAGACTGATGAACACTTACTTAGGAACAAAACATTGAACACAGAGGAGCACACATACATCAGATTGGGCTGCATGTCATATTCAAGGCAATAGGACAAGTTAGTAATGACTAGGACTGAGCTGAAATTACATTTTTGGTAGTGTCAAAATATATCTCCCTTTTGGGATGGTTTTTCAACACTGTTCATTTACCTGGTCATTCACCTGTTTGCTTACATTTTCTTTTCTTGTACCTCTCTAAATTAACTGTATTTCTTCTCAATTGCATCATCATGGAGCCAAAACCAATTAGCTATGAAGTACTGTATAGTGACATAATCCTATTCACTGCAATAGCCCTGATTTGCTCAAATCACCCATCTGACTGATAGAGGAATCATTGTTCTCATTCTCAGTTGTTTTCATTTGCCCTCAATGATGCCCTCACAAAGCCAAATTTGACTGGCTACATTAACATGGTGATGCCATTCTGTATAATTATATGATTGCTAATTGGCTAGAATCAGCATTATCACATTTTTAAGCTAACAAATGGGAGTTCCTAGAGAAATGGGATTCTACACCTCTTTCTCCAGTTCTCTCACTTATGGTTCTGCCTAATGATACAGCAGTTTTATACATGTTCTGCTTACACTATTCCACGTGTGTTGCCTCTTGCTTCTGGGAGAGCTTGAGATCCTTGGGACTGAAAAGCTGAGATTTGGACCCAAACTGTTTGGACTCAAACTGTGGGCTGTGACCCACTTGGTGGGTTGTGGCCCGATGCTGAGGTGAGTCACTAGTTGGGCCCATCTGCCCACACTTGCCTCTGTTTGACTCCTTCCAGTTCCTTTCTGGGGCCTGCAGAGGCGACTGGAGGCCCGTGGAGGCCCACCGGCACTGGCGTCGACGGGGGGAAGCGGGGGGGGGCGGGCCGCTGGGGGGCGTCGCGCGTACAGGGGTGACGCGCGATTCCCCCCACTTACATTTTTGAAGCGAATGTGGGCCCGCCCTCCCTCCCTTGCGTCCGTTTGGCTCCAAAATGAGCCGAAAACGGAGCGGGGAGGGCGCTCTGCTCCTGCGCGTGATGTCACGTGCGGGGGCGGAGCCTCCCCCTTAAGGGCGACGCGCGCCCCCGCTCTGGGGTGATGCGCGTCGTCGCGACGCTGCTGCCCACCGGATACCCATCACAGGAGGACGAGGTGGGTCATGGGAGCAGGTGGGGGAGTTGAGAACTGCTGGTTTGTACTATAATATAGTGAAGTCTATTCTGTACATCCCTTTGGGTTAATGCAAGAAAAATGTCTCACTAAATATTTGTCCATCCTGCCTATAATTCAGGGACGGGCTCAAAATGACATGATACTCATAAACATTCCATTTATTTTTATTTTTTTTGCATGATCCAGCTTAATTATTTTGCATGATCCAGCTGAATTGTAGCATTTTAAGTCCCATTGATTTCAAACACACATACTCTGAACTCTCTCCAGTTGTAATTAATGAGACTTAAAAATGCTTAACTTTGACTGAAGCATGAACATCACCATTAAAGTTGATATACTTTTACCATTTTCAAAACTGCATACTTAATTGCCCATTACAAGCCAAAATTGTGTTATCAAACAGCTACCGTCTTTGAAAACAGGTAAATCTTGCCGGAGGAGAAAAAGATTTTTCTTTAGTGCCTTTTGTATAATTGTGTTCTGCGTTTGTTTCTTTTATGGGCTTACATTTGTTTTATCTTTGTTTGACAGCTGCTATTAAACTCTTTGCTGCTGTCTAGGAGGAGAGGCAAACAGCTGTCTCTGCAATTGATGTACTTGCTGTTCCTCAGTAGGCCATCTGTGTCACGCCTCCTAACAGATACATTTACAACTATGAAAAGCTTGGGGGGGGGGGGAGTCCAATGAGTACAATCTGCTTTATTAAATAAAACCTCTAATGTACAGTACATGGGCTCTGGGCAACGAGAAGTGCATCCAGAGGGAAATCTTCATGATGGGAAAACAGAACAGCCTGATCTCCTTATTTTGATTGTTCAACCCTAACCTGCCTTGAATAAACTATTAATGGCTCAATCCTTTCCATACCGGCCATCGTCGGGCCTCTTCCACTGCTGTTGACTGCTGTAAAGCGGTCAGTACTAGTCGTAAAAGGCACTCCAGCAGAACATTACTCAGCATACTCAGAAGGCTAGTGCCTTCCCGCCTGTGTCATTGGCTCTCCCGTCACACCAGAGGAGCTTCTATGGTAGGGGCGGTACTGTAAGTTGTGCCCCATCCTAGTCCCCATTTACAACCAGGAACACAGAGGCCCCGCCCCCTTGCCGTCGGAGCCATTCCGTGCGGTGAAGGCAACGGGCAGGAGACTCCCTGCCCATTGCCTTCACCGCACGGAATGGCTCTGACGGCGAGGGGGTGGGGCCTCCTCGTTCCTGGTTGTAAACGGGGACTTGGTCGAGGTGCAACTTACAGTACCGCCCCTACTGTAGAAATGCCTCTGCGCCACACACTGGAGCTGGTAGGTCAGCGGGAGAGGTGGGAATGGTGGGGGAGGGCAGAACAGGGGCGGGAAGGGGGCATAACAGGGCAGAGAAGGGGTTAACAAGGGGCAAGGAGACTGCAGGACAGGGTGGATCTGGCTGCAATGGTGAGCACAGGATCCTATCCTCCTTTCCTGCAGCCTCCCCACCCCCTTTCTCTGCTCGGACTTGCGCTAGTAAAATTGCTACTGGAGGTCCAAAAAGACCCATTGTGGGTAGGGAGGCGTGCAGAGGTGTAAGGGGATTTATATCCCCTTTTGCCTCTGAATCCTCCCAATCCCCCCCCCTGCTGGATGTGCCCATTTTTGGCATGGCTGCATGGGCAAGGGGGGGGGGAAATGGTTATGATTGGGCTCTAAGCTTGCTCCAACAAACTGGGCCAGAAGGACATGTGTTTTTAGCTTATTTGTTGGGCAAATCTAACTTTAAGTGTCCATTTTCTGATATTTTTACTTCTATGATTTTCTGCTGCTTTAAAAATCCCCCCTTCACCCAACAAGGAAGGATGCACCAGTGTTTATTCTGAAATTTAATCAAGTTTTTTGTGCACATTCCAATCAAAAATCTGCAAAAGCTGGAGCCTTTGTGAACCATCCATTCAATCTCTTGCAAAGGCCTGGTCTGCCCTCCTCCCTGCCCTGGAACGTTCCCACCCCATTAAACCCTCCCCCTGCCACCCTTCCACCCAGTGCGGAGCTCACCTGCCTCTGGTGGGCGCTGCTCCTGCACAACCGGAGGCCTGCCGGCGCTGGTCTGAAAACCGGTGCAACGTACTTTATGGCACATTTGTAACAATGCAAGGCCTAGCGAGGCCGATGGAAGCCAGCATAGGATTGGGCTGTCCATTAGAACCAGGGTCAGTGCCTGGCTTTGGAGGGCTCTCAGGCACAAGCCCCCTGTATCTGCATGCATGGTCAGCAACACTACCATGGAGGAGGAAGGACTGCTGCAACACACACACACACACACACACACACACACACACACACACACAAAAACACACACCATTGCTCAGTAGGTTACACACTTGCCAGGTGATGGGAGGGTGGAAGCCAAAGCTACAGCTGCAGCAGCTCTTCCTACTTTTGGTCTCCATGTTAACATTTTGGGTGCTCCACATCCAAAATTTCCCTCCCTTTGCCTGGTAAGCTACATAGCATCAAGGGCAGGGCATCCAGAAATTTAACATGGAGCCCTGCTGAAAGATGAAGAAAGATCTTCCAGTAATTTATGGCAGGTGTTCTCAACCAGTGGTACGCATACCACTAGTGGTATGCGAACCCTGGCTGGTGGTACATGGGTCCCTGGCCGTGAAGATGGCGGCCGCCAGAGAGCCCACTCCGCCCCGCACTGGAGCCCTGGAACCGGCACCTCAAGCTCAAAAAAAGAGCTCAAGCCTCTGGGTTTCCAGGCTTGGGAAAATTCACAATATTTACATTTGAAAGATATATCCTTTTCTTCATGATAAGCAAAACTGACAAAAGAACAAAAAAATGGCTTTCTGTCAAATCTCATAAAACAACAGCCAATCCTAACTAGGGCTTGGCCGGCTTTAGCAACAACAGAACATGGTTCCACTATTGTAAAATGGTGTCTGTAGCCAGTCGCGCCACAAGGACGCGTGTCTCCGGGGAGCGGGGAGCGCGCGTCACCTTTAATGACGCGGCCCCGCCCCCGCGCGTGAAGCCACGCGCAGGCACAGAGCAACCCCCCCCGCGCCATTTTCGGCTCATTTTGGAGCCAAACGGACACAGGGGAGGGCAGGCGGGCTGAAAGGAGATCAACAAAACGTGAGTTTCGGCCCTCCCCAGAGGGGCGCGCGTCACCCCCGGCAGCCCGCCCTCCCCGCTGTGGGCAAGCGACGCGCCTGTCTGTAGCAGCACGGATAACACATGGCAGCAACCATTTTAGAAGCACCACCACAAATGGCAGCTGTGCCAGAGGCAGTAAGCCAGCAAGGTAGGCAGAATGGGGCAGCTCAGGGGAGTGTGACAGGGCAGGCTGAGGGAAGATATGGGCAACAATGTCTCTACCAATATCCCCTGTTCTATTTTGGCCCTGACACACCTTTTTGTTTTTACTACAACCTGCACCAGATAAAGAGCTAGCGTTAGACTTACCATATTTTTTGTCCCTTAATCCGGGACACCCCCCCACACACACACACACAATTAATCAATTGATTAAATAAATAATTAAATAAATAAATAATCAATTAAATAATTAATTAAAGGAAAAATAATGTAAAAATAAGAAGGGGGCGCAAAGCATCTCCATTGCCTCGCAAAGCGCGCCCACATTATTTATTTATTTATTTATTTATTTATTTATTTATTTGCATAATTAAATAATTAATGAAATGTACTTACCCCATTGTCGTTGCTGTTCCGCCGTGCACCGTGCTGCTGCTGCTTCCGAGGGAGCCGGTGAGAGAGCAGGTGAGCTGGCAAGAGCCTGCCCGGGCCGCGCAAGCCTCGCTGAGGCTCGTGCGGCCCGGGCTGGCTCTCGCTCGCCCACTCTCTTGCTGGCTCCAAGCCGGTGAAAGAGCGGGCAAATGGCCTACTCACCCACTCGCCGCTGCCGCCGCCATGATATAGAAGAAAATTACCTGGGCGCCGGCATCTCTTGGCTCGCAAGATCCAAGATGTTGGCACCCAAATCTCGTGAGGGCATCATGCCCTCACGAGATTTGGTGATGCCCATGATGCCCTCACGAGGGCATGATGCCCGGCATCTCTTGGCTCGCAAGATCCAAGATGTTGGCACCCAAATCTCGTGAGGGCATGATGCCCTCACGAGGTTTGGGGACCGACATCTTGGATCTCGCGAGATTTTCACGAGTCAAAATGGCAGCGCCCAGTTAATTTTCTTTATTATGGCAGCAGCGGAGGCGATGGAGGCTTCGTTCCAAACCAGATCGTTCCGGGACTTTTCCGGAAACTGAGGCCGGTTTCTGGGATTGTCCCGGAAATTCCAGGATGAATGATAAGCCTAGCTAGCGGTATATATGTATATATAAGTAGACCCATAGGAGCCCATGCAAGAGCAGCGTAAAGTAAAAGAAATGCAGGTTGGAGTAGACCCTGTGTTGGCACTGCTGTGCCCTCCAGGCAGGTTTTAGTTAGAATCGGGCCCTTAGTCTTTTCCCAAATACAGGCCCACAGGTAAATGCAGCATCATACTTTTCTATATGCAGTAGTTATATCCCACTTTTCCATTTCAAATTAAAATGCCCAAAGAACTTTCATCAACAAATTAAATGTAATCAAATTAAACCATTTTCATATGAGATTTCATATAAAGGTCAAGTATTTTGGACACTTGAATGACTACAAGCCATGAGAAGAACTGTGTCATTAAAATTAGTAATTTTAACTGTGTTAAATGCTGATACTCTTCTCAGCTTTACTTTCGGGTTCTCTGTGGCTTATGTAGACTTATAGCCCAATCATGTTCTTTTCCCCCCACTGTTGCAACCATGCCGAAAAAGGAGTTTGCTGTATCTGGAGGGGTGAGGGATTGGGAGACTTCAAAAGGGGAAAGGGGAATTAATACCCCTCCATAAGCCTCCCACTCCGCAATGGATCTCCTCGGACCTGCACCAGCTCTGTAGCTGGTGCAAGTTCAAGGAGAAGACGGGTGGTGAGGCTGTGAAAATAGGGGATAGGATCTGGTGCATGCCATCAGTGCTGGATCTACCCCCCACAGCTTACCTTCCCCATCCCTCCCCATCCAGTTTCACACCTTCCCCAAGCTCTCCCTACATGTCCCTACCGCTGCCTTACCTGCTCCGGCAGGTGCAGCGGGGTCCATTGGTGGATGCAGAGTGCTGCCACCTCTTGCAGCAGTGCTCCCAAATTGGCCACTGGCAAAGCACTCCGCGAGCTGTCAGTGGCCATTTTGCAACAGCGGAATTCTGTTCCAAAGTTGCACTGTTGCAACTTTGGCCTGACAGCCAAATCCTACATAGGATTGGGCTGTCCAAGAGCTAACGTTCTTTAAAAGAAGCAAGCAATCTCGTAGTGGTACATGCAGAACAAGTGGAAAATGTGATTAATGTAGTCCATTAATCCCAGTTCCATCAATTCTGAATGTGAACAGGCCAGAGCACAAATGGAATCGGTGAAATCCACTTTGAAGGCTCTCGTTCATTCCCCTTTTTTTTTTCAAAATGTTGAAGAAATGCTTACTAATGGGCTATTTCATTGCCACTTCTGCCAGGAGCAGCAGTGGCTCCAAAATGCTGCCTCTTCTTGTAGGATGCAAGGTATTTTTTACCCACAGCCATGCTGGGCACAACATTGTCTCAAGGCGACGCGAGTCAGAAAATAGGCACTACCCTGTTTCTGGTGGCAGACAACCTGTTTCCCATAAACCCCAAGTCTCCATATTCAGGGAAAGGTCCAGAAATCAGACCTGTTTCTGGTCGTCCCCCCCCCCCAAATGTCACATTTAATTTTTAACCTCTCTGCTTAGACATTCCTGCTGCTTTTTCTGCAGCACATAGGCTAGATAGTCTCCATGGCATCCAGTATTAATGGTGCAGTTGTTTCCATTAACTAATATGGGATGAACTATAAATGGCAGGTGGGAATGCAGAAATTACAGCTCCTGCCACATAGAGAATATGAGAATTTAGTGCTAATTCCAATTGACCTTACTTTTTGAGGATATTTTAGTTGGCATACTCGCAGACCTGTTAGAAATTAGGAATGTAATGCAAATTTTTTATAAACGGGAAGAAGCAAAGGAGTAACTTGCTCTTGCTTCAGAACTGGCCAACGTTCTGTTGAAATTAACATGAGATGTAGACAATCTGTACAGCATAATACATGTTCTGCACCAAAACAGTTTCTATCTCCAGAAAGCCCTTAGGAAATATATTCCACAGAGTGTCTCCACGTGGTTAGATGCTCAGATGCCTTGCTATATTAGAAAATGTAAATTAGCTTTGCTGATAGAGAAGAGCTGTTATTTCGAATGTCTCCCACATCTATTATATGTTTGTCGAATTTAGGCTTCATTCTTCTTCATATGGAAACAGGTGACGAAATGTTGTCTCCCTGTCTCAAACTCGAGGAATAATTGGGTTCCTTGGTGACTCCAAGCAAAAGAGGCACATTGCATTGTAATGTGCTTGATATGAACAAAGCAAGATGGGTGGCTGAGATATTTGTATAAATACAAAAAAATGGCACCAGCCTTCTTTCAGGTAGAACGTCTCGGGGAATTCAATATCTGAATGATGAAAACAAATAGTGCATTAACAAATGCTGTGGCTTGTAAATGAAATGCTGGGGTGAAATGGTCTGAAAGAATCAATAGTAAAAGAGAGCTTTATTTTCATTACTGCTTTTATTTGCCTCACCCAGTGATGTAACAGATTAAGAGGCATGGTGTATACATTTTATTTGACATATTGGGACAATATGGTTCAATGGCAAGAAAATCACACACAATCATTTGTCTTTTCTTCTTCTTCTTTCAAGCATAAAGGAAACTTTATAGGATACCATTATTATTATTCTACTAGAGAGCCCCATGCCATTAACCAGCATTTGCAAGGGGATGATGAGTATCAGAATGTGCAAATGTAATTTATGCTTTCTTAAAGTCAGTGGTTGTTGTTTTTTTATAGTGGCCAATATTATGTGTATCTGAGCTCCATGCTGGTGATGTAATGTATAAAATATTGGCCAAGCTCTACTATTTGAACAATAGATGTTCAATGGTACAAGCATATAAGCTGTTTCGCCTACCATGTCCTTTAAGGTAAGGCATAGAAAAATATGGCCAATAGACAGTTTTAAAGCATGGCTGGCCTAAGAAGTGTGCCAAATTAGGAAGTGTGCCAAATGCTGCCCCCTTTAACCTGGTAGTGTGTCCGCCTCTTCTCCTCTCACCCTTTGGATTGGAAAAGAAACACGAACTGGGAGAGGAAGTGTTGAGGAGACGAGAATGGTGGACTAGAGTATCAGACAAAGTGGACACTCCTGCTAATCTGCTCCCTAAGGCAACTGTCTCAGCCACCCTCTTGGATGGGCTGGCTCTGCTTTGGCGCATACCTGGAGCTCCATGCACAAGCAAATCTTCTCTATTGTCTCTTATAAGGCGGAGGATGTCTTGCAAATGTATTGTTACTAATGTCCATTTTGGAGCATGCTCTTTCATAGAGAAAATGAGAGGCCCCTGAAGTGTTGGGAGTGGTGGGAGGAGAGTGGAGCGCGTGGAGCAGCAGCTCGTCGGGACGCGGAGTTTTGGCCCTCCCTGGAGCCGGTTTGGCTCCGAAATAGGTAGGAAATCAGCGGGGGGGCGGGGTCGGTGACACACTGGGTGCGTCACGTCACCTAGGCCCCGCCCCCTTCCTCCAGGCACCGGGAGGCCTAGGTACACCTCTGGTTGTAGCTATAGGTCATGTTAGGTGAGGTGTGTGTTTGTTTGGTTTTGGGGTTTTTGACTGGGAAAAACAAACACTTTCTTGTTGTGTTAAACCACCCTTGCATCTCACAGAGCTGCCTCAACAGAGCCTTCCTCACCTGTAATAAGAGCAAGTTCTAAAATAGTAACTTGTAATCCTTCCTTTTTTATGAGATCTCTTGCTCTGTGGTTGTAACATCTTCACAGCCAGTTGGGCTTTGTTTTCTTTGTACTGCCTGAGGATGCTCAAAGATTTGAGTGAAACGTAACAGTTCTGTGTTTTATTGTATGGTTTTAAACTTTCAGTTTTTAACCTTTTTTAATATAAAGAACTTTTTAACATGACCAGTTTTCCCGTTTTTACTTCTTTAAAAATTGTAATATATAGCTATAGACTCTGGGCTAATTCCTGTACAATGAATGCTCTCCACAAGGCATTTCAACATTTTAAAAAAAATTAATGTGGAAAGAATTGTAATCTAGCTGGCGCAAATCTGAGGAGAAAATGGGGGGGCAGGGAGGCTGCTGTCAGAGGGGATAGGATCCAGCGCATGCCATCGCCCTCAGATCCATCCCCTCCTGAAGCCTGCCTGCCCCCATTCTTCCTCTCCCCACCCAGTTTCACCACACCCCGCCCCACTCCACCTCATTCTTCCCTTCCCCACCCCCTCATGCGCTGGCTTACCTGCTCTGGCAGGCAGCCAGTGCTCTGACGATGCACACAGGAAGACTCCAGCCTTCTCCTGTAGCTCCATGCGCTGCCAGAGCATGCTTTACAGCTGCTTTTCAGCAGCAGCCAGCACTGGCAGAACACTTGTTCCACCAGCGGGGCAGACCAATAGGAGTGGGCTGTTATCATATTTAAAAGTTTAATAAACTGTTTTACATATCATGCTGATCACATTTTGAATTATGTACAGGTGGGCCCCCATTATTCGCTGGGGATATGTTCCAGGCCCCTCCGTGGATACTTGAAACCGTGGATAAGAGCGAACACCCCCTCCATGGTTTCCTGAGGGTCCCCCACCCTGCCTCCCCTGCAGGCAGGCATGCTTGCCCCCCCCCGGGGCTCTTATTTTTCTTTCAGCAAGCTTTGTTTCTTCCTTAAAACAAACAGAGAAGCAGCCTCCATTGCAGGCAAGTAGAATGAGACTAAGTCCTAGAGAGGCTCTGCAAGGTTTCTGTTAACCTTGCAGAGCCTCTCTAGTACTTAGTCTCGTTCTACTTCCCTGTAATAAGCAGCCAGAGGCTGCTTCTCCTGTTTCTTTAAAGAAGAAATGTAGCTTACTGGGAAAAAAGTAAAAGCGTGGGGGGGTCCCCACGATAATTGTGCCTATTAAATCCCCCCCCCCCCCGAATCTCAGCCTGGCTCCTTCAGCATTTCCAACCCAGTTCAACTAACTTTATTAGTTTTCCATTTCCTGGCACATTGCATCAGATGTTCTGGGGTGTACATGTGTACAGTATATGGCTGTTCCAGGGCAATTATGCATATTCAGTTGCTGTTATAAGCAACAGGGCAAGCACTTCTATGAAGAGAAAACCTGTAAGCAAGGATTAGTGCAGAGATATGTTCCAGGATAGCAAAGAATTAAACTGAAAAAATAAAATACAAAATGAGTGCTGGTCAGGATACGGTATTGATGCATAGGGAGCTAGAATGCCAGATGGGCAGCCCAATCCTTACTAAAGTCTCTGGTGCCGGAACAAGCACTCGGGCGCCGGAGGCAGTCGCGAACGTGCTGTAAAGCACATTTGCGACTACTTTCGAGCAGGGAAGGCCGGCGGAGAGGCCGGCCTTCCCCGCTCCATCGATGGAACTCCCGCTGGCCACCGGACCCAGGTAAGTTAGGATCTGGCGGATGGGGGGGCTGGATCGCTGGGTGGGGGAGGGTGGACATTGGCCCCGGTGGCCCGGGAGGGGTGGGAGACGGCCTTCCGCTGAATCCTGTCCCCCGCCGGGCACTGGAGCCTTTACACGGGCTTCTCTACTTCTGCCAGCGAAATCTGAGGAGGCCAATAGGGCCTGGCCCCATGCTGGCTGCCGGTGTACTGGCCAGATCTTAGTCAGGATTGCGCCCACAGGGTTGTTGGGAGTGTTCTTGTCTATCAACCAAAGGGAAGCCAGCATTTCTTATTAGAAAAAATATGTTATATCCAGTGCCATGCAAACATCGGGACATATGAGAAAGGAAGGGAGTAGTGAATGGGAATGTTGTACTAGCCATGTATGCATTATGAACTGCCACAAAATGATCTAAAAAGATTAATTGTAACCATTGATATTCCAGATATCAATTTTGTTCCAGTTTTGTTCCAATTGTGCTTCAGTAGACCTTTGTTTAACTTGATTTTTTTTTTGCCTAACTTCCTAGATGTTGATTTCATTTTGGTTGTTATGTGTTTAATTTTGCTTATGCTTTGATGGTTTTGTTTTCATTGTGTTTTTAATAACTTTGTTGTAAGTCAGGTTGCAAAGTTAGAGGCACCAAAACCCTGAGATTTCTGAGGTCTGCAGATGTCACAAGACTGCCGAAAGTAGGGAGAGAAAATCTGGAGAAAAGACTATGCCTTGCTGCAAAACTTTCCAAATGTGGTTTGAACTAGGATGCTCAGAGCATTCACCTAACTAGTGCAGCCTGCCAAAAACTCCTGAAAACGGAAACTTGTGTCAACCTTCAACATGAGGGAAAAACCCGCACATTGCTATGAATCATTGCTAAAAATGCATATGAGCCACAGAAGCGCACATTAGGGGTAGAACTGAATATAAATCAAAGACAAACATCTGTGTTTTCCATCTGCAAACACTGATGTGAAATATATTTCACATTAAAAAAAATGCCATTTGTGACTGCAGGGTCTAGCACTTCCTTTAGAAAGAAAATCTCAAGGAATGACAATTTTCAAACAGACAGCAGAGGGCACCCGTAACCTACAATGCAGAGCAACCGAGCCATTTCTAGGTAAATTGCAAAAGCAAATCCTTATTTCGGCTTCTGGATTTATACAAGGATGCTAGAGTATACATCTTTAGAAATGCAATGTTAAGGCTGCAATATTTTGGCTGTAGCCACTGAATATTTTCTTTTATGGAAATGTGATGTATAACATGCTGCGCCATCAAAATACATTCACAATGCATTTCTAAAAAGGGCAATCATACGAGTTATTTTTTTTAAGATAATTACTAATCTGTCGAATTATGCTTATCTTTTGGACATTAATGAGTTATAGATCTGAGGCTACAAAGGAAACCTATTCTTGGAATAGCAATCAGTTACATAAAGTAAACTTAATAGTGTGGAAACAAATGTGCACAGAAACATCTTTGAACACTATCTACCTCTCTGAAATGGAGGCAAAGTGACGCACCAAGGCCAGGATCATTCTAAAGGGTGGTGGAGGTGCTGCCACTTTGTTTGTATATGTGGCACACATACCCCCCCCCCCCCAACAATGCATGAACCTACTGTATATACCCAAGCAAGGGGCTCACAAATTGAGGGTTTTTTCCCTGTTTATTTTCAATAAACCCAAAACTTACTCAGTATTTCATTGGTGCATATGTGGCTTCACTGAATAGTAGTCATTCCCACATGTGATACACTTGAGCTGAGTCAATTTTCCTCCCATGCGAGGCAATATTTGGAGAGGAAGCTATGAACGGGAGTTTAGCTTGCACACATGAGGGGGAATGTAACATATCTTCTCATAGCCTAGGAGTCTGGATGGTGCTGCCTTAAAACCACCTTGGTGCAGTGCCCGAAGAGATGTGTTTCCTGTTGCCTAGGCAACTAGAGATGGGCTCACACTCTTTCAGTGCTGCACTGTGGTGGCTTAATTGCCTGCACTCACATCACAACGTTAAAAGACGAGAAGCATCACCTAGTTCCCTGGGCAACTGAACAATCTTCCCTCTCTCTTTCTGTAATTTCATGGCAAAATCTGATTGGCTACATAGTAATGTGGTATAATCTTAATCATTAGCTGATTCCCTGATTGGCTAGGAGCACATGGCACCAGAAAAGGTTCAGAAAGGGAAACACCATGGCTGTGACTAGTCATGTAGTGTTGAAAATATTGTATAAGGCATGTTTGAGGGTTTTCCAGGAAACATATCACACTATGCAAGTCCCCATGTATCTTATTTTACCATGAACAATTTTGCTGGTTATGCTTCAGCAGCGTCCTACTAAATATATTATTTCAAGAACAACTTTGGTCAATATGAGCACAGTTCATTACAGAGTCCCATTGAAACACTGTGCTCTTATTTATTTCCTGTTCATTTCAAAGCGGCTCATGTAGGAGAACTTTCCAATGGAACGTACCCAAATTTGTTGCTCTTTAAAGAATGTATTTCTTGTTTTCTAGGTACATGTGTGTGTGGCATATAATTAGAAAATGACTGAAATGATCGCACAGGGAGAAAGAAAGCAACAATAACTTCCCCAAATTAGTATGTCTACTGGTTATTTATTCTGTCGTAAATGTTGCTTTCTTACAGCACTACGTTTAATTTTGTTGCTCTTATTTATATTGAGTCAATAAGGGATATTGATCGAAAACCATTCTTCATTGTTTAGCACACCCATTGCTGAAACTTCCAGGAATCTGAAAAGTGAGCTGTTCCAAACTTCTAATATAATGCCCCCTTAATTGGCAACCCTGAAAAAAGATTACTTCAACAAATATTTAATGAAAAAGTTATTCTACTTATTCATTAGACTCCAGAATAATATATATCCATTATCAGAAGATAAATAACATTGTTTACTATTCTTTTTCTACAACACAAGTTCACATGGAACAATGTATAAATATTGAAGTAGTGTCCACTGTCCACCCATGCAGTGTGTGCATTTTAACAATCTCTCTCTCTCTCTCTCTCTCTCTCTCTCTCTCTCTCTCTCTCTCTCTCTCTCTCTCTCTCTCTCTCTCTCAACTGTTTCACTTTGGGGGTTTGTTTGTTTCTTCTTTTTTCTGGCTTCAATTTATAACACTGAGGGCTCAGTCCAGCCCAACTCAGCCCAACTCAGGCACAATTGAGGCCCAATAGTGGCACAATTGTGGCCCAAAACAGGACCGAGTTAGGCTGCAACTGTGCCTGACTTAGGCAGGAGGCAAGAGCAGTGGGCCAGGATCGAGGCAAAACTTACCGCAGAGGCAGGCAGGCCCCTGTGGGGAGGTGTCAGTCTTGTGGAAGGGAAGAGCCCCCTCCTGAGCTCGTCTGTGTGCACCTACCACAGCTGCTGCAGCGTTCACAGCAGATGGGCAGCCACAGGTGGGCCTGCAGGCACTGGGCGTGCGACAGTCAGCTGAAGGGCTGAGGTTGTGCCAGTGCCAGCTGCCCCAGGGCACCCTGGGCATTAGCCACCTGCCGCAGGGGGGAGTGCCGCTGCCCTCCCTCCTGCAGAAGGCGATGCCACCCCAAGCCACGGTGAGGCTGAACGTGGGAGTCATGGGGGGGTGAGCGGGGGAGAGAAGGGAAGGAGGGGGTGGGAACGGCACGCACAAGGGGGGTCTCATGAGGTCTGGAACCGCCTCCGCCATGACATGCCCGTGCGCTGCCTGAAGCCCTGGACCACCAGGGCCGTGGCTATGCCCACAAAGAAGGCATCCCAGCATGCCTTCTGCTCCGTGCCCCGGCCAAGACCGAGAGATGCCTTGGGCTTGTCTGCTGCGAGCGGGAAGGGCTCACGCAGCTCATCACACCCCCAGATGGGGCAATGTTGGCGCCTCGTGGCAGGCGCTCTGGCGGGGTGGGGGGTGCCAGCGTCCATCATCAGGGAGTGGGAGGGGAGGCAGGCACACAGGCAGGCGGACAGGGGGTGCTGGGGAGGGACACGGGTGGGTCAGAAACAGACAGACAACAAGGCTGGTGGGAGAGGGATACAGGGAGAGGGGTCTGCAGAGACCAATAGGGACACAGGGGTCACTTCGCAGATGAAGGCAATGCAGGAATGGGCGCCGCTCATGCAGACGTACCGAGGGCGGAAACGGACGCCGCTGACGGGCGGAAACGGACGCCGTTGACGGGCGTACTGAGGGCGGAAACGGACGCCGTTGACGGGCGGACACGGACGCCGTTGACGGGCGGACCGAGGGTGGGTGAGAGCCCCTGTTGCTGAAAGGGCTCTTCACGGACGTGGCGGACGTGCGCCATGTCGCCTGTCAGTGGTTGCCTGTCTGAGAGGCCCCCCAACTCCCCCCTCCCCTCTGAGCCCGGAGGGTCTGGCAGCCCCCCTGCTGTGTTCTCCCTGGGCTGGCTGTGGCAGGCCCTGGCTGCGATTCATGCAGGGCCTTGTGTGCTGGGCGCTGTCTCTGTGTGTGTGGGGCAGTGCTTGTGTAACATTGGGGTCATGTTGTTCAAGGGGCCTTTGCCCAAGGGGCATCTTTATTGTTCTGGAACATTGGCAGAGATGGCCAGGCGAGGCTGCCAGGGGTAGGCACAGCAGCCACTCAGAACGTAGCAGCAGCAGGCGTGCCCCATGGACTTGGAGATGCAGGCTCTTCCCCTGTGGAACCACAGCCTGCTCCATAGAAAGGGGAGGGACAGTAAGTAGGCAGCCAGGGAGGTGGAGCAGCAGCAGCAGCTGAGGAGGGTTGCAGGGCAGGCTCCCAGACCTCTGGCAGCATGGAGGCAGACGACCATGGGGCAACCAGACTGCGGGCCCAGGGGTGCTCCCCAGAAGGTAGGTGGTGGTGGACATTCCTGGGGAGACATAAATCACGGGGGTGTTCCACGGCAGCTGCTGTGTGGTAGCAATTGCCATTGAAGGAATGCCAGTGTGCCGGTTGCAAAGGCCTGCAGGGAGAGAAATCAAACACAGCTGAGTGGTGTGTGACACATAGCATGGTCTGCGCTCCTTCCCTGGGTGTAAGGTGAACATGATCCTGTAAGGGAAAGGGGTCAAAGAGAGAGACAACAACACAACTTGGGGGTCACAACCATGGCAATCCTAGCAATACTGACCTGTCAGTAGACCCTGTGGAGAAAAGAGGGGGGGGAACAGCTGGTGTCTACATATGGGTTACAGTTCCACACTCATGGCATTGTGTGCTCACATTAATACAGGCAGCTATGAGACAAGACATTGGTAAAGAGGCATATCATGGCAGGCATTGCAGGCAGCTATGAGACAAGACATTGGTATAGAGGCATATCATGGCAGGCATTGCAGGCAGCTATGAGACAAGACATTGGTATAGAGGCATATCATGGCAGGCATTGCAGGCAGCTATGAGACAAGACATTGGTATAGAGGCATGTATCCTACCTATATTTCTCTATGCAAAGAGGCAGTAGTCAGACCACATGTCAGCACGAACCCTGCTCTTACCTGCACTTACCTGCTGATGTTGTTGCCTGTGGGGGGGGGGAGAGAGGGGCTGGGAGAAAGACATGGGTTAGCAAACACTTGCATGGAGACAGCTGCCCAGGCACAGCAGTAAACAGTTTGGCCACAGGCAGAACAGCCCTCTCTGCCCTAGAGGGGGGCAGAGAGGAGAAGAGAGAAGTGGGGTGTTAGAAAAGTTTTCAAAGTCCCACTTTGTGGCTGCTGGGGGACAGAACCCCACGCCACGTGCTCAGAGAGAGAGAGAGAGAGTGAGTGAGTGGAGGGCTGGGGCTGGGCTTTTGTGGGAAAGAGGCTGGCTGGGGCTGGGTGCTGATAGGGTAACTATTTGGTCCGGTTCCAGAGTTAGGCCACAACTGTTCCGTCCTAACTCAGGCACAACTCGGGCCCAGGGTGTTAGTACTTTTCAGGAGAGGGCTGTTGCGGGTAAGGTAAAATGGCTCCTATGGGTCTCCTCACATTTGGGTCCACCCTTTTTGTTGACCCAAATTTTGTGCCTGTGTTGGGCTCGAGGGGGCGTGTCGGGGGTTCTCCAGCGTCTGGAACCGGACCAAAATTCGTAACCGCCCCCGTCACACCCCCGACACGCCCACTTTTAGGCCGCAATTATGCCTGAATTGTGCAGTTGTGCCTGAATTGTGCCGGAACCCAATTCAGTCACAATTGCAGCACAAATTCGGCCTCTCCAGCACAATTCAGGCACAACTCGGGCCTAAAGCGCTTGGGCTGCAATTGTGCCTGAATTGTGCCGCAGAGGCCTTGGGCTGGACTGGGCTGTGAGAAATATATACCGTCTTTTAAAGGAATTTCCTTTTTTTTAATTTGAAAGAAATATATATTGCTGATGCATGCATATGTGAAGTTCATGCCTCTTCAGAGTAGGGCAAAATAAAATGGATTTACAGGCAGATGAATTACTAGCCCATTATAGATTTGGATTGAAAGGAATTAATTCAACTATAACAAGGCCATGCAATTTTTTTTCCAATAATGAAAATGAATAGGTCTCATTTTATCTTTTGAAATATACTAATGATTGCCTGACTCACTACTCCTCCTTCCCTTACGTTCAGTACACACAAAGAACATTCACATATCCTGACTAACAGCCCAATCTTGTGTAACTCTTGCACCGGTGTAACAGTAGATCCACCTGTGTAAGTGCATTTATGCCAGTGTAACTTGCTATATGCCAACAGATGCAGGATGGACACTGGCATGACCCCCCTCAGATGGTGTGCATGAGCAGTTCGGACGGAGGACGGAGGCCAATGCAACTCTGCCGGCGCAGCTGGCATTCCGGGGGTGTCTGAACACTCCCGGAATGCCTCTTGCGCCGGTGGAGTTGCAGCAGCATCCGTTCTGCATCCGAACTGCACATGCACAGCATCCGAGGGGGGTTACACTGGTGTCCGTCCTGCATCCGTCGGCGTACAGCAAGTTACACTGGCATAAGTGCACTTACACCGGTGGATCTACTGTTACCCTGGTGCAAGAGTTACACAGGATTGGGCTGTAAGAGACTGTTAATTCATGACCATCTTTTGATTCACTACAACACAGGGTTGATTGAGGCACACGTGTGTTCCCCCACTGTGTGTGGATCTCTGTAACTGCCAAATGTTGGGAAACAAATGGAACTTACTTACAGCCCAATCCACCATAACTCCCCGCATGGTGATGCAGCGGTGCCAATGTGGCATCAGCTGCATTCTGCATGGAAGTTTCAGCTACTGGAGGTCTCCTTGGGGCAAGCCCCTGCCAGCCCAGTGGGTCTAATCGAACCTGTGCCAGTGATATCCCTGGCGCAAGTCTGCATTGACCTGTGAAGGTGGATCAAGCCCAGGAAGGGGGATCGGATTCAACAGACACCACTGCTGTCAAACCTGTTCCCTTCCCGGTTCTGATCCGCCCTCCTCCCGCCCCATTCTGCCCACCCATACCTCCCTCCCACCCTGCACATGATCTTATGTGGTTTGGTTGCAGCAGCAGCAAACCCACACATTCTGGAATGTCACATTTTGCGACAGCCGGAAAGCACTTAGAGCTTCTGGAAGACTCGTTCTGGGAGCACTAGGAGCCAATAGGATTTGGGCCTTAGACAAAGAAGTCCACCATGAGATGGACTCTGCAGCAAACACTTGTTGAACAAACAAGATTGTTGTAGCTCATCCTAAGTGACTGTAAAACTCAGTTTTTAATAGAAATATAACCACAAAAGCTTGAAGTATTGACATTTATTTTGTAGTAGACAACCATTGTTTTATAAGTTTGTGTTCCTGCACATAGCTCTGTACAGTATATAGTTCTGTGACCATCACTGAAAGCAAGAATGCAACATATAATTATGAACATTGCTCGAGTTAGTGTGCTTGTAAAAGCAAGAATTATTTACAGCCCAATCCTATCCTTGGATTAGGCTGGCATGCCATCTGGTACACCAGCACAATGTGTGCCCCACCACTGTGGCAGCCCCTCCACTGGCGGCTGTTGCATGGATACTGGTATAGCAGCCATAAAGCTGCACACTGCCAGTGGGGTTCTGCCAGTGAAGAGGTGGGAAAGGGGCAGGGATCCAGGTGGGATGGGGCAGGACAGTATGTAGGATACAGCGGGTGCATCCTATGCGCCTGCATCCTATGTGCCATAACAGGATAGGATTGGGCCATATTTTTTTAAAAAAATTCTACTTCTTGGCAATAAAATTGCCCTGCTCTTCCCTACCTTTGTATCCTCCTCTTCCTCCAAAGAGTTCCAGAATGGTGTCTCATTTTATCCTCATAGCAATAGTCCAATGTAAATTTGGCCAGAGATAGTGAGCAGTGCTAGACTGTGTAGAATTCATGTGTAGAATGATTAGAGTGGCTTCAGTTCAATGGGGGTAAGTCTGAGCTTCTTCCTATTCAAATGGGAAGTTATACCTCATTTCCATCATTTGTGGCAGCCAGTAGTGGGCTTCCAAGCACTCATGATCACGGGTGTCAAGTTCCTCCTCACAGCCCGAGGGAGTCACAGTGGGCAATGAGAGAGATCCTGCTTGCGTTCCACTGCTTGACACACACTTCTTACCCATGGTGAGGTTTTTTTTCCTTTCAAGAAGAGCTGGGGCTAGCAGGAAAGATGGGAAAGTGTATGAACCTATCAAGGTTTTTCAACTGTGTGACTTCAACAGTAGTCATGCAATGCCATTGTATAATCAGCATGTTGTTGTTCAGCATGATATTTGTTCAGTCGTTAAGTCGTGTCCGACCCTTCATGATCCCATGAACCATATCCCGCCAGGCCTTCCTGTCCTCCACTATCTTCCTGAGTTCGCTCATTTTCATGTTCGTTGCATCGGTGATGCTGTCTAACCATCTCATCCTTTGCCTTCTCCTTTTGCCTTCAATCTTTCCCAGCATCAGAGTCTTCTCCAGAGACTCCTCTCTTCGCATTAGGTGGCCAAAATATTTGAGCTTCAACCTCAGTACCTGTCCTTCCAGGGAACAGTCAGGGTTGATTTCATTTAGAATTGACTGATTTGATCTCCTAGCAGTCCAAGGGACTCTCAGGAGTCTTCTCCAGCACCACAGTTCGAAAGCATCTATTCTTCAGCGCTCAGCCTTCCTTATGGTCCAGCTCTCGCAACCATACATTGCTACTGGGAACACCATCGCCCTGACTATGCGAACTTTTGTTGGCATGGTGATATCTCTGCTTTTTATTATGCTGTCTATGTTTGCCATAGCTTTCCTTCCAAGGAGTAAGCGTCTTTTAATTTCATGGCTGCTGTCTCCGTCTGCAGTGATCTTGGAACCCAGAAAAGTAAAATCTGTTACCTGTAAGTAATTAAACTCAATGTGGATTGTTCTAATACAAGAAAAATAAATTCATCAGATCAGCAGACGTCCCACCGTAACCTATTTTATTTGCCATATCTTATATTTCTATTATATTCATTACGTTTATATAATTATATCATTCTTTTCATTTTTAATTCGAGAAAAGGACATTGTTGCGATAACATAGCTACATGCCGTAATTAGTTATAAGGTGATTTTTTTGGCATATGATTTGATGAAGGCTGCAATTCCAATCACTTTTACTTTGAACTAAGTTCCACTGAAATCAGTGGGATTTACTTCCAAGTAAATGTACTTACCATCAGGATAAAAGTGTAGCTTTAATTCTGCCTCTGTAAAGAAGCTTACTAGTCTGGTGTGTCTATAAATATAGCTTTTTCTGCTCTCAAAATAAAATTGGGAGAGTATCAGAGAAAGAGAAAGAAATGGATTCCACTTAAGAGGATGATGCACTTCATTTCATCTGAGGACAGATGATGTTGTGTAATTTGGATTGACAGTTTTATTTTTGCCGAACGTTTGCTTCAAATTCCTGTGTGAGGTAGAGTCTTAGAATACAGTGCATTGTTAGAGAGCTAATGTTGTGTAATGATGAGAATGAACTGTGACGTATACACTGTGAAATTTTACCTCAGCCATAAACATACTGACAGCGCAATCCTCATGATCCAGTCAGCAATGGAGCGAGCGCTCCGCCGTTGGAAGCAGTCGTGAACGTGCTGTAAAGCATGTTCGTGACTACTCTGGAGCAAGGGAGGCCGGCGCAGAGGCCAGCCTCCCTTGCTCCACTGTCGGAGCACCCATGCGGTTGCTGGACCAGGTAAGCCGGGATCCGGTGGGCATGGGGGCGTTTCGCCGGGCGAGGGAGGGGGGACATTAGTGTAGCTGGCCCAGGAGGGGGCAGGGGATGACCTTGGCCATATTCCGTCCCCTACCAGGCCGGCTAGACTGTTACACGGCCTCCTCCAACTTCCACCAGCTATTTAGCTGGCTGAAATCCAAGGAGGCGGATAGGGCCTGCCCCAGTTTACACTCGGGGAAGGGGATGAGCATCCCCTTCCCTGAGTAGACCTCTGGCCTGACAGCAGAATGGCCGCCGGTACACAGGATCCGGTGGGCAGCCCTAGGCCACTGGCTGTATCCTTACAGTGGATTGTGCTGCCCAAATCTTTGGGTCTCAGTCACCACCAGTAACAGGGCCATGATAATATTGGATTATTTTACACGAGTGTTGTAAGGATTACTGAGAAAATACATGAAGAGTATATAAAATATGAAGTGTTACTATTTGTGAAACTGGTTATGGCCACATGTATATTCCCAATGACTTTTTTTAGCCTTAAAAGCAGCTGGTGTGTATGTGCAGTATACAAGTGTGATTTGGCTCAGGACCACAGCACTGTGATATAAACAATTCCCCCTGTGTCAATCATCCAAGAGGAATGCTCCACCTAAAGCCTGTGTTTAATCACAGAGAAGGGGAAGGAAGATAGATACAAACAGATTATTATGCAAAATATCGTCTAAGCACTTGGAAAATAATGGGATGATTTCCAGGAACCAGCATGGGTTTCTCAAATGCCAGACTAATTTCATCTGTTTTGATACAGTGACTAGTCTAGTAGATCATGGGAATGCCATGGACGTAGTGTACCTAGATTTCAGAAAACCATTTGATGAAGATTCTCATGATCTCCTTGTGGATAAAAATAGTGAAATGTGAGCTATATGCGACTACTGTTGGGTGAGTTCAGACCTGGTTGAACAACTGTTCCCAAGGAGTGCTAATAAATGGCTCCACAGAAAGAGGTGTCAAGTGGAGTGTCACAAGGCAATGAATCCCATTGCTTCCAGTGGAGTGGCTGTGTGCATTGAACAGTGGCCTTAGAATTTCGAATGCTTATGTCATATTGGAAAGGAAATCTAACTGATGCTAAACTGTTCTGCCACTGCAAAGCCAATTAATTTCAAAGGAACATGCATGGAAAAGACGTCCATGCGTCTAAATTATTAAGCTATGTTTGAAGGCATTGGCATTATGTGATTGATACTGCAATGTGCTCAGTGCTTTCAAATACCTTTCATGCTCTTGAGGATATATGAGCTTAATACCATGGCTTATAACAAAACAGTTACATTTGACAACGTAGTCTGGCTCCTTGACACACATCAAACAGATGTCCAGTTCAGATTCTCCTACTTCACCTAGTTTAAAAAGTACAAAGGATTAAGAAACTGTATATTTGATCTCAATAATATGTGACATTT
This sequence comes from Plestiodon gilberti rubricaudatus, assembly GCA_026170595.1. Classification (NCBI taxonomy): domain Eukaryota; kingdom Metazoa; phylum Chordata; class Lepidosauria; order Squamata; family Scincidae; genus Plestiodon; species Plestiodon gilberti. The sequence continues at coordinate 184,896,010 of JANXHW010000003.1, read as the reverse complement.
TAGCATTCTTCTGCCATGCAGACGTAGTTTTCATAGGATTTTGTAGCTTTCACACTGGCAGGGATTAGAAAGTATCATCCATTTTAAAGCTTCCTCCTGGCAAAAGCTTATATATGCCTTATGACTTTAAAAAGGAGGGGGGGAAAAGGACGGAAACTCGTAGCTGTGGTTTAATTCATTCTTGCTTGAAATATGGCCTTGGCAAAATAATTTTGCCTGGCTTGCATCTTTTAAAAAATGAGCCAAAATTCCTTCCTCCCAACCATTTAATATATATTCATTTTCATCATACATACATTCATCCTCCATAACTTTGACTAAATTAGAAGTATTAAGTGGCAGCATAAATTATTTTAGTGGCTTGTATCCCAAGAGTTTCTTACATTCCTGGAAGAAACTCGGTTTCCTCAAGGGGGAGAGGGGATATTTTCCCTGATCTCTCTTTTTCTCTGAAGCCCCCTAAGCCTCTTGAAAATCTGCTCCTGAGGGTCCTCCAACCTTTTTCACTTTTGTTTTCTAAACTTAGAGGCCCCAAATGTTTTAGCCTTTTTTGTAGGGTAGGTGTTTCATCCCCCTGATAATTTGGGTTGCCCTTTTCTGCACCCTTTCACACCCTACAATCAAGTTATTTTATAGCTCAGTTGTGTTTATACCATATCATACTATAGCTTACAATACTTGCATATTAAGGAAACAGGCTTTAACATGGACTTAGAATCCTAGAGTTGGAGGGGGACTTCAAGATCATCTAGTCCAACCCCCTGCTTGCAGCAGGAAAATCCTCTCTAGAGTATCTCTAAAAGATACTTGTCAAGATTCTGCTTGAAGACTTGCAGCGAGGGAGAACCCACCACTTCCTTCAGTAATTGGTTTCGTTACAGATCTGTTCTTACTGTTAAGAAATTCCTTCTGATTTTCAACTGAAACCCCGACTCCTGCAGCTTAAGCCCATTAGATCTAGTCCAACTCTCTGGGAGAACAGAAACAAATCTTTGCCTGCTTCCACGTGACAGCACTTCAGGTATTTGAAAAGTGCTATCATGTTTCTCCTCAGCCTCCAGCCCAACACAGACAGAGCTGCTCCAGTTGACACTACAATTCTCTTCTGACTTGCTGAGAGTGAGTGAAGATAATTAGGGCAGCAGCAGCAGCCCCGTTTTTTCTCCAGTGCCACTGAAGAAAGAAAGGCAGAGGACAGAAACAGCGAGGAGAGGTGGAGCGTGGCCATCCTGCCTCCCACCCCCTTACCTAGGCTTACCAGATCTCCAACCAGGACAGAGTGCTAGACCTTTAGGAGAAGGAATGTGGGCAGGTGTAGCTTGTTAAACCTTAGAGCACAATCCTAGGCATGTCTATTCAGAAGCAAGCCCCATGGATGCCTAGGATTGTGCTCTAAGGTTTAACAAGCTACACCTGCCCACATTCCTTCTCCTAAAGGTCTAGCACTCTGTCCCGGTTGGAGATCTGGTAAGCCTACCCTTACCTGGAGCTTATGTGTGGCCCCACATGGAAACTCCAAGTGAGGGAGCAGAAGGTAGGATCACCAGGCATCCCTTTTCCTCACCCACTGGATAGGTGAGGAGGGTGAGGAGGTAGCAGCGGTACACACACACACGTGTGTGGAGGGAAGCAGACAGCATTTGCACCACTGTCTCAGGCAGCACTTTGGCTGGGCCTGCTGTAGCCTTTGTATAGTGGTGGCAGAGCGACTCTATTAGATCCCTCCCAGGTAAGAGGGGTCAATGGAAGGCAGTTTGCCAATGGCCTCCTGGAACCTGGAACCGACCCTGAATTAAGCCTATAGTCTGAAGTAGTACTATGCTAGGCAAAAAAAGCCCTCCCAAAGGCAACATCTGGGTCTCTGTGTATGGTGGTCCCCATGCAGGATTAGAGCTCCATATGTACCTCCTGAGAGTTTATTTAGACTGTAAGCCTTCAAGCAGAGTCCTGTTTGTATTATATCATTAAAAAGTGCCCGGTTACCATGGTTGTTGGTAGTTATTATCATTCTTAATATTATTACTATTAACAATAATATCATTTTAACAGTACCAAGCCCTTTGGTAATGAACAGAAAAGGGCGGGTGGGAGGATTAAGGCAATTGGCAGCACCAAGGCTGACCATCTGTTTGGAGGCTATGTACAGGTGTGCTCACAGCCCCCCTGCTGCATGCAGAGATTTTTGGATTGAGTCCACGTCTCTAAATATGTTAGGCAATTACATGACACGCATAAGCTAATTGCTCTTAATGAATAGATGTTACGTTCCTACCTTCTAACTTCTGCTAAGTTACAAAGGGAACCCCCCCCCCCCAAAAAAAATTAGGTCTTTCTATTTCAAAACTTGAAAAAGGTGTCTTGCAGGCAGGCCAAACCCATCCTTGCATTTCCAAGCACTCCTCTTGCCTACAGCATTAAAGTGACCTCGCGGAAAAGCTCTAGCAGTCAACGGCAATCGTTTCAAAGTGAGCGTAAGGATTTCAGCCAAGTTCCTTTCATAGAAAGTGTATAGTTATATAAATTGATTTCTATGGGGACGGCTTGCCAGACAGTACTTACCTTATTTGGGGATTGAACAGCTCCAGAGACAGAAAAAAAGATGTCGTCGTATGCCGTCAGTGGCAGCTGCATCCCCTTATAATTTGTACCGGTGGGTGTTAAAATATTCATGGTTTTAATGGTTAGCATATCTGCATGCTTTTGCCACCATGTTTATTCATAGGTCTGTAACTTGCCAATGAAGAGTAAAGGAGTACAACAACCGCCTTTTCTCTTGTACCGGTTCCAGAACACTGAAATTTAATTTAACTGAATGCTTTTGAATTCTGCCTGCCAGGTATACGTGAAAGAATGCACAAAATGTTTGTACACTGTTTAGAGAAAAGATCCCTTACTGCTTCACCGATGAAAAACCATATAATACTCCATCTCATTTTGGAATCCTGGCCCGAATTCTGCTTTCATCTGCAGTGATTCTAATCTATAAAAGGTATACCTGATAATCAAGAATTCCCTCACAAGCAATGTACAGTACTCATGTTGAATTATTTAAAGTCGCATTCTAACCTTTCTCTTCAAGTCTCTCACTCTCCAGTTCTTTGCGAATATTCATTAGCCTTATTTGATAAAAACCACTGGCTGAACCCTTCGTTTGGCATTTAATGAGTCTATCAGTGAGTCTTTTTATACACCTATTTCTGCACTTGACATAAAATATTGGCTTTATTATAAGGTCAATAGTAGAATTCCACATTGACAGATTTGATGTGTAGCTGGGGGTGCTTCTTCTTCTTCTTCTTCTTCTTCTTCTTCTTCTTCTTCTTCTTCTTCTTCTTCTTCTTCTTCTTCTTCTTGTGGTCTAGTATAGCAATATATTTTGGTACAAACTACAAAAATAAAGGGAAAATGCTTAAAATGCCCTGGATTGTACTAGGCATTTCTGAGCTGAGCTGTAATGTTATGCAAATCCTCATCATAGCAAAACTAATACTTTAGGCCTGGTCTGCACATTAGCTGGAGTGGCCTGGTGGCTGTTTCTTCCACAGTTCAGTCCCGCCATTCCAGGTAATGTGCAGAACTTTCACTCAAGTGGGTAGGGTAGATTTCATGCACAAAGATGGGCAGTTGTCGGGCTTCCAGGACCTGTTGGTTGGTTGGTTGGTTAGAAACTACTTTTTTGGGGAGTTACCTGAACAAAAAGGTTGCTTAGGGAGGCAGAACCAGTCACAAAATGGAAGTTGGTACAATAATTTACATTTTTATTATTTTTACAGACACTCACAGCCCAATCCTAACCAAGCCGCAGAGGGAACAGCGTTGAGCCCAGAACCAAATCCTATGCATTTGTCCCCTTACCCCAAGCAAAGCCCCATTCTCCGCAATGGGGCTATTCAGGCTTGCACCAGCTATTTTGCGAGCAGCCCCATGTAAGGAGGAAAGGACCTGGAGGGAGTATAGGATATGGCGCCGATTGCACCCCTCCTGCTCCCAGGCTCTCCACCTCCAAACTGTGCCTAGCACTGTGGCACTCTGCTGAAAGCTCTTTGAATTTCAATTACAGGCTTCAACTCACCCGTCTAGTCAAAGCAGCAATCACAGAGGTAGAAGAACTGGGGTGCCAGACCTCCTCCGCCCCATGACGCTGAATGTGGTTGTTCCCTGAGAAAGGGGCTGGGTTGGGGCTAACTGAATGCACTGGGTGGGTGGGACACGCAGCAATCATTTTCTCATTTGGTATCTTTCCGCCAACCCCAGAAACGAGGGGCAGCTTGTGTTGCTTTCTAGAAAATCTGCCTGTCTAGCTCCTCCACCCAACTTCTCTTCCCTTTCTATGTTTGTTTTCCCTTTTCTCTTTTCAAAGTTCTTTTTGTTTCCTTTTTACTATGTTTCCTCCCCTCTCCCCCTTCTTACTCTTCAACATCCATTGCTGTTATTCAGTCTTTTCACATTCCACCACCCCTTCTCTCCATTCTCTTATTGTCCTTCATATGTTGGAATCCCCATCTAGCATCAAACTCTCCCTCCCTCCCTCCCTCCCTCCTCTCTCTCTCTCTCTCTCTCTCTCTCTCTCTCTCTCTCTCTCTCTCTCTCTCTCTCCCCATGTCTTGTTTTTTCCCCTATTCCCTATCATTCTAATGCACCCATTCACTTGCCTTTGGTCCTATTCCTCCTTAATATATCTCCCACTTTTTGTCTCTCGTGGTCCTCTTTAATCTATCTTCACTGATATCTCTCTTGCTCCCTAGTCTATTTTTCCACTCTTTATTACTTTCCCTTCCTTCCTAGCCTCCACTGTCTCCTATAATAATCAATTCTTTAAAAAAAAAAACAGCATTTGCGTCCTGTGTCATTTTCATATTCAGTATTTAAGATTGTAGACATTGCCTTGCTAGATCACAGGTTCACCTAGTCCAGCAGTAGCCAGTTAGTAGCCTCTTGGGAATCCACAAGCAGGATATGAAGGCAACAGCCCTTCTTTGTTGGTGGTGCACAATAATTTGTATTCTAAGGTTTAGTGCACCTGTACATGGAGGTTCTATTTAACTCTCATGGCTTATGGCAATTCATCCATTCATTTATCAAAACTTTTAAAAAAGCAATCGAAAGCAGTGGCCATCATCATATATTGTGGCATCTTATCCCCTTCCTGGGCTTGAAAGCCCAACACAGAGCTACTTGGATTTGCACTGGCCATTTAGCTGGCACACATCTGAGTAGCCCCAGAGAGGCTGCTGGGGCTCGACACAGGGTAAGGGGACAAATGTACCCTTACCTTGAGGAGACCTCCAGCAGCTTCCAGCCCCATGCTGGATACAGCAGAGCTTTCACCAGCGCCACTGCATTCCAGCACGGGGGTTGGTTAGGATTGTGCCATAAGGTATACTTTGTGATGTGAACAAGAAAGGCTGGTGGTTGCTTCCTTTTATTTTAAAGAAGCAAATTTTCATAGACAGAGAGTATCTGGCAATTTGCATAGAGTTTGTAATTATCTGTATCCTCCAGAGTTCAGCAAGACTAGAGATAAGTGATTGATTCTGTCCTTGCCCACTTCTTCACTGCTGTATTTTATTATGCCTGTTTTGTGAGTCAGAGTCTCAGAGCATACATATTTTGTATAATATAGAGCAACTACAACATGTGCTTGAGGGGAGTGGGGGGAGAGAGAGAGAGAGAGAGAGAGAGAGAGCTGAGATCATCACATTCATGAAGTGTAGAACTGCGGGAGAAATAAACCTGCAAAATTTGTACTTGTTCTCCAGACGTGTATATGTGTTGAAAAGTATTTTTTTCCCTGACTCACGTCCTAGTTGAGTATGCAACCTAGAGTTAGGGACAGTGATTCCCTAGGGATAGGAACCAGAAAATGTGGATTGGTCCTATTTGCTCTTGGTTTTGCCTTTTGGGATTCCTTGTACAAGTTTTGTTTACTTGAATGGCTATGTATCAGGGCTCACACACACCCTCCTCCAGACTCTAGCAGCTCAGTCTCCAACTGGTAAATGGACTCATCTTCTCTCGAGTACATATGCATGTATATGAACATGAAGGCACCATGCGGTGTATCCCCGTCATTTCACAAACTGGCAATGCTAATTTTGAGCTGTTGATGATATGATAATTCAGAATAAGCAGTAGTCATGCTTTCATCACCAACATTGCTACTTTAGAATTTTGGATCTAGGAGTTTTGCTTCAATGCAATTGGCAATAATAATATCATTTTACAAGAATGCTAAAAAAAAGTGAACTTTTGGGGTGAGAAGGGGGAGAGTGCTATGGTGGGGACCCACTACAGGGCCCCCGGCAACCTGACTGTAGTTGACCCATCTTGACCTTTGCTTCAGGTAGCAAAATGTCTTAGAAGTGTCCTGGTAACAGCAGTGATCAGGGCTTCCTTCAGTTATAGTTATAGTACAGGCTCTGTCTCATTTTGTAGAGAAGAGATCACACACAAACTTATTCGTGCTTTTGTAGCATCTAGGTTTGAGTAACGCAATGCACTGGCGTCACTGCAGGGGGCGGAGCTCTAAGTTCCGCCGCTGTCCGACCCTCTGTTACACCGGTGCACAAAGCGGCCCCGCCCCCTCGCCTTCGGAACCATTCAATGCGGTGAAAGCAATGTGCAGGTGACTCCCTGCGCATTGCTTTCACCGCCTTGAATGGCTCCAAAGGCGAAGGGGTGGGGCCGCTTCATGCAACGTAACGGTGTAACGGAGGGTCGGACTATGGCGGAACTTAGAGCTCCAACCCCCTTGCAGTGACGCCAGTGACACAATGCAATTTGCATGGAGCTGCCCATGAATGTGGCTGAAAAGTTGTAGCTAGTGCAGAATGTCACTGCAGATACAGGGAGGAAAGATTCAATTCAGCTTGTGTTACTTCCTGCCTGTTAACTTCTGGGCCCAAGTCAAGGTGTTGGTGCTCACCTTTAAAGTCTTCTTTGCCCAGGGATCAACTGCCTGCACTTGCCTGGTCAGGCCTTGCTTGATATTCCCTGACTGCACAGATCAGAGCCTTTTGTGGATTCACTCCAAGGCTTTGTAGTGAGTTCACTAAAGAAATCCAGACTGCTTTTGCCTCACTGCATTCAGGAAGAGGGGCAAGACCCACATCCCAAAAGATATGTTGCAGATGTGCTGCTTTTTCTGTGTCTGCTTCTGTTTTATTGGTGCTGATATAACATTAATATTCTTATGTGAGCAATCTTGAGCAGGGCCAGCCCTACCATAAACAGGGTGAAGTAGGCTATTTCAGGATGAATTATATGCAACCTCTGGGTTTTAGAGGTAGCCTATCTCTGAATGCCAGAGACGAAACCGAGACGAACGGCTGCCTGAAAAAATGGAGGTGTGCGGCCGCCAAGACTCTTCTGAGCCTGGCTGGCTACCATCCAGCCGGCCAGGTCTCCTTGTCTTCTCGCGAGCCTTGAGGCTCGCAAGCCTCGTGCATGTGCACAATGCGGCCTGGAAGCCCTTTGTTCAGAAGTGCTTCCAGGTTGTGCTCATGTGTGCGGCTTGCGAAAATCGCGAGCCGCACGCATGTGAACAAGCGGACTGGAAGCACTTCTGAACAAAGTGCTTCCAGGCCGCATTGTGCGCATGCACGAGGCTTGCGAGCCTCGAGGCTCGCAAGGAGACAAGGAGACCTAGCTGGTTGGATGGTAGCTGGCTAGGCTCAGAAGAGACAAAGAGGAGACCTGGCTGGCTTTGTGCAAATGCAGCAAATTGTACCTGGACAAAAAATGGTGGTGGCTGGACGAAAAATGGCGGTGTCCACAGCCACAGTAAAGGCGGCAGGTTTTGGGGTGTTGTTGTTTTTTACAAAAAGTGGGAGAAATAAATAAATAATTTTGGCAGCATTCAGACATATGGATTACATCTCCAGAGTGATACAATCTGGGGTAGGGGGCTTTAATACAATTTTAAATATATTGTTCAGTCACCTCTAATTCGCTGGATATGATAATTTCGTTTCTCTGCTTCATTGGATCTTGATTCATTTTAAGCTGATGCTGTACTTGTGTAACATATTTCATCATGCAGAGGCCGACTTCCACCTGCCTGCCATCATGTCTCAACCGCTTTACCGGATCCAGCACTATATATTGCACTGTAACTATGCCAGCATAGCACAGAACTCACCTGGGGAATGAATCCCTGGCATACACAAGCAGGTTTGGTGAACCGGTTTTAACATGATGCTCTGATGCATGGGGCTCTACAGTGACATGTTCTAGGTTGCAATGCAAACACCTACTACTTTTTAATATCTATGCCCAGCATCACATTTAGACCAAGCATCAGTGAACAGAACTTGACATGGGAGGACATACGGAATACTGTATAGCCAAAATCAATATGCTCCGTTTGAGTTGAACAATACTGAAATGGACATACAGATCACCAAGATTTCCAAATCTAATCCTCAGTTATTTCTAGCTAAAAGACTACCAGTGGTGTAGCTGAGTAGGTGATATAGCTGAGTAGATGATAGGTGATACTCTGAGCCTCATGTGTCCTCCTAGTTTGCTTGTTTAATATGATGAACTTACTAGTTGTAGGTATCCTTTGGATTGCAACCTAGAGAGTCTTCAAAGAAACTCAATTTTAACACGCACGGTACTGGAAGCAAGTTCTTAGAGTGTGTGTGTATGTTTATGTATGAGAAGAAGGCTCAATAGCTGACTCATGTATACACATGATTGCTTCGCCCATCGGTTGTTTATTACTTTGTATCTGCAATTCACCAGAGCTTTATCTTTGCCTTGCTCCTATAAAAGACATCAAAATCTACTTTTTTTAAAGGTTGCAGCAATTGCATCATGATCTTAAGATAAGGATAATCATATTTATATATAACTACACTAGCCTTTATGCATCCATAGCATTCCCTTTAAGCATTCATGATCCCATAGAATACTCTGATTTTTCCGTGCCTTAATGTTGATCATTTTGCTACAATTGTTACCCATTAATCCTTGACAATAAGATCAACAGGATCTTCAATGCTGTTTGGCTTTGGGGAAATCACCACTTTTTTCCCCTCTGATTTTTTTTCTGATGAAAATGAAACATGACCTCATTTATCAACAATTATCAATATTTAATTTAACCTTCACATCTTCAATACCTGTTTTGCAAAATATGACTGCAAAATGCTGAGACTGTTCCTGTAGGTGTGGTGAGGGTGAAGTTTCTGAAGATTGTGGGTAAAGATTAGCAGAGGATGAAGTCCTTTCTTTACACCTGGGGTCTGTAAAGCAATGTATATATATTAAGATTCAAGTTTTTGTCACACATCTGTCCTTAAATTCTCAATCACAAAATTGACTTTTGTACAAATACTATGAATTGCTGTTGACCTATCATCCTCTGGTGCCATGAATTAAATCACCGACTTTGAAATGTAAATAAAGCAACAGATTGCCCCCTAAATAATTCACTATGCCATCACTTTCCATCATGCTTAGGAAATAGACCGCAAGGATTAAAAATCTTAGCCCATTTTGATGTTATTATGCCTGACTCTCTGCGTAATTCCTGCTGCCGAGGAAGCAACAACAAGTGTTATGGCCTGCAGGTAATGTCTGTGTATATTTGCACAAATCCACAAAATGTCATATCTCCAAGACCAGTTAGAGTTAAGCCAACAGTCAAGGTACTAATTTGTGAAATGTTTGCAAATGAGATAAAGACAGGAAAAAAATAATGGCAATTTGATTGCTAAAAACGATTTCAAGTTTTCATGGCCCGCAATGATCAAAGAGTGTTCAATAGACAGGTAACCAGGCAAAATATTTGATAAGTAAAAATGATAAAACAGAGGTAGGTAGTCAAAAACATGGAAATTGTATTGGTACAAACTTTAAAAACTAAAATATTAAAAACATAAAAACCATTAACATCTTTGAACAAACACATCCACACATTCACAACCCAATATAAAAGCTTTTAAATTAAAACCAAGATCTAAACTTCTACGTTTCACTCGAGCATTTTCAAGCAAACACACCCCTACGTGGTAGGAAGATGTTACCCAAGGCAGTGCAGCCACGATACATAAAGGCAGGAACAGCCTCAAAGTCAAACTTGGTAATTAACCCAGGTGACCAGAGGAGATCATGAGATCATCTGCAAATGGGAAACCAACAGGTTAGGTAGGTAGGTTGAATAGGTATTCAACTATAGAACCACATATACTACAAAAGAACTCAGGCACAGGCATCCATCTCCAACCTCCGTTAAGCAGAAATCCAACACAGGAACACTAGCAGTAACTGTTACCAACCAACTACCGTATTTTTCGCTCCATAAGACGCACTTCTCCCCCCCAAAAAATAGGGGGGGAAGTGTGTGTCTTATGGAGCGAATCCAAAAAAAGAGAGGAAAAAATACTTACCGGGGCTTCGGGAAGGCCTGCGCGACCCTCTGCAGGCCTCCCCGATCTTCATTTCGGCAAAAAATGGCCATTTTCCCCCGAAATGGAGATCAGGAGGCCTGCGCGACCCTCTGCAGGTCTCCCAGATCTTCATTTTGGCGCTAAATGGCTATTTTCGGTCATTTCCAGTTTTCCGAAGCCCCGGTAAGTATTTTTTCCTTTTTTTTCCTTTCCTTTCCCTCCCTATTTTTTGCTCCATAGGATGCATGCATCCTATGATCTGATGCGTCATATGGCGCGAAAAATACGGTATATGCAATCCATAAAGCAGGAAGACACGTAGTTCTTTTGTAGTATATGTGGTTCTATAGTTGAGTGCTTACAGGATATAGTTGAGTGCTTACAGGTGCAGAACTGGGAAGCCCCATGTCAGTGAAAAAGGCCTCGAAGGGGGATACGATACGGCACGCACCGAAGTGCCAATCCTGGCCCCTCTCAGGCCCAGTCCGCCCCATCTCTGCCCTCCCCCATCCTCCCCCATCCCCCACACTGCTTGGAGCAGTTCTTACCTGCTCCATGGCACAGTCCACTGGATTCAGCACAATCGGGACAGGGCAGGCCTTCCTGCCAGCGCTCCTCATTTTCCAGGTGACGAAACATGCTTTATGGCATGTTTGTGACACCCTACTCGACACCCTACTCCAGTGTAGCAGTCACTGTGTCCGCTTAGCCAGCAGATAGGATTGTGCAGACAATTGTATACTCAAACTCAATGGGACTTACTTCTGAGTAAGCCTGCATAGGATCGCACTTTTTATTTAGTTTGCTAATAATTAAAAAACAAAAAAAGGAAATTGATCCACTTCTGGAGACTAGTACAGCACTGGGAAAATAACTGACTCCTTATTTTCTTAAACGGAAGAAATTACCGTATTTTTCGCTCCATAAGACGCACTTCCCCCCCCAAAAAAATAGGGGGAAAATAAGTGTGCGTCTTATGGAGCGAATGTTTACGGGGGGATTTTTTTTTTACTTACCTGGGCTTGCGGGGTCTTCGGGAAAGCCTGCGCGACCCTCTGCAGGCCTCCCAGATCTTCAGGTCGGAGATAAAGGCTATTTTCGGCCATTTCCGGTTTTCGGAAAAATGGCCGAAAATAGCCTTTATCTCTGATCGGAGAGGCCTGCAGAGGGTCGCGCAGGCCTCCCCGAAGACCCCGGAAGCCCAGGTATCCCCCGAAGACCCCGGAATCCCCCCCTTAAGGGAATGTTGTTTGCTTAAGCATTGCCTTGCATGGTGCCATAGTGTTCTCAGAGTGAGGACATATCCTAGTTGTGGTATCTTTTAAAAGCTTTTAATTCTAATGCAACAAGCTTCTAGTCTATGCAGAACAGTGTTTCAGTCTAAAACAAGGATCTGAGGAAAGATTTGCTACTGATTCAACCTCTCTTGACGGGGAGAGTGGGGGAGGAGAAAGAAAATCGCCCTCCTGTGTTTTTTGGAAAGGAAATCTGTGTAGTTAAGTGTGGTGTTAAGTGTTGCACTTAGTTCATAGTCTTGGAGTATAGTAGCTTGAGTGACTTCTGGTTTTGAAACACTGCCCTGACTTCCAACATTTCCTTTAATTGTACTCACTTTGTTATTGCAAATAGATCAGTTAAGAAATGCAGGCATGTTGTATGTTCTTTTGCTGTTGTGTTGTATTGAGCTTTTTGTTCCTATGAATATGTACTTGAGAACTGTATTCTCTTTATATACAGAGGGCTCAGTAAGTTACAAATGTTTTTCCCCTATTTTTAGCTCCATAAAACACATGTGTCCTATGGTCCGCTGCGTCTTATGGAGCGAAAAATACCGCACCTTCTCTCAATATGATCTCTGAACCTTTCAAACTTGATACATATTTGTAATTAATGCTTCTTTTCTTTTAAGTGCTTTTTAATGTTTAGGATTTGTGAGGGGTTACTGATTGATGAAAATTTACTGTTTGGTGAAAAAGGACAGAGTTTTGGGACTGGACATAGCATTGTCCCTCACAAAGTCGTAACGATTTGTGATCACATGGTAAGCGGTTTATGTTGAGTGGCTTACCAAGCAGTTAGAGTCTGGTTTTTCCACATCAGTGCAACTGTCAGAAATGAGAAGTTTTGTGCTAGTGTGGAAAAAATAACTCTAACCATGCGCTAAGCTGTTGCATGTGGGTGGCTTATCATGTGCTGAATAACATCTGTATTCAGTGATAGCACACTCCATGTGGCATCTATAAAGTGTAATATCCTAAGATGCACCAGTGTATTTCTTTATGGCTTAAAACATTTGGGGAAGTGGGAATATGGGGAATCTCCTCGAGCAATCACTGGACTAACTGAACTTCTTTTGACTTCCTTTGACATTTCACATGAGGAGGCCAATGGTTTTGGTCTTTGGTGGCACTTTGATAGCAGGACATTTTGCCAAAGTCAATAACACTTCCAGATAAAAATGTTTAGGATTAAAAAGGCAGATAAAAGAAATTCATTCCAAATAGAGTTAATTAACTACAAAGACGGGTTTTTTTAAAGAAAAACTTTATTTTGATTAAAACATGAAAATAAAATGAACATGCTCCAAGCACAGAAGAGAAATTTGTCCCACTGGCATTTCTTTCATGTAAATAGCCAAACACAGTACGGCAAAGATTAAATGTGCATAGTGATCATAATTTATTGCCTTGCATTGTATGAACAATATGGTTAAAATTAATTCACAGATGGGGAAAAAAGAATGTTTTAATAATAAAAACCTTTTTTTACTCTTGAGAGAGTATGATCTTAATTTTATCAGCTACTAATTAATCTAGGATAACTTTTGAGGTACACTTTGGCAGCTAGCAATTCTTAATGTAATAATTATGTATTTGTTTCTATGGCCAACAAATTAAATGTTAATTGCGCCCTAGCTGGAAGTTGGTGGTATTTTGCAATAATTTGTTTTGGTTCATTTAATATATCTTTTATAAATGCATGGTACCCAACATTATTTATTTATCATGGAATGAATAAATATTTAAATCTTCTATGCATTGTTATGGATCACTGATGCAGGATTCATCAACTAATTTTGCATAGTAATACATTTTATAATTATGATGAGCGTCAAAGTCTCATTACAGAGGCCACAGAACAGACAGTGTTTCTAAAGCACATTTTTTCTTATTATCCACGCTGTCTATTTGGAATTCCTTGAAAACATAATTTGATATATGGGCCTTAATATAAGCTTACTAGATTACTGTTGCAGTTCCACTAAATTATCTCACCCAAATATGCATATTTACTTGGAAAAGTCCCACTAATATCAATGAAACTTGCTCCCTAGATTACAGCCTTGATCTCTTTTTCAGCTGTAGTCCCTATTGCTGCTTGGATCTAACACAGAAACTCTGGTTTGTACCTGGAACTTCCCTATCCTATATGAGAACACAGCTAAATGCTATATAATTGCTAAATGTTATTCATAAAATTTTACTATTAACTACTACAGCTATTTAATGGGCATCCCGATCCTGCTCTAAAGGTCCGGCTGCTGCATCCTGCGCAGGATGCAGGCCATGCCGGTGCAGTCCAGGCTCACCTCAGGGGAAGGGGACATTCATCCCCTTGGGCCTCCTTGGATGCGTGCCGGCTCTGGAGCTGGCGTACGTCCAGGGAGGCCGTGTAAGGTCAGACCGGCTTCGGAAGGGGAAGGGGATATGATGGAGCACGCCGCTGATATCCCTGCCCCCCTCTTGGGCCTGGCTGACCAAATGCCCTCGCCCCATGCCGTCCTGCCACCCAGCACAGCACTTACCAGCATCCAGCAGCACAGGTTCTGGAGGGTGGTGGAGCGAGCGGTGCCAGCCTCTGCGTCAGCGCCACTTACTCTCAGGGTGTCGAAAACATGCCTTATGGCACGTTTACGACACCCTAGGCCAGCGGCGGAGCACTCGCTTCACCGGCCTATAGTCACGCAGGATTGCACTGTTAATGGAGGATCTATGTGCACATTCCTTCAGATGAATGCATCTTTTTCCTCATTTGGAATGAATGGGTCTGCATGAGCATGGCTGCATTCTCCTGTGTATACATTAGAATTCAAGCAAGGGGCTGGTTGAGTGTATGTGATACATAGAACCTTTTTTGACCAATATTCTAAGTTAAATAAATCTAGTTTTAGTTAAAAAAAATAAGCAAGTGTTAAATGGTATTCTGAGAAAGAATTCTGCCCCAGCCTTTTGTTTATTAATCAAAATAAAACACTACCGCTCCAACTACATTCTACCACTGAAAAACCTCTCTATAGTTTCTTGTGGAGTACGATCAATAAGTACATACAGTATTCTCATTATGATCCTTTTCACTCACACATACATGAGAGAGAGAGAGAGAGAGAGAGAGAGAGAGAGAGAGAGAGAGAGAGAGAGAGAGAGAGAGAGAGAGAGAGAGAGGGTCTAAAATAATATTATTCGCTCTTTCATTCAGCGCATTTCTGATGTTCAGACTCTCACTGGCTAATTGCAAAAACATGCAAATCCTGAGTGAGCTTGTATCACAAATGAATGCTTCTTTAACATGTGTATCACATTTCCTGTTCGAGCATTCCAGCATCTATTCACAGAGCTGAAACAATGCCATGTAACTCAGGTGTCCAATCACAGAAGATGAGTTGTGTGTAATCAGTGTGAAATCTTATTGTATGAAAAACATTTCTCTGCAATTTTGTATCAATAAGCAGATAATGCTGAGGAAATGAGATTTCCTTTTCAATTATCCCCTCACAAAACAAAAAGCTTTATTTTGCAATGAGTATCATATTTCATTTTCTGGTAGGCATGTGGTACTTCAATAGTGCAATCCTTCATGACCTGTGCCATCCTGCCAACACTGAATCCAGCCACCCCTGCGACAGAGCGGCAAGGGGGCTAGGGGAGGGTGGGGAGGGGAAATAATGGGGTGGGGGAGGGCTGGGGTCGGTGGGACGGGTCTGGGAGGGGGTGGGACTGGCGTTCTTGTCAGACGCTGTATCCTATCCTTCTTCTCAGGCCTTGAGCCCCGACATGGGGCTGCTCAGTTCTACACCAGCTAAAGAGCTGGTACAGAACCAAATAGCCCCATTGCGGTGGCTGGGGGTTTACCCATAGTAAGTGGGCAAATGCCCAGTTACCCCGAGTAGACCTCCAGTAAGGGCCTTCCCTGGATAGGAAACAATGTGGGCTGCGCGGCCTACACTGAACACCCTATGCTGGGGGAGGATAGGATTGGGCTGTAAATTTGCTAACTACGTACATATGTTCACGAGCAGCTCATTCATGACTGGAATATGTCATGACAGCAGGGCTTCAACACATATATCCTGACCTAATAGAAATGAAGAATAATACATTTTGCTTCCAAATTAGTTCAACAGATTCCTTTCTGATTATAAAACTGAACGTTTCAAATATCTCCCCTTCTAGAAGCTGTATGTCAGAGAATTACCATCAGCTCAGAATTTCTGCTGAGAAGAGAAATAGTGTCCTTCAAGTTGTAATGGGAAATCCATAACATTTGAACTGTGTTTCTGTTGTGACCTAAAAGCTAATTGAAAAATATGGTTCTCTTAGAAAAATTGTAGAAAAAGTATACCAACCTTAATATAACTCAGTGGGTGGAGGCGACAATCAACCCCTCCCAATGTTCTCACCGGAACTACATGTTCAGCAGGTTACTGTGTGTATCCCAGTTCCTTGAATCCATATTCATATTCACGGCCCAAAAAGTAATGCAGACCTTTCAATATCATGCTTTGAATCTGCAGGGTGGCTTCTGGATTATTCCCATTAATGAGCACTCATAAAACATTGTTGCAGTTGCTGTTGCTGTTGTTGTTATACAATCGATGCATATGATCTCTGTCCTGAGGGGTTTCACAGTTTAGAAACAGATACAAGAGAAACATCCAAATCTACTTTTTCCAGATACAGTGGAGCCTCATTATTCATGGGTTCGCGAATAACGGGGTGCTGGAGTCCAGCACCCAATGGCCCATTTATTCATAAGAACATAAGAACATAAGAAGAGCCCTGCTGGATCAGGCCAAAGGCCCATCTAGTCCAGCTTCCTGTATCACACAGTGGCCCCACCAGATGCCTCAGGGAGCACAAGACAACAAGATACTTGTATCCTGTCGCCACTCCCTTGCACCTGGCGGAGGATTCACTGCGGAGGCCTCCGGAGGCCCATTCCACATCAGTGTCAGACTGCAAAGGCCTGCACAGAGGCCTCTGTATGCCTCCCCAATGTGATTTAAAGTGACTTCCGGTCAAACCGGAAGTCACTTAAATTGCATTGGAGAGGCTTACAGAGAGAGGCCTGCAGGCCTTTACAGGCTGGCACTGATGTGGAACAGGCCTCCGGAGGCCTCCACAGTAAGTAAATGGGCCATTGGGTGCTGGACTCCAGCATCCGTGGATCCTCGCTATCCATGGGGGTGGGAGTAGAACAGATCCCTTGTGGATAGTGAGAACCCACTGTACATAGGACTAAGCTGAACACAGGAATTTATGGCCACAGCAGCTGTCTGTGAATCCCAGAGTGCTTCTGGATCACAA
Organism: Plestiodon gilberti rubricaudatus; assembly: GCA_026170595.1. Taxonomy (NCBI): domain Eukaryota; kingdom Metazoa; phylum Chordata; class Lepidosauria; order Squamata; family Scincidae; genus Plestiodon; species Plestiodon gilberti. Next base: position 184,879,029 of record JANXHW010000003.1, on the reverse strand, counting down.
ACATAATCCTTCAAAGAGAGTACAGTCTCATCTAAAACACAGGCTCAATCTTTGTCCCTAGATCAGTAGGTCTCCCAATCACTGATTTTTTTGTCAGGAACAAATTTCGACTTCTCCACCCACATTGATCCCACCACTGATTCAGGAGTGCCACAGTCTCCCTGGACTGAGGTAGAAAAGAGAGATAGAATTGCATCTCATCAGCATGACAGCTAACTCTGAATCTCTGTGCAATCACTCCTAGTCATGTAAATAGCATGAGACCAGGGACAAGATGGTAATCTGTGGGACATCATAAGTCAAAGGCAACAATACCAAACAGGTGGCACCCACCTCCTTCTGAAACCTGCAATTTACCTGTCTGAGGAAACCCATAGGTGGCCCCAGGGCTTATGCAGAAATGAGTAAAAAATAAGTTTTACTTACCTCCCATTTGCCCTTGGGTCACCCCCTCCCCACCATTGGATGCACAATTTTGGCACGGCTGCATTGGTGCAGATGGTGCAGAATAGAATTGGGGCCCTAGGCAACTAAGAGCCCAGTCTCAAGTTTTCCCCTTCACCAATGCAGCAGTGCCAAAATGGGTACCGCTGCATCCTACAATTGTTCCCTCACCCAGAGGTAAGCCTCCGCAGCATGGGTGTGTCTACCTGTGCTAGCTAAATAACTGGCGCAGATCTGCATGGACCTATGCCACGGGATCAGGTCCTGGAAAGGAGTTAGGATTCAGTGGCCACCACTGTCACCAAACCCACCCCGTTGCTTCCCCATTCCACCCACCCTCCACCCTGTTGCCCCCTGGTTTCACCCTCCCTGCCCCATTCCACCCTTCTACCACCCCCTCCTGCCTCCCCCACCACCTTACCTTCAGCAGCGGAAGGCTCCAGATCTGCTGGTGCAGATGGGAAAGCTCCAGCTTTCCTGGCAACACGCTACTGACTGCGCTGCCAGAGCGCCTTTTATGGCAGTCAGTGCTTTACGGCTGTCAGTGCCAACAGAAAAGGTGTGCAAACATTACCCAGCCCCTTTAGGATTGGGCTGTAAGATGGTTCCATCCCAAAACCTGGAACAAAACAAGAGTGAACTTTATCTAGGACGGTAATCAGTTTCATCCGGGGGGGGGGGGGGAATGCAAGAATGTTTTTCTCAATGATCAAATTCTATGGTTAAATTTTCTCTAATTTTGAATTGAACAGAGAAGGAAAAAAATGAAGCAATTTTAAATTGCAATGTTTTAGAAAAGCAAAATGCAGAACTTGGTGACAACCATTCTGTGCTCGAAATCCAGCACAACAGGTTCCTGTTCCTGGCACCCGTCCCTTGCCGCTTCACAGATGTACACCTTGCGGAGGGTGGCATCCGTATTTGTGCCCTCAACAAAGTTGAGCAATCGTTGAATTATCATGTTGCAGTTCACAAGGTAGTCTCAAGTTGTGGTCTGAGTTCAACACAAACCAGTCGCTTCATCTCTTATTTCTGTGTGTGGGCACAATCAAACCGCCACCTTTCTTCTGACCTTTTTATAGAGCATTCTTAGCTGCGAGCCCACAACTCTATTGTTTCAAGTACTTCCTTCATAAATTTCAGGGCCAATGGAAGAATTGCCACTAAAAAAGGAAGTTCAACTATAAACAGAGCTACCTCTCACCTCAAGTTTAATTGCAAGAACAGCTTAGGGCCAGCAGGTCAAGTGCATGAAATGAGAAAGGTCTGGAAGTATATAAAGATGCGAAAGATGCAAGGGCAAGTTCTTATCTTAGTAAAAATATTTATCTGGACTCCCCCCCCCCCCCCGGACATGGATTTTCACATGCTCTTTGCCCTGAATTAGCCATTTAACAAGCGGGGGTGGGGTGGGGATGGAATCTTAGATTGTAACAAGAGATTTGCACATGGCATTCATTTAACACAAAGGAAAGGACTGCAGATGCTGAGTTGTTCCAGCATCAGCTATTTTAAACCTTTACCTGTTTAGGGGTGACAATTCAACCTGTTTAGGGGTGACAATTTAGTTTAGGGGTTAGGACAACCTGTTTAGGGGTGACAATTCAAATCCAAAAGAATAAAGTATGGTACATTTTTTCTCATTTTTTCCTGTATATCTCTGTCACAGGAGGGCTTGTCCATCTCACCATTTTATTAAACATATCTGTTGATCTACGTTGTGGCATGCTTTAGGTTATACTGTTTTGTGTCCTTTTGACTATTGAACATCTAGCTTAGAAAACCCAAAATCTTTCATATTTGAGACCTATAAAGCAAAATTGTCAGTTACAGCTGATTTCATTTATTGATTTATTGACATTTCTATCCCTTCTTTCCCCCCTCCTCAAGGGATGCACTCAGAATATCTCACAACATTTTGAAAACACACACACACACACACACACACACACACACACACACACACACATGCACACAAGTATTTCAATAGAAAATAAAATGGATAACCATTTACCACAATATATTATATAGCCATATATAAAATATTAGAATTAATTCACAATTTTCTTGAAGCATATCAGCAATAATTTAAAATAGGTGTAAAACACATCAAAAACTCAATTAACAGTATCTAATACCATAACACCCACATTGCCTGAGCAACCCCAATAAATGCCTGAGACAATTTGTTTGGGATATAAATTGGGCCACTTTTATGAAGAAAGACAATGACATGCAAACAGCCCTTCCGTTGGCCCTGCCTCACAACTCCTTTCCTTTTTAATGCAGTTATCTAATCTAGAGGACACAGCAAATCACCGTCTATTCCCTTTTTGGGTGTTCCCACCATGATTCAAAACTGCAGCCTATCAGTTGAGGGCCTGAGCTTCTCTGTGCCAATCCTGAGGAATTGAGGAAACTGGACTGCAACACATCCCCCAAGCCAGAAAACCTTTGGGGTTGACTTTGTAATCCAAGCCCAACGGCCCACCAGCCAGCCTCCCTGACCCTGAGCCGGATAGACTCTAGGGATTGTTATTGGCTCACCCGGTGACTTCTGCTTACCTCAGAGTACACATCAAAATCCCTACTCCTGCCCCCTGGCCTGCATCAAACATGCCAGAAGTGACAACCCTACCTACCAAAAACCACCTGACTCAAAGAAAACACTCTGGGGTAGGCAAAAAAACAGCCAACAAAGGCCAACCAGGTAGGGCAAAATTCCTACCCATCACCATAGGCAACCAGGCAATTTCAGACAACACAATGGGAGAGTGGGTAGGATCAGATGACAGCACACTGACGCTCAGCAGAAAGCAAGCTGACTAACACAGCTAAGAAAAACCCACCCCCAAACAAAAGTACCCCAAAGGGTGCCAGAATCTTGCTGCCCTTGCCTTGCATAATGGCAGGGCTGGGCACATAACATTCCCCCAGGGTAGGCTTTCCATCCATCCCGGAAAAACCGGGACAGTCCCGGTTTCCAGGGTCTGTCCTGGCCACCGTCCCAGGAAACCGGGACTGTCCCGGTTTTCCCGCTTGCCCTCGCATCTTTCCTGGCCGGCCAGCTGCGTTGAAGCGAGCCGGGACTCTTCTGAGCCTGGCCAGCTGCGTTCCAGCCTGCCAGGGCTGCTCACATGCCTGTTCAAGGCTTGCACAGGTACACAACACCTGGGAGAGCTCTCCCAGCAAAAAACCAACAACGTTGTGCACTTGTGTGAGTCTCATGCAGGTGCGTGAGGAGACCTGGCCGGCCGGAATGCAGCCGGCCAGGCTCAGAAGCTGGCCAGCCAGGAAAGGCCCAGGGGCAAGCGGGAAAACCCGGACAGCAGCAGCGACAGTAGCAAGCTGTGGCAGCAGAACACGGTAAGTGGCCAAATGCCGCGGTTTTAAAAAAAGTGGCAAAAATAAATAATTTTAAAAGCATTTAAATAAGTTTAGGATTGATATTAACATAATTATTGCATGCATTTCAATTTTCCCCTAGATTATTCTTTAAAAAAATAATAATGTGGCTTTGAAATTTCTGGAAATTTTAAAATGACCAGAGGCTGAGCATGGGCATCATTGACTGCAGAACCTCCTCCATCCTCCGCTGTTGCCAATAAGTCGTTGGTGGGGGTTGGTTTGGGGGAGGGTAATGGGTAGATCAGGGTGGGGAGTGGTCTGGGCCAAGGGCAGTTTAAGGGTGGAAGGGGTGGATCTCGGAGACACTAGCACATGTGTGATCCTATCCTCCGCCTTCCTGGCCCAGATATGCCCCCAGGAGTCTCCTCAGACCTACGCCAGCTAAAGAGCTGGCATAGGTCTGTGGAGACCCATTGAGGACCTGGCAGCCTATGGAGAGGTCAGTAAACAATTTTACTTACTCATCCTGGTCTGTCTGGTAGTCCTATTCCTACCCTACCCCCCCCCCCCAGCCCTTAGCATTCCACACACACTCCGTCGGTGATGTTGCATGCTCTGGACTGAATGGGGATACAATTGGGCACTTAATTGCTTATTGACCACTCATCTGACCATGCCGAGACTTGAGATGCAAAATTCTTTGACTGTATATGTGATCAAAGCTATTTGTTACAATATTCATTAGTAAGATAGATTAAGTGCAACTTTGATGCAGTGCCAAGTGGTTAAAATCCAGACATAGAACTATGTAGGGTTAGTGCTGTGAGATACATTCATTGATTAGTTTTGAGCCATAGAAACCTGGATTTAGAGTCTGATCCTTTCTTTTACTCTCCTTTCCTTTATCTCATAAAGCTGTTTACAATTCTGGCACTTGAATCAATCCTCTTTAGTTGGTTTGCTGAACTAATGAATGATCAATAGCTAATAACGCTGTCACTGAGGCTGATGGTAGAAAGTACTATTGGGTGGTTTTTAAAATATCATCTGAAATAGCTTTTTTCATATTTAGTTACCCTGGAAAATATAGTAGGCTGACAGTCCACTACGAAACAAAACTATAAAGGTTGAGAACATTATTTTATGTATTGATTAACTCTGCTTACATTTCTTTTATTTCCTGATTTCTTCCATTCATCATGTTAGACTGATTTTAAAAGAAAATGTGATTGCCTCGAAATTATGCTTATGACACTCATGTGTTTGGGTTCCACAGACCGTCTATTTGAATCAGTCATCATGTACCACTCACAGGTTAACTTTTTTCCTCATAGAAGAAGTCTGTGTAAAGAAAATAAAGCCTTATATAGAAATTTTGTTCACATACACAAATCATCAAAAGCAGCAGCACTTTCTTCCATTGCCTCACTTTGCAGTAATACTTGTGCATCCATGCATGGAACTGTGCAAGTGGTGATTTCTCTTCCACTCACTGCCCGTTAGATCTTAGCAAAGAGTATTGTTCTCCTATCCTGAGAATGGAAGAGAGTACGGATATGATTTTTTATTATTATTATTGTATACAAAATCTACTTCTGAGAATAAACAAGCTATTAGGTTCCACAGGCTTTATGCTTTTCCAAAATTGGGAACTTATATTGATGCTCTCCCCCCCCCCTACAGTCTTTATAGAATTGAACTGGGATAAAGATTATGATCTTAGAGTGATGGTAGAGATATAAATGATGAGTCTGTTAGATAGAAGGACTCCAGTATAATAACAGCTCAGGGGGTGATTTATCAAGAAATATGTAATTCACTCCCCCCCCCCCAGCATGGATTCCCAACTTAATGATTCTCTGCTGAAATAGCCTTCAATGGTGATTCTATTAGAAGGACAGCAATTTCATATTTTTAACTCACCTTTGTATTAGTTTAGGAGAATGAAGAGTTTTAACTTAAGCAAGTAGAATGGAAATGACTCCCAACCATGCTGTGTTCAGGTTATTTAATCTGGTTCAGGTCTGATCCTAGAAGTGATCTATCCATACTATTTGCACTCTACAAATCCCACTACAATGTCATAATTCCTGCTTGTAAAGAAAGCCAATGTCTTTAATAGAATTTGGAATGTATTGAATTACAAAAAAAGTGAAATGAAAAGGGCCATGTATGTATTCTTCATGTATGGTAATTTCATTAAAAAGAATAAGGAAAGCAGTTGTCACATTTTTCTTTCACTATGGAATTTTATTTGGAATTGCCCAACAAACCCGTTTCTCCACATGGCTATTTTCACTCTTCCATTTATAACGGAACCTACCCTTGCAAACCTATCTAGCACGCGCTCTGCCAGTCTTAGATGTAGACAGGATTGGGCTGTAGAGCAGTAACAACATTATTTTAATGTTTTTTGTTTGTTTTTTAAATGAACTGATGAGTGCATATCATTCCTTGGCAAAAAAAAAAGTTTCATCAGGGCTAAATTGGCTAGTCCACAAGCTGGTGTCAATGTGGTCTAGCCCAGGGGTTCCCAACCATCGAATGCCCGGGTACCCCCTGTTACTACCCAAATATGTGGAGTACCCCCTGCTAATTTATAGCTAAATAATTAGCTACTTAATTGGATCAACTAATTAATTAGCTAATTAATTAATCATTTGCTGAAACAGCTAAAGACTTGGGGGTTAAGAAAAACATTCTTTTTAACCCCCCAAGTCATCAACTGTTTCAGCGCTAGAAAGAGAAAGGGCTTGAATCTTTAGCGCTGTGAAACAGCTGATGCCTTGGGGATTTAAAAAGAACGATCCCCAAGTCATCAACTGTTTCAGCAGAGCATTGCTGGATGAAAATGGAATAATGAAACTGATAAAAAACTAGTTTGGTCTACAAAGAATAGGAAATTTTAATGAAAGACAATGGTCGCTGTTGGTGGGAAAATTAACTACTCTGCATTGGGATTGTCTCCAACTAGAGGCTAAGCAGACATGTTCTCCATCCTATTCAGGAATAAGGTTCCTGGTAGAATTTGCACTGCCTCTTTATTTCAATATGCTTACAGTGCCCAAATTTAGGCGGGCTTACATGATTGCACGTTGTAACGCATTGCCAACTGCGCAGATGAAAGGTCATTTTCCAAAGATACCATCTGACCAATGATATTGTGACTGCTCTTTGAATGAATTAGATTCATTGCTACATGTTTTTTTTTTCTATTGCCCTAAATATAAAATAGCTAGAGGACGTTTTTTTAAAGAAATGGTTGCAAAGATATTCAATATTCTCTGATTCTTTAAGGTTGAAAATAAGTAGTTTTTGTAAAGAATGTGTGCTAGAAGCAGCAAATTTCTGTTTTATTGTGTTCATAGGTGTATGGCAAATTCTGTTTCAATGTATTCTTAAATTTTAATTTCACAGTTGTATGGCTTATGTGCTATTTAACCTAATAAACTTGACTTAAGTTGCAAGGATGACATGCTAGGTACTTGATAAGTGGTAGTGCAGAGCAAATACACTTTTAAACTGCATGCTTTCTGCATGCAGACCCATCTGAAGGACCGCCTTCCTCCATCTGTGTCTGCCCATCCCCTCAGATCTTCAGGGGAGGTTCACCTGCAGGTCCCACTGCCATCTGAGGTGCAAGTTGTGGGGTGCATGAGAGAGCCATCTCAATGGTAATTCACTCCCCATGAGATACTGCTGACCCCCTCTCTGCCGATGTTTTGGAGGACACTGAAGGTTCTTTTTATTTCAGCAGACTTTCTCCGACCTCTTTCAACTGGTTATTGCTGCTCTATTTTTCTCTCTTTTTACCCTTTTAACTGTGTTTGAGTGGTTTGCTTCACTGCTCTTTTGTTTTTCTTGGTTTTGTATTTTGATAGAGTAATGTCTTTAAAAAAAAACTGTTATGAGCCACCTTGAGCAGTAGTATAGCCAGGCCGGGACCAGGTGTGTGTGTGTGTGTGTGTGTGTGTGTGTGTGTGCGTGTGTGTGTGCGCGCACGCACACACACACACACACACACACACACACACACACACACACACACACACACAGTTGACAGCTGTGGTCTCCTCGTGAGGAGGAGCCATGGTGACAGCTTTCTGCTCCGTGGCTGCTTTTTTGCAGCACTGAGAGTTTTTGCGCCATTTTCAGTGCTTTGGTTGGGCATGCCTGTCTGCCCACTCGCTAACCCATGGTCCTAGGAGGCTTAAAATGAAGCCTTCTGGGAGTGCAGGGAGAGGGGCGATGATGTGAAATGCATCATCGCTCCGTCCCCCGGAGCACGCTAGCAACATCACTGACCTTGAGTCCAACAGAAGGTGAGATATAAAACTTTTAAACACATAAATATGTGGAGGGGCTTACCCCTTTCCCTTCCTGCTGCTTTTCCTCTAAAACTACGATGCCACTTGATGCAGCAACCATGCAACTACAATAAGGCCACCTGGTTTTTATTTTTTGTTACAGTTTTCTGTTACATCTCTAATTGGAGTGGGGAGGAGGCAATAATAGGATTATAGTATATTAGGTGGTACAGGGAACTTTGAATGCATTATTCCATTGTTTCATACTTGGTTTTTGCTCTTGAAAATTATCTCCCATTGTTCTGGTATTCTCATAAATGAGGTGCATTCATCTTTTGTTAGAGGTTCAGAGATTATATTTTCATGCAGAAACCACGGAACAGAACCTTCCTATATTAAAGTCAGTGCATTAAATTTTTACTGATTTTAGTAGAGTCGAGATACTTTCCTGAAGCTTGAAGATTTATAGCATATCACTGGCTTTTATATCTTTGCTAAATCTTATGAGCGCAAATCCATTTTGTGATCATAGTTAATTACAGAAGCCTACAGAACACTAGCAATTGCCATCTTTCCCCTTGGCTCTCTGACTCAAAATTCTCCAATTCAAGAAAAAAATGGTTTCGCCGATAAATTTGAGCAGGACTATAGCAGAGTCCTCCAGCCAGTTGGTTAATCAGAGAAAATGTTATTACTTTTTTCCCCAAGGAAGTCATTAATTTAAGCCTGGCAAGCTATCATTAGAGCAATGTGAAATAACTGAGTTTCCCTTAGGAGATTTTCTTAGACAAGGTGTGGACTTTTCCACAAGCATACGTGAATTGTGCATGGCATCTTAATGCTATTAAAGACAGCTTTATTAAAATATGAACTTTGTGACCTCCACATCAGAATTTTCTACATAATTCAGGAAACAGAAAAAAATGCTCAGGACCTGCCAGTATCCTGATAGTCTTTGGAATTTCTCCATAGTTTGCCATGGCAAAAATGTTTGCCATGATCTCATGATCTTGTGGTGCACAGACATTTGTTACTGTGTGCATAACACATGACTTTATTACTGGGCAAGGAGAAAAAGAGGCAGTAGTCTTGATTTGGCTTAATAGTTGACCAAATGCTTACTTTAAATGCAAACGGATGTAACAGCATTTAAAGTAACAGGTATACTTCCTGCGGGAAATTTGCATTGGACATTCTAGTGCACAACCGGACCTTTTTCTTTTCTTTTTTTCCAGAATTCACTCTTCAATTTATTTCAATCTCATACTTTAAACATCCAGCTTCATTGAGCACTTTCTGGCAAGGACTCCATAGGAAAGCACTGTACAGTGCTTGAACCAGAAAGATAAATTAATTAATGTAAATAGAAGCAATCCTGCAGGTGATACATCTTAAACACACTAGGGGCGCAGTCCTGACTGAAAAGCCGGCGATGGAATACTCGGGAGACATCGCAAACATGCCGTAAAGCACGTTCGTGATGACTCGGGAGCAAGGAAGGCCGGTGCAGAGGCCGGCCTCCCTTGCTCCATCACCGGAGCGCCCATGCGGCCACTGGACAAGGTAAGTCGGGATCCGGCAGGCGCAGGGGTGTTTCGGCAGGCAGCTAGGCCATTACACGGCCTCCTCTACTTTTGCCAGCTATTTAGCTGGCGGAAATCAGACCCGGGGAAGGGGACGAGCATTGCCTTCCCTGAGTAGACCTCCAGCCCGGTGGCAGAATGGTCAATGGTTCAGGATCCTTGCGCTGAATTGCGCTGCCCGAGATGGAAATGCTCAAAACACGATCTAGAAAGTGTTATGAACAGTCACATGAAATCAGTGGGACCTAAGAATGCCTTAATTTTTCAGGATAGTTCCTGGAGAGCTGATCATCCAGAAATGTATCGATTGAATATGGGAAACTGGATCAGATGATGGGATTTCAGAAAAGGTTAAATAATCATGAAACTATGATGATATCATCATTCTGTTTCAACTAGAGCATGCAAGCGTAGTATGTTCAAAACAAAACTAGATTTAAAATAATTTTGTTCTACAAAGTTCTAAAAAGAATAGAATCTGTTTAACTATTTGTAATAGATGGAGTAAGTACACTATTAATTTAAAGAAAGCATTTCCCCCTCCTCCTGCTAAGTTAGTAAAATAATGAAATAACCACTTACTATTAAATGCAATCATTAGGAGGTCAACAGTGTGCAAATGAGCATATGTTTAAGGCATTAATTTCAAAGCTAACAAACAGTGAAATTGATAATTGCTAATTCTAATATGATTTTGACTCTTCAGTGTTGTTTGACCACGTTTTTATGTCTTTTATTCATATGCAGAATGCATGACACATTGGCATGCCCGACACCTGCCAGGAGAGCATTACCCAGGCCATTAATCTGATTTTAGATTTGGAGTGATGGCAAGATTGTACCCTTGATAATACTTAGTTTTAAAGAAAACTAAAGAAAACTGGCAGAAAGATCACCCTTTACATGAGTGGAATTTAACATCCTTGTACATACAAAAGTACATATTTTTCACATTATGATTTTATTTGGATTCAAACTGGTAAGTAGGAGTGATAGAGACAATTACAGGCAGCAATGTTGCTGAAGCTAAGGACGTTTGGGTCTGGCTAGTATTGGAATGGGAGACTATATGGTTACTCAATATATACTGCCTTACTTCCCATCATAGAAGGAAGGTTGGATATAAATGTATCAAATATTAACCATTTTTATTTCACTGAGTTTAAGTAGTAACAGATACATTTATATAGAGAATAACAACCGCTGTTTATGGCTATTGTGCATATTGTGTTTGGAAAGGGGGGGGGAGATAATTTACTTGGGATAAGGTGTCCTTGTCTCCCTCCAGACAGCTATGGCAAGTTACAGAATGAGGTTATACAAGCAAGTCAGACTAATCTGTATTTCTGCTTCCCTTAGAATGACCCTTATAAGTGTGACGACCTGTAACAAGAGCATGGAAGATCCAAGATTCATCACTGAAATTACCAGATTTCTTTCTACCAAGAGCAAACCAAAACAAAACTAGTTACTTTATGCTACAGTAAGCAGCTCAAACATAACACCTTGGCCCTTGTTATATTTCAAAGATGGAACAGCTTGGTTATTGTGCACACTGCACAATGCTGGGGTTTTACTCTTCCCGTCATCTGATGGATGTCATTGTAGCATCTCCATTACTGCACACACACACAATGGACTGATACAGTTGGGTTTGGAGACAAACATTGTCGGCCACAATACTATTTTATCTTAATTTAAACCTTAATCCATTTAAATAGTATCTGTACTGTAATAGTAGTATTAAATCACAGAAATGGGAATAGTGTTAACAGCGGGACATTATCTTTTATTGAGGGCAAGCAGCAGGGTTGCTGTTAATGAGGACATCATCAATTTATCAGTTAAAGGTCAGTCTAAAAGAGGTCCTGCCCTTCCCACTGTTTTTTTTTTACACTATACAATGGCTGTCTGCACCCAGAATCATTTTTATCAATCATCTGGTGTGGTGACAGCAGACATCTTAATGCAATGTCTGCATTAATGTTTTCTAGAAGTATGGTGTCTTCAGGCACAGTTTAGAGCTGCTGAATTGGAAAAGATTCTGCCCCCCGCACTATCCACACTTCCCAAGTTCATAAATTATTTCTTGATACCATTTTTTATTTCAAATGTTATATTTCAATATATTTGGTGCTTTATATCTTTCAATGGTACTAGTGGGGCGGAGGGGGGAACACTCCTTTCATCATAGGGCATTTTTTAGGTTATCTTTTGCTGAAATGAAGCATTTTCAAATTATGCATGACTTTGCTTCACTTCCTACATCATACACAGCCCATCAACAAAGGTCCACTACTAATACAATATGGGATTAGTATTAGTATTGTCTGAGAGTTTTACAAAGAGCATCCTCAGTTCCAAAAATAAATAGAAATTGCTAGAGAGAAAGCACCTTTCAGAATAAAATTAATGATCAGGGCAATCAGGGCCTTGGCCACTTGTCAGAAAACATGGATTTTATAAGTAAGGATTTTATCCGTTCTTTCTAGAAAATTATACCGGGACTATCTGTGATATTATTTCCCCTTATTTATTGATCAGCTAGTTTGGGACATCTGAAATTAATTATAAAGGGTGATCTTTCTTCCAGTTGTTTTTTTCTAGTTTGCTTTAAAACTATGTATTATCAAAGGCAAAGTCCTTCCCATGCTGGTGCAGTATTTGCATATATTTATTAAAATTAAAGATGTCAGTGTAATTGCACTTACACCGGTGTATCTGCTGTTACACCGGTGCAAGGTTACACAGGATTGCGCTGTGAATCAAGTTCTGCTAGGAGAGAATTGCATGTTTATTCCCCTAACTGTTGGAGATCTAACTAATCCTAAAACATTTAAAAGAAATACATTGTAAGCCAAACTGTTGAATTGGAGCTTTTATACATAATACAAAATATGGTTTATATCAGGTCTTCTTGCTTACCACAGATGACTAGTCTTCAGCTGAGGGCCTGAGGTGTGACTTAGAAGAAATATGAATATTACAAGAAGCAATTTTCTGAAGTTGGCCTATTGCTTAAATGAAATCCACTTCAACCACGAATTATTATGCTATATGCAGACTTCTTTCTGGCAGCATAATGTTAACATAGGTTTCTGTACATCCTATATACTAAGGAATGCTGTTCTCGTCGTCTGCTATGTTTTACCCACTTTTCTATGGTGCCACAGCAATGGAGTTATATTCTTCTACTAACTATGCTTCTACTAACTATACTTCTACTAAAGTGAAGTATAAACCTAGAGGCGTCGCTACGGTGGGGGCAGTACCGGAAGTTGCGTCCCATCCTAGTCCCGTCTACAAGCCAGCACGAGGCGGCCCCGTCCCCTTGCCGTCGGAGTCATTCCGTGCAAAGAAGGCAGCGGGCAGGAGACTCTTTGCCCACTGCCTTCTCCGCACGGAATGGCTTCGACAGCGACGGGGTGGGGCCGCCTCATGCCGGCTTGTAAACGGGGAATAGGACGGGGCACATCTTACAGTACCACCCCCACCATAGTGATGCCTCTGTATAAACCAGACCCAAATATTCTATGTTAACATTTTCTGCAACCATGAATTCTTAACTGCAACAATGCACATTTCCAGAAGAAAATACTACATGCTAAAAAATACGATAAATGGTGATGTAAAATGTTGCTATCTTTGATGGTATTTAGAGGAAATGCAGGGCTGGCCTGCTAATGAGGTTGGCAGCGCAATCCTGTGTAACCTTGCACCAGTGTAACAGTAGATGCACCAGTGTAACAGCAGATGCACCAGTGTAAGTGCAATTACACACTGGCATAAGTGCACTTACACCGGTGCACCTACTGTTACACCAGTGCAAGGTTACACAGGATTGCACTGTGGGTGAAGTAGCCACTTTGAGCTGTGGACTGGTAAGAGACAGCAGTGATAGGTGCCCTGCATGCACCCTGCACCTGTCCGCCACATCCACTAGCCATTCACCAGTTCATCCACCTGCCTTTTCTGCAGACCACCCAGGTAATCTGCAGATCACTCATTGCCCTTTGCCATAGCCAACCTCCTACCCTCCTGGCCCAGTCCAGGTGCAAGTCCCCCTCCTTTTCTTCCTAGATGGAAGAAGAAGTGTATGGAGAGGAAATGTGTGGACAAAATAGTATACAGTAGTCCTAGACTAGAGCCTCTCCTGCGAAATGCTGTAGGCCACCACTCTTGCCTCTGTATTCTCTCCTTTACTCATCTCCTCTTCCATCTGCAGTTGCTGGGCAAAAAAAGGGGGGAGGTGAGACATGCACATTGAATACATAACAAGGGTGGGAGCAACTCACCATTTCAGGTGCGGGGGGGGGGAGTCCTTAGGCCAGCCCTGAGCAAATAAATACCCTTTTATCTAAAGCAGGGGTTCTCAACCACTTCCCAGCCAAGTACCACCTCCAGCACCACTCTCTTGCTGCATACCACCAGAAGTGACTGGCAATGACATCATCACCAGTTTCTCCCGAAGACCGGAAAACGCAAGTAGGAGATGATACATTTAACATAAGAACATAAGAAGAGCCCTGCTGGATCAGGCCAAAGCCCATCTAGTCCAGCTTCCTGTGTCACACAGTGGCCCCACCAGATGCCTCAGGGAGCACACGAGACAACAAGATACCTGTGTCCAGTCGCCACTCCCTTGCACCTGGCACAGAGAAAACCCACTTCTAGAAAAACCAGGAGGTTGCTTATGGCTTGTAACCTGTGATGGTCTTTTCCTCCATGAATTTGTCCAAACCCCTTTTAAAGGCATCTAGACCAGGTGCCATCACCACATCCTGTGGCAAGGAGTTCCACAGATGAATCACACGCTGGGTAAAGAAATATTTTCTTTTGTCTGTTCTAACTCTCCCTCCACTCAATTTTAGTGCGTGTCCCCTGGTTCTGGTGTTGTGCGAGAGGGAGAAGAATTTCCCTCTATCCACTCTCTCCATCCCATGCATAATTTTATAAGTCTCAATCATGTCCCCCCTCAGGCGCCTTTTTTCTAGGCTGAAAAGCCCCAGACGCTGTAGCCTTTCCTCGTAAGGGAGGTGCTCCAGCCCACAAATCATTCTGGTCGCTCTTTTCTGCACCTTTTCCAATTCAACTATATCCTTTTTGAGGTATGGTGACCAGAACTGGACACAATACTCCAGATGTGGCCTTACCATCGATTTGTACAAAGGCATAATGATATTGGCCGTTTTATTCTCAATCCCCTTTTTAATGATCCCGAGCATGGAATTGGCCTTCTTCACAGCCGCCGCACACTGGGTCGACACTTTCATCGACCTGTCCACCAGCACCAAGATCTCTCTCTTCATCCGTCACAGACAACTCAGAACCCATTAGCGTATATGTGAAATTTTGGTTTCTTGCCCCAATGTGCATCACTTTGCACTTACTTACATTGAAGCGCATCTGCCATTTTGCTGCCCATTCTCCCAGTTTGGAGAGATCCTTCTGGAGCTCTTCACAATCCCTGCTGGTCTTTACCACCCGGAAAAGTTTAGTGTCATCCGCAAACTTGGCCACCTCACTGCCTATCCCCAACTCCAGGTCATTTATGAATAAGTTGAAAAGCACTGGTCCCAAGACCGATCCTTGGGGCACACCACTTTTCACCTCTCGCCATTGTGAAAATTGCCCATTGACTCCCACTCGCTGGGAGTCAATTTCGGCTTGTGATTTCGGCTATAAATTGTCAATTTCGGCTCCCACTCGCTGGGAGCTTTCGGCAGCCTGTTGCAGCTCCTACCTGAAGAGGTCCACGGATGCTGGACAAAACGTTAGATCATTGTTTGGATGTACTTTAACTTTCACTTTTTAACTTGTTGATTTTAACGTGTTTTTTACGTGTGTATTTTTATAACGTTTTTAAACTGTTGATTTTAACGTGATTTTACGGGTGAATTTTTAAAAATGTTTAAAAACACAATTTTTCAATCTTTACTTTTTTCACATGGCTTTTAAACCTGTAAATGCTGGGACTATGATCATTATAGTGGGCCAATGGGCCATGAAATCTTTCGAACACAATTAATTGTAAATAAGAAATAAAATAAGCTGTACAAGTGATCTCTCAACAGCTGTACAACGTTTACTGCTATTGACATGAAGATCTACATGGAATTCACTGCAGTAATTTGAAATTTCACACTGTTTCAGTCTAAAGCTTCAGGTGTTGTCTGATGTGCATATGAAGCTCCCATGAGTTTCGGTTTCCCTCAAGTAATCAAGGCAACTTTGTCTTTGACTAGAACAGCTACCTTCCATTAACATGGGAAACTCCTTGTGTATGCTCAAATTCCAAGGATGAAGCAAACTTCCTATACTCACAATGTGCTCTAAATCAGGTTGCCTGTCACTAGCCCGTCCAGTCTCTTGAATTTCTTCTTTCAAGAAAATGACATTTATAGGCTCACTGCTGACTGTATGAACTTCATTTGTTAGAGCTGACAAACCAGCATGAATGGTGAGAATTCATACTTCGCCAGAAGTGTCTTGTGAGTGTTTTTATATAGTGGATGGTTAATCTGCTCCTAAGGAACACTTTAAATACAGTATATTGATAGAGAAGATGAAGTGTGATTAGTGTTAACTAATACTCCATGTGAATAAAGGGATAGGAACGCAATGAAGTAGGTAAAAAGAGGAAGAATATAGTGAGGGTCAGAGAAGAAGAAAGACCAGAAATGGGTGCAGACATGCCTCCATTTGGGGGTTGACCCCATATATAACCTCATGACTGCCAATGTGAGTTATCAAATAGTTTACTGGTTAGTGCTAAAATGGTGGGCAAAAATGAATGGCGATCTGGTAAGCCTAGCTATAAATGAAGATGGAGACAAATCAGAATGTAAGAAGAAACCTAATTCAGCTATCTACTCTCTTAAGCTGTCTCACCTCTAAAAGCCCTTGTTATGGTTCTTGGCACTGCCATTTCTTGCTGCTTCCAGTATTATGGTTATTTATGTAATGCTGTCGAAGGGCATGATGCGCTATAAACATGAGATAAGGCAAAGTTCAGGCCACAAGGAGCTTGCAACTTAATTCAATATTCCCCAAAAGTTCAAATCAAGGCTCCTCTTTTGCAAAGCTTTTAGAAATGCTTTGGAAGCCAGTCAGATTGAGCTGCAGTCGTATTATGCACTTATTAATTAAAGTTCAAATGCCTGCCTTTTTGTGCTCCAGGCTGAGAGCGGTAAGTCAATATTGTGCTATCACCACAGCACAGTCTCAGCAGCAGTGAAGTTCTGATTTTAATATTGATTTTTTTTCATTCTACAGGAATTAACATGTGTCTTGCTTCCTGAATCACAGATCTTATATCCTGTGTATACCTCAAAGGAGAAGTTTGGAATAGCAATGAATAGCTCATCATTTTAACTGTTTGCTAACAGCTGACACAGTCTTAGCTGAAGCAAAGTGGAGAATCTATGCTCTCCTTAACCTTAAGTATCTCCTGGCAGAGAGTTGTGTTAGCTACAAGTATTGCTAACATTCTGGTGGCCGGCATTGTCAGACAGGCAACATTCAGCTACTGGGTTGATGTTAAGCTGCAAAATTAATTCAGAAAAAAGGACCATTGTGGTGAACAGTAATTTATTGCTTAATCTGAATTTAAAGGAGACTTGAACAGGTGACCTGATGGGTTCCCTGACTCAATATACACTTGCTAGTATTTCAATTTCAAGCTGTTCACATGTTATGCTGTACAGAATGACTGTACCTGGGTACAGCTGTCTGTACATGGGTACATATTTCTGTGTGAATGACTATCATCTGAGTTCATTTTTACAGATCAACAATACATTTCCACTGGACATAGATTGTACCTGTACTGTATGGAATACAGCAAGTCCTCACTTGAAGTTGTCAATAGGTTCTTGGAAACTGCAATGAAACGACTTTAAGCGAAGACTAGCTGTCTATGAATAACTGTATGCAGATGTGGATTAACAAGAATTGTACCCAGGTACACAGATGTACCCAGGTACATTTTGATGTATGAACAGGTGGTACTTGGCTCTGTTGCCACACAGATAAAGCATGACACTACTCCACCTGACCCAACCCTACTGGAAGTAGAGCTGGCTGAGCTGGCAGTGGATCAATGGCAAGGTGTGCATGGGTGTTGGTCAGGCAAGAAGAGTTCAATCAAGATGCAGCAGCAAGTAGAGATGCCTTTCCCTCATAGCAGGGGCAACTGTAGGGAAAGCTACCAATTTCTACAGGCAGCAGGTATCTCTAGTGGCAGTGAGTGGTGGTACTCACAAAAGTGGTACCTACAATGGTAGAACTTTGGAGAAATGGTACATGCAAAAAAAGGGTTTAAAAACCTTGCTACAGCAATGCTACATGGAATTGTCATTACACCAAACCAGAATGAGAGTAGGAGGCACAGTGGCGTTTCCACGGTAGGGGCGGCACCGTAAGTAATGCCGCATTGAGTACCGTGTGTAGGAACCGAAATGAGGAGGTGCCGCCCCCTCACTGTCGCTACCATTCAGCGCGAAGAACGCGACCGGCAGGGAGTCTCCTCTCCCTGCAGGAGACTCCCTGCCGGTCGCGTTCTTCGCGCTGAATGGTAGTGACAGTGAGGGGGCAGCGCCTCCTCATTTCAGTTCCTACACACAGTACTCAACGCGGCATTACTTACGGTGCCGCCCCTACCGTGGAAACGCCACTGAGGAGACAATGCTTCCTACCATCACTCTACCATCTTTTGGCTTAAAGCACTGAAGTAAAATGGCACCCAGCATCTGCAGGAAGTGTGAAAAACACCACTGGTAAACATACTAAATGCTATGCAATTCTTTGCACACACACCTACAGTCAAAATGGCTTCCCAACATTACAGCCTGCAAGCAGCGTGGTGAAGTTGGAAGGAACATCATGAGATATTACCTAGAACCAGATGCTACTGAAATATTCTTCTGAGACTAATCAAGACAATCATCTATTATACTGTTTAAATACCCTGTACTTCAATACTAATTCAAATTAAGTTCCTGCACACATTTGTTGACATATCCTTCCTACTTAAACATCTTAATTAAGGGCAAACCAGCACTTGCTGAAGGCCACAAATGCTTTCTTAAATGAGAATCAAAATCATTTGGCAGGACATAAATGTCCATTCACTTTGCATAATTGTGATGATTTAAATTCCCATGTGACCTTTTTATGCAGGGGAAGAAGTGTTTACAAAGAATAACACTGGACTTGGAGGGGAAAAACAGATTCAACACAACTAAGAAGTAAATAATGGCTTTTGAAATGATTTAGCTCTTCAGCATGCTCGGAAACTATCATCTGAGACACTTTCTCAGAATCAAAAGTGGGATAGACTTGGTCTGCAAAATAATTTTGATTTATCACCTGGAGAGTGTGAGTGATTGCTTTCATCTAAGAAGTGATGAGAAACCTCTCAAAACTATCCTTGTAATAACATCTAAGCTATTAGCAGTAAAGTAGAAGTGTTACATCCATGGGAAGTGGAAGGCTCACAAAAGAAAATCCTTGTACACTACAAAAACGTCATTGGATCTTCTTAAAAGGCAGCTAACCAAATGTGATTGAATAAACTTGCAGGTGCACATTTCAAAATACATCGAGGGCACAATCCTCCCTAGTGCTGGGCCAGCATAGCACATCCTGTGCCAGCTCAGAGCCATTGCTAAAGCTGCCATAAGGCAGTTGCGACAGCTCCAGGCCGGCGTAGAGGCCTGCACTGGCCCCAGAGTGCCGGATCCGCACTACGGGTGCCAAGGGTGGGTAAGCACCGTACCACTCAGTGGGGGGAGGAAGGCAGGGAGGGGTCGTTCTGGGGCAGGGGGAGGGCAGCGATAGGGGTGGACCAGACCAGGGAGTGGGTGGGATCGGAAGTAATGGTGTACGCTGAAACCTAACCCCAAACCCCTATCCCTGACTGCTTTGCCCTACACAGGGCTCCCAGATTTGCATCACCCAAAAAGTGGGAGCAGTTCCAAGGAGACCCATTTGGGTGGCTACAGCATTACCCAAGGGAAGGGAATGAACTTTCCTTTTCCCCTGATGTGACCTCCTGCCCGCTTCTTTCTGCCCTGGGTGCAGCATTGGTTGTACCCGCCTTGGTGCAGTGCCGGGCATAAGGTTAGGCAGAATTGGGGTGCCCAGAAGAGATCCTTCCAGCCTCCCTGCCCACTCATGTCAAGGTTCATATGCGCCTAGAAGTGGTTCATTAAGCCATGGATCTTACTCTCTTCCAGCATCAAATGCAGTCTCCATAGGAGGCATGCGCATGAAGCAAGGCTTCTTCAGAGTCATTCAGTACCTCCAGTACCTACATTCAGTACCTACATTCAGTACCTATGTGTGAGAACACACATAATTTGATCAAGCCCCACCAAAATGAGGGCATCCCACCTCTGATAAAGCATCTTTTAATTATGTGGGCCTGCAGTAATGGCTCCAGATGTTAAACTCACCTGATGGGGAAGGCCCTCTGCCAATACTCCAAAACAAATGCTATGGCTGCTGTGACAGGATAAAATTACAGAAAATCCAGCAAATGTAGCTTCAACGATTGATATTAAGCTGCAATTACTGCTGTTGCTATCACAAACCCAGAATGGGGTCTAGCTACTGGAACTGCCCACATGGCTATTTATGCACCTCTTGCTACCTTCCGCTGAACTGATAATTCACATTATCCAAGTTGAAATACTCACTAGATATCCAATATCTGAGTCCATGTAGACATAGTTGTTTCAATGCTCATTATAGCCAAACTCATGAACATTGCATTTTTTATTGTACTTTTTCTGTTTCTACAACCCAGGTTGCTGTTGCTGTTGTTTGTAAATGGTGGAGCATATAACTCCAGACAATAAATTAAGACAAAAAAGTATTGCATTGCACCATAGTGTTCTATGCATAATGTCTTGTAGATTTCTGACAAGACGTTATTTAAGATGTACAATGTAAGAGAACATTTTTGAAGATACCCCAATACAGATTAGTAGTGTTTCAATCCAGAAATATTAGGCTGTGGCATTTCCCCCTCAGCTTATTAAACCAGGGAAGTTATAGCAATGCTGGCATTTATCATTTTTGTGCAAACTTATTCAATGCACAGATAAACAGTCACATTAAATTTGCCGTGAGCTTGACGTCCCTAGCTTCTGACAGTGCTCATTTTATCAACAAAGACAAATGGAGGCACAGAATTTGTAGTGTGAGCCCTTCCATTTCATCATTGCCAGCCTTAAATAAAATCATTCATTGCAAATGGAAGGGGATTTTTTTTTCATCTTCCATACTAACATTAAGAGCCCTATCCCCCACCAGCCCAGAGCATGCAGCACCACTCATGGAGTGTGCACTGTATACTATGGGATTTGGGGGGACCAGACAGCCCAGGAGAGGTAAGTTAAAAACCTTTTTATCTTATCTCTCCATAGGCCACCGGGTCTTCAATGGGTTTCTTCAGACCTAAGTCAGTTCTTTAGCTGGTGTAAGTCCAAGGAGAGTCAGTGGGTGGGTCTGGGCTGAGAAAGGGGGATGGGACCTCATGGGTGCTAGTGCCGCCAAAATCCATCCCTTTCCACCCTAAACCATCCCTGGCCAAACCTACTCCCTGCCCCAATCCACCCATGATCCTCCCCTGAACCACCCCTGCTGCCAACATACCAGCGATGATGGGGAACAGCAGAGATTTATAAGTAGGCTGCTGTTGCCCACATGCAGCCTTTGGGCATTTGCACTGGTGGAAGCAGTCCACAAAAAGACAGAGTGAACTTACAGGACTTACCATAAGGCCCAGATAGCATTGGGCTGTAAGATGCCCAAATCTGTGGGAGAGAGATAGAGAGTACATTTATCTTCAGCCTATAGAAATAAAGGGAAGGAGAAAAGGATGATATGCTGGCTAGGTTTTCAAGATATAGGACACACTTCTTAGAAAAACAGTTATGACTTTTGTGTTTGTCTCAGTTTTACCTGAGTTTTGAAAGCACAGTGTAATGGACAGAGTATTGTTGGGGAGATCCAGGGTCAGATATGAACCCTTAGCCATGTAGGTCACTGGGTAATCTTGAGCCAGTAGTCTCAACCCCCTTTATGGAATTGTTGTGAAAATAAAGGAAAACCTATCTTGAGAAGCTTTTTAATAAAATGATCTATGAAAAGTCAACAGCAGGTCTTCCGCCTGCCAGTAATGCCACTAGCCCTCCCGGCGCCCGGACCAAGGGGGTGGGGCCTAACTGACGTGACGTCGTCACGCCCAGCGTGACTCCGAACACGCCTCCCCGCCGGTTTCGGCACTGTTTTGGAGCCGAACGAGTTCCAGGGAGGGTGGGAGGGCCGAGACATCGCTCGGGTAAGTAAAAAAACAACAACGCTGACTGCGCCCCCCACGCCCGCTGCCTGGAGCACGCTCCACGCGCTCCGTCCTTCTTCCGCCTCTGCCACCTGCACTGTGCATAGCACAAAAAGAACAATTGGAGTCAGCACAGAAGGGAAATGTGTTTCCCATGACAAATCCAACATATGTATTGCAAAAAAGGAAATGAAACTAACATGATCCATCAAAGATCCACACATAAATGTTCATCCCACACATCTTTTATATATGAAACAACTATCCCAAATCATCACAGTTTTCATATCACTTGACATCACCACACAAGTACTTTTCAGTGAGATTAGTTCACACATTTAGCTGCCAGTCATTGAGTGACAAGACACTGAGGGCAACCCTGTAGTAACTCTAATGTATCAGCTCTTATGCAAAGGAACACAATGAGACAATGTAGTGACAGGATTGTGGCATTTTTGTCTCCTTGAGAAAAGAACAAGAGGCATTCAGAATCAAAGAAACTGAATAAAAATTGAGGCGAGTGAAGTGGAAGAGGAATGGAAATGTTGTCCTATCCTATATCTTGTCAATATTATCCTTGAGACGGTCAGAATGTAGAAGACAAAAGGGGTACTTGAGGAATAAGGAGTGACTCAAAGGTCATAAAGAGATTCTACTGTAGGGAATCAGCAAGCGAAGACACATGCAAAGTTGAATCTTGGATAGAGCAGGACAGAAATACAGACGTGCTACACAAGAATGAAAGGATAGCTTCAGCTTTTACACAGGCGCGGCAAGAGGGAGATACCTGTTACATCCAAAGTCTAAAGTCTAATCACACCTGCTGTTGATAGGAGAGATGGAAATACAGGAAAACTTAATTCCACTGTGAAATTATCACTCAGGAGATTCTCAAGTCTTGTATGAGAGCATTCAGGATATAATTAAACAGATCAGCAGAGCTGTCTTCGGGTCATTCCCTGGAGTGCAACCTGAGCTGGCCTGCGGCATTCCAAGCTATGATTAACTGCTCAGTGTATAGGCAATGCAAGCAGATGAACTGGAAGTTGCCTGTTCAATAGGAAGATCTCAACATGCCGGTGACCCTTAGCTTCTGGTGGTGATAATCTTCCATATTGTCAGGTACCCCCTTCTTTGAGTGTTTTGTTGAGGAGTGTGCAAGCATTTTTTCCAAGTTGTTATTTCATTCATTTCATTATTAACTCATATTTGTTTAGTCACTAATTCAGTACCGTAGAAATGGCATTTGTTTCATAGCCGATGCCTTAGATTTTTATTAAACCCCCCCCATTTATTTTTGTATGGGGGAATCACCTGCAGAGTGAGATAGAGAGTGAGAAAAGCCAGACAGCTTTTTCTCTTTTGTTTAAATCATTACAAGTTTGATCCTGTGTAACTTTGCACCGGTGTAACAGTAGATGCACCAGTGTAAGTGCACTTATGCCAGTGTAATTGCACTTACACCGGTGCATCTGCTGTTACACCGGTGCAAAGTTACACAGGATCGCGCTGTAAAAAGCAGAGTTCTTTCAGCAGTTTGTTACGAAATGACTTTTAAAATAAAAACTGTGTGTTGCCATGAGACTTTTTGAAAAGGATTGAGAGCAAAACTGAAACATGTGCATGACCAGGACTGTAACAAGGAAGGACGTGATGTCCATGCCATGTTTGTATTCCTGCACCAGGAGCCATGCTGTAAGGATTTCCCCAAGGCCAGAAGTTGAACCAGAGGGAAAGAATACCTGAGCAGCAGCCTCCATTTTCGCTCCATTGTCCAAGAAGCTCTCACAGAATCTACTCTGCATCCCCCCCACTGTGATGCTAAATATGTTCCTGACAGAAGACAATACAGGGCTATCTGAGATGTGTCATTCCAGCCTTTGCTTTTGTCTCTTTAAGTATCGGACCATCAAGCCAGATCTCCCCACCCTCCTCCCACTTGTCTGTTTTACCCAAGGTGCACTGAGGTGTCCCTTCTAGGACCCCTGTTTCTTGTTTGTCTGTGTACCTGGAGATCCTCCTTAGACATGTGCTCAGCTCCCTATAAAAGGTAGGGACAGCCTGTAATCCCCTCTCTTCCTCTTGCATTCTGGACATAGGTGTAGGTGAGCTCTGTGCTCCATCTTCTCTCCCTCTCTCTGCTTCCCTCCCTCTTCCCCCTTCCCTTCCCCCCCCCACTCTTGACTTGACTTGACAGTCATTCTACAGACTGCTAGTCTGACCAGACCCAATTTGCTTACAGCATTTGCAGCCAAGGTGAACTTTCCAGGATTAGGTGACTATTACCCAAGTAAATCAAGACCCCTGCTAATTCTTTGTACTTCTACCTAAGTTTCATAGATCTGTATGCTTTGGAGTATGATTGAAGTGATGCATATTGAACTGTATTTTTTTTGTATGAATCTGACTAACTATTTAGTAAATATTGGAAAGCAACCATGTGTTCTCAATATTATTTAAAAGGGAATTCTGCAAAAGCCCAACTCTGGTATACACAGGTAAAGATCCCAGAACATGCCAACTTGCCCTATTTAAAGCTATTCCCCAAAGTAACAGGCATTTTGGCTAACAAGTTGCCTCCTGGCAAGCACCACTTCCTGCACAATACCCTGGAACTACAGTATGCTATATTTGGGGAATTGTGTGTGTGGCAGGGGAAAGCTGCCAAAAGGAGCTATACTACTCCTTGGAAATGTGTAATAGTTTTTAAAAAAAGAAAAAAAAGTCTGCCACTGCTGCAGATCTACAGGTAAGTCTCCATTATAAAAATGAATGGGGGCAATCAATCAATGAAATGAATGGCACATAATCAGTTCTTTTCATTTGGGACTGTTCAACTTTCATTTACAGCCCAATTCTAACTAAATCCCACCCACCCCCGTCGATGCAGCCGTGCCACCGGAGCATGTGCTGCATCCTGTGGAGGGGGCAGTCATATAGGTCTCCTCCAGGTAAGGGAACATTTGTTCCCTTGCCCAGGTGTAAGCTTCCATTAGCTCAATGGGTCTCCTCAGATTGGTGCCAGCTACTTTGCTGGCATAGGTCCGAAGTAAGTAAGGGAGACGGAATGGGGAAAAATGGGACAAGGATATGGGTACAAGTCGCTGCAACCGATATCTGCCCTGATCTGCCCCCTTCCCTTTTGGACACTCCCCATTCCTCCCCCTCCTCGCCACATTCTGCCCACTCCCACTGCTAGCTTACTGGAGCCGGCAGGGGCAGTAGGCTCCAATAGCAGGGCTGCAGAGCCACCACCGCCTCTTGTGGCGATGCTCACAAAATACCCATTAGTGATGTGCTGTGTGCACCATCAGCAGCCATTTTACGACACTTTTAAATCCCTCCACGCATCAGCCCAATCCTAGTTAGTGGCAAATGAAACAAGAACTGAAAGAACCCAATTCAGTTCAGATTTTCACAGGATCCAAAGAATGGGCATAGGAATTCTACTCCTATATTTATTGCTCCAATTATTTCTTTTGTGTGCCAGTCCTCTGCTATTCCTATATTCCTTCTACCCTCCATCAGCATTTCAAAGTTGTCTTATACTCCCTGACTCTTGAGCTGGTCGTGACTTTTCATCTACATATTTGTCTACATTGTTTTTTCCTTAGGTCTTAGTGTTGATCTCTCAGGTTCTTTGATAGCATAATGTCAATTAAAACTGACCACACTCTGACCATAAATGATCATTTTTTCATGTGCTAAGCAGGAATTTCCCAAATTATTATGCAATTCTTAATGAAATTACTTGACTGGGAAGTCTTGAATAAGAAAAAAAAAGCAGAGCTTTATAACAGCTTCAAGAATGCACATGATGTGAATATCTATTAAGTGTTGCAGTTTGATACTTAGTTGCATAAAGAAGACTTGATTAGGTCAAATTTGATATGAAGCAGATTAAATCAGGTCAGGCACATTTCAAAGATACCTGCATTTCTTATCCTTATGAAATAGGATTAGATTGCCATCAAATTGCTCTTGTCTTGTATATGATGACTAATACTGAACCCAAGGAGAATGATTTATGTAAGCAAAGCAACTTTTAACAGCATAAAATATGAACAGTGTTAAAAGATGAAAGTCTGAAAATGTGCACACATTTTGAAAATATGAAGAAAGGTCAAATGAGTATGCAGCAGACGGATGGCTAAATCGCTGTAGTAAAACCCACTATATTCCATAAATTATTATTTAGTAACACAGTATAATAATAGAATATAATTTCTCTCATCAATCATCATCAAGCATTTGCTGAAGTTTTTTTCTAAAGTAAACCTAAAGACAGGAGCCATAAAATAGATTTTTGCAGATTGCCCATTATTCAGGTAAGTTGTCCTTACATGCAAGTGAAATAAGAGTACCTTCTCCCCCTTTCTTTCCCCAAAGCATACCTGTGTGGGTGGGTGGAGGTGTTTAAATGACAGCAAAATAAAGAATTTGGGTACAGCTTGCTTTTAATGAATCATGGGCTTAGATTCAAAGAGCTACTTAAGCACATCCAATGATTTAGCCACACCCAGTAGATATCTCAGACTTCTTTCTTTTGAGTAGCAGAACCCCATGCCACTGTTTCCATACAGCTTAAGGGACTGCTGTTCAAGAAGCACAAGTTCGGTTATCTCTTGGGCACACAGAACTGGTCATGTAGTTCTTTGGTTCCAACTCATGGTCTCAACGAGACTCAACGGATAGCCATATCCAAACCCTTACCTACAGTTTGGATAAACTTCAGACCTTTTCTTGAGAACCTGTTAGGAGATTCTGTACATAATTTTCCTAGGCAAACAGTTCTGTTGCTGGAGCACTTCATTACTGAAAGTCAGGGTAGCTGAGACACTACAGTGGTTTTGGCTGTGGGAAGCATAGGTTCAAATATCAGCTCATTCATGAAATGTGTGGCCTCAAACCATGGTTTCGAAATCTGCTTTGCTGGCAAAATACAGTTGGCACAAGCTATACGTTGCTCAGTTCAAGTGTAACATCAAACAATGGCATGATCAAACTAGGAAGTGAGGAGGAATTAGAGCACGGAGGAAGATGGGAAACACACTGAGGTTCCATTAGGTATGAAACAAGCCATTTCCCACTAGCGTCGACGGGGGGAAGCGGGGGGGCGGGCCGCCGGGGGGCGTCGCGCGTATAGGGGTGACGCGCGATGCCCCTCACTTACATTTTTGTGGTGGAGGTGGTCCCGCCCGCCCTCCCCTGGGTCCATTCGGCTCCAAAATGAGCCAAAAACGGAGTGGGGAGGGCGCTCCGCTCCTGCGCGTGACGTCACGTGCGGGGGCGGAGCCTCCCCCTTAAGGGTGACGCGCGCCCCCGCTCAGGGGTGTCGCGCGTCGTCGCGACGCCCCTGCCATTTCCCATAGGTATTCAAGTGAATTTTGCATAACAGGATTTTTGTCTATATTAGGCTCAACACTCTGGACAGCTAATGAATACAAATTTAAATAATAGGTGACCTACTCACACAAATTGCTACATTTTTGTCTTGGGTTTATTTATTTTTTACATTTTCTTTGAAGTTAGAGGTGAGAGAAAGAGGCTGTAAATATTTAGCAGTCAGGGTCTTTTATCACTTGGCTAGGTGTTCTTACTAACAAAAGACATAAGCGTTTTAAAAAAACGTTTTTTGTACTGAGGAGAAGAAAATAAGTAAAAAGCTTTTTAGTACTTGAAGGTCCAAATATTGTGATCATGACTTTCATTCAATACACTCAGTTATTTCACAGTTGTAGCAAAATTGCTGCTAGCAAGTGACCTTTGGTCACTGGATG
Source organism: Plestiodon gilberti rubricaudatus (assembly GCA_026170595.1). NCBI lineage: Eukaryota > Metazoa > Chordata > Lepidosauria > Squamata > Scincidae > Plestiodon > Plestiodon gilberti. Next base: position 184,851,218 of record JANXHW010000003.1, on the reverse strand, counting down.
GATATTTCCCCTTTCCCCTCCAGAGTGGGTATTTCCCCTTCCCCCTCCAGGCCCACAAGGCATTATATATAGTTTTGCAGGCCCTACAAAATATAGAAAGAATAACTTACTCTGGACAAATCCTAAATAGCTGACGCTCTGCATACCTTAACCCCGAAGCCGACCCAGCCATGAGGCAGGTTGAGGCAGCTTGCATCAATGCAGGTGGGGGGGGGAAGAGGCAGACTCACCCCAAGTCTGCCACTGCCTCCCTCCAACCCACTGAAGACTGAGCCATATCTATAGCCTCCTGCTTGCTAAAAGCAAGCAAAAGCAGATCAGTGTTTCCACTTCCCTAACACTTTGCACTTTCCCTTGCACGGTCACTTTCCATTTAAAGGGACCACATGAGGAAGGAATGAGGGAAAGGGGTAGGGAAGGAGGTCACCAATGCCTGCACTGGGAAAAACCACGCAGGCAGCGGCAAGTGCCTTCACTCACCTCACTTGTTCCTCATGCAGTCCTTTAAAGGGACCGCACAAGCAATAAGAGGTGGGGAAGCAGTCATTTCACTGTCTCTTGCCATCCCTTTAAATAAAACAGGAAATGGGGTGGACACTGGTTGCTACCCGCACAACTTTCACTTTCTGTTTTTCTGCAAGGATCTCACAGGAAGGAACTGCGGGAGCTACTTAACCTGCTTGTTTGTTTGTTTTGGACGGTCCCCGGACTTAGCTCACCAGTCTCGCCAAAGCAGCAGGCACAGGCAGAGGTACTGAGGTGCCCTACTTCGTTCTGCCCCAATGGTGAGTGTGGTTCTCCCCTGAGAAAGGAGCTAGGTTGTTGCTAGTTTAATGTGCCAGGTGGGTGGGATATGCAGAAATCATTTCCCCATTTGGTGCCTTTCCTTCAACCTCAGAGAGGAAGAGGAGGTAGTGGAGAAGTGGGTGTTACTCTCTGGAAAAAATCTGCTTGCTTGCCTTCTCCACCCCACTTTGTTGTTCTTTTTCTCTCTACCAAATCCTTTTCTTTTTCCTATCCTACCTTTCTTTCCCTCTGCCCCATTTTACTCCTCAAGATAATTTTGTTGCGATCATCCGGCTTTTCCACCCTTTCTCTCCATATCCTCTGTCATATGATGCAATCCCCACCTAGGTCACTCTGTCTCCCATCCTGCTTCTCATCTCTTACTTTTTTTCATGGCCCCTTTTTCCATGGTTTTTTTCATGGTCCCATCATCTTACTTTTTTTCATGGTCCCTAATTCATCATCCTAACACACTCTTTCACTTGCCTTTGATTTTCTATCTTCGCCCTACAGTATATCTCCTTAATATGACTCCCACTTTTTAACTATTCTGTCTGACTTCATTCTGTATTCTTTCCTCTTTTGCCCTATCCTATTCTTTTCATGTCCTATTGCTTTCTTTCCCTCCTTGTCTTTCCCTATCTCTCATAATAATCAATTATCCTTTTAGAAGAAGAATTTGCGTGCGTCACCCTAGAGACCCCTCCCCCGACACACCCCCTTTAGTATCTTCGGCGCGGCCAAAGGTCGCGCCACGATTTTGGAGGGGCGACCGACGGGTGCCGCTCTGGGCGCCCCCTCAATCGTTGCAGCCGGCTCAGGGACGTCTTTCCCGGCCGGCTGTCCTGGGCCTTCTGAGGAAGGCCCGCTGCGCAAGCGTTATTTATAATATATTTAGCAAATAACGTTCGCGCAGTGGGCCTTCCTCAGAAGGCCCAGGAGCGCTGGCCCGGAAGGACGCTCCGAGGCCTTCTCCCGGCCTCGGAGAATCCCGGGTGACGCGTACAGGGGAGGTGACGTGCACACACGTCACCCTTCTGCGCGCATCACCCTGGGGCGCTCCGCATCGCCCACCATGCTACAGTGACGTCCGTGCTTGGAAATATTGCCTTACTAACATCACAGTTTTATCCAGTCCAGCAGTAGCCAGTTAGATACCTCTGGGAAGTCCATAAGCAGGTTATGAATGGCAACAGCCCTTTTTTGTTGGTTGTATCCAGCACTTGATATCGTTGGTAGTTGTTAAGTTTTTATTCTTTAAAACACACCTTTTTATCCAGAAAGCATCTGGAGGTTTTCATAGAGTTTGGAATGACTTGTATCCTTCAGAGTTAAAGAGGCCTGTCCTCCTCACCCACTTCTGCAGTTTATTATGTCTATTCTGTGAGTTCAAGCATACACAAGCTGTATTGTATCATAGAGCAGCGGTCCCCAACCTTTTTGGTGCCAGGGACCGGTTTCCTTGTGGAATTTTTTTCCACGCACGGGGGGGGAGTGATGTACTGGGGGGGCAGGGCGCAGCACAGCTCTCCCCCCCCCCCGGAACGGTGCCAGCAGAACTAAAAACTGTCGGAGGCGGCGGGAAAACCTTCCGTGGGGGCTTGCCCTGCCGTGCCACGGTCTGCCACTCATGTCGCCAGCTTCCAGAGAGCGCTGCTGTAGCCGCAGACAGAGCAACCAAGGCTTTTGCTCCCAGCAGGGCTGCCCGGTAAGCCTTCCCCTTTCTTTGCTGCCGTCGCGGCTGGATGGGCTGGGTCCTGCACAGTCCAGCCACCTGTTGCCGCCAGCCGCGGCTCCGCAGCAGCTCCACTCACTGGCCCCAGTTCATCCGGTTGCAATGGCAGCGAAGAAAGGGGTGGGCTTTCCGGGTGGCTTCACCGGGAGCGAAAGCCTTGGCTGCTCTCTGCCTTCTGGGGGCAGCTTCAGCCGCGCACTTTGGAACAAAATGCAGCAGAGAGCTGGTGACACGGTGCTGCTGCTCCTGCATCGTCTCCTGCTTTTGGGTCAGGCGGCAGACCGCAGCAAACCCCCACGGAGGTTCGGCGGGCAGCCCAGTTCGGAACGGGCCATGGACCGGTACCGGGCTGCGGACCGGGGGGTTAGGGACCCCTGTCATAGAGCACCTACAAGTACATTGGCTTGAAAGGGGTAGGGGAGAGACCCACAGCTGAGATCTCAGCCAGATTCTTGAAGCGCTGAGCTACAGGAGAAATCAAGTTGCAAAATGTGTACAATATTTTTCTCCAGATGTGTCTTGTAAGACCTTTTATTTGGGTGACACGGTTTAGCATGCAACCTTGAGTTAGGGACAGTCATTCCCTAGCAAGGACTAGTTCTGTAAATCACTTTCTTTTTTTGTCCCTATTTTTGCCTTTTGGGAACATTTTGCCAAATGTAAAAAAAAAAAAAAAATCTGTGAATGCTGCCTATATTTCATGGTTCAGTGTCTAGAATTGAAAGTCATCTGTGAGATCTGTGAGTGAGAAATGGATGCATCTTGTCTCTAGTTCTTACCCGTGCACCCCCCAAATAATCACGCTAGACAGAGGCTTGGGTTAAAGGGCCAAATTTTATTAAACATAACAGAACCTGCAGCATAACATAATACTTTAACTAGACCCTTAGAGCGTGCGGGCCCTAAATGGGGGAAACGGGCCTAGCCGTCTTCCTCCCCCGTTAATCCCCCCAGGGCGTGACAACCTGACTCAAGCCTCCCAGTGGTCAAAGACCACGTGAGCTATCATGGTCAACCCCGCAGGGTCGAGGCAGCTGGACGCATCAACCCCAGCGGCCGTGCCGTGATATGGGTTAACGCATTCCAGCCAAGGGGCTTGCCAGCCAGCCTCATGGACCCGGGCGGTGTCACTAGAGCGGTCCTGGGTTACCCCTTGACCTTGCTAACCTCAGGCTGACGCCGGATCCCAGTTTCCTGGCTACCCGGCCCGCACGCCACCTGCCATAAGAAACAACAAAATTAAACCGGAAGCAATAGTGCCACACACCCCACCCCAACCCAGTCTGGGGTAGGCGAAAAAACTGCCAACCCAAAGCCAATCAGGGTGGCAGCCAAAAATTCCTACCCGGCCCTCAAAAGAGCGACCAGCTAGACTCAGACTGTAATAAGGGAGGGAGGGCGGGGTACGCAAAATCGGCTCGGACTGAGGAGACGGAGCGAACGAGCTCCCGTCTCCCCGCCGAGCCACGCCCCCAACAGGCCCTGCAGCCAATTGCTGCACTCCCCCGTCGAGCCTCTGACCAGCGCGCGGGGGAGGGGGCCGGGTAATGAGCGGCGACGGGGTGAGCACCCGTCACCGGCCTTACGTGTATATGAACATTTAAGGGAGCTATCCTATACACACTTTCCTGGGAGTAAGTCCTATTGAACACAATGGAACTTACTTCTGAGTAGACATGCATAGGTTTGCACTGTAAGGTCTCCATGCAGTACATAGCCTGGTGGGGCTTATTTAAAGCTATTGCTATGATAACACAGTAGCCATGCTGTTATTGCTGACATCACTACTTGTGCATTTTGGATTTCGGAGTTTTGCCTCAGAGCCTCCTCGCGCGGGCCAGACCTGATTGATTCGGGTCCGGTCTCGCTCGGGCCGGACCGGATCGCTCCTGGGACCAGATCTGGCCCGCGGGCTGCCGGTTCCCCACCCCTGCCCTAAATTATGTTGTGTTCTGCTAAGAGATGGGGCAGTATATGGAGTGTTTGAGCTGAACACTTATTTCTGAAAAGAATATCTGGATAGAGAGTGGATAGAGGGAAATTCTTTTCCCTCTCGCACAACACCAGAACCAGGGGACACACACTAAAATTGAGTGGAGGGAGAGTTAGAACAGACAAAAGAAAATATTTCTTTACCCAGCGAGTGATTCATCTGTGGAACTCCTTGCCACAGGATGTGGTGATGGCACCTGGCCTAGATGCCTTTAAAAGGGGTTTGGACAAATTCATGGAGGAAAAGACCATCACAGGTTACAAGCCATAAGCAACCTCCTGGTTTTTAGAAGTGGGTTTTCTCTGTGCCAGGTGCAAGGGAGTGGCGACTGGACACAGGTATCTTGTTGTCTCGTGTGCTCCCTGAGGCATCTGGTGGGGCCACTGTGTGACACAGGAAGCTGGACTAGATGGGCTTTTGGCCTGATCCAGCAGGGCTCTTCTTATGTTCTTATGTTCTTATGAAAGATCAGAATTAGACAATGTGATGAAATCTAGCTCCATTTATTCAATGGAAATGCTACCATTAATTGTGAAGAACCCTGTTTTGTATAGTTTGTGTTTTGCACTGGAACTACTTCAGAAAGTATAATGAACGAAGCTACTGTATATGGAGGGGTTCAAGTAATGTTGTGCTGATCACATGAGACAACCTCATTCCTTTCCATGGGACACTCATCTTTTCCTGTTATTATCTTACAAACGTGGCAAGACTTTTTCTATCAGCACAGCGTGAACTCATCAGTGGATAAGCTTATTACAGATAATCTTATTTACTTTACTGCCTCTCTGCAGAATAATCCTGTTATGGTTCTCTCAAGGGCTTATCACCTTGAATCCATCGAGCACCAACAGAGTATAGGAATAAGGCAAAATATACATGTACTGTATCTCTTCATTGGGCAAACAATATTCTAGTTTCACATTCATTATTTCGTTTCCAGAGATGACTCCATAGGGAGACCTGACTGCCATTACACCCTTATACTTAATATTTTTAGTTGGAAGAAAGTCCCATTGTTTCAATGGTGTGTTCTTCAGATAGATACGTTATCCCAATTCCTTTGAACAATTGCAAATGTTAATCTAACGGTTTTTGGAGGAGAATATATGAAAACATCTCAGGATGAATGGTAAGGTGTGATTTCAACATATCTGGTAGACCAAGATTAAAGAACGTTCAGTGTTGCCGCAGGATAGGCATCCCATTGAGTTATAGAGCTATGCCACAAGTGTAAGTCAATAGCAACAATGTTCCATGTGAACATCAGAGTTTACAGCTAGTTGGATTGTTAGAGTGTAGAGCTTGTGCGCACAGTATTGTAATGCTGTGCTATAATACAACAATGCCATCCTGTAAGCATTCACATTTTGTACAAAGTACAGTAGTGCATTGCTACTCAGAAGTAAGTCCCATTATAGTCCATAGGGCTTACTATCCAGTAAGTGTAGATAAGGAGTGCAGCCTAAGTGCCCCAGCCCTCCAAATAGCATCTGCCAATCAGGTTCCAGGAGCCCCTGTGGCCAACTCTGAGATCCCTGGTTACCTAAAATAAAACTATATTTGACCAGTGCAACGTTTGTCTGTTCATCTAAAATGGATGTTGTATTAGACAAGAAAAGTTTATATGAATTCTAAGTCTATTTTGTACCCCCTGATAAAATGGCCACCTATGGCCACCCAAGAGACTGACATATAGTTGGCTTAGCACCAGAGACCTTCCTAGTCACTAAAAGGAGAAACTCCCCATGCCCATTTTAAAATTCCAGATGGTAGACTTCTGTTGAAAGCCTGAGTCATATCTTATGTTGAACCATTTCAGGTTGCAGACAGTTCTTGATTTTATGACTAGTCAAATGAAATGCACAGGACCACAGTTAAAGAAACATCAAGGCTGCAATCCTGCAGTTTCCTGGAGGAAAGTCCCATTGAACACAATAAGATTTAATTCTGAGTAGACATGCATAGCATTGTACCCTTACAGTACAATCCTACTGGCCGGAAGCAGAGGTCTCAGAGCTGGTGCTGGGTTTCGTAGCACGTTCGCTACACCCAGAGAGTAGGCCACACTGGCACAAGGGCTGACACCGCCACTTCACTGGTGAGTCCAGCACCACAGAGCAGAAGCATCACGGGGGGTTGGTGCGGTGGGCCCCAGGGTGGAGACCGGATGTGGCGGCGAAGGGGCGCGCTTACCTCCGGGACGCGTTCACTCCGCCGCGTTCGTCCTGGAATTGGGCCCTCCTGCCCGCCCTGGAGCTGCTACGGCTCCAAAATACGTTGAAAAACGGCGGGGGGGAGGGGTGACGAGCCGTGCTGGGTGTGTGCGCATCGTCACACTGGGCGCGTGTTGACGGGTCACGTGAGGGTGTGGCGTCGGCTACCCCCCTGGGATCGTCTCTGCCACAGAGCAGCTTCTGCACCTGGCAGTGCACGGGCTGGGGGAGGCTGGGGAAGGGGCATAACGTGGAAGGGGGAGAGCGGAGAGGGGCAGATTGAGCTTGGGGGGTGGGATTAGCATCCTCAACGGGTGCCATTTTTTCCCTCCCAGGCCTCTAGGCTCAACATGGGGCTTCATTGGTCAGCACCGCCGATTTAGGTGGCACTGACCCAAGTAGCCCCATAGCGGAGGCTGGGGCATTACTCAGAGTAAGGGGACAAACATCCCCTTACTTCGAGGAAACCTCCAGCACTGGATACAGCATGGGCCTGATGGCCACACTGTGCCGGTGTTGGAAAGAATTATACTGTAAGACACTTAACCATTTTGGAATATAAATTGGCATACACAGCACTACCAATTGAGCCATTTTGGCCCAATCATATCCAAGACTGGGTTTCACTCTCTGGCTATCTTTAGTGTTGGATATAAGCAACCATTTATCTTTGACTTTGACCACTGGAAACAAAAATGAATATCATTTTCTCTAAACTCAGTTTAGAGGTTTCTCAATAAGGAAATACAAAATGAAGACATCCTTTTGTGTAACTCTTCAACATGCACACATTAGCTAATACAAAGAGTACCACTCCTATATGGAGTGCATTACCTAAATCAAAATAGTCTTTTAAAATATTGCTCAATTAAAAAAAAAACAACCTGGTGGCAGGAATAGACAAATCTTCAGCACTTTAATTTAATTTAATTGTAACAAAAATGCTGTATTAGTGAGAAACATGGAACCAGAAGGAAATATGGCAATTCAGTAAAAGCCTGGACAGTTTCCCACTGAGTTCTGACATACAACACATATACATCAAACAATCACTAATTTATTAGGCCATTAGCTAAAAAGCTGGAGTGACTTGAAGAGTGCAATTGTTTGCTCTGCAGAAGTGTTTTGTGATGTAATCAATAAAGCAACAGAAGGCAAATCAGTTAATAAGGATTGGCTCCACTTTTCTGCTTGAGATGTAAAAGAAGATGTCCTCCTTACTCAGCATTCCTAAGAATTCACATTTTCTTCTTTCTCTAGCTGGTAAACAAAATGGAAGACTACTTCAAACAATGGAGCAGCCTTCAAAATACATTGTTTTGTCACTGTACACAAGTACAGTATAGTGTACACAAAATGACAAAGTCTCTTTTTTCATTATAAGACTAGACAGTTAGCTATTGTCGGGCGATGTGGTTCTCAAACACTGAACCATGAGAAGCAAGCTTTCATTTCCTGCTCCTAGAACTGATAGCTGGCCAAAATAAAGGTAGTTGAGTTGAGTTAAATAGGGAACGGTAAGCACATCAGTTCAGCCCCAAAGTTGCCTCTGAGAGTCAGCAGATCCACAGACTTCAGTTCAATCAATCAATAGTTTTTTAACAGTCAAAGACCAGCAGAACATAACACAGCAAAACACAACAACAAAACATCACTTTATCAAGGGGAGGGGGAAGTTTTTAGCTAAGCCCAAGTTATGACAGGTGGAAAATACTACGCAAAGGGGGGCAGATAAACAGAGCATAGATCGGCATTAGAATTTGTCCTCGTTGTGCCTCATCTAGTCCTCCCTCATTTTTACTTAAACCCATCAAGGCCCATGAGAGGGAAGTAAAGGGGGTAAATTGTACCTGGGTCCAGGGTCAAAAAGGCGGCCCAAGAGCCAAAGAAAAGTTCTAGAAAGTTCCAGGGATCTCAGTTGGCCTCATCATGGAGAGTGAAAGATGGAGGTCGGGCTAACCAGGAGGCCAGGTCTACCAGGCAGGTAGACTTGGGCGCCACATCAGGAAGCCTTGTAAACCTGGGCTCTGGAGACATTTCCAGACATTGCTGCCCTCTCCTGTTTTTTGCCCCCTCTCGCTTTGAGAAGGGGCCCAAAGGAAACTTTGTACCCCCTGATAAAATTCATCTCAGAGACCCTGAAACCCATGCCTTGGCTTGTTTCATGCAGGTGCTGGCACAGACATTTTACTGTTGGGTCAGACAGACATTTTACTGTGTGAATGTAGCCATTGGAGGATTAGCTGATTCCTGACTAGTCCACTGCTTATTACTTTTGCATTTCCGGAAACCAGTCCAGGGCACCTCCGTGCAACAGTATTCTTTTGGCACTAGAAAGCCTCCAAATAACTTTCTCAGAATAGGCAATAAAATATAGTTATTAAATTTGCTATTGTATATAGTTTATTACGTTCTGTAGACTTCCATTAGCACACACTGAGCAGTATGTGGACAAATACACTGACCATTAATTGTGTGGTATGTTACATAGCTACCATCTGCTAAAACTAATGAGAGAGATAATTAAAAATAATTAAGACTGCATTCTCATTAAGAATCTGTAAGGCTACTCAGCACTGGTCCCATAAGTGGTTATTCGTTTTAAATAACCTTATTTTAATATTTAAATAAGAGTTGGAATCAAAATGTGAATGTGAAACAGTGGGTCACCTTTAAGGTTTGGGAAAGTCACAAGATAAGCTTGTTTATGTGGCGGTTACTCATCACCATTGTGAAAGGATACAATAAACAAATAAAGTGGCACTAGAGGCGAATTCATCTATAAAAACAAAGAAAACATGTTCTCTATGTCTTGTTTATGCCACAAAAGAAAACAAACAAAAAACTGCCCAATTTGTTTTTTTAAAGATCTGTAATTAATTTTGCCTGAAATTTTGCTTTTCAAATGTTCACATAAAGAAATTTTTCTAAAAATTCTAAATATTTAAATTTTGAACCCCATTTTTTCTAAATATTTGAATACTTAACATTTGACCCCTTACCCTGAGTAAAGCCCCAGCCTCCGCAACAAAACGTTTGTTGGCTCTGATTAGCACCGTGTAATCAGAAAATGCCCGGGAGGGAGCATAGGATTCAGTGTTTGACAGCTACGCTGATCCCCACCCCCTCCTGGGCCAGATCCGGTGGGTGAAAGATTGGGAACCACCCATTTTAAAAAATGACACTCTATCAGGACCCACCTAGCTTTATGAGACCTTTTAAAAAAAAGGTGATCTAGAAATAAATACGGTATGTTTTTTTACAAGTAAAGAGCTCAGCTGCTTGCAGGGTAATTAGCAGCTATCTTACAAACTGCAGGAGCTCAGCTCGTTGAAGGGCAATTAGTAGCTATCTGAGTTTTGAATAGCCTCAGGGCTTATGGCAATTACCGTATTTTTCACTCCATAACTTGCACCGGACCATTAGAAGCACGTGTATTTAGGAGCGAAAAACAGGGGGGGGGGAATGTCTTGCTTTAACAAGTTTTCCGGCTACTTGGCCGCTTACCATGTTGCTGTTTTGCAGCTCTAATCTTCGTCCCACATTGCCGGCTGCATTGCGGCCTCACCGGGACTGCCCCCAGTCAACAGCTCCAAGATGCGAGCCTCCCAGGCACTGGACGTGACCAGGACGCTTTGCGCAAACATCGCAGTACTTTCAAAGAATGTTGAAGCCAAATTACTTTCTATATAACAAGTGATATTTCTCAGCAGGGTTCTCCACTTAAGAAATTTCACACAAATTTACATTTGAAATGAATTTCAGAGTGCCTTTCCAAAACAGCGGAGAATTTTCAAAGTAACCCGAATGAGTTTCCATAAGACAAGTCAAATTTCTCAGGGCATTGCTCCAGATCATTTAATGTGGACATAATCAAAACAGAGCAGGGGAGGCAAAGTGAAAGACCTCATACTTCCTGGCTGGTTTTGCCTGATTTTAGATGCTCCCCCAACACTACTTTAAAAAGAAAAAACAGGCCAATTTGTTCTACATGATTAATGTTTAGTCTTTATATTCTCAAAGGGAAGATAAATTCCCTAGTCTAAACAGACCTGAGTACTAAAATTGCCTCACATTCTTCAGAGGCCGATTCAAGTCTTCATTCTCTTAAACACCATCTTCTGATTTCACAAACTGCAGGTTGCTGGAGAACATATTACACCCTAGAGGCGTAGGAAGGGATGGGGCAGGGGGGCAGATCACCCCTGGGCAGCAGGCGGGGGGGCATCATACCGCCGGCAAGGGGGCAGCAATCCAGGCGGTGGCGGCGGCAGAGAATGCAGTGGCAGCGATCCAGGCGGCGGAACAGCTCGGAGGAGCCTGCAGAAGCCTCCTGCTGCCTCCAAGCTGCATTTGTTGTGTGCCCCGCCCTCCCGCTCTGGCTGACATCACTCGTAGACGGAGTGAGTGACGTCAGTGTCACAAGGGGGCAGCGTTCCTACGCCACTGCATATCCCCTCCATTCCCCCTTCTGTGGCAAGGAGTTCCACAGATTAATTACACACTGGGTAAAGAAATATTTTCTTTTGTCTGTACTAACTCTCCCACTACTCAATTATAGTGGATGTCCCCTGGTTCTGGTGTTGTGCGAGAGGGAAATGAACATCCCTCTATCCACTCTGTCCATCCCAGACACAATTTTATACATCTTGATCATGCCTCCCCTCTGGCACCTTCTTCCTACACTGGAGAGCCCCAAATGCTATAGCCTTTCTCATAAGCCTTTTAACAACTGTAAATAGAGGTGACCCACTGGGGTTGTTTGTTTTAATTGTTTTAATTGTTTTAATTTTTTAATTGTTTTAAATTGTTAATTATTTTAATGTATATGTTATTTTAATGTTGTAAGCCGCCTTGAGTGCCCTTACCGGGAGAAAGGCGGCATATAAATTATTTAAATAAATAAATAATAAAAAAATAAATAAGGGAAATGCCCCAGCCCCCTAATCATTTTGTTTGCACTCTTCTGTACCTTTTCCAGTTCCACTTGAGATGTGGCAACCAGAATTGTACGCAATACACAATACTGGTCCATCATCCACTTGCACAGGGCACCAGCAGCTCGCCGTTTCTAGCAGCGGCCAGACCATGTACTCCAGCATGTTGCCTTTTGAGATAGTCAGAAAGCACCTAACACCGCCCGAATACTCATTAGATACCAATATGATTGGGCTGTAAATTTCAAGCATCATTCCCCATTCAAGCAAGTACAGGGCACCAATAGAGATTGTCACAAAACTGCAGCACAAACTGTGCACTCTGCCTCATCATATTATAAGGAGACAACCTATCGGTGCACTTTATCCATACAGGGCACCAATGTTCCATTAACTGTGACCAGGTATGGCTCCACAGGTAGAAAGTCACATCAGCATGCAGCATGTGAATAATACTATGTATATCACCCATACAGGAGAAGCAAAATACCAGGCACATTATCAGTACATGCAGGTCAGAAGGATGAAATACTGCTTTCAGTGGGATTTGGAATTTACATTCAAAACGATGCAGCCGCAGAGAGAGAGAGAGAGAGAGAGAGAGAGAGAGAGAGAGAGAGAGAGAGAGAGAGAGAGAGAGAGCACTAACAATGATACAACACAGTTTCAAAGATCTAATAAATTAGATTTTCCTTGGCTCCACTGGAAAAATACTATATTCAGCAGATTCAACTATGGCATTCTCTTCTAATTAAATTAAGTGCCTTAGTGCTTGGGCCAGCAACACTTCAGAAGGCTGATGCAGTGAAGGTTTGAACATTGCTAATCTGGCTCATGTCCCAAAGAGACCATAACAAAGGTTGTAAGAAATAATTGTAGCATTGCAATAAACCAAGGGATGAAGCTAGCCTAAAGGGTATTCTATATGTAGATTTCATGCCCATTCTCTTTCAAGATGTCAAAATTTGCATTAGAGATTGTCCCATTTTAGCCTCCCATCAACAGTGTGGGGTCAATCAATCACAGAGTGTTTGGTTCGATGATGGGGAAACCCAGGCTGACATTTCGCCCTAACCATGAAGTTTGCTGGCTGCTAGAACATAAGTCTGCAGCCAATGCTGGTGCCACTGGGGCAAAGCTCTGAACTAGACGCCCCATAGTGCCCCATGCCCACCCCATGATGATGAATTAGGCACTACTATTGATACTGGTGTTGAGGCTTGGGCTCTCTGATGGGCACAGGCCTTTACTCAGTGCCTAGTCCAACCAGCCTCTGGCGCCACTTCTGTCTGACAATTCTATTTGCTCTTTCTCCTGGCTTGATTACTCTTCACGTGCTTTTGGGAGACTTATATCCATGTTTGTTATGGAGTGTCTATCATCACGTTCATCGTTTCTGACCTAAGTAAATGTCCTATGATTTAGGATGAAACGTCGGTCTCATCAGCCTTCATATGGAAATGATTTTAATTTTACATCTAGTTGTTTTAATAACGTGGAAGAACTTCGAAACCTGTATTTTAATTTTTTTTAAAATTGTTTTTAATACGTTGTGTGGCTTGGATAAAATCTTTTTGCATGGCTTTTTTTACCCTTGAATCCTTCATTCCGGAATGCTGACATTTTTTGCTTCTCAAGGTCACATTGTTCTTCATTGCACAGGAACTAGAGTCTTGCGGGAGAAGATCACCAGCCAGGCTCTACTACTGTACTTCATAAAGTTATTGTAGCGATTTCAGAATTATGGGTAAAATAGCCATGTAGTAGCTAACAGGACAGCCAGAATAAAAACAAAAATCAATTCTGCTTGTGTCTTCCGTTGCTGGGGCTCACAAGACAGACAGAAAATGTATTTAAAACTCACAGCCCAGTAGTCTCACTCCAACGTTTCGTTTCCTTCTTTCCGGAAACCTTCTCAAGGAACCAATCTGAAAGATTGGAAGATGTAATGCTGTCTTGTGAGCCCCAGCAACGGAAGACACAAGCAGAATTGATTTTTGTTTTTATTCTGGCTGTCCTGTTAGCTACTACATGGCTATTTTACCCCTAATTCCGAAATCGCTACAAGTAATCGCTGGCCATGAAAGTTTTCGATCGAACATAAAGTTATTGTGAGGCTAAAATGTGGAATTATGGAAAAAATAACTGTGAAAGCTTGCTAGACCCTTTTGGCTGCCTTCAAACATCTTCAGATTTTTTCCTGGATCAGGAACTTCTACCTTCATCCTGAATGTTGCTGTATTTGATGGCAGTTTAAGGATGTGTGACAGTCCATCCCACTCCTGAGAAAATAAATGAAATCTGGCAGCAGCTGTGCTAAAATGCCACTCTGGGTTCTTTGGAACAAAGACAGGATACACATGTATCAAATAAATACTGGGGCTAGTCTGGGAGACAATGAGTTTTGTCCAAGGTCATTCCGTGAGAATAATCACTGAGCATGAATTGCAGCTAGGACTCCCACATCCAGATATTTGGGCACATTTTCATCCAAGATTTCCACCTTTGGCTTCTCATTTTCCTTCTGTTTTCCTGCCTTTATATCTACTCCTTTGGTGCTTCACCCTCCAAACAATCAACTGAAGAATAGTGAAGCAATATGCATGAAAAAGTGGTGCACGCACATTTTTGAACTCCCATCAAAAAACACAACCTACAAAAGGAAAATAAAGAAACAAAATGCCTTCTTCCCTTTCTAAAACATGCACGTGACTTTTTATAAAATTTAAATACACTTTTTTGGATACAGACAGCATCAGGGCTGGCTAGGTTTGGGGCTGGCTGAAGACCTATGCCCATATGAGAGCCCACCTAGTCAGGCTGACCCCGGAACACCTTGCACCAGTGGCAACAAAGTGGCACAAGCTGGCTGTGGCACAAGGCACAAGCTGGCTGAGATGTTTGTGCCACTACTGAATCTGGCACTCCCATCTACAAACCGGAGCATTCTCCAGAAGCCAATGCATCATCACAGGGTCACTGGGGGATGTTCCCACTTGCCAGTGGATAAGGTAGAAGGAGATCCCTAATGCCATTAAGCTTGGATGGAGGTGGTAGCAGACTCAGGGTGAAGGGCACCCAGAATCCACCACCCTCTTACCCCCCACAATCCGCCGCTGATACAACCTGCATCACCTCACCTCATGGATGGGCCAGCCCTGCATCTAGCTTAGTATTAGTTATACTGAGCTGACAGCAGCTCTCTGTTTCATTCAGGATTTTTTCTCTGCCCTACTTGGAGGGAGATGCACAGGATTGAAGCTGAAATCCTCTGCTGCATGCAAAGGAGCTCTGTCACTGAGCTGATGGGACCATAGGGAGGAAGCAGTTTTGAACTTATGTGGACTGCCAATGTATTGAACCCGTGTCAAAGAAGGTGCTCATCAAGAAGAAATCTGATATCTTACTCCAGTTTTAGTAGCACATCAGAGACTTGCTGACTGAGAACAAAAGAGCTGAAATAGCATCAGGGACAAAAGGATCTGAGAAATGATCTGGCGGATAGGAGGGTTAAACTATAGGGAGATTTAAATGTCAGCACTCAGGAGAAGTGTAGACTTAGTTATATATCTGAATGGGGGGTGGAAAGAAGCAAGCTAGTAAGAACAGCATACAGTTAACGTTAGAGACTGCTTAAAGATGATGTGTGCGTGTATGTGTGATTTAGCATAGCAGAATAATGAATGAACTATAGGGAACAGCATATTACAAATGTCAAATATCAATCTTTATTAGGCTCTTTGCCAGGCTGCCAGATGATTAGGTTAAGAATGAGACCCTAGCTAATGCCACAATAATGATAAAGAATTAAGCAAAATACTTACACCATGACCCACCCATCAGTTTGCCCACAAAGTGAGGGTTTGTGCATGCAGAGCAACGTCTTTACCCACGTGCAGTGGCTCAGTGGACTGGCATGAAATGAGGAGGGAAGCAGGGATGTAGGTACAACTATTTATATAGCTTTTATTGTGGCAATAATAATATGATATCCAGGAAGGGGAACCAAAAGGAAAATGCAATGCAGTATTCAGGCTGCTGAACAATTTTCCAAGGAGTCTTCTCCAAACTTGGGGGAGAGGGTCGCTCCAATGAACCAAAGTTTGTCTTTCACCCAAAGGCATGTGGACACAGTGGTCTCCTGGCATCATCCCTGTTAAAGTCAGCACAGGTGAGGCCTGGGTACTGCACACTCTCAGTATACTGTATACTTGGGACCAAACACATATGTACACTTATATGTTAGGAAACAAGGGAAGGGGTAGGAATTCCATAATCCAGGACTGCAACTGAAAAGACCCTGTCATGAGTTCACTCTAAGCTCAGAAGAAACACAAAACATAGTCTCAGGACACAATCCTGACGTTGGTGCCGGCGACGGAACAAGCGTTCCGTCGCCGGAAGCTGTCGCGAATGTGCCATAAAGCATGTTCGCGATGACTCACTCACTCCTGCACCGGATCTCCACGTGGATGGCAGCGGAAGGTAAGTGCTCTGTTGCCGGCCGCATGGGCGGTCCGGCCGGGTGAGAGAGAGGGGCCATTGGCCTAGCCGGCCTGGGAGGTGGAGGGCGTCAGCCATATCCCCATCCCCGCCGGGCTGGCTACGCCATTACACAGCCTCCTCTACTTCCTCCAGCTATTTAGCTGGAAGAAATCCGATGAGGCCGATAGGGCCAGCCTGGGTTTACACTCGGTGAAGGGGACAAGCGTCCCCTTCCCCGAGTAGACCTCTAGCTCGGCGCGTGCCGGGCAGCCTGTGCACAGGATCTGGCGGGTGGCCCTGGGCCGCTGGCTGGATCCTTAGTCAGGATTGTGCTGCCCGAGTGAAGTGAGTGACCAAATTCATAGAGGGAGAGACAATCCCTTAAATAACCTGGTCCAAATCCACTGAGGAATTTAATTACCTCCATCTAATGTACAGTATTTTCTGCTATAGTATGGATATAAGTGTACAGTCCCATCTAGCTCTGGATGTAAATGAAAATGCTTTTCCCTGCTAGTTTCCAGCGTGGTGCTCCACATAACTATATCTGCATTGAGGCGAACTTTATTTATTATTTATTTACTTTGAAGATTTATACCCTGCCTATTCCATTCTGGCATAAATGAGCATATTTTAAATAAGAGCAGAAATAAGATCTCTGGCTGCAGGGATTTTCTGTTTGACTTCATACAAACCCTTGTACACTAGATTTATGTCTGGTAAGAAGGGAGTGCAATGTTGTATGCAATTTTAAAACGAAAGGAAAATTTCAAGGTCATAAGGAATAGACTAGTTTTCAGTGCTATATCAAATCTCCCTTCATTTTAAGAGTGCCTTCGGTGCCACCTCTTTCATAGGTGAGACTGGTGGTTATATTGGACAGGACGTTTCCTGTAGTGCTGCAAACATTCTGGGATGCCAGGAATATACACCAGATCAGAGTCCAAGGTGCTTACTTAAAGAGACCGTCTATAGGCATGGCAGATAAGATTGAAGACTTGTGGACTCCTATCACATTCACCATGTAGAATCTATTTTGGCTATATGTACAGGTATGTACAGTATAATTCATGCACTCTGTTCCTTATTTGAGAGAGAATGATAGATCATACATGGGTGTGCCACACATCATAGAAGTGATGACCAAACAAATGCTGAAGCTTCCTCATAGGTGAGCATGTATGGTGAGGCATCATGTCTGCCAAAGGAGTTGCAGTCTGAACTATGCTTCTCACAGCTGCCACTTCGGTTCCAGCAGCTGAGACTACCTGGTCAAGTGATCCAAGGATCCATGCAGATCTATCCAGCCCTATAAAACCTGCTCTTCAGCCTAAGAGCCTCCTAGTGAGAAGACCCTGCCAGAACAAACTCCTACACTCCATCCTTGCCCACACTCTGTCTCCGGACCCTCTTTGCCTAATATGGACTAGCACCTTGCCAGTGCTGGTGCCAGGTTGCTGGAGGCTCTGAGTCAAAGCTCTGCAATGGACCCCCCCTCCCTGATGGTGAATTGGGAGCTACCACTGTCAGAATTCAGGGTCAGCGTGGCCAGGTGGTCCCATGGCTAGTGCCTGACCTGGCTGACCTCTGGTGCTGCCCCTTCTCCTTGCCACTGCCTTATCTACTGATTAATTGCCACCTGTGCACACTGACTGTTTGCCAGTTTCAGTCCTCTGCCCTTCGTCAATGGCTTGCTCCTTCCTGAACTTGAAATACTGATAATACTGATCACACCACAACTTAAGACAATGATCTTTCCCCTAGCAAACCCTGAGAGCTATCTTCCCTGAGCTTCACCTGACTGGTGGGGCCATTTTGAGAACCTTGGGGTTCATTTCATAGAGCAAGCAAGAAATGAATTTGATCAGTGTTGTGGCTTTTTAAAATGAAAACTATTACTGCACTTTCCAGCTGACCGAAGGATTGGTCAAAGTTGAAATATTGGTATTTAGAATAGCACATGAACAGGGTGACCAGATACAATGGAGGGCAAAGTGCCTATACCTTTAACCATTGTATAGAAGAGGGAATTTGGGCAGGTGCAGCTCATCATGGAAGGGTGCAAAAAGCTGTATGTGCCCAAATTCCTCTTCTATACAATGGTTAAAGGTATAGGCACTTTGTCCTCCATTGTATCTGGTCACCCTGCACATGAAACACTCCATGATACAGGATAAGGTGATTGATTTAAGGCTGCAATTCTATGCAGTACCTGATCTGTACTGAACTCACTGGGAAATACTTTGGAGTCGCCAAGCACAGGCTTGTACTAATGGATTTGCAGTTTCTCTTGTGTGTCTGATTGTCCTGGTCTCATTTGGTATTCATCATTCTAAATGCCATTTTGCTTAATAGATTGAGGCATTTAATCCATCTCTGGAGGCTCACTGAAGCTTTTTACCAATATGAAAAAAAGATTTTCTTTATATTACATGCAAAGTGACTTTCCCCAATATTTTGAACTGATGCATGACTCCTCCAAGATAATATGCCAAAAAAAAAAAATCCACCCAAGAGTATTGCCTTTCATAAAGAAGGGGGTATTGCACAAAGGATCTTGAAGTTCCTTGTTTTGCAGCCTGATGGCCAATCCTTATTTCTCAATGATGATTTGAATCAGATATGCAATTATGACAAGAAGGATATGTTAATAAACTGTTATAAGTTTGGTAGCTTGACAGTCTCAGTGCTGCAGTAATTGTATTTTGTTTTTTCACTTTATCTGTCCTCCATTGACATAAAAATAATTATCACTTAGGACAGAGGTTCCCAAAATGGGGTATTGCGACACCCCAGCCGGGAACAAAGGATTGCTACACCCTTAAGGGGCTTTGCGACCCGCAGTGACGTCAACAGCGCGTCCAGGATCCCGCTGCTGCTGCCGGGGACAAAAAAGTGCCTGTTTTACCTTCGTTGGTGGCTGTGGAGGTCCTGGGGGGGGGAACCTGTGGTCCCCTCTGCAGGTCTCCCCAAGGGTCAGAGCGGCCCTCCAACGCGATCGCGACCCACTTCCGGTTTTACAGAAGGCAGAGGCAACAGGAGTAATTTTTATGAATCCGGCGCTAAACAGCAGCTTGCCTTTTCAGTTGTTGGCTGTATGCCACATTCATTCCCATACATTTAAAATTTTCTGCAAATAGATTTGTGGCCTTAGAAAATGTAAGACTACGTCATATGCCCATAACATGCAGTGGCAATGAAGCACACAATCTGATCAATCCCAGCACGCAGGAGACAAAGAAGACATGCTGGTGAATGGGATGTGCCATGTTTCATTTCCCATCATTACAGGACGAATGATTGAGGAGGCCCAGAGCTCACACAGGGCTGACTGATTCAGGACTAGGTGCTATGACAAGAGCACAGCAGCCGAAGCTAGAAAACACTCTGGAGCTCAGCGCCATCTCTTTACCTGGCCTTCAAGAAATGGAATTGTTACATTTTTCCTGTCCTGCAAATATGGGACAATTAACACTATAGACCTATATTTTTGTTTTATTTTTGTCACTGCTGCTGCTATACAGCTATTACGGCTTCCTAGGGAAGAAACCTAGGGAGCTGTAATATTGTAAGAGTAATGAGGATTTCATGATTAAAGGGCAAACTACATATTCATTTTTGAACTACGTGTGTGTTTCAATCTTAAATCACCACCATGGGGGAGCAGGACTAATCTTCAGGACTGTGGCCCAAAGGGAAAAATTAAATATCCCCTGATTGTGTGCCATGATGCCATTCCTAATTGGGCCCTCCATGGCTGCTGTTTAAATTTTTTACAACACACCAAACTACCTTTGTACCAAACTGCATTTATAATGCAACGTGTAGCTTGGTCATGTGTCCTTGAAGAGCTCGTCATTATCCCCAACTTTCTTTAAGTAGAATTTATTTGTTTATTGCTTTTATATCCCTTCCTGCAGAGAGTTCGGGGGAGTGCACATTTTTGTCACTTCCCCTTTCATATTCACAACAATCTTGTGAGATAGGTTAGGCTAAGAAAGTTGGTAGTTAACCTGTTTTGTAGTACAGACATGGAACATGAAAATATTACAGGTTTTTTTAAACATCAGCTTTTTTAAACATCAGCTATTCTATTCAGAGCAACTTTTTCAACCCTGAAGACCACAATGGAACTATTCTGGGAGTTGGTAGGCTACAATTTCTTTTCATATTTGAGATGCTTTGTAGAGAACGCGTTTAATTTACACATGAAATTAAATTTCAGACCATTGTACAAATGATAGGTATTTTACAATATTTTGAATCGAAAACCGGCACTCTCAAATGTGAATTGAAGTTAGACCTTGAAAAATGTTACCAGGCATACTTTAAAACACATGTAATAGCATGCATGCACAGGGGACCAAACTAGTGTGTAGCGAACTATTATTTGCAATTAGCATTTGACACACCCCAGCAGAACTTGACATTCAATACCAATGAGAGTGACAGAGAGAAAGATGCAACACTGCAAGATTTATGGTGAGGATAAATGAACAATAAGAGGGAGGGAAAATCAAGAGTAAAATGCAGTAAAAATAACTCTATTCCCAGGTAGATTACAGAAAGATTTCCTAAAAGGGGAGGGAGATGTGGACACACAAAGTGGATGGCAACACTGCAAGATTTATGGTGAGGATAAATGAACAATAAGAGGGAGGGAAAATCAAGAGTAAAATGCAGTAAAAATAACTCTATTCCCAGGTAGATTACAGAAAGATTTCCTAAAAGGGGAGGGAGATGTGGACACACAAAGTGGATGACAGGAAAAGAGACAAGAGAAAATAGGACATGTATGGAGGGATGTTAGCCTCTATGTAAAACAATTTGTTTACCTAGAAGGGTCAAGGGTAGGCTTACCATCCGTCCCAGAACGCCCGGGACCATCCCGGGTTCCAGGATCCGGTCCCAGATCGGTCCCTGGAATTTCGGGCCCAGTGGAGCCTCCTCCGCCACCGCCGCCGCTTCCAAAGTGCCAAAAGGCCAATTAATTGGCCAATTAATTGTTGGGGGGTGTCCCGGTTTAGAACCGGGAAAATCTGGTAAGCCTAGTCAAGGGGGTCGAAAGGAGAACTGCTGGTTCCTGGGTGAAAGGAGAACTCAGGGAAGAGGGGGAAGGAAAGTCAGGATTCTAGCCAAGCTATGAAACCATAGCTGTAGCAGAGATTTACTATAGCATGGAACTGAAGCTAAAGACAAGGAGTGACAGTCCCTTGACAGACCCTTAACCAATGCTGCTACTCCTCAAAGGGGACCCGACTTCATTCTACAAGACTGGGCGACCCAGATCTTTTTACTGTACATTAAGAGCCCTGCACTGAGCTCAGGGTCTCTGTCTTAACCAGTGAAAAAAGAATCCTCAGCTCACAAATATACAGAACCAAGTAGGAGGAGAGAGGGAGGAAGGCATTAAGCATTCCACCAATTTGGCTATGCACAACTTACAGCCCATTCCAACCCAACTCCTCTCCAAGTCAGGCATAAGTGTGGCCTAAGTGCAGCCTAAGTTAGGCAGAAGTTATGCCTGAGGTAGGTCAGAGTTATGCCTGAGTTAGGCAGGCTGCAGTTTCTGTGGCCCAGCACCACCCCAGGATCCAGGCAACACTTACCTCACAGACAGGCAGGCTCTTCTCCAGGCTCCGTGTCTGGCTCGGGCATGTGCAGGCCTCTGTCTGCATGTGTCAGCGTCCATCTATGGCAGCTGCCGCAGGGTCTGTCGCAGCCCGGTCGCAAAGGGGCTGACCGCAGGCATGGGGGTTGCGCCAGTCATGTGGTGGGCGCAGGGCAGGTGACAGGTGAGCGAGGTGCCTGAGCCCAGCCGCCACAGGGCACCGTGTGCATCAGCCACCTGCTGCAGGGGAGAGTGGCCGTCCCCGCCCTCCTGCAGAAGGCGATGCCACCCCCATGCCACGTTGAGGCTGCACGTGGGAGTCATGGGGGGTGCCTTCTGCTCTGTGCCCTGGCCAAGACCGAGAGATGCCTCGGGCCTGTCTGCTGCGAGCGTGAAGGGCTCACGCAGCTCATCACACCCCCAGATGGGGCGATGACGGCGCCTCGCGGCAGGCGCTCTGGCAGGGTGGGGGGTGGCCAGCAGCCATCATCAGGGAGTGGGAGGGGAGGCAGACACACAGGCAGGCAGACAGGGGGTGCTGGGGAGGGGCACGGGTGGGTCAGACACAGACAGACAGACAACAAGGCTGGTGGGAGACAGATTCCGAGAGAGGGGTCTGCAGAGACCAATAGGGACACAGGGGGCACTCCGCAGATGAAGGTGATGCATAAACAGGCGCCTCTTATGCAGACAGACTTTGGGCGGAAGCGGCTGCATTACGGGCGGACCTTCAACGGAGGCGCCTGCATTATGGGCGGACCTTCGACGGAGGTGCCTGCATTATGGGCGGACCTTCGACGGAGGCGCCTGCATTACGGGCGGACCTTCGACGGAGGCGCCTGCATTACAAGAGGCATGTAAAGAGGCATGTATCATATATTTCTATATGCAAAGAGGCAGAAGTCAGAACACATGTCAGCACGAACCCTGCTCTTACCTGCTGGTGTTGTTGCCTGTGGGGGGGGGAGAGAGGGGCTGGGAGAAAGGCATGGGTTAGCAAATGGTAGCATGGAGGCAGCTGCACAGGCACAGCTGTAAACAGGTTGGCCACAGCCAGAACAGCCCTCTCTGCCCTTGAGGGGGGCAGAGAGGAGAGACGAGAAGAGAAGAGAGAAGTGGGGTGTTTGTGAATTTTGCCCTCCACTGACAAAGTCCCACTTTGTGGCTGCTGGGGGACAGAACCCCACGCCACGTGCTCAGAGAGAGAGAGAGAGAGAGAGAGAGAGAGAGAGAGAGACTGGGGGCCTGGGGCTGGGCTTTTGTGGGAAAGAGGCTGGGTGGGGCTGGGGGCTGATAGGCTCCCTATCTTAGGCATAACTCTGTCGGTTTCCAGACCCAGCAGGCACAACTCCGACCTAACTCTGACCTAACTGAGGAGTAGGGTGTTAGAACTTTTCAGGAGAGGGCTGGTGTGGGTAAGGTAAAATGGTTCCTATGAGTCTCCTCGAATTTGGGTCCACCTTTTTGGTCGACCTAACTTTTGTGTCAGCTTCTGTGTTGGAGGGGGCGTGTCTGTGCTCGCCAGGGTCTGGAATCCGATGTTAATTGGTTTCCGCCCCCGTTACGCCCACGGTCCGCCAACTTTTAGGTCGAGTTTAGGTCCGAGTTGTTCCAGCGTCTGTGGTGCGCATTGCATTGCGTTGTCTGTGGTGTGAGTTGCAAATTCTTAGTCCGTTCTTAGTCCGTCGGTCGTAAGTTCAACCTAACTTCGCCCTAACTTCGCCCTAAATGGTCGCGTTCCAGACCTAAAGTCGACCTAAACGACTTAGGCTGACTTTAGGTCTGACTTGGGCTGCTTAGCACTTGGGTTGGAATGGGCTGTTAGACTCATAAAATAGAATGGTGGGGGCAAAGACCAAAATCACCAATCCATTTCTGCTGTGTTGCTCCAGATGTGAAGCGATGTTGAAGCTGCAGGGCTAGATAGCTGAAATTCATGAGCTCCTGGGTTCAGAAGGGGTTCAAGTGGACAAAAAGAGAGAAATGGGAAAAGCAAGGCAAGGAAGCCAAGGTGCTTTTGGGGGGGGGGCAAGCAATGAGGGTTTGTGAAGCTGTTCTGCATGTGATGAGCTGCAGCTTGTCTGGGTTTAAGGAGGGAGGCATGGGGAAGCAAAAGGATGAGGAACAGGTTCATTTCCCCATCCCTTTGCTTCCCCATGCCTCCCTTCCAAGGTGCCAGGGTCGGCATGTGGATTTTGGGGTGGCTTAATGGGAGGGTGATGTGTGACACTACACCAGTGGATCAAATCTCTGACACACTAAGTAGGTTTACCAGATCTCCAACCGGGACAGAGTGCTAGACCTTTAGGAGAAGGAATGTGGGCAGGTGTAGCTTATTAAACCTTAGAGCACAATCCTAGGCATGTCTACTCAGAAGCAAGCCCCATTGAACACAAGGGCTGCCGGACTTCTCACCGGCGCCTCTTACTTGAGAGTCATTGCAAACGCGCTTTACGGCGCGTCCTGGTAAGATCTGGTAAGCTTAACACTAAGGGTAGGTCGAAGGAGAAGCACACACTTTGGGAGTCTATGACTATGCTTTATATAGGGGTTTTGGTTATAGACCAACAAAGAACATGGCATCTTTTGTGGGATGAATTGTTTCTTGATGGGTTTTCTATCTCCCCTGGTGGGGATTGCTAATTTCTATTGTGCCATTGCTTGGGAAAGGTGTGACTAGCATGTCTTACTGCTCATGAAACCTGCATCTCATTTATGGCCCAATCCTATCCTCCAACAGTTTACACCCCGCAGGCACGATATTGGAGAGCATGTTTTTTTACGTACCTCTTTATAGCCTACCTGGCCTCCAATGGGTGTCCTTGGACCTACACAAGCTCCTTTGCTGGAGTAAATCTGAGGATACTCCTGGGGACAGGACTGGGCCTGGAAGGGGTGATAGGATCCTGGTGTGCACTGCTGCTACCAAGATTCTCCCACTCCCATCCCTCCCCACCCCAGTCCTCCCCTGAATTGCTCCCTCCACCACCTTACCTGCTTTGGCACAGGGTCTGGACGCTGTTGCTGCGTGTGCACCTGTGTACCTCTGGATGTTTGCACCTGTGTTCCTGCTGCGCACAACAGCAGTGTGCCTCTTGAGACACCAAAAGAGGATTTATAGTAGCAGATCATGTAATCCATTGCCACAGGCTCTCCATAGGATTGGGCTGAAATATAGGGCTCTGATCGGATTGTCAGAAGTTGGTGAGGGGAAGCCAGGGGTCAGAAGCATTCTCTGTTATGACCCCAAATGCTCCTGTTTATCTTAAAGCCAGGAAGCTCCCAGGACTGTGGCAATGCCATGCAGGTCGGAATAGGATGGCAAGGTGAGGCATGGCTGGTTGTGGAATTTTCCAAGAGGCTTCTTGAAGCAAGCGAGAGGAGAGGGGTTGCCTCAAAGAACCAAAGTTTGCCCTTTTCTAGAAGCTTGTGGCCATGATGCTCCCTTGATATCAGCATGAACAGAGGTAACATGAGTCTACCCTCAATCACATACACAATAATGTGCACCCCGGACCAATGTTCCCTCTAAGGTGTGCGACGATGCGGCCGTGCACCTCCCAACTGAGATCTGCGCTGTGCAGAGCTCGGCAACCTGGAAGTTCAGCAATGACGTGATGATGTCATCACCAAACATCCGGAGGCAGTGTCATAGCACTACACAGCTGAGAAAGGGGTCTGTGCACGTGTGCAGACCCCTTAGGCAATGCTGCCCAGGACCACATACACCTATTGACCTGTGTCTTGTTTTATGAACTTACAAAGCATATGAGCTCAAAAGTACCGTATAATGTTTACTGCTTTCATTCTATCCTGTTGAAACCATGACACTCTATCAGAATATCTTGTAGACTATACAAGATATAGTCTTGATATAATATAGTCTTGATATAGATATAAGATATTATACAGATATAATATAGTCTTGATATAGATATAGTCTTGATATAGATATAAGTGACTCAAGAACTTCATGTATCCTGTGGGCCATATGTTGGGCCATATGTTGTTCTCTACAGGAATATTCTAAAGAAGACCCAGTATATAAATCAGAAACAGCTCGAGGACTAAGTAGGTTTATTGTTGCACGTACTTCCTTTATCTTAAGCCATGTTTTGATATTATCTTTTCTTATAATAGCCATTAGCCAGCAAGCACAAATTCCATTCACATCAGGAAGTTGCCCAAGGAAAAAAAGTTACTGCATTATCCCTTGGTGGTTTTCTCTCTCTATTTATTGGGTGAAATAAACCCCACTGTTTCTTTTTGCTATGAAAGCTTGTCAAGTTCTTAAATTCTAAAATAATTTGGTCAGGGACCTGGTGACCGAACCCTATGTTCTCACATTCATGATGTAGCTAAGGCAGAATTGGGATTATACTAGATTGCAAGATGAAAAAAAAAGTTTTGAAACAAGAAAATATCTAAACACTTTTGTAATGTAGCCAGATAGCTGGTGTGTATTACCGTACTTAGGTATGGATTTCTTTCCTACTGATACTAAAGTGAACAATGGGTTACCAGTTTAAGACCAGCTATGAGCATTACATGATTTTCATGGTTTTTCATGACTATAGCCAGGCACCTGTAAATACAAAGTAAAGACTCATGTCTAGTTTCGGTTGGATCTTATTTAAATCTGTGTTTAAATGTGGACTATCTGAAGCTTCCTTGCACTTGACCAGACCATTGATCCCACCGTTTCCCAGTACTGTCTACTTTAACTGGCAGCAGGTAACCAGGATCTCAGGCAGAGAGGTCTTTTCCATCACCTACTACCTACCTGATATTTCTTTTAACTGGAACGACAGCGATTAAGCCTGGGACCATGGTATACACCTGGTGCAGGTCTGAGAAAACCCATTGCAGAGCAGGAGGCTTATGGAGGTGTAAGGGGATTTAAATCCCCTATCCCCTCTAAAGCATCCCGATCTTCTCCCCTCCCCGATACAGAGCACCCATTTTTGACGCAGCTGCACCAGTGGGGAGAGGGATAGGATTACTATCCTCTGTTAGTGTACAGTATTTAGGAGGCAATTGTGCTCTTTCTGGTGTTCCCTCCTGGTGAATTTGGTGCTGTTTGGTTTTATTCTATGTTGTTTCTTTCCTTAGCTGTTTGTTTTATTGTGTTTTAGTAGTTGCTTTATCAATAGTATTATTTTTAAGCTGCTCTAATACTGAAGAGCAGGTTATGAATATTTTTCTAACTAAAACCAGAGAGAGCTTAGAAACAATGAATCAGAAAATTGTGTTCACTAGTTAGAATTTTACTAGAATTCATTGTAATATATCTGGCTTTGATAATATACTAGTCAATTTTTTGTAGAATGTAGGAATATCAATATCTATTCCCTGGGATGACCAGCACATACATCGACTTGCCAAGAGAGATCCTAATAATTAAAATGCCCTCCGAATGGTGTTTCCATTTGAAGCCCAAAGAAAACTGCAATTCCATTGGGGTGGAGGGAGAACAAGCTATATACACAATGTTATAGGACATAGTTAGCTTTTAGCATAACTCCTTACTCCAGTACTTTACCACTACATTAGCCTCTTGTCATCCAGGGACCTGGACTTAAAACTAGTCATGAAAATTCATGATGACTACACTACTCAGCCAACCAGTATTAAATTCACATTTCAAGACTCCAGTGGCATATGAAGGTTGCTCAGTAATAATGAAATGAAAATCTATCACCCTTTGAGTTTTCATAGCAGCAAAGGGAATGAAAGCCTTTCTGTGCTTTGGTTTTGCTAGTGTACAAAATGAGACACGCACACATGTGACAAAAAATTACTAGCTGAGGACAGGAACAAAATACTTTTGGAAACACTATTAGGACTCTGTAGATTTTGTTGAGAACAGTCCCTCAGTAGTCTATAAACATCATTTGACTTCAGACTCAGGAACATTTGGTGCATGAGTACATTCCTACATGAAAGACAGTTATGTGTGCAAAATTACATATATAACCTACTGTATATTGTATTTGATGATCACATATCAATTTAGTGTTCTCTGCTTCTTGATTACTGTGCAACATTGATATTGTACTTGTCAGTGTACATGTGGCAAGAAGTGGCAATGAGTTGCAACCTCAAAGGGTGTTCATAGCATGAGGACATTCAGCACAATTTATTTATTTATCGTTAGTCCAATCCTGTGGTATTCCCTGCCATAGCATGCGGCTGTGCCAAAATGGCTGTGCTGCATTCTATGGTGAGGGGAGGGGTGATCAGGAGGCTTGGGAGGGCAAAGGGAAATTATTTTCCCTTACTGTTCCATAAGCCACTTGACTGATAATGGGTCACCTAGGACTTGTGCCATCTCCTTAGCTGGCGCAAGTCCAAAGAGACAAAGGTTGACTGCCAGTGCCACCACAGGGGATAACATCTTCTGGCACAAGTTGTCCACATTGGGTGTCAACCCCTCCCGCCTCCAATATGCCTCCTGTTCTCACCCTGCCCTCACCCTGCCCCATTCCACCTTTCCCCCACACCATTCTGCTCTGCCAATTCACCTTCATTGGAGGGCCTTCCTTGCATCATCTCTGTTGGTACACGGTCCAGAAGCGTGCAACTACGTGTGCTTCTAGATCACTGTTTGTGACATCCGGAAAGCACATTCCAACACTGCAATGCTACTTCAGGCAGCAGAAATGCAGGATAGGATTGGGCCCTTACAGCCCATTCCAACCCAAGGGCCAAGCAGCCCAAGTCAGACCTAAAGTCAGCCTAAGTCGTTTAGGGCGACTTTAGATCTGGAACGCAACCATTTAGGGCGAAGTTAGGTCAAAGTTAGGTCAAAGTTACGACCGACGGACTAAGAACAGCCCATTCCAACACAAGGGCTAAGCAGCACAAGTCAGACCTAAAGTTGACCTAAAAGTGGGCAGACCATGGGCGGACCGTGGGTGTAACGGGGGCGGCAACCAATTAACGTTGGATTCCAGACCCTGGCAAGCACAGACACGCCCCCTCCAACACAAATGCTGACACAAATTTTAGGTCGACCAAAAAGGTGGACCCAAATTCGAGGAGACCCATAGGAGCCATTTTACCTTACCCAAGCCAGCCCTCTCCTGAAAATTTCTAACACCCTACTCCAGAGTTAGGTGAGAGTTAGGACGGAGTTGGGCCTGCTAGGTCTGGAAACCGACAGAGTTATGCCTAAGATAGGGAGCCTATCAGCACCCAGCCCCACCCAGCCTCTTTCCCACAAAAGCCCAGCCCCAGTCTCTCTCTCTCTCTCTGAGCACGTGGCGTGGGGTTCTGTCCCCCACAGCCACAAAGTGGGACTTTGTCGGTGGAGGGCAAAATTCACAAACACCCCACTTCTCTCTTCTCCTCTCTCCCCCCCCTAAAGGGCAGAGAGGGCTGTTCTGGCTTTGGCCAAACTGTTTACAGCTGTGCCTGGGCAGCTGTCTCCATGCTACCATTTGCTAACCCATGTCTTTCTCCCAGCCTCTCCCCCCACACACACACAGGCAACAACACCAGCAGGTAAGGGCAGGTAAGAGCAGGGGTTGTGCTGACATCTTCCTCTTTGCATATAGAAATATAGGTAGGATACATGCCTCTTTACCAATGTCTTGTCTCATAGCTGCCTGCATAGCCTGCCATGATATGCCTCTTTACCAATGTCTTGTCTCATAGCTGCCTGCATAGCCTGCCATGATATGCCTCTTTACCAATGTGCCCTCTCATGTCTGCCTGCAATGCCTTCTCTGAAATGCCTCTTTACCAATGAATAGTCAGATGCCTGCCTGCAATGCCTGCTATGATATATAGGATACATGCCGCTTTACCACTATTGTGTCGGATTGCCGCCTGTTGTCATGTGAGCATACAACACCACGAGTGTGGTGGTGCTGTTGGTGCTGTTAACCGTCTGTAGACACCAGCTGTTCCCCCCCTTTTTCTCCACAGGGTCAACTGACAGGTCAGTATTGCTAGGATTGCCATGGTTGTGACCCAATATATGTGTTGTCTTCTCTCTCTTTGACCCTTTTCCCTTACAGGATCATGCTCGCCTTACACATGGGTAAGCAGCTCAGACCATACTATGTGTGTCACACCTATCAGCTGTGTTATTTCTCTCCCTGCAGGCTTTTGCAACCTACACACTGGCTTGTCTTCACTGGCGATTGCTACCACACACCAACTGCCATGTAACACCCCCTTGTTTTTTTGTCTCCCCAGGAACGTCCACTACCACCTACCTTCCTGGGAGCACCCCTGGGCCCGCAGTCTGGTTGCCCCACGGTCCTCTGCCTCACTGCTGCCAGAGGTCAGAGAGCCAGCCCTGCAACCCTCCTCAGGTGCCGGCGCTGCTGCTGCTCCACCTCCCTGGCTGTCTTGCTGTCCCTCCCCTTTCTATGGAGCAGGCTGTGGTTCCACAGGGGGAGAGCCTGCGTCTCCAGGTCCATGGGGCATGTGTGCTGCTGCTGCTGCTTTCAGATTGGCTGCTGTGACTACCCTGGCAGCCTCGCCTGGCCATCTCTGCTAACGTTCCAGAACAATAAAGACGCCACTCGGGCAGGGCCACCTTGAAACATATGTGCCCAGTGTTACACAAGCATTGCCCTCCACACACAGACAGCCCCCAGCACTGAAGCCCCTGCATGAATCCCTTCCAGGGACTGCCACTTCCTTCCCAGGGAGAACACAGCAGGGAGGCTGCCAGACTCCCATGGGACAGAGGGGAGGGGGAGTTGGGGGGGCCTCTCAGGCAGGCAAACAGTGACAGGCGCCACAGAGCCCATAGCGGGGCCACTTGTGGCCGCTGCATCTGTGTAGTGGCCGCTCAGCAACTGGGGATCTCGCCAGCCAGGGCGTCCGCCCGTAATGCAGACGCTTCCGTCGAAGGTCTGCCCGTAATGCAGCCGCTTCCGTCGAAGGTCTGCCCGTAATGCAGCCGCTTCCATCGAAGGTCCGCCCATAATGCAGCCGCTTCCGTCGAAGGTCCGCCCGTAATGCAGCCGCTTCCGCCCACAGTCCGTCTGCATAAGAGGTGCCTGTTTCTGCATTGCCTTCATCTGCGGAGCAACCCCTGTGTCCCTATTGGTCTCTGCAGACCCCTCTCTCGGAATCTGTCTCCCACCAGCCTTGTTGTCTGTCTGTCTGTCTGTCTGTCTGTCTCTGACCCACCCGTGCCCCTCCCCAGCACCCACTGTCTGCCTGCCTGTGTGTCTGCCTCCCCTCCCACTCCCTGATGATGGCTGCTGGCCACCACCAGCCCACCCTGCCAGAGCGCCTGCCGAGAGGCGCTGTCTTCGCCCCATCTGGGGGCGTGATGAGCTGCGTGAGCCCTTCACGCTTGCAGCAGACAAGCCCAAGGCATCTCTTGGTCTTGGCCGGGGCACAGAGCAAAACGCACGCCGGGATGCCTTCTTTGTGGGCATTGCCCCGGCCCTGGAGGTCCAGGGCTTCAGGCAGCGCACGGGCAAGTCATGTCAGAGGCAGTTCCAGACATCATGAGCCCCCCTTGTGTGTGACGTTCCCACCCCCTCCTTCCCTTCCCTCCCCCGCTCCCCCCCATGACTCCCACGTGCAGCCTCAATGTGGCATGGGGGTGGCATCGCCTTCTGCAGGAGGGGGGATGGCCACTCTCCCCTGCAGCAGGTGGCTGATGCACAGGGTGCCCTGTGGCAGCTGGCTCGGGCACCTCGCTCACCTGTCACCTGCCCTGCGTCCACCACATGACTGGCGCAACCCCCCTGCCTGCGGTCAGCCCCTTTGCGACCGGGCTGAGACAGACACTGCAGCAGCTGCCATGGATGGACGCTGACACGTGCAGACACACAGGCCTGCACATGCCCGAGCCAGACACCGAGCCTGGAGAGCCTGCCTGCCTGGGAGGTAAGTGTTGCCTGGATCCTGGGGTGGTGCTGGGCCACAGAAACTGCAGCCTGCCTAACTCAGGCATACCTCTGACCTAACTCAGGCATAACTTCTGCCTAACTCAGGCTGCACTTAGGCCACACTTATGCCTGACTTGGAGAGGAGTTGGGTTGGAATGGGCTGCTAATGACTTAATATCAGTCTTTCTGAGGTTCAAGGCACAAATTCCACAAACACTTCCGCAAGTTTTACAAATGCATTTATTCAATATAGATTTATTTATTTAGTAAGTGAAACTGCTATAGGTCAACTCGTATCTGTGCCAGCTCTATAGCTGGCACAAGTCTGAGTTGATCCTTGCAGGCAAATCAAGCTCGGGAAGGATCCCGACCCCCTTCCTGGTTCTGATCCACTAGCATGGATCAACTTGGACTTGCACCAGCAATATCACTGGTGCAGGTCTGAGTTGACCCATACCATAACGACTGCTGGGGCTTATGCCAGAGCAAGGGGACAACTGTCCCCTTACCCCGAGGAGACCTCCAGCAGCCAAATCTCCCCCATAGGATGCAGCAGAAATTATGCCAGCACTGTTGCATCACCGCACAGGATGATAGGTAGGATTGGGCTGTTAGATTCCATCATATACCTCGCACAGCACTTGAGTGTGACATGTAAAATAATCTTTCTGTAAGTGGGAGATACCTTCCATCTGGGGAAAGGCTCTTCCAGTCAAAAAAAAGAAGGAGGTATTTAATCTGGGGCTTCTGGCACTATAATGTCACTGGTCACTGAAACTAGGCACTTCAAATGCTGTCACTGTTAGGCCAGTACATATAAGTTGTGTTTTTGCGTTGCTCATTCCTGATTGCACTTCATGTCTGCACCATGCCCAGTTCTGATTGCTTTCCTTTGAACCAAATGACTTGATGACACATTCAATGGACCACTGAGCTGAAAGTTACATGATCTTTGGCCTTTTATGTACCACGTTTTGTTTTGTTGTCCGCAATATGACATACCTGTCTTAAACCTTGTGTTTCTGAGCTGTCAGAAATGTGATTCATTTTAAGTCTGGGTTAGAAGAATTTTCTATACAATATTACAAGAAAAGCTGGTGTCCTGTTTCTATATACTGGATGAGTTTTGATGAGTTTTTACAATTGCGCTGGCTTCAGGTGAAGGGGCAAGAATTATGTCCAACCACAATCACCCATAAGAGCCTGTCCCACCTCCATGTCTGCCAGATGTCCGTGTGTGGGTGTAGTTCTGGCTCAATGGATCAATGTAATATGGAGCATTGATCATGTGGTTTGAGCCTCCTTGTGTTGGTGGAAATGCTCATGATGTCAGGATGGTGGATGTAGTGATCCTACATCTTTCACCTACAAAGTCAGTAGTCAGAAGTGATCCTTCTGAATCACTTCCATACCATGATCCTTCTGAATCGTCCATACCATGCTTGAATGCCATTTATTTACTATTGGATTTTCTGTTCATAATATTGCACCACCAGCTTAACTTTGGTATCTACCATACATGCTACTATATTGACTCTTAAGATGAGGCTTTATGGAAGGCCTCATAAGATAATTTGAAGCTGGGTATGGATACCAAAGTATAAAATACACGTGTTCTGTATCAATCAGGAAGAATGCACAGCTGTTTTAAAACTTGGCATTTACTGTTAAAATAATAGAAAAAATATGTGGAATTGAGATACAAGCATGACTCTGTTCCCATGTATTTCAGAAGGGGAAATGCTCATTCAAAGCATATGTATGTCCTTCACAATGAATGTGATACATATGTGTGTTACACTTGGGTATTAAAACAAAATGAGAGACGGATGAGAGACTGCTCTTAAACTATGCAGGTTTGTTTCCCTTGGTTTAAAATGTTTCTGCAGCTAAAATATAGACAAAGTGGTTAGTTTGAATGGGAAAATATCACACACACACACACACACACACACACACACACACACACACACACACACAAATGAATTTATACTGTTTCCAGACACATTATCTCCATTCATACAAAACAATGGACCCACACGAAGGGGTTAAATTATGTTCCTGGAAGGCACTATAATCAAGTAGTTGGACATTTCTAGTTGTCCTTGGATAGATTTTCATCTTCATTTTCTCACAAATACACTGTGACCTTGACCTTAAATGACTCTCAGTTGAACGTCCCTCATGAGTAAAATCAGATCAAGAAAATGCATCAATTGAGTACCTATAAAGTCTTTTATTAGTACAAGTATTTCTGAAGACAGTTGCAGGTTGGAGTAGAACTGAAGATTACCAGTCATATATGCAATCTAGTTTTCTCATTTGTATGCATTTCTTTTCCATAATGCGATATACCTGGCCACAGGCTTCATTCAATGACTGTGGAACTAGTATTTACTACAGCACAAAGCAATACAGGTACTTCATAAAAACTTTAGAGTGGCTACAGAGTGAAGCTGCCTAGGAAAGCATTTTTAGTTTCTGATTAAAATAATTTAGCAAAATGGAAAATGAAGGTTTTAGACATATTTCTAATTTCATATCAACATTGCATGAAGCAATGCCAAAGAGATTATCTCAGACAATAAACGTTGTGTACTCCTGCATTATGGTTTTAAGGTGACAATGACCAGGACCATGTTTAAGGCATTCCCAAAACTAGCACAAAATTCACCCCACTTTTGCAACCTAGGGGGGCATTTCGGCAATTTTCAGCAGTGGGGAATTTCCATGCATCTCTGGCAGAGATTGTATCCATACCAAAGATATCCAGGATTACCTCTCACTGCAGTTGTGGCCTGATGATATCAATAGAGGTGCTGATGTGGTATAATGATCATACATGCTCTAAAGTTGATTCCATACAGTCTACAAGTGCCTCCTTAAAGGAAAAAGTGACTTGCCCCATTAAAAGAGACCCTAATGAGATTCTTTTGAAGAAGGTTTTACGTCTTTGGCAATTTTATCATCTATTGCAGGCGTTCCCAACCTGTGGTCAGACCACAGGCCAGGGGTACGCGAGACGCTGTCCCTTATTATTACTTATATACCGCTTTTCAACAAAAAGTTCGCAAAGTGGTTTACAGACAAAATCAAATGATTAAATGGCTCCCTGTCCCAAAAGGGCTCACGATCTAAAAAAAGATGCAGAACACTACCAGCAAACAGCCACCCAGAAAAGACACTGTGCTGGGGTGAAAGGAGGGCAGTTACTCTCCCCCTGCTAAATATAAGAGGAACACCCATTGAAAAAGTGCCTCTTGCTCAGTTAGCAGGGTAAGCAACTGATAAGGGACAGCTGCTAAAGGGGATTTTTTCCAGGTTGCTTTGCAGGCGGGCACCTGTGTCACAAACCAGAAAAAGGCCCCAAGATGTCCCTGGTAACTCCTTCTTCATGTTCTTCTGGGCACCGCCATCTTGGATCTCACGAAATCTCACGAAATCCAAGATGGTGGCACTACATTCTCACGAGAATTGGGTGCCGCCATCTTGGATCTCGCGAGATTTTGTGAGATCCAAGATAGCGGCACCCAGAAGAACAGGAATTAGGAGCTACTGGGGACATCTCGGGGCCTTTTTCTGGCTTGTGGTGCAGGCGGGTCCTCCGCTGGATACTAAGGAGTGACTAACTACCAGAACAGGGAATGGTAATTAGGTGTAGCAGCACTAACATGGTGTTGGATGTTACTGCCTTTCTAATCCATGGCTTCTTGAAGCAAGCTTTTCAGCTCTCCTCACCTTCCAGTCAGCCCTGATCCCCCTGTATATTTTCCATGTGTCACTACATTGGCTGAGAAGGCCCTGCCTAGAGGTGGCCTTACTACCTGAAGCTTGTTGAAAGACTTCCAGGATAGGTCCTTTTCGGTGGTGGCATCTGTATGGCGGAACTCTACAATGACAGGCTTGTTCCTTTTTCTTTGAAATACTTGTGACATATGCTTTTAGTAGAGTATTGATTTTCTGTTGACGTGTTTATATTTGAAGGCAGATCTCATTTGGAATACTGCATTGAGAGCCTAATCTGGAATAGGATTGACCTGTCATGTGCAGTCATTTAGGACAGCAGACAGTGGACAGCTGTCATAAAATGGCTGCCAACAGAGCACGTAGCACTCCATTAGAGGCCATTTTGGGAGCATTGCCGCAAGAGGTGGCAGTGCTCCCGGGACGTCACTGGACCTTCCTTGACCAGTCGGAGCAGGTAAGACAGCAGCGAGGACAGAGAGGTGGTGAAATGAGGGAGAGGGGTGAAATGAGGCAGGGTGTGGGAGGAATGGGGGCAGGATGCTTCAGGAGGGGTGGATCTGGAAGTGATGGCGCGCACTGGATCCTATCCTCCTTTTTTGCAGCCTCCCTGTCCCCTTCCTCACCTCGGACTTGCACCAGCTAAAGAGTTGGAGCAGGTCCAAGGAGACCCGTTGCTGAGTGGAAGGCTTACTGAGGCATATGGGGATTTAAGTCTTAAATCTAAAGACTCCCGACCTGCTCCCCACCACTGGATACAGTGTGCGTCTTTTTGGCACAGCTGTACCAGCAGTGGGGGGAAGAATAGGATTTGGCCATCAGTTTGGGGCACTACATTTTCAGAAGAACATTGATAAGCTGGAGGGTTCTTATCAGGGGAACTGATAAGCCAGGTTCAGCGGAGAGCAACTAAGATGGTGAGGGGTCTGGAAACCAATTCCTGTGAATGCTGGGCACATTTAACCTAGAAAATACTAAGGGGAGATATGATAGCCATCTTCATATATCAGAAAGGCCTTCACATGGAAGAAGGGGGGACCTGTTCTCTGTGGCTCCTGAGGGTAGGACTAGAGCCAATGGGTTGAAACTACAGGGAAGTAGATTTAGACTGAACATGAGGAAGAATGTCTTCACTGTAAGAGCAGTCTGACACTGAAACAGTCTGCTCCTGTTGTGGGCTCTTCCTTATTAGAGGTTTCCAAGCAGAACTGGATGACCAAATAAATAATAAGAAAATAAGAAGGATCAGGCTAAAGGCTAGGCTTACCAGATCGTCGACCGGGACGGAGCGTTCTCCCCTTAAGGGGGCGGGGCGTGGGGGCCCATAACGCGTCGCGTTATGGCCCCCACGCCCCGCCCCCTTAAGGGGAGAACGCTCCGTCCCGGTCAACGATCTGGTAAGCCTACTAAAGGTCCATCTAGTCCAGCTTCCAGCATCTCACAGTGGCCCCACCAGATGCCTCAGGGAGCACACAAGACCAACTGTCAGGGATGCTGTAGCAGTTTCCTACGATGAGTAGAGAGTTGGACTAAATAACCTCCAAGATCCCTTCTAATTCCATCATTCTATGATTCTATTTTTACTGTTTTTGTAAGCTGCCCAAGCATGCAGGTACTGGAGAGTGGGGTATTAAAATTGAGAAATAAACAAATGATATAATATTTATATGTCCTGAATTAATTTTTACAATTGCTTCTCAGGAAGAATTCTATGTTAAATGGCCTTTCTGGGCCACCAGAGTCATGCAAATCATGCATCAGAAATGCCCACATCCTCCACATGAGGGCTCCAATTCTCAAAAATGACAGCTTTGTGTGAACAGAAACACGTGTGAGCAGACTACCATAAATGTAAAAAGACTTTGAAATGAAGCAGCATCAAGTTGCTAACCAGGGAGAAGTTTGCCAAGAGAGGACAAACTGAGATTATTTCAGTGAAACGGATAACAGCTACATGAAAAGGAATGACCTCTTGTGATT
This sequence comes from Plestiodon gilberti rubricaudatus, assembly GCA_026170595.1. Lineage (NCBI taxonomy): Eukaryota > Metazoa > Chordata > Lepidosauria > Squamata > Scincidae > Plestiodon > Plestiodon gilberti. The sequence goes on along the minus strand of JANXHW010000003.1, from coordinate 184,813,865 downwards.
TTGTTTCACCCCAGTGTGGTCCGCAGCTGAGAAGAGAAAAGTCTGTATCACTTATTTACCAGTCCCAGAGGTAAATTTGTCCAGATCTTCACCCCCCCTTTGGCTAGAATTCCTGAACTACAGGTCCACATGGGAAAATGGACAAATAATAGCAAAATGGTTTCAACTCAAAAATAACTATAAAAAAAGAAAAGAAAGTGTAGCGTCAGATAAAAGTCCAAAGAGAGAGAAAAGGAGGTTACTGACCAAACATTTTGAGTCATCTGTGTATTGGATTCTTATTTTTCTCGACTATTTTTCAGTTTACTTTAAATGCTTGCCCAGGGCCAATTTAAATTTGTAATGGACACATTTAAATAAATTAGAACCATGCAAATAACAAGCACTTCCCTCTGGGACAAGTGGCAACCCTACTGGAGAAATGCAAGTCGAAAGGAAAGATGGATGTTATATTAATGACAGCCAGTAAAGGAATCGCATTGCTTTTATAAATTTTATACTAAATAAATCATGAATGAGGAAAATGCTATCAAGATTAGAAACAGTGTGAGTGAGTATGTACATCAGGGTATCATATTTCAACAAAAATGGGATACTTAGTAAAATGTGTCTCCTAAACCAAGTCTCCCATTTTTCTTCATTACTTGAAGGAATCTGCTTAGAGAATATTGTTCTATTCCATTGATACTTTCAAACAATCCACACCATGAAAATCTGGCCTTGTTACAAACAGCAAAATGTGACAAGGCCCCACTGGTAATAGTTTGGCCGAAAAGAAAACATGATGATTATTATAAGCATTGCAAACTCATCAGCTCCAGGGTATGTTTTGACCGGTATCTTGAACACCTTCAGTAGTCAAATAATCTTTTTCCTTCCACCATGCAGGTCACTGATTTTGATATTATACAACTACAGTATACAGGTACAGTATTATGGTATGTACCTATTAATAAACATATTATTATTATGACAGGCTCTTATGACGAAGGGGCGGGGCACCTTGTACTGGAGAGTAACGGTGGGGCGGAAAGCTGCAGAACTTAGCTTTCCGCCCCACCTCCAGCAACGCCAGTGGTGGGGGGCCAGATTGGGAGGTTTGGGAAGGAAAAGGGAAATTATTTTCCCTTACCCCTCCGTAAGCCTCCCAATTGCCAATGGGTCTCCTCAGACCTGTACCAGCTCTTTAGGTGACACAAGACTGAGAAGACAAAGAGGGCATGCTTTCGGATGGGATATCAGCTGCGCAAGTCACCCCCACCGGGTGCCACCCCCTCCTGCTTCCATCACACCTCCAGCCCTCTTCCATTTCACCATTTAGGCCAACCACGTATGTATTTATTTACAGTATTTTTACCCCGCCTTTCTCCCCGAAGGCACCCAAGGCAGCTTACAAAAGACAAAAATACAAATACAAAAACATAATCACTATTTAAAAGCAATATACACAATTAACTAAAACTCATTAACAATAACAATCTTAAAACAATAGGCCACTATTACAATTAAAAACAAAAACATAAGAGCAACAGCACCTCCTTATAAAAGGACCACACCTGTAAAAGCTAGATTAAAAAGGCCAAGAACTCAGAAGGCTTGCCTAAACAAACAGGTCCTCAGGCCTCACCGGAAAGTCTCCCAGGAGGGAGCAGTTCGTATGTCAAAAGGAGGGAATTCCATAAGGTTGGTGCCACTACTGAGAAGGCCCTATTTCTAGCTTCCACCCCTCGCACCTCGCTAGGTGACGTCACCCGCAAGATGCAAGAGGGCCTTCTCTGATGACCTAAGGGGACAAGCCGGACTGTATAGAAGTAGGAGGTCTCTCAAATAGCCTGGCCCCAAGCCATATAGGGCTTTAAAGGTCAAAACCAGTAATTTGAAGTGACCATAGGATTGTAGTGGGAAATAGACTTCCCACTTTAATTTATCTGCTGTTTGTGAGCACTAGGCCTTAGTTAGTCACTGCAAATGACTTGTGAGCCACTTGACAGGAATAAACACATGAGGAAAGAACAGTCACACAGACTCTAGTTTTCTGGTGCTCAAATGAATAACCTGAGCAGTGACTTCTTTAAATCTGTTTATGATACTGAACATTCCCAAGATTTTTGCAACCAGTATCGATAGAGGGTATAGGAAAGAAAGAGACATACATTTTATCACCCTCCTTTCCAATTTAGGATCTTCCAAGTAACTAAGTAGGCTGCTGCCTTTGCTAATGATGTCGATCTTTATACCTTTGCTCTGTGTAAGTCTTTTGTGGCTACCCCATGCTCAGCTGTATCTACTTGGAAAGAAGGACACTAATGAGTTCGGATCTGCCTACTGCAGGGAATGCTTTGAATGTCAGTTTGGACATGATCAACATTGACATACATTCTAGACCATGAGTAACCTCACTGCCCTCTTGAAATTGAGAATAAATCATAATCCTTCGGCAGATATATACCCATATAAGTATTTAATTTTGCCAACTGAAATATTAAATTGGCAGCCACTTTCCATCTGCCTCTCCTTTCTACACCCATCTCTGTGTCAGTATTTGAAACCCTGCTGATTTCAACTGCTTCAGAAGAGAATGCTTTAACTCATTCAAATAGTTCCAAAGGTAACTGAACAATTTAAATAAGCAGAATTGCTTTGAATACTCTGACAAAGGATGGAAGGTTTTATCTGTCATAAATTTTGAATCAATAGGACGCTAATTAACCAGGCACACACCTCAGTCATCACTTTGTGAGATTGTTCCTTGCATAAAACCACGATCCGCAGCATGGCGCTGTGAGTGGTGCAAGGGAAGAACAGACATTTTCAGGGGTAAAAAAAAAAACCCTGCAAACCTGTCATGTTGTTCAAAGAGTTCTTGAAAGCGCCCGACAAATTTCACCCATATAAGAACTTTGGTGGAACGTAATAGACTGTTTCAATTTAGTCCCACATGATGGGCTCTTTGAGCATGTGAACATTGCAAGTTGTTCATCTATTTGTCTCTCAAAATGCTGTAGAATATGGATCTTCAATGCAATGAAGTCATGTTTTTCAGAAGACTTTTAGTAGCTTTTCATTTGCATGAGTTGGCATGAGCCATTACACCACAGCCTTATTGGAAGACTGACAAATGGGTTCTTTTGAAGGTGTGCTTCCGGAAGGCACCTCTATACACAGCATCCCAGTCATTCATGATATTCAATGCCTATTTTGTGAAATTACTTGATAGCAGCTCAGCTAGCTTGGAGTTTTGTTTTGTTTTTAATTGGACAGACTGATCAGGGAAATGGGCAAAGGTGAATTCAGTCTTGCTTTAGAGGTCAGGTTGCCTGAAGCCCCAACAGCCTTTGCTCATAGAATAGCGATTTGCTTTCCTGTGCATGACAAGTTCAGCACCCATCAAAGAAGGAATTCAAGACAAACCTTATTCTGAGGTTGGATCTCTCTGAAACGACGTCTTCTAATTGGTAGCCAAGGTTTTTCCTAGTTTCAAGTTTCTGCTTGAAGCAGGGGTCTGCTGTTGGTGGTTCGGTATGGAAATCACCCATGTTTGGGCAGCTTTAATATTGATTTCTGTTTGGCTTTCTCACTGCCTTCACTCTGTTATTGTGAAAGTGCTCAGGCTGCACCCCATCCAGCTTCCCTGCAACTTCTGCCTCTTTCAGACACTTCTGCCTCCTCCCATTCAGCACCAGGTGTTGGGTGCTCTCTTTTTCTTTTACTGCTTCTCAGCTAGTTATCAGCTTGCTAGCAGAAGGGACCACAGTAGGAGACAGAAGCGTCTAGTGGGGGGTGGCCCCCAGGCAGCACACAGGGACAACAAAGCAGGCGGGAATGGGGCAACAACTCCACAATAGTGGCGTCAGAGGAAAAGCAATTGGGCAGCGGTGGGAACGTTGGGGCCTCCCACTCACCCTGCATCTCTGAGGTGCTTTGCAGTGGGGGCGGGGGCGGCGTCACTTCTGGCAGTGATATCATGGGGGTGGCAGTTTGTATACTGCCGCCCCTGCTCATGGGTGCCACTATGCTGCTGGTGGGAGATTCACCTTACCACTGTAGTTCTGGGACTTTAGTAACAATATTGATAAGTAGGCTTACCATCCATCCCGGAATTTCCGGGACCGTAAAAGAATCCGGGCTTGGGTCCCGGAACGGTTCTGGAACGTTTTCCGGGCCTGTTGGCAAGCCTCCACCGCCGCCGCCATTTTTAAAATGTAAAAACGTACGCAGGCACCGGCATCTTGGATTGCGAAATCTCGCGAGATCCAAGATGTCAGCGCCCAAATCTCATGAGGCCATGATGCCCTCACGAGATTTGGACGCCGACATTGTGGTCTCACAAGATTTCGCGATCTAAGATGCCGGCGCCCGGGTAAGTTTTTACATTATAAAAATGTAAAAAGCCGCCTTGGGCATTTGCCTTCGGCATAGGATAAGGTGGGATATAATTTTTTAAAATAAATAAATTAATAAATTTTAAAAATAGTGGTGGTGGCTGGGCGGGTGGTGACGATGACGAGGAGGAGCACAGCAGCGACGGGCAACAGCTTGTTGGGCGGCGTGCGGCGGGCAGCTGGTGGGGCATGGCACGGCTTGGCTCGGTGGGGCAGCGGCTTGGCAACGACAATAAGGAGGAGCACGGCGGTGACGGCAACACCACGGCTGGCGGGGCACGGCTGGCGGCATGGTGGGGCAGCAGCTGGGCAGGCGGTTGTGCGGCGACGACGATGAGGAGCATGGCGGTACTGGGCAAATGGCGGCATGACGGTGACGGGGATGGCAGCGATGACGGGATGTGATGACGGGAATTAATTAATTGGCAATTAATTAATAATTAATTAATTATAACTATAAATAAAAATTTCAAAACAAACTTTTAAAAAATTATTTATTCATTTATTTAATTGTTGGGGGTTTGTCCCGGTCTACACCTGGGAAAATCTGGTAAGCCTATTGATAAGTAACCATATCAAATTGGCAATATTTCATTGTGAATAGTGGGGGCTTAGTCAAGCTCTAGGCTAGCCCCCTTGTGGCAGGTGAGTGCAGGCACGAAGGCTTAAAGTTGTCTCTGGGTGTCCCTGTGATCATTAAAGGCAGGGCAGGAACCCACTTCCCACTCCTCAGTTGCTTGCCAGTGTGAGGGACTGGCTAGTTAGACCCTGACCTGGATCTCCAGGAACGACTCAAATAATGGAACGTGCCTAAATAATGCAATTTCAGTACAGCAGCATAAGAAAAAGCTATAACTAACTGGGTTCACTAATTAATTCTAGATGTCTAAACCTTGTGCATGTCTTGCAATAACATGTTGAAGAAGTACCACTAGCAATAAAATTACATGCTCAGATCAGCCATGACACATGGATATTAATTCTTTAACAATATGCCCTTTCTCTTAATTTTCACTTCCACAGCAAGTAATTACTTTTCCTGGAAATGATTAAATTGCACTCTTAGTGGCATATGACTTCAACATTTTATGGGTTTTATAATGGCATCACCATCTTCATCTGTTACACATGTATGTTGCCACCAACACAATGCCTCATTGAAACAGATGGGTGGCTTATTGCTAATAAAAGTGTCCAAGCCCTTAGAAAACATCTCTATAACATAGGGTGTTTTTCTTTCACATTGTCAACCTCAATGAATGTCAGCCATCTCTCTGTGTATTGGCGTCTATCTTTTCCCAGGATGGGTTAATAGAGGTGAGAAATCGGATGCATAACTCAGATCTCATTTTATATTGGTCAGTGGGAACCTGGCAGATATGAAGACTTTTTTTTAAAGTGCTGATGGGTTAATGCATTAGTGTTCCAGTAGTGGACATCCACATTCAAATCCTAATTAGATCAAAAGTGAAAGATTGTGTTAGTCTGACTTTAGTACCTAATTTGCCATGAGTGGCAGTTTAATTAAAAGGAAGGTAGTTGTAGAATGGCAAAGGTATTGCAGTCAGAATGCTTTGGCATTCTTTGGTGTGATTATTGCTATTTCTCTTTGAATAGCGTTCCCCATTTGCAATATTATATGTAGGTAAAAGGTCAGCATTTACAATTCTGCATATATGCGCTATGCTTTTTTGTTATTCAGAAACCTAGACATTCTGAACAAATTATGCAAGCACACTGAAAGAATGAGAAAGAAAAGAAATGCATGATACGAAGGAAAAAAAATATATCCCTTGCCTTTATTACTTAACGTTTAACGTTTTGTGTGCCTCACAGTTTGAGTCGGTTATGTTCCAGGCCGTTAGTTTAACGCTGTTTTTTGGCGCCTTCCGCCCCAGTGAAGTCCTGGCAGGATCCAAATGGGATACCTCAGCTAGGTCTTTGCATGCCACAGATCTGGTCTTTTCAAGGGAGTCGGTCACGTTGACCTTAAGGCTATCTAAGACTGACCAGCTGGCAAAAGGGCGGAAGGTGTGTCTGCGTAGGGCAGAAGGGGGTGTCCTTTGCCCGGTTTCTGCCCTAGAGGCTTATGTTCGGATGAGGCACTCAGTTCCTGGTGGTTTGTTCTGTCATTTGAATGGTTCACCACTGACCCTAATCCAATTTCAGGTCATTTTCCGGAGGGGACTCGTGCACCTGGGATATGCCCCTAGTGATTACGGCTTGCATTCGTTTAGAATCAGTGCAGTTTCTTTGGCAGCCCATTTGGACTTGCCTTCCGCCTCCATACAGCGGATCGGCCGATGGCGGTCTGCTGCGTTTAAGGGGTACATCCGAAAACTGTGGCTGGCATTGTTGCATCAACTATTTGTTTGTTTCTTTTTTCTCAGGTCGCTGGTCTTTTCCTGTGCGTATCCTCATTTGTGGACATTCCATCGTCTTTTGGGCAAGGAAGAGGGCAGCGGCTTGTAACTTTGGCTTCCAGCTAGGTTTAGGTGCATTAGCACAGGTGTGGTGGGCGGCCGAGAGCGGCATGCTGTGGGGTCAGCTGTTGCCCCTTCTTAGAGAATTTCTTGATTCCAGGCCTCCCCCTAAAATACTGGTTTTACACCTTGGTGAGAATGACCTGGACCAGAGGACATCTCAGTCCTTGAGGCTACAGGTCCATAGGGACCTTGCCATTATTAGATCTTGGCTGCCAGGGATTGTTATCCTCTGGTCAGACATGCTCCCACGTAGGGTTTGGAGGGGGACAATTCGACCCCGCTTGGTAGACTTAGCCCGTCGCAGGACCAACCAGTACCTGAAGAAATATATCTGGGAAATGGGTAAGTCATCATCCACCCAAATATTCTTTTTTCTGACCCGACCCTCTTTAGACGAGACGGAGTACACCTTTCTGATGCTGGGGACAATATTTTCCTTTTTGGTTTGCAGCAGGGGATTAGGAGCCTTTTGGGTTCGTGGGGCGGTAGGGGTCAAGCTCGAGGCTACCCCCCCCCATGTGGCAGGTCACGTGCGGGCCGGGTAGATAAGGGAAGTAATTGGTGTACATTTGGAGGTAAGCAAGGTCAAGGGGTGAGCCAGGACCGCTCAGATGGTGCCGGACCGGATCGGTGAGGCTGGCTGGCAAGCCCCTTGGTTGGATCAGCAAAGACAACCATAAGGCTTGGCCTGGGGGAGTCTGCGCTGTCCATCTGTGAAACTCCTTGCCACAGGATGTGGTGATGGCACCTGGCCTAGATACCTTTAAAAGGGGTTTGGATTGTTTCATTGAGAAAAAGACCTTCTCAGGTTACAAGCCATAAGCAACCTCCTGGCTTTAGGTATTCTCTGTACCAGATGCAAGGGAGTGACAACATCCTCCCTTCTCCATCCTCCCTCTTTTCCATCGACATCCCTAGACCACTCTCACGAAACTACTGTTTTCAGAGTTTCCTGTGGAAAGGGAATGCCTACGACATTAGTTTAAGAAAGGAACCTGCATTAAACTGATTCAGATCATTGGTTCATCTAGCAGCCGAATCCTGACTAACTCCCCATGCGGTGATGCAGCAGCGCCAACACAGTGCCTGCTGTATCCCACAGTTTCTGGGGATTTTCAGCCTCTGGTGGCCTCCTTAGGGTTTGTTTCCTTTCCCTGGGGTAAGCCTGAACCGGGCTGCCAGGTGTACTTGGATCTGTGCCAGCGGTACTGCTGGCAGAAGCCCACATGGACTTGGGTCAGGGGATCAAGGCTGGGAAGGGGGTTAGGATTTGGTGGATGCTGCTACTGCTGAACTCACCCCCCTTCCCTGTCCAGACCCACCCTCCTCCTAGGCCCCATTGCTGCCCCATTCTGCCCACCCTCGCCTCTTCCAGCCCTCTGTGCACACTTACCGGTGCCAGTGGACATCCAGTGGCTGCTGGTGCACGGAGCCAGTCACTCACCACTTGCGGCAGCAGCCAGGCCACATGCTTCAGCATGTTACCTTTTGCGACAGCTGGAAAACGCCTAACTACACCACTGGAACTCTCGTTCTGGTGGCGCTAGGCGCCAGTAGGATTGTGCTGTAGGGCAGTATTGTTTATGCTAACTGGCAATGGTCTCCTGTGTTTCAGACAGGTGTCTTTCTCAGCCCTATCTGGAGATTCCAGGGGTTGAACCTGGGATCTTTTGTATGCAAAGCCAATGAGTAATGAACCTTCTCTTCTTTGAAGTAAGGCTGTTGAATGTTTGGGTTTTTCAGTGCAACTCTGATGTTGGAAAATCAAGACTGTTCCCCTAGATGTTACTCCCAAGTACATATGTGTACACACCCAAATTTTGTTGAAGATCCATTAGGAAAAATAATTTCCCACATTTGAAGGGTATGCCTTGGACATCTGCTTCTGCATGGGAAAGGCGGGATATAAATTCTTTAAATAAATAAATACCTGCCCTATTGAACAAATATTCTCCCTGATTCATATTTACTGAAGCTGGATTTGACTGGAATTACTCCAAATTGAAAGGGAGATGTCACCAATTTTAGGGAAATCCAAAATCCTGGATTTGTGTTCACTGTCACTAATTCACCTCCCAGAATGGAGAGGGGGTGTATTGGTAGTGAAATAAGTAAAACATTCCCCCCCACTCCAAATCATGCTGAAAGGTATATGGCAGGGGTGGGGAACCTATTTGCGGTGGGGGGCCATTTTCCCATAGGGAAAATTTGCCGGTAGGCCGGCCGATTCCCCCCCCCGCAAATTTACCCCCCCCCCCGCGAATTTACCTCCCACCCACTGCTCGCTCTCTCGCTCCCAACCCACCCACCGCTCGCTCGTTCCCACCCTCCCCACCCACCCACCGCTCGCTCTCCCTCCCACCCACCCCCCACCCGGCAAGCGCCCACCCCCATCGCTCTCCTCCTTACCTTTTCTTCTCTTCAGCCGCTGGCGGTGGCGGCGGCCACGCGCGCTCACCTCCCTCCCTTTTCAAACTCTCCCGGCTGTTAGAGACATGCGTTCTGCGCATGTCTCTAACAGCTGGGAGGGGTCGCGAAGGAGTCGGGCGAGGTGAGTGCGCGCGGGGCCGCACTCACCTCGCCCGACTCCTTCGCAAATCTTCCCGGCTATTAGAGACATGCACAGAACAGCCGGGTTGAGAAGGAGTCGCGCGACTCCTTCTCAACCCGGCTGTTTCTGCGCATGTCTCTAACAGCCGGGAAGATTTGCGAAGGAGTCGGGTGAGGTGAACGCGGCCTCCGGAGCCTCCGGTCTGAGCCCGCGCGGGCCGGACCGAATGGAATTGGGTCCAGGCTCGCGCGGGCCGCCGGTTCCCCACCCTTGGTATATGGCATGACAAGACATAGCAATACAAGTCCTGAAGCAGTTCAGTACTTTTTTTTTTTTTGCTAAACTAAGAGCTTCCTAATGGTACAAACTGTTTGGCAGTGGAACAGTTTGCCTCAGAATGAGGTACACTCTCCATCATTGGAGGTCCTTTAGCAGATGTTGGATAGCCATCAATTGCTGATGTTGTAGTTTTGGACAATGTTATAGGTCCCTCCCAACTCTTTTATTCTATGAAGTCAAGTGGAACTCAACAAGTATGTATAGATTGGGTGATATCCACATTCTCCCTTACTCCAGAGTAAGTGAAACTGTGGGAGATGACCTGAACAGCGCAATCCTATCCAACTTACACCCACTGGTGTAACCAGCAGTGCAGCGAGAACGGGAGGCCCCAGAACAGAAAGAGGATTCAAATCCCTTTTAAATCCCCCTTTGGAGGGGATTTGAATCCCCTTTCCATTCTGGGGCCTCCCATTCTCGCTGTACCGCTGGTTACACTGGTGGTGTACGTTGGATAGGATTGTGCTGAAAGAGTAAGCAGATAGTTTCCTTTCAACATCTAATAATGAATCTGTCGACTTTTGCTTATATATCTTACTTTACAGACATCCACCCTGCTGTGAGCGAACATAGAATGCAGCATGGGCTGTGCTGCTCCGCTACATGGCGTCCAGATAGGATTGGGCTGCCCATTGAGAAAATGTTTCTGAGTACATGCTGTGTAGTTGTGTTTTCAAGCTTGTTTCATCAACTATGAAAGCTGCTCTCTTTTTTTCCCCTTCACGTTCTAGTAAGGAAATGCAATATTGCCAATGTCTAGATTCATATTTTGGTCTCCCAAAGCAAAGTTTCCCGTTGTTTTGTCTAAATGGATTAATCTCCGTGTTGGATCCAATCTTCTGCTATGTGCAGAATATTTACAACAATATTTTCCTTGTCTGACTACTGACAGCTAATGAGACATCTGCTATGCTTAAAGATCATCTATTTGTCATAAAAATATTATTAGTGTACCTGCAGCTCTAAATACATCTTCCTTCTTCAACCTGAGCAATTCAGTGCAATGAGCACTTCAAAAAGCAAAAGGAGCGTCCTCTTTGAGCCCATGGAAGTGCTGCAAAAACTCATCAGACAACCTGCTGATATGCTGTCATTTTATCCTGCTGTGCCTTTGGAATCTGAATCCCAAAGGATAACCAATCATCCTGTTGAATATCTCTCCTGAGTACTTCACTCTACAAATAAATTATAAAAACTATTTGATATCCACAGAGGTCCATTGATGCCCTGTGAATCCTAAAAAAGATCAGCCTTTTCACATATAATAGTTCTCAAATGCTGTCAGAGAATTGGTACTGCAGGAAAAATTAGGATCAATGGCTCCCCACCCCCCAAAAAAAAATTAAAACGATCAGCTTTTCACCTTGATCTATAGACATCTGAAGCCAACTGTCAATAAAAAAAATTATTCTGGGCAGACGATCTTTAATTTGTAGGGGATCACCAAGCAGATTGGCAGCTGCCATGTGGTTTGTAACCACACAAACTCAACAGGAATACTGAGGAATGACAAGGAGATGCAGAAGAAGCTGACAACCATGAACTGTAATTGTTCCCTGTATTACAAATGCTGTTGGCAAAGTGTTGTGCCGTTTAGCAGCACAAGTCGCAGTGTTCCAAATGCTCTGTGGCAATTTATTTCAAAAGGCAGGATGTCTTTTCTTGAAAGTAAATGTCAATGTATCGTCATCCTTTGCATCTGCAGGAGCAGAATGCCAAGGGAAACGAAAAAGACTGTGCACAGTGCAAACACACAGTAAGGACTACGGAAAGCCTTGTTAATCATAGCATTACAGCACATTAGACAACTTACTTCTTCTGAATCACAAACTGCAGATGATTATCTATGCTGAACTCTAGACCTAATTACATTTTAAACAAATTCAGAAAGATCACATAGGACTCTTTCCTTCTATTTAATTGCCCAAATAGGAATTGGCTATGAAAAATCACCATTGGTGCAAATATACATACAGATTCTTATAAGAACCTTATCCCATCTTATCTCATCGTTGCCATTCAAGAGGCTGCTTTAGTGAGGGACAGAATAAATAGGGGAAAGACTAGTGTTCCTTGCAACCCATCTCTTTGAATGACAAGAGCTGCTAATAGCTTCCTTGGTTCAGTGATGCACATGGGGCAGATAGAAGAAGCCAGAAGAAAAAGGTTAGGCAAACTGCCTAGTTTTATGAAAGGGCCATTGGGGGGGGGGGGAGCATATACCAACTTTGAATATGCTGCCACTGCTGCGACTGCAAATTTTAACAAATGTAATTAACAGCACAATCCTATCATCTGCCATTCCATAGCATGCAGCCACACCAACACCCCATGCTATGGGGGGGGGGGGGCGATCAGACTGCCAGTGAGAAGTAAGTATGCTAGCAATATCCAAGGAGAGAAAAGGAGCGGGGAGGCTGCAGGGAAGGGGAATAGGATCCGGCATGGGTCTTCCGCAATGGATCCTCCCCCTCCTGCGGCCTTCCCACCCCATTACGCCCCCTCCCCACACAGTTTCACCCCTCCCCACCCACATTATGCCCTCCCCCTGCCTTCCCACCAGTTTACCTTTCCCAGCGTGTATCCGGAGGTCCTCCAGTTAGACTGAGAAGGAGAAGGCCTTTCTGCCGGCATCCGCCGGCTGGTCAGTGCGCTGTCAGGGAGACTTTTGCAACTGGCACTGACTGCTTTATGGCAGTCAGCACCAGCGCGGGAGGCGCTGCGGCCATTAGGCGGCGCACTTAGGATTGAGCTGTGTGTCAATTTTGGTTTCACTTGCACTCAAATCGACACTGTTCATTCTGATTAAAAAGGAAATATACCTTTTTAACTTTAGAAGTTTGATGTAAACTCAGAGAAAATGAGAGCATCAATTAAAAAGTGATGCCATTCAGCTTCAGGGACCATTGAATTGTTTCTGGCTTGAACATGAACATCCTGGGTGAACGTGGACATCCTTGAACATCCTGGGTTACCACTGTCACCGTCAAGCATCCCAGGTAGTTCGAAATTTGCATCCCTCCCAAACTAATGCTTCCATTATAATTTATTACTATGAACTCATTACTTCCTGACAGTATGTGTGAAGACATCAAACTCATGAAACTGTTCAGAATTAGAACAAAACCCAAAAATCAATTTTCTCATAGACTTGATAATTGCTTTTAAGCTGTTGATCCCTGTTTTTTTTAACAGGAATCTGTTAAAGTGATGAGCAGGTTAACTTTCTGCTTGGCTCTTCTCCTGTTTAATGTTAGTTTTTGGAAAGGCTGTGATATTTGGTCCACAGATAAAATCTTTGGTACCAACCATTCACTTGTAATAGTCATATGTATATCTTTTATAAATATTATTTATATTTATATGTTTTATTGTGTGTATAGAAGCATATCCCATTCAGTTTAATGGAATTTGCTCCAAAGAAAATGTCACTAGATTTGCAATCTAAGAATTTTTGTTGGATGCTGAAAGACTAACCTCAATTCTATAATAATGAACAATATGAGGGTAGGGCTGGACCCTTTAATAGCCTCCTTTAGTGACTGGTGGAGGGAATTCTGGGAACTCTGAGCAGTTCCTCTACTGGCCACTAGAGGAAGCAGCAGTGGTAGAAGTGGCAATACTGGTCTAGTTGGAGGCAGGTAAGTGAAGCATGCAGGGCAGCTTGCCTCCATCCTCTGATGAATCCAATGCTGCCACCTCCACTTCCTGTCATGGCCATCAGTGGTTAAGTTGGGAATGGCTGACATGGCAGCACTGGACTCATAGGAGGAGGTCAGTTCTCCTCATGTTCCTTGTGTGCTCTCTGAGTGTGCAAGATGGGGTTGCCAAGTGGACAGTAGCGTAGCAAGACTGTCCCCCTGTGCCATCACGGCTGGCTGCTACATCACAGGGCCCGCACCCAAGTGACATCAGTTGGAGCCAAATGAGCCAAATATCCCTCAGGGGTCAGGCGGGAGGGTGGGGGCCATAACAAACAGCCATGCAGAGGTGGCGGACAGCTTTTCCTACCTTTTCCAAGCCGTTCCGCTGCCTTTGCCACCACCTGCAGCACCTCCACCAACATGTTCTCCACCACTAACACCGCCATCTTCTTACTGATGCCGCCATTTTGTAGCCCCTGCCATCTGTAAGTCCCCCCCACCTGCTACCTGGGGATGGTCCACCCCCCTGCCCCATCCCTTCCTACAATACTGCAAGTGGGCAAACAGGCAGACTTCAGTGCACACCTTTGACAGGGGGCTGCTCTGCGTGTATCCCTGCTTGGTGGGTGCGCATGCACAAATAATGCTGGCAGGGGATGGGCAGTGGAATTGGGAGGTAGAACAGTCTGCAGAGGGATTCAGATGGTGGTTCAACACAGACCATCCTGATATGGGTACACAGCACTCAGCACAGGCCCATCAACACTTACAGTACGTCTAACATAACCCCAAGGAGTACTGTACTTGTAATTGCAAATGTCTGTTACTAGCCTTGCATGATAACAGGTGGCTATATGCTGTACAAAAGACAAAGAGTGAAATCCCATATAAGAACTTCAGGGGGGGGGGTCCCCTGGTCCCTCCTATATGGGAAGAGTTGACTGCCAATGACACCCCAATTCCTCCCCTCATCAGCAATCCTCCTGTCAGTGGACAGCTATGCTTATGGGAAAACTACATTCATGTAAAAGTGTCTGGTTTGACCCCTGTGATATAAGCTTGGTGTTCACAGTCGTCATGTTTCATGTTAAAAACAAATGAGCCTGCATTTTTAGAAGGGCAGGATCAGTATTTATCACCCTTCAATATTAAAATAATGAAATAGAACTTGTATACATTTATCACATGAATATTTTGTTCCAGTTTTAGAAACTGCTCTCATTTTGGAGGGCAGGTTGGAAAGTTAACAACTGTGCAATGTCTTGATAGGTTAAAGGATTTTCAGACTCCATTCATTTTTTTTTTTAGGGTTGTCAAAATAAATAAAGGAATTCTTGTAAGTTTGATAGGCTAAAGGATTTCCCAACTCCTTTCATTTATTTTGAAGGTTGTAGAAAGTTCAGTTGAAAACCAGAGTGGTGTGTCACATTACTAATGTGTAGTTTGGAACTTATATTCTTTTTCCTTTTTATATACTTTTTTTTTAGTTTAATTCATATTGCAAATACAAAACCAATCAGCTTGGAACAGCCCTTGAAGATGGTCCAGAAACGTCAGCTGATGCAGAATGCAATAGCTAGGATAATTTCTAGGGCTATTGTCATCTTCACTAGCTACCAGTTCGTTTCTGGGTTAAATTCAAGGTGCTGGTTTTTACCTTTAACCTCCCCCCCATATCTTGGGATTTGGTTTCCTGAAGGGTTACCTTTTTCTACATGAACCTGCCCATCCACTGCAATCTTCATTGGGAACCTTGCTCCATGTTCTGTTGCCTGCTGTAGTGCACTTGTCTGGCACAAGGGCCTTTTCTGTGGTGGCACCTAGTCTGGAAAACTCTCTCCCTAGGGAAATGTCAGTTGACCCTGTCATTGCCAGCCTTCAGGTGAGCACTGAAAACCTACCTTTTCCACCTGGTGTTTCAATAATACTCTTCATTTCCATTTGTTACGCCTCTCCGCTCTCTCTCTCTCTCTCTCTCTCTCTCTCTCTCTCTCTCTCTCTCTCTCTCTCTCTCTCTCTCTCTCCAATTTTGTTATAACTCTGTTGATTAAGTGGCATTCATTTTAAAATTGTTAGGACGTCTGGCTAAGTTAGTAGAGCAATCGTCTCATAAATGCCTGAAGATCTGAAGGACGGCAGTTCAAGATGGTCAGAAGTGTCTGTGTCTGTTGGAGAGCTGCCGGCACACCAAGCTGATAAGTTGCAGAGCCTCTGTGGGGGAGTGGAACTGCAGCTGCAGCACGTGAGTGAGAGTCAAGGTTGCCTATCAGCTGAAGCGTGGTGAGGCGAACGCCTGAGAGAGAGAGCTGGACTGTGAAAGCAACATCTAGAATGAAGGGTTCTAAGAAAGATTAGAATGCCATTGTATTGTAAAAACCCCTCGGGTTTAGAATGCCTGCCCATGGACACCGCATTGAATTAAATTCAGAGGAGAAATCCAATGACCAAGAAAGGCGGTATGTAAATACTGTATATTATATATTATTATTATAAGCCACATTAATAGCCCCATCAGGGACAAAAAAAAAGGTGGGGTAGAAATGTTTTAAATAAATCAATAGACCAAGATAAAGGCCAGTAATGAAGGAAAATTAAAAGACAGTTGCAAAAGGACCCCACAGCAGCCTGATTTGCAGGTAGGAGCTGGCAATCTGTTTCGCTGGACTTCTCCTCCTAGAGTTGGTTCACCTCCTTCTCACTATTGTCACCATTGTCCATTCAGTTGTCCTCTCTCTCCAAGTCCAATCCACACCAGCATCCAGAGGGTGCAGGCAAGGAAAGTGGAAGCTACAGCTCTTTTTCCTTCCTAATCGCTAAAGTTGACTCACAGCCCAATCCTATCCTGGACCGAGTTATGACAGCGGAAGTCACTTCCGTTATCATAAAATGGCTGCTGATTGCATGGCGAGAAGATGCAGCATGCTGTCGGTGGCCATTTTGTGTACACTGCCACGAGAGGTGGCAGTGCTGCACTGTGTCTCTGGACTCCACTGGGGTTGATTCCCTGGGAGGCAACCAATAGGCTATGGCAAGCCTGGAAGTAGGTAGGTGGTCTGCATCACTTGCATCATGTCTCACGGTGTTACATTTAGATGAAACTGTATACCTTCTCTGCAAATCAGGATCCTCCTACTATTAGGGCTCAGAAGAAGGGTGATCCGTTATACAGTTTCCCCCCGTATTGTGACTTTTTTTTCCTTCTCATTCCTTTTCTACTACCATAGCTAACAATAATACTGTCACTTTTTTTATTTGAAGGAGGAACTGCAGAATTTGTTATAATATTTTAATCTATGTCTGGGGAAACTGAAAATAGTTCCGACAATTTAGTTAATCAATTTTCTATCCTCCACTATTTATCAGTCACGGACATTACTTTTGTTCCCAATGACAGATGATAGAATTGTTCAAGCCGTTCCACAGAGTCACATTGGCCGTGTAATTTAGCAGTGTCTTGGAATGATGTTGGTGTGATGGGAAGCAATCAATCCACTCTAGACAGAAAAAGTTGGACTGATAGCTTTCAGATGTGAATAAATAGCAAAAAATTTGTTTTACGTGTATGTCATCTACGGTCTAGAGGCGCTAGCAATGTAAGTGAACGTATATTTTAAATGCAATTCTCCAATCATTTTTAAATATGATTGAGATTAAAAACACTTTGATTATGAACAGATGAGGCTGTCTCATGCTGAGTCACATATCAATGTCAGTACTGTCTCTTCATATTGGCAGGAGCTCTCCAGGGTATCAGACAGATTTACCTGGAGATCAAAGATTAAGAGCGCAATCCTGCTCCAGTTAGGTTCGCCGTCTGAAATAGTCGCAAACATGACATAAGGCACGTTTGATAACTACTTCAGAGCCGGGAAGGCCGGCGCAAGACCGGCATTCCCAGATGCGCCACCGGAGCCCTCAGACCGCCTCCGGACCCAGGGAAGGTAGGATCCGGCGGACGGCTGGGAGGGTCGGCGGACAGGGGGAGGAACAGCAGAGCCAGGAGGGTGGCCATAGGCCCAGCCATCGCAGGCGGGGGCAGGGACATGGCATCCAGCATATCCCGGTCCCCGCCAGGCTCCGCAGGGCGGCTGGGCCGTTAGACGGCCTCCTCCGAATTCCGCCAGCAAAAGAACTGGTGGAAATCCAAGGAGACCTACTGCCATTACACTCAGGGAAGGGGACGAGCATCCCCTTCCTCAAGTAGACTTTCTGTTGCAGGCTGCCTGCAGCAGAGCACTGGATCGGATGGACGGCCTCGGACGGACGCCCGATCTTTAGGTAGGATTGGGCTGTAAACCTGGGAACTTCTATAGTCTCCACTGAGCTACAGCCATTCCCTTTTAAACTGTGGATTAAGATTTCAAATTTAGAGGGGAAACCATTGAAAAATCTGCTTGGATGAAGTAGCGAATTTCACTACCCACCCACCCCTGTAATCTCCATATCCATTTATGTTTATGTAGATACTTAATATATTAATTTTCACAAAACTGATGTGAGATACCAACTCTATCTTGGCTTTAGAGAAGGAGAAAGTCAAGAACAGCTGATTGTAATCACACAAGCCAGTCTGTAGTATAAAAATGAAGTTAATCCAGAGGTCATGGGCTGCAATCCTATACAAACCTTCTTGGAAGTAAACCCCAATGAACTCAGTGGGACTTACCGTATTTCTGAGAAGACATGCCTAGGCTTACACTGTTAATGATGTATGAAGTATCACAAACACTAACCCACTTTCCACCTGATGGTCTGCTTCACTTTGCAGTGGCTGGAGATCAGAGGAATTGCTGTTAAGTTCCTAGAGACTCACTCCAATTCAGAGGCGGCGTCTGATGTGGGGCGGTGGTGCGGTGGGCCCCAGGGCGTAGGGGCGGAAGGGCTCTGGGGGGGACGGGAGGCTCCTTAAGTTTCATTTTTGTTTTGGTCTTTTTCGGGTTTTAAAAAGCTTTTTAGGGTTTTTTTAGCACTAGCGCGGGGCTTGTAATCTTTAGTGTATGCTTTGCGTCACTTATCTGTATTCTAGGAGCCTCCAGCGACGACCTACTCCAGCGTGACGATCTCTTCCGGGACGCAGATCGTTCCTCTGCCCCTGGCGCGAACTCTGTAAAGCGCCCAGTAGCGCTTTACATAGTTCACGCATGCGCAGGACGACAATGTTTCCAATCGTCGTCCTGCGCATGCGTGGACTCTGTAAAGCTCTGCTGGGCACTTTACAGAGTTCGTGCCAGGGGCAGAGCAGAGGAATGATCTGCGCCCCGGAAGAGATCGTCGCGCTGGAGTAGGTCATCGCTGGAGGCTCCTAGAATACAGATAAGTGACACAAAGCATACACTAAAGATTACAAGCCCCGCGCTAGTGCTAAAAAAACCCTAAAAAGCTTTTTAAAACCCGAAAAAAGACTTCCCTTCCCTTTCAGTTTCTGTCTCTCTGTTCCAGGATCTTCTGCCCCACTATCCCTTCCAGAGCTCCCTTTGTTCTCTTCTCCCTCAGCTGGCCTCCTCCTTCTCTGGTTCTTCTCCACTTCTCAAAGTTGTCCTTACTCCTCTAGAATCTTTGCATAGGCTCCTTTGTGATTCTTTGGTGGGGGTCCTGGTGGGCTTCTGGAGGGTGCAGGGAGTTTGAGAGGGTGGGAAAGCAGGCTCCAGAGTACCTGGGGGGGAAGGACATTGTTGCAGGGTGGGTGAGGACTTTGGTGGGCTTCCAAATTTTTGCGGCGCCACGCCATGGGGGGCGTTTTTATGGGGGGGCGTCAAGGGTTTGGGCCACGGTTGAAAAATGGTCTGACTACTCCTCTGCTCCAATTGGACATCTCACTTCCTTGCTATGGTGATACATGCATGTGCTACCTGTGGTGATTTTTTCCTGAATTCTTTTCTTTAGTACTATACACACATACTGTATGTAATTGTGGACTGTATATGCCCTGATACCAGGCAGCACCATTCAAGCCAAGTCCGCCTGCCCATGTCAAATGTACCTTTGCTCCAAGGAGACCTCCAGCAACCGAAACTCCCCTGTGGGATGCATGGAGCGGAGGTGTGTCGCCATGGCTGCATCGCTGCATAGGGAGTTAGGTAGGATTGGGCAATTTGCGACAGTAAGAACACAAAAAGCCTAAATCTTATTTTACCCAACCATTTCACCTAATATGTATACTACCATGTGAGTTAACCACCCCACTGCCTTTAAAAAGGCTGATCAAAATGAATAAAATTAGCATCTTGCATGGATAACTTATGGCCCAATCCTATTAATTAGTAGTGCTGGCGGA
Source organism: Plestiodon gilberti rubricaudatus (assembly GCA_026170595.1). Lineage (NCBI taxonomy): Eukaryota > Metazoa > Chordata > Lepidosauria > Squamata > Scincidae > Plestiodon > Plestiodon gilberti. Next base: position 184,794,189 of record JANXHW010000003.1, on the reverse strand, counting down.
ACATGTATTCCGCTGGTGCAGGCTGCTGCAAAGCAGCTGTAAAGTGCTTTGCGGCAACGCAAGTTGCCAGTGCGCCAGCAGGAAGGCTGGAGCCAGGCAGCACCATTCAAGCCAAGCCCACCTGCCCATGTCAACCCATGTATGTGAGCTAGCCTCTTAGTAGGAGAGGTCAAGAGGTTTTGACTGCCTGGCCTAAATTTTGGAAAGAGCAGTGTCCGTAGTTCACCATTGATACATATCAAGAAAATAATCCAGAATGCAATGCTCATGGGTCAATGGGATGGAAACATCCCTTGCACACTGCTAGCATCACTAATCTCAAAAGCTTCATGGCTTGAGGGAAGTGATGATGACAGGAGATCCCTCAACACCCGCCCAAGACTCAGCTATGATGAGCAGGGATCAGACTATCGCAGATCTGATATTTGGTGCCAGGATGGGATCATCTAAACAAGGTTGATGGCAGGATAAAGCATCCTAAGCAAAGGAACTCACACTGTACAGGGGCTGAGTAAGAGTGTAGATTATACTACTGCAGATCTTGGATTGATAAATAAACTTGGGGCCTGATTAAAATCCACTTTCTGTCTTGCATGTCTTCATTGGATGTGGGGCAATTCAGCGAAGCAAAGAAGCACATTCTTTGCTATATGCACCTCCTAAATACTATGGTTTATGAAGGAGCCACAACATAATTCCCTTATCCCTCCCTCACCCCTCTGTCTATTCTACAATTATCTGCATATTAGAATTCATCCGGACATTCTATCCATATGCAATGATATATGTGTGCCCTTCATAAGCAAAAATATTCTTTTATGAGTCTGTAGGAAGCCTTTCTTCAAATATAATGTGCAATATAATTTCAATTTATTTTCAGAATTAATTATGTCAGAGATAAAGTGGAAAATTATGTTTTCTGTTGCTTTTTAGTGACAATAAAGCAATACAGTTTCCCTTTTGAGCTATGCTCTAGCTTTACTGATATGAAACTTCTACAGATAATACCGATGAGCAAGCAGTAACCAATGCAAAAATATATACATGCATTTGTTCTTTATGATTATCCATAAAAATGCTCAGGGTTTGAACTGCTTATCTTTCCCTAATGTCTCTTAGAACAGGACTTCAAGGTCTGATATTTTATATATTAGGCAAAATATTTGCTATTTGTACTGTGAATAGAAATTAAGACTACAATTTACTCTTAGGACATTTTTATAGTCATGTGTATCTGAACCACTAGCCATAACCTTCCATGTGGCTAAATGGAAGTGATTTTGACTATAAAATATGTAGTGTCTGATATTACACATGGCACAGTCCTATTGAGCACCTAGGTTGACGTAGCACGCACTGTGCCAGCTTAGGGTGTCACAAACTTGCCGTAAAGTGCATTGTGACACCTGGAGAGTAGCTGGTGCCGGCGGGAAGGCCTGCACTGTCTGACCAACACTGAATCCAGGAGCCACCCATGCTGGAGCAGGTAAGGCCTCTACGAGCAGCGCAGGGGCTTGGGGAGGGGCGTAATGGGGAGGAGGCTGATGTGGTGCCATAGCGCACCATATCCTATCCCCCCTCCCAGGCCTTTTCCTGCAGATGCTAAAGCTGGCGGAAAACTGAGTAACCCCATTGCAATGGATGGGGGGTTACCTGAAGAAACCTGCAGCCGGCGGCTGCCAGAAATAGGATTCAGCGTGGGCCGCACAGTCCACGTTGCTTGGCCCAGAGCGGGGGGGGGGGGATATGATCAAGCTGCCCATTTTAAAAGGGGCTACACAGTAGAGATCACCCTCTCACTCATAATATTTCAAATATATATAGAAAGATGATAGTTAATTTGTACTATGAATGCAAATATGAGAACATGTGATGATGAAAGTCATTTTTGCCATGGTATCAAAATGGAGAAAAACTTCACCATTCTCAAACAATTCTGTTTCCCATTTAAAAACTCCTTACTAGCCAAAGTAGGGGCAAAGTACTGGCCAGTGATTAGGGCAGAGAACAGGGCAGGGAGGAGGGCAGATCGAGGCCAGGAAAGGGGGGTGGTATTGGCAGCAGCAATGCATGCCGATGTCCTATCCCCCTTCCTGACCTTGATCCTCTGACCCGGGTCCATGCAGACATGCTCCAGCTCTAGAGCTGGCACAGGTCCAAGTAGACCCAGCTAGCCGGCATGGGCTCACCCTGGCCAAGGGAGCAAATGTTCCCTTACCCCAAGGAGGCCTTCGTGGCTCAAAACTCCCCCACAGGATACAGCACTGGTGCAACTACATCACTGCACGGGGAGTTAATTAGGATTAGGCTGTTAATGATGAATCATGAATGCTTTTGCTTTTAACCTGTAGCTTTTAGTAATGTTTAGATTTCATTTTATTGTATTTATTGTGTTTGTTTGACCTGTTAACTGCCTTGTGTGACATGTCACGAAAGACAGGATATAAATCTGAATAATGACGACATTATTCAGGACATCCTGTGGGTAAATTCCTTGTGTGCAGAAGCCAACATTTCTTCCTTGCCTCAACTCCCAAAGCATCATCTTGCCATGTGAGAGAAACTTCCTTCCTTTTTTTCCCATCTAGACAACATCTCTGTGTTATAAGGTTTATTGTGCAGACTACAACCCCTCCCCTCATCTCTGTCTGAGCAATTGCTCACATAGGGGAATATGAGTAGCCCATGTTTCCTGTCTGTGCTCAGCATCATAGCCTGAAGAGCAATGAGCAGGACATTAAGACCACAACTGTTTACTTTCTCTTCCTATCTTAATTGCCTGATTATGCATCATGACAGTTTAGCTTAAAGAGCACATTTCTTCTATCTTTATTCATAGTGTGTTCTACCTTACTCTGCAACTCTGTGAAAGCTGGGGGGAAGCACAGCAGTTAAAGAAGAAAGATGCTAAGAGATGAGAAAGGATAAGCAGATAATTGATATGCAAAAACACAAGGTTACCCAGCGTTTGACCTTATTTATTATTTCTGTTGCAAGCATTTATTTTTCCCAGGTTGTTCTGCTCATTCCAGAGCATCATAAAACCAACTGGTCAATTCATCCCATTCATATGGTAATGCCTATTGTCCTTTCTTATTTCTTGTGCAAGCTGCCCGAAGTTAACTTGCCCTTGAACACTGGCTGATTGAAAGCTAAAGTATATGTTACCAATTTTACAAAAATAGTTGAGTATTAGTTTGTGCATTTTGCACAAATAACTTGTCATTCCTCATGACATATGTATGGCAAGATATAACGTTTGCCTTAGGATTCTTTTTTCTGGGACTCTGCCCCAGAAACATTGCCTGTGCACTCTCCAATAAACACACAAGTCAGGAATATGGATGAAAGGGCCACTTTATTTGACAAAGTACAGGAAGAGAGAGACCAGGAAACCAGCAGGATTTAAGCTAAGGCAGAGAATAGCAGTCTCTGACTCCAAGTCTCGAATCAAGTACCAAGTCTCTGGGTCCAAGTCTCAAGAAGTCCCAAGTCTTTGCCCCCAAGTCCCAAGTCTTTGATTGCAAGTCCCTATTTATTTAATGGGAAAACAGGTTTAAACCTTAATAAAATTCAACTTGTAAAAGTCTCCAAGTCGAGTCTTTTGAGTCTTTTACAATTGCCGAGTCAAGTCCGAGTCCAAGTCAATAGACTCAAGTCTACATCACTGGAGAGTAGTGCTGCGGCAACACGCTGAACGGGCGGCAGACTGTAACCTGACCCCAGGTGGGCATTCCAACCCTGACTCATAGCCACGGCCCCTTCATGAGGAAGGCGGGCTTATCGCCATCAACCCCCATCAGTGACTCATTCTGACTCCCCTTCCTACAGATGATGAGCACTATCAAAGCTGACAGTTTTGACGATATGTTGGGCAAGAGAAATCCCCATTCAAGCAGTGCACACAGACTGCCAACCTGTGAGTGAGGTTCTCTTGAGCAGGACAAGGAGGTCTCTGAAAATGTCTTCTCAATGATGTTCCAAAGGTAATTCTAAAGTAGAATGCAAACATTTTAGACTCATCATAATCTCTGCGCAGGTCATTTGTGAGTTTAATAGCCCTTGTCAGTGATCAGCACGTCTCAGACTGTTGTTAATCCCCCAGAAATGTCTTACACCTTACATTCCATTGCTTAAATATACTATGCATAAAACTGCACATTAACATGGAATATAAAGAGCTATTTAAATGCTCCAGAACAACATTTAGATGTAGCTGGATGGATCAACGCTAGTCTCACTAGCCGCCAGCATGCTCCATTATTCAGAAGTTGCTCGATCCAAGCAGACATATAAGAGGGAACAATTATTTTACAAAGGGTTTTTGTTTCCCTAAAAGCCATGATGTTCGCCAGTGATGTTATCACTGGAAATGAATGAGGGAGATAGAACCCACAGATCAAAGAACCCACAGATATTTGCTAATTTGAAGAGAGAAATTAAATTGACAGTGGATCGAAACCAGATGGGTACCTATCCAAGTATCAATCTGTGATCAGTGGTGCATATAGTCAAGTTCCTTTTCATTTTAGTAGGAGTCGATCCATTGGGATGTGCATAAATTAGCTCCTTCCATTGGAATGGATGGGCATGCTGTGAACAGGTTGGGGAAATCTGCATTACTGCAAACAGATGGCTGGCCTGGGAAGTCCATCTGTACCAAAATAGCTGGCACAGTCTTCTTATTAAAACTTTCCAAACTAAAAGAGGACCACTAATAATGGACAAACTCCCTCAGCTCAATTCAGAATTGAGCTCAGCTACTACAAAACATAAGAAGAAGAACATAAAAAGAGCAGGGGCGTAGGCTGATATGGGGCCCTGGGGCACTGGGCCCCAGGGCGTAAGGGCAGAGAGGCTCCTGGGGGGGCGTAGAGGGCCTCTGGAGGGGCGGGAGACATCCTAGGTTTCGGTTTTTTCTTTTGTTTTTTCCCGTTTTTTTCCGGGTTTTTTAAAGGTTTTTTTTAGAAGTAATGGGGCTTTGTAGTTCCCCCCCCTTGCATTGCAGCCTTGCCTAGCAGCCCAGGAGTCCTGATTCACCCCCCCCCCCCAGAGGGCATTAAGGGGCAATACACTTTCAAGTTTATTCTGCAGAGCAAAATTCACATCATTATGAATGCCTCATCATGTGTGCTGCTGGAAATGGAGACAGGAGGTACAAAGTGGACAAGGAGGCTTCCAAACTGAAATCAAAAAATCCCAAAAAATTGCTGCGCGGCTGCGCTGTGGGGCGTAAAGGATTACGGCCGCGCGTTTTTAGGGGGGGGCGTCAAGGGTTTGGGCCCCGGATCAAAAATGGTCTGGCTCCTCCTCTGAAAAAGAGCCCTGCTGGATCAGGCCAAAGGCCCATCTAGTCCATCAGGGGGGAAAACTTATTTTTCTGAGTCCATTTCTGAGATCCAGAAATCCCATCATGCTTCCAGTGACTTCATCAGGAACATAATGAGAGCAAATGCCTCTTCCATCTTAAATACGCCCCAAGCTTCCCCATGAGTTAATTTACAACGTCAACCTTAGATATAAAGTCCTTTGCAATACTTTTCTCTTTCATGTTTGTATCAGATTATATCCAAGTTATGATTTAAAGTTTTACTGAAAGTAAAGAAACTGTTTTTATATCCACTAAAGAAAAAACCATTTTTGTTTGTGAAATATTTGCTAGGTTTTATTTATTTGAGAATTGCCCTGTGTATTATACCAAATTTTGATAAGTTGTGCTGTCATGTCTCATTCTTGCTTGCCTAAAAATTATACGGCTTCAGAGCAGAACCTACAATCTATTTTTAAAGTATCTTGGATTTCTGGGAGCCGCGTGTCCACCCATAATGAATTTTTAAAGGCAAGAGGATTACTCATAGATTCACTGCAGATATTCTATATGAGTAAAAAGTGGTTTAGAGGGACAGACTGGTTGTGAGAGGAGAAACTTCCACATCTATTTCACCTCTTAGTTGGAATTACATCCAAGGAAAAGTCTTCATTTAATGTGTACCTCAGAAGTCACAACTATACAGCTTTAGATTAGCTGAAGCTCTAGTTCTACAAATATATAGCAAACTGTCTTTTTTAAAGAAAAAATATACTGTACATTTTCTTTTAGTATCTTTCAGCCCAATCCTATCTGAGCCTTGCGCTACCGGAACTCACGTTATACATAGCATTTCACTGTAAGAAACACAAACTTGAAGGAAGGTGGAGAATGACAATTGAAAAATGGGTAGGGGGGACCAGTAAAGGAGGCAAGGAAAGCTCATCAGAGAAGTAACTTCAAAATGCTTAAAACGAGGAAGGGTTGGAACAAAGGAATGCTAGGAAGTGATTAAGGAAGCTAACTAAAGAAAGTGGGACAGAGGAAATAACGGGTGATGGAGGTCTGGAGTTGAAGATAGAAGGACTAAACCGAAGAACTGGGACTGTACACTATTGGCACTATTTTCCCAGTAATTCCCACTAAATGAAGTGGGAAAACAAGGAGTGTTTAGAGGGGTCTTCTTGTAGGCATTGGAACCAAAAAGACAGAGTTGCTAGACTGTGACAAAGATATCCTACCAGTTTGGTTTCGACCATCACTGCGATATTGTGACCTGGCAAACCCTAAGAAGTCACCCAGTGATGAAAAGCAGACAGGGAAGGAATGATGGCCCAATCCTACAGTATCTGGCACTAGCACTGGCTGAGCGCGCACTCTGCCGGTGCTAGCTGTCGCAAACATGCCATAAAGCATGTTGCAACAGTGCACCTGTTTGCAGATCCAGTGGGAAGGCCAGAGCCTTCCCACCGGTGCCAGCGCAAGCAGCTGACAAATGTCCCCTTTCGCTGAGGAGACTTTCTGCCTGCTAAACTCCCCTGCTGGGAAAGATTGAAGGCAAAAAGGAGAAGGGGAAGGCAAAGGATGAGATGGTTAGACAGCATCACCGATGCAACGAACATGAAAATGAGCGAACTCAGGAAGATAGTGGAGGATAGGAAGGCCTGGCGGGATATGGTTCATGGGATCACGAAGGGTCGGACACGACTTAACGACTGAACAACAACAAACTCCCCTGCGGGATGCAGCATAGCCTGTGCTGATGCCGTTGCATCGACACAGGGAAGTTTAGGTGGGATCGGGTAGTGAGTTTCACATACTAATTTGAACTAACCAACTAATGCAGGCTTCTAGGCACAATTTTTTTTCTTTTTTATGTATAATCACATGCTGACAATCACATTTAGGTGATAGCAGACATTCATTGATACTGTATATTTCCACTTTCTGAAAGATTCACAAAATGTGCCAGCAATTGTCAACGTTCCTAGATCGTTGTTGGCAATCAAAAGACGACTGGCTTCCACGATAACGTATCTATTATGTAAGTCAACATCTGTATGCTGTTGTGAACGGCGATCTTCTGTATGCATTGCAAATAACCATGCACCCAAGAATGCCGAGAAGAGATCGTGAGGGTCTGCCTGGTGGCTCTTTGATAACAGTCACTGTAGTATTAATAAGCACAGTATACATAATGTATGAGGTTCCCGTTAATAAATACTGCTTGTCTACTAGTATCTTCCCACTTCCTAATGAGCTTGGATTCTCCTTCTCACCCTATCAATTGGATTCTCCCACTGCCTAGCTATCAATCAAGTCTGCCTTTCAACCAGCTACCTCTCTCCACTTATTTGCGCTACTTTTATAACTTCGAAGACTCGCCGCTCACCTTCAAGGTTATGTCAGAGCATCTTGCTTTAAGACAAAGTTGAACATTGTGGATTTGACAGCCTGTAGCTGTAGAATAAAGACACAACATGAAAGGAAACAGGAGCAGTACAAAATAAAATTAGAGTTATATGGATCAAGTAGGAGTTGAAGAATTCATACCCATTAAGAATGGTGGGTAACAGGTTCCTATGTGTCTGGCAGAGAGGAAAACCTGCAATGTTTTGTTTGAATTTCTGATTTGAACACTGAATACAGGAGAGGTCAGTGCAAAAATGTGAAATTATTTCTGACTGGATCCAAATCCCACTGTGACAGCAATTGTTCTTGAATATGTTTGATTCAGCTGAAGGGGCTTGCCTCCAAGTAGCATGTTTAGACTTGAAGTTTACAATACAGAACAAAACATTGTATTCATCAAAATAATTGATTAACTACTCAGAATGACTGGCACCACTGAGTGTGTATTGCAGAAATGATTGTGTTAGCTAAGGTTCTTGAAGCTGGGGAAAACATTCTCTTATACTGTACTTACGAAAGTAAAAAAAATCACATGAAATCTTACAAAATAAATCACATTTTTGGCATTCTCAATGGTACATTGGGCAGTAGTCTCTCCTGAAGGGTGTTATGTATGAAAACCAAAATGGGCAAAAATAAAGCACTAACATAATATTGTGCAAAAGTGATATCATACAAAAGTGTATCATACAAAATAAAAAGGCATTAATCAGCCAGTTCAGTTTTCTATTTAAATCTTAAATAGCATTGCATTGTCAAAGTGATTGACCCTCTCTCCAATAATCAAGTGAAATTTTTAAAATGTCTGTTAGATCATAAAATAAATAAAGGTATGCAGGTAAAATCCTCAGGGAAGAAGGAGGCCTTAAGGCCATCTGATTTATATTTCATACTCTCTCATTTTGCCACCTATTTTTTCCTGCAGAAATTCATACATTCACAAGGCTATAAACTGATACTTCTTTCAATTCCATTTATTTATATTCTCACAACAATTCATATGAATTCAGGCCAAAACAATATAGTGAAGGACAGTTTTTGTTGTTTTCATTTATATTCACTGTCATGTCTTCAAAGTTAATGCATTTCTCCTCAGAGCTAATTCAGCTCATTTTTAACCAGTGCAGTACCATTGGGCTACTGAGATTCAGAAATGCCATGTATAGAAAGAAAACAAACAAACAAAAACAAATTACCTGTTTTATTGCTGAAAATAATGAGAAACAAGGTTGCTTCTCATATCAATAATCTTAGTAAAAGGGTTCATGGAATATTTGAAGCCAAAGTTGCGAACCATCATATCTAGCTTGTTGAAATTAGGACTTTCCCAACTGCTGAGATGATAAAACAATCACCTCATGTACGCCACATTCAGCTCCTTGGTAGAAATACACAGACAAATGTGATAGACATACTATGATGGATAATCCATGATTCACAGACGTTTTAATGTCTTGGTGATAGAAAGTGGTATGTTTGGTAAAAGTAATGTTTGATTCAGGTGTCATCCTGTTACAAACCAATCACCTGTGTAATTCACCATAGAAAGCAATTATATACTGAAGCAGACCATTGATCTATAATATGATCAACACAGACTGGCAGTAGCTCTGTCATACCTGGAGTTGCCAGGGATTGAACCTGGAATGTTCTGCTTGCAAAGCACATGCTCTACAACAGAGTCACAACTATAGCCAGTTTGATGGTCACTCTGAGCCAGTTTGAGGGCCAGTGGGTCTGTGATCTGTTGCCTTTAAACAACACTGTCAGCCCAATCCTATTGTAGGCCGCCCGCTGGATCCTGTGCTCCGCCGCGGGCAGCCTCCCCCGCGGCGGAAAGTCTCCTCGGGGAAGGGAATGCTGATCCCCTTCCCCGAGTGTAAATAGTGCTGGGGTCGATCAGCCTCCTCAGAATTCCACCAGCTATTTTGCTGGTGAAAGTCGGAGGAGGCCGTATAACGGCTTAGCTGATCGGTGGGGGACAGGATTCGGCCGAGGCCAATCCCCGCCCCTCCCCGATCGGCTGGGCCTATTGGCCCCCACCGTTTGCTCAAGAACCGCCCCCCCTCTCCTGGATCCTTACCTGGGTCTGGCGGCGGACGGAAGATGGTCCGGGCGGCAGACCAAGGCAGACCGGCATTGCACCGGCCTTCCCTGCTTGTGAGTCGTCACAAACGTGCCTTATGGCACGTTTGCGACATCTTTGGCCGGCAGAATACTCGTTCCGTCGACCAAATTTACGATAGGATTGTGCAGTGTATATACATATTATAGCAGGGGTGGCCAACCTTCCACCAATTAGGACCTCTGCATTCTTAAGAGTTATGTAGAAGACAGAATCTTGGCAGCTGCGATTGCTAATGGTGCTGCTAAAGAAGCTGCACCTGCTGAAATGCCCTTACCTATTCAACCATTAAAGGGCCAGGGGCATTCATGGTGAAAGGTATATTATACAACCACTGTATTATAGTGATCATCACTTTTTTCCTAAGCTGTTTCTGTGTTTTTTAAAAAACGTTTTAATATTAATACAATATATTAATACAAATGACTTGCATATGGACAGTCTTACTAGTTCTTTATCTTTGTTTCATTCAAACATATCTAATATGGCCCAACTCTTTAGCCTTATTCTTTCCAATAAGAAAAGAATAAAGGGGGGGGGTTGTCTTAAAATGGCCGATAGAACAATCTGCCAATCAAAAGCTAACATATTGAAAAGGTCACATATCTTCCATTAAAACATTTGGAGTCAGAGTGTTCTTTGTTCTTTAGTTTCTTCACTGCTACAATTAATTCACTTAAGCCTGTTTAAAGCCAAGAAGCATTATCACAGATCAAAACCTTGCTGCCTTTTTTTTGGGGGGGGGCGTTTTTTTTCCTTTTAAAAGACATTGCTTCTTCCACTCTTGCATTTACCTTAGTTAGCATATTTTAATGTTATCACACTTGGAATTTCCCTAAGCATTAATGTCCAAAAAGGAGGTGAAATACAGTTGGTCAGACCTACACATAACTGAAGCCAGCAAAAAAACACATGGGGAAAATGGACTTGAAAATGCAGAGATACAGAGCTAGCAACACTAAGGATTACTGTACTGTAACCTTTAAATATTTATCATCCCAGTATCAAAGTTCATTGTATTCCTTTGTGAGAGGTGGTCAGCAGGAAATCAGGGAGTCTGCATAAGAGACAATCAGCGCAATCCTGTGTAACCTTGCGCCAGTGTAACAGTAGATGCACCAGTGTACGTGCACTTATGCCAGTGTAAATGCACTTACACTGGTGCATCTGCTGTTACACCAGTGCATCTACTGTTAGACCGGTGCAAGGTTACACAAAATTGCACTGAATGTCTAAACAAGTATATTCTCTTTATCATCATTTTGATGTTTGTCCTTCCATAATATTTCACAGTATATGAAGTGCAGTGGAGAGATTAATGTTGGGAAATATTTTCCCCTAGAATCTTCATTTTCTTGATATAGTTGTTGTTGTTTTTCTCATTTTAAGGACATGCACATACCAAATGCTAGTGCAACATAAGAATTGTCATTGGTTAGATGTTTGAAAATACCTTTATGCGCTGCTTTGATGTTTGATGCCAGTGGGGGAGGGGGAATGCTTTGATAGAAGAATTTCTTAACAGAGTCCAGTTTTTGTCTGAATTTTTGCTCAGAACCAGACACTTTTAAAATATATATTAATTGATAGACTTAGCCAGGCTACAGGCAAAAATCTATTTCAGAACTCACAGTGGATCATTTCACAGACTACCAAAATGCAATATTTCTGGGTTCACATTTCTACGGCCCTTTAATCCTCATGTACTTGCATGTGAACTAAATACTCAAGTTCTCAGCCATGATGACTGATCTGCATAATTCCCTCTAGGTGACAAGAGGACAAACTATTGCAAGGACACCTATCATTTCATGGTGCTTCAGCTTTAGCTATTGGGACTTTGTTTCTAACTGTTGCCATATCAAAGGATAAAGGCATTACAACGAAGCTCTTCCCCATTAGAAATTTATGTTTTCTGAATTTGTGTTGAATCAACCCCCTTTTTTTTTCCTGTAACAGGAAAACGTATCACCAGATGTACCTCTTCAAAAATCCATTTCGGATGCCTTAATGGGTCTGCCCTTCATACTGTTCAGAGGATGGCCTTGGAATTGTATGGTTTTTATGCTATTCTGAATGCCACAAACAGTAATCTGTCATGAAGGGAACAGGAAAGGTAATGGAACACCGAAACTGATAATTTAGCCCTGTGACAGTGTTTGTGAACACACTGTCGTGCATGATATTCTTGTCATGCATATGTTTGATGCTGATCTATAGGTTTATGAACATGATTGGTGAGCTGGCTGTATCTCCTGTGTTTGTGGATTATTGGAGCGTAACATAACCTACATGCTATCCCAGCCTGTCTTTGTTACCCTTGATGACTAGACTTGATAATGTCCTCAACACATGGTGCTCCACTGGAGTGAGGCTGAATAGTTGTGATGCCTTTCCAATTGCTGGCAAAGTGATTCTGTAGAAATTCGCTTTCACTTTTATTAATCCCAGAGGTCCCTCTATTTGTTCACTTTTCTGAGTCACTTTCTGCTTTTCAGTGTCCAGCTAAATTGATAAGAGCACCGACTCCTCTTTCATTCAGCAAGTATGCATCTTTGTTGAATTCACTTAAAAGCGATAGCACTTAAGAAAAATCAATAGGGCTTATGTTATTTTGCGACCCTCTGCCTCCTACACGCAAATTTCAGACTGACCCATCATGTCATGCCTTGAATTACAGTCGAAGCAATGTGAGAAGTAAACATGATCATTCTACCATTAAAAATCTCTCGTTATTGTGGTAGTGTTCATAACCATTAGTTTATGTGCTGCTATGTCTTGGAACAATATCTTAGTTATTCTCTATTTCATACTCTGTATCTTTGGGGTTTTCAAGACAACAAACCCTATGATCAAATGCCAGGTCTGATCTCCTTCCAGAACTGATTGATATACTGTACATGTGAACCAAAAGTAATTTCCACTACAAATTCTTCCATTTGAAGTACCAATATCCTTTGTGGTTTTCCAGCATCTCCACAGCTGCTTTAGAATTTATTATAATGCCTATGGGTTCCTTCTAACAGAATTTCTCAATGCAAAGACCTTTCCAGTGCTACAGTGAAGGACAAGCCTTGGTGGCTATTGTATGGACTCTACCAAACCACCCACTATCTTTACTGGTTAATCCTTTACCTAATATAAAAAGAACTTACTCTTCACCGGATGTTTTCAGACATTTTCTATATTTGAAAAAGTTTTCAATATTGCATATGATTTGTAGCTATTTGTGTAATTGTTTTCTAACCTCTTTCTCATCTCTTTCTTATTTATTTATTATTTATTTAAAGAATTTGTAGCCCGCCTTTCTCCCGAAGGCACTCAAGGTGGCTTACAACATATTAAAATACATAATTAATAATTAATAATTAAAAACACTTGAGATTAAAGTGTTTCTTCATCATCTTTTCATCACCATTTGAATGAAAAGCTTGTTCCCTTGATCCTGCATTCAAATTTAACTTGCTCTCTCTCTCTCTCTCTCTCTCTCTCTCTCTCTCTCTCTCTCTCTCTCTCTCTTATATTGTTATGTCCAGGATCTTATTTCATTTTTTTTTACATTTTTGGAGTTTGTCTTTGGTGATTTCCCCCTATAATTTATCAAGATCATTTCAAACATTTATCACATTCCTTATAGTATTTGAAATTTTCATCTACTATTTATCTCAACATAGCATTATTTCCAGCGGCTATTTGCTGGTGTCTCTTTTTTGTTGTTGTTGCTTTGTTGTATTTTAGATTGTAAGCCCATTTGGGACAAGTAACCATCTTTTCATTCCTTTTGCTGTGTAAATCACTTTGTGAGTTTCCCTTTTTTCTAAAAAGCAGCAGTATATAAATATTTTTCATAATCATAAAGCCTGCCTTTCTTCTTTCATTTAAGTCATTAATGCAAAAATAATTAGCATCCAATTGAGGACAGAAATGCCTTCAACAAAATGTCACTGGTCATTCTACTCTATTGGATGGTGATATTATTTTCAGAGGGGTCTACTCCTTTTGTACAAAGTGAACTTTCCCATAGTGTTTTGTGGGGAGAGGAAAATGTTTATCATTCAGTAGTAACTCACATCATGGCTTACCTGCTCAAGTCAAAAAGAAACGCATACACAAAAACAACCAAAATGTTATTTAACACATCCAACTTTTGTTTTTCCAAGAAAATAGTAATGAAATGAAATAGAACCGGAAACTAGAAAAAAAAAGCAAGGAACATTTTCCTCCTCATAGTAGACCATGGGAAAGAAAACTCTAGCTATGTACAGTTTTCCAGATTGTGACTAGAAGATACAAAATGCATTATCAGTTTTGCAGGTAACTAGTGCCCAAATCTATTTGTACTGACTAACCTAAAATTGCCAACCTGTTCCTACATATATGCCAAAATGCAGCATTCTCCTAGAACAAGGAGAAACTAAATGTAACATAACTTCCTTTCAGCAATCAACTACAGTTATAATACAATACATGCCAATATTGCCACCCATTCAGGCCTAATGGTCCTGCATGGATCCCAAACTGTTTCTAAACTGTAAAATTGTTAAATGTGAATAGTTCCAAGGTCATCACTGACAGTGATGGAATTCCATGCAAGCAAAGGGATTATTTGCTGATCAAAATGAAATGCTGGCAGTTCACAATATGAGACATAGCAGTTTTCTCCATACATGTTTAGGTTAAAAAGGTGTGATTACTATTGTTCATGTATAAGACCACTAGTTAAATCAAAAGTGGAGGAAAAAAATACAGATACACACGCTTGGAAAGCCTGGTGTATATGGGTGTTGTTGTTTTTTCCTGTCCTTGTTCTGCCCACTATAGTGGGTTATCATTTTTCAGCCTTTCTCTGGATTTTTCTTTCCCTGTGGGAGACAAGACAGTGCTTTTCATCCATACTCAAAACTAGGAAAACCTGTGGTCAAATATTCACAACTGCCAACTTCAAAGCAAATTTTCCATGGCAACTATACCTCAAAAGCCTGGAGATACAGAATTTGCCAATTAGCAACTCCAAAGGGGGCCATTAGCTCCTTCAAAAAGCATAGGGGACACTGTTTTAATCACTGCTTGTATTAGTCTTACAACATAAAGAGAACTTCACAGAAATAAATTGATGATGCCTGAGAACAACAATGATATCACAATGCTCATATATTTTGAAGAAAAGAATAATTCTCCTCCATAATGTCATTAACGTTGTTTTATTAAATAGGGTTCTATTTTCTTAATCTGGATGGTGCTAAATCAGTACATTACTGTGCACTGTGTGTTCTTCATAATTTTTCTCTGTTTCTACTGCTTTTTAGCAATAAAACAGTCCAGAGTAACCATCTGTATCAAGGGTATCATAGTATTACCAAATACTAAGCATAAATAAACATCAACTCTACTTATCTGATTAAAAAAATAAATAAACAGTTCAGTGAAAAAACATAATCAACTCTCCTCTCATGAATAAATAGTGTAAGCTTAATATAGATATAGGTCTCACCTATTAATATAGGTAGAGGTGTTTGAAAATGGTTTTATTTTTCCGTAGATTTTGGTGTTTAACCAAAATGAAATAGCTGAAAGCGGTGTTATGTGTTTTTATTTTGTATTTTTCCATTTTTATCAATTGTAAATGCTTTAAACGTGTACTAGATAGATGGTATAGGTTGTACAGTGTCAGCAGATGAAGAATGACACAAACAGTGCACTGCTCAAAAAAACAGCGGTGGAGCGAGTGCTCCGCCACCGGAAGCCGTCACAAACATGCCGTAAGGCACGTTCAAGATGACTCGGGAGTAAGGGCGGTTGGCGCAAGGCCAGCCACGCTCACTACGCCACCGGGACGTCCATGTGGCCGCCAGAGGAAGGTAAGAGATCCCCCGGCGGCTGCATGGGCAGTCCGGGTGGCAAGGGAGGAGGGCCATTGCCTGGGGGGCAGGGATAGCGTCTGCCATATCCCTGTCTCCCGCTGGTCCGGCTCAGCTGTTACACAGCCTCCTCCGACTTCCAAAGGGGCCTTTCCCCCAAGTAGACCCCAGGCTGCTGCAGAGCAGCCCAGAACAGGCATAGAATAGAATTGAACTTACGTAGAATTGAACTTACGTATAGAATTGAACTTACATATAGAGCATAGAACTTACATAGAATTGCGCTGAAAATTACATGGTTTTTATGTTATTGTATTTTATTTTATTGCAGATTTTTTTTTTAGCAGAAAGTGGTGTTATGTGCAACATGAACTTGAAACATGAATGAAAGAGTAGAAATAATTATTATATTCTTTATGTCACTTTACCAATCCTTTATGTTTCAGGAGCATTTTAAGTTAGGCAATATTATGAAAATGTGCTTGTTTTACTCTTATTTTGATTATCAAACCATAAAGACTTTGACTACAACATGCCAACTGTGATTAATTATGCCCAGTTTCCTTAAATAGAAATATGTTTGACACTCATTTTAGACATCTGAACTCATAATAGCATATATTATGCTAGGTATGTGCACATTCTGCTAAAAATAACTTGCATCCTAAATATGTTTACTTGGAAGTTTGAGTTAATTTAAAATGATTTAACTGGAATTTACTTGTAAACATCATAGGCTATGCATCTAAGGAATGTGTATAATTCTACTGACTTCAGTTAGATTAAAACTGATCACATAGTCACATGGGAGTAAGGTTGGCACCAACATTCTGAGGGGGGGGGGAGAGAGAGTAAAATTTGAAATTCAGGATTCTCTCCAGTGAAAAATATCTGAGAATTTTCAAGCAAAGTCAAATGTGTGAAATGTGGTAAGTGAAATGTGTGAAAAATGGACTCAGAACTTCAGCAGTTCTACATCCAGAACTTCAGAAATTCCCTTAAATCAGATTGTAAATAAAGGAAGAAGCATAGCCGGGGGGGCGCGGGGTGACAAGCTGGGGATGGCAAAGCGGTGGGGAAGGGCGAGAACCACACCATTTCAGCAGCAGAGACAGTGCTGGGTTTCGCCCACCCTTCTGCTCTGCGTCTCTGAAGTGATTTGCAGTGGCGGTGGTTGTGTCGTCACAGGGCGCACGATGATGCCACTGAATAAAGGGATCAGAGGCGTTGTTATGGGGCAGGGGGCCCACCACCTCCCAGACGACAGGGTGCCAGGGGGTGCACTTACCTGGTGGTAGTGAAAATGGTGGCGACAACAGCAAAACCACTCGTTTTTGGTCTGGTGGCGGGTTGGGGATTGCCGTTTGTGCTCTAAATTGGGCGAAAAAACACTCCAAGAGGGTGTTTTTCGAGCCAAAAAACCCAGAAGCAGCCCAATCGGGCCGAAGGAGGCAGGGCTTGGACGGTCACGTGAGGGGTCATACGTGACCTTTGCCCCCCCTGGGGGCGGTCTGGCTATGTCACTGAAAGGGAGTGGATACAGGTACAAAAGCTGGCTCAGCTAATCCTGCCAATATGTGCTAAAAGTCACTACAATAAACTGGTTCTGCGAAAGCTTGTGGGTCACTCAGAGGTGTCTCCCTTCCTCACTAGAAGGTGTCTAGTGAGGAAGAAGTGACAGAGGTGTCTCACTAGACCCCTTATATAGCACAATGGAAGCTGCATACATAAAGACAAGGAAAAAAATGAATTTGCTGGAGTTTTTCATGAAAGCCAGTGCTTTCTTCAGGATACATAACACAATGAACTGTATTAATTGCACACTCTGCATAGCAATATGCTTAATTGGCCTTCATTTTGATATGCTAATAAGCTACTTGATATCATGTATATGCATTATAATAATCCTGCCCCAGGTGAATTGTAAAAATTACAGAACTGTATTAAAGACTTCCTGCCAAGCAAATCTTCCTCCTTGACCTAAACCACTGAGATTATGACAACATTAAAAGCTTGTAAAATAAAAAAGACACAAAAGAACAAACAAATATAAATTTCTCTTCCTTTAATGCTTTCTCACTTAAAAAAATATGCTCCTTCTAAAACCTCTTTCTGAAAGAAGGTCAGGGGAGACAAATTTATAGCATGTGGAAAACTTGTACTATTTTTTACTATGAAACCTGAAAGAAGCTATTGAAGTATAGCAGTTATGGGGAAATATTGGTTTGTCCAAAGAAGACAACCCGCCCACATCAAATTAATAAAAGACAGACTCTTCTTTGGCCCTAGTCAGAGAGAGAAGCACATACTGTAAGAACATCTCTTTGCGAGCATAAATTCCTGTTCTGAGAAGAGGGAGTGGAGTGCTCTTTAATTTAAAGTTGCCTAATGCAATGCCTAAAGGCAAGCTTTTTTGAAGTTATGATGACCCTTTCCAATATATATTCTGTATACACAGTTGATTCCTATTTAATTTTGGACCAGCTCTTTATCATTTTGGCCAACACTATCTTTTTTTTAAAAAAAATGTATTTAATTATCTAGAATAAAATATTGCCAACCCAAATACATTTTGCTCCATCAGGTGGTCAATCTAGACCAGTATTGAGCTATCAGTGCACCTCCAAAGTCTTATGGTCTAATCCTATTGGCACCCAGCCCTTTTCCAACATAGCCCATCACTCTCTTCCACTCCATTCCCCTCTTCCTTTTTGAATCCAGGGAGTAGGAGGTGGAGATGGTCTGTATAGTGCTGATATACTGGGCAGGAGGTCTAACTAAAGAAAGGCAGTTCGGGACGGTCGGAAGTATCTGTGTCTGTCGGAGAGCTGTCAGCATGCTGAGCTGACGAGCTGCAGAGTCTCTGTGAGGGAGAGAAGCTGCAGCTGCACTTGAGTGGGAGTCAAGGTTGCCTGTCAGTTGAAGCGTGGTGCGGCGGACACCAGAGAGAGGCTGGACAGTGAAAGAAACCATCTATAATGATGGGTTCTATGAAAGATTAGAACATATTACTGTATTGTAAAAACCCCTTGGGGTTTAGAAAGCCTGCCTGTGTAAACAGCCTTTGAATTAAAGTCAGAGGAGAAATCCAATGACCAAAGAAAAGGGTATATAAATACTTGTTGTTGTTGTTGTTGTTGTTGTTGTTGTTGTTGTTGTTGTTGTTGTTGTTGTTGTTGTTGTTAAGGGGCAGCACTGGTGCAGCAAGTCACTACTCAGCAAGAAGCAGCATTTGACCCATCTCCTCAAGTGCCGGGAGGTATTTGACCAGCCCAACCTAAAATATATGACGTGGGATAATGCGTACTTAGCAAGGTGTGTCTTTCCCGTAGTAGGACTAGAAAGAAGAGTTTCCATTACACTTGCATTTCCATTTACGAAGCAAAATTATATAATTATAAAAGTGTTCATGTTCTGCTGCCTTCCGTGTAGATAGAATGATGCAAATCTTCAGTTAACAGGCACTGTTCTAAGCTGTTTTAGATGAAATGACACACATTTCACTGTTTTACAAACTCATTTGACTGTAAAATAAAGCTAAAATGTTCAGCATTAAAGACAGACTGTTACTTAGCTTGTGGCAGTTCATTTTTTGATTACTACAACGATGTCTTCTTCAGTTCTAATTCTAACTAGATCATTTTTTAATTCATTGTGGAATTGCATTCCTCACCATCAGAGACGACTAAGTGGTAATTGATTAAATGAGTAAAATGAGACTTTTGATTTAACTAGCTCAGTCTGCATTTCGTTCATTTTGTATGTAAGTTTGTAACTTTTCAGTTTCATTGAACATGGAGAGATTTGAAATGAAATTTGGTAAACAGTTTCACAGCACAGTTCTGCTGTCCAAGTTCAAATGCCAGCTTGACCACCACATCTGTTTTCAGAAGAAGAAAATGTAAAATATAACATTGGATATGGAGACATCAGAATAAAAAGTTCATGTGTACATTTAGGGTACAATTCTACCTGTCATGTCTGAGCTCAAACTCAATTCAAATGCCTGTTTTCAAAAGTGAGAATAAAATACAAAATATATCACAATGTATATGTCCCTGAAGAACAAGACATACAATTTGATCTGTATGTTTACATCTTAATTCTGAAAAGAAATGTGAGCATCAATTTGATCCTGCACATTTTTGCATGGGTTCCAGGAGAGCTGTCAATCACAGTATGATTCAATATTTGCCTTAAAGATTGAAATACTAGAGTTAAAGCTCTTATATAATGTTTAAGACATAAATCTCCATTTGAAATGCAAACACTAACTCAGTTTCCAAACACACACACACACACACACGCACGCATGCACACTCACACACACACACACACACACACACACACACACACACACACACACACACACGTATAAGGCCTTAACTAATTTGGCAGTGCTGACCCGAGAAGCCCCGTGTTGGAGGCCTGGGAGAGAGGATAGGATATGGCGTCCAACGAGGACATCAATCCCCCCTCCCAGGCATGATCTGCCCCCCCTGTCCACCCTCCCCGTTACTCCCCCCTCCACCCTTCCCCCGCCCCCATGCCACCCAGTGCAGAACTTACTTGATCTGTGGCGCAAGGCGCTGGACTAGGCTGCAGAGTGGCTGTGCAGGCCCTTGTGCCAATGCCACCTACTCTCCGGGTAACATGAACATGAACACTTCAAGGCCTCAATCCTATACACACTTACCTATGAATAAGCCTCATTGAACATTATAGGGTTTATTTTAAGTAGACATGCACAGGCCTGTACTATTAGATTTGGTAAAGGTTGGCTATGTTACTCTCTTCCAGCCAAGTCAACATGGCACAAAGGGCATTCGGCTTTTCCAAAGGTGACAGTGTGCACATTTTTTTTCTGAGACAGCATAAGATTGGCTGCCTTGCAGCAATGAAATGTTAAACAAAACTATATTTTAATCAAGCCCATGTAATTTTATGACTTTAGGGAGGCTGTGTTTTGGAATTTTTTTTAACACATCTTTAGATATGTTTAGACGGAAATATAAACATAACTAATTACCTCTACAAATAAATGAAAATCCTTATTTGCTTAGCAGTAAAAAGTACAAAATTACACATTCCTGAGCAAATAACAGCAATGATGATCAGCAAGAAGACATGCTGTGAGTTATACTAGCTTAATATAAAATAGCTACTAAAAGATCAGTACAAGTGTATAATTAAAGAGACTGAGAATGAAATATAATAATACTAAAATGCAACCTCAGTTACCAGCTAGAAGAAAATTACTTCAGAAAAACTACAGGGTAGTGATCTTGGTCAAAGAGTAGAGTTCATGCCAGAATCTCTCTCTCTCTCTCTCTCTCTCTCTCTCTCTCTCTCTCTCTCTCTCTCTCTCTCTCTCTCTCTCTCTCTCACACACACACACACACACACACACACACACACACACACACACACACACACACACACACACACACACACAAAGGAGTGGTCCATAGTCTTGCAGAAATTTCATTATAGAGATCTTTGAGGAGTAAAAATTGGAAGAGCAGCATTTTGAATGATCACATGAAGAAATATGATTTGCAAAAAAGAAATAAAAGGCTAGATTATATATGGGGAAAATCAAGATACTGGTCTAGTACAAAATGTAATATGTTCTGCATGTGAAACAGAACCACAAAGAAGTCATTTTCACAGAAATTAGTCTCCCTAGAGAATCCTCTGAGTCCTCTTTATTAAGCCAAATCTAAAAAGGAAACAACAATTTTTCCTGTTATACAAGGAAGATTTCAAGCTCATTATCTATTACCATAATGACCAGTACAGAGATAGGTATGGATCTGAGACCATTTGTTAAGCAAGCATTTGTATGTTACACAATTCAGCATTATAATATTAATAAGGTAAAATTTAAGGAGAATAACACCTGAAGCATGAAAAGCAAAGGGTATTATTGATTCCTTATCTTATCATGGGTCAACATGCTAAATCAGTAGATATTCTCTCTGCTATACTGGAAGATATTCTCTCTGCTATAATGGAAAATGGATTTCCATTTATTTGGAAATCGGTGTGAATTATTTAGAATTGGGGAGGCTATTTAAATACAGGTGTCCCCCACTTAATGACAGGGATACGTTCTGGAAAACTCGTCATATAGTGAAACCGTCATTAAGCAAGTCCTCAATGTAACACAGTGGAATTGTAATAGGGAATACATGCAAACACAGTGTACATTATGAGTGTTACACAAAGCACAACAAGATTTCTACCTGTCAATGGAGGTAGAAACACACACACGAACACAGAGTTAAAGACAATATTTTTTTTTTTGCATTTAAAATACAGTACTGTAGCTTTAATTCTTTGTTTACACTTTGGGAACCTCCATCATATATGTGGATCGTCATTAAGTGATCCGTCATTAAGGGGGACACACCTGTATGTACATATTTAGAATTGGGGAAGCTATTTCCCTAATATTATTTTCTTTGTGCAAGTAAAATAGATTTTACTTGTGGGTTTGTCTTGTTGATTCATTCTGAATAAAAATCAGAATGGAAAACAGAAATCTTAGCATCTGACTGGAATCCTTGAGTCAGAACCAAGAGCTGGGTTCAGATACAGTATCTACAGATTACTTTTATTCAATTTTGGCTCAAACAGAACCAGGAAAAAACTGGAACCCCAGATCGGATGCCGGGGTAACTGTCTCCCCCATCCCCACATGCAAACACCTAAGATGTGATCAGACAACAGTATTTAGTCAAGTTTAACACAATAACATACATAAAACCACAGAGATCGCCAATAAGCCCTAAATTCTTTACTTCCCCCAGGTTCTGTTAACAGGGAAAAAAACCAACTCATTCATAGCAGACTTGAGTTTTTATTGGTTTTTTATAGACATACTGTAATATAAGAGCAAGAGAAGCAACAGGTCATGGCCGCTTTGGAAGGGAGCAATAAAACGGCAAGACAGGAAAAGAAATAAATAAGAAGCCTAGTCAAAGTAGGAAGAAGCAATCCATAAGCCTTTTAACTAGGAACTGAATAGGCGACAGCTCCCCCTACTGGTGGGGATGAATATATATGCTATATCCCACCCACTGTTATTGTATAGGTCTAGGTCGTGTGGTGCTGCTCTTCCAGCAGGTTCATCAAGCAGAGGCACCAAAGCAAGTCTGTGTTCTTTGGTCCCACAGTCAAGGAATGCAGTCTGTGGGTCACCACCTTCACTTTTTCTATCATGATGGATTGCATTAAATGTGAGTCAAGCAAGTGGCATGACTCTCAGAATTAATTCAGTCTTTACCGCTTCAGACGACTGGGAAATGCACAGCAGGATCCCAACTGCAAAAGTTGTTCAAGATCTTCTTTCCCAAGAGAGGTTTCAGCCAAGAGGGAAGAACCCACACATTTATGATTTCAGCTAACTGGAACTGTAGAGCAGGACCCTAGTTGCAATGTCTGGCAATCCTATACCGAGCATTCAGCCGCACTGTCTGTCAACTCCTGCAGACCTTGTAGTAAAAGCCTAAATCAACCAATCACCTGCTCTGTAAAGAAAAGCAATACCCTGCCTAGCTCTTCCTTTCATCAAGACCTGCACACCTAGCCATTGCTGACCCAGCATCCAGACTCTTTCTATGGATGGCTGGGGAACAGCCACAAATACCTTGTGCATTAATGTGTTCACATTTATAACATGATATAAGCTTGCACATTTGGACAGATAACAAAGAGCCATCCACTATACATGTCATCCTTTTCCAGCAATGAATCTTGAATTCCCTTGATGATGCAGTACTTATTTCCACCATTAGATGGCTTCAGATTACATTTTTCTAACGTTTTTCATAACCCATGCTGGTTGGGACTAGACATGGATGGAGCCACACTGAATTACATATCTGAAAGTAATTGAGAGGCAATGCCTCCAGTACAATTCCCACTCACAATATATGATGTAGCTGAAATGTGCATTCCAGTCTGTTATTGAGACATGGGAATAAACATCACACATGCTGTCCTGAGTCTCCAGTTCCATGCAACATACTGCACACATTGGTACTTGAATCAGGGCCTAAAATAACTGGCATTTTAAATTGACAGTGAAAGAAAATACTGTACTTCCTAATCTAGCAAGTGGATGATCCTATTGGCCCACTTCTTGGGTGTCCACTACATCTGGATTCATGCCAGCATAATATAGTTGTTGTATGCAGTCCCAGAAATAAAGTCAGAAACACAAGAGTTGCAGAAACACTGCAGTACCAACAGGCACTCACAGAACATCCCTGATAAGCTTCAGTCTTCTTTCTTCACAGCCCCATTTCTGTTCACGTTCCCCCTTGTGCTGGCACTTCTCTTCTGGTGTAAGGGTGAAGGGTACCCTCCATTTGTACAGGTGTATCACTACACTGCTGCAGTGTTGTTTTTTCTTGCACAATAGCATTGTGCTCCCTCTATGGACTTTAGGACCAATCAGATCCTATCCATCAGGCATCACATAGATTGGATTGCTATAAAAGTATATTTCACACTAATCATTGGTTAGACTGACGTTCCCACATTTTAAATAATACCTTGGGTCAGGGTTGGCTAAAGACCTCTTGATGCTTAGCCGGCATGCCAAATGCTGCCCCCATTACCTGATGATGTTCCAGCCTCTGCTCCTCCCATTCTCCAATGTTCTAGCTCAGCATTCTTCTCCCCTCCACATTTCCTCTTCCTTCCTCTTCTTTTTCCAATCCTGGGGGTGGAAGATAGAGGAACAATGGAGGCATGTAGGCAGACAGAAATGGGTGCCATCCCATCAATCTGCTGCCTGAGGCAACCACTTCAGTTGACCTCATAGATGGGCCGGCACTGCCTTGCGTTCACAGTAACATGCTGCTGCTTCTGTCGAAGGACTTCCAGCATAGAGCTACTGACATGATACAAACTTATCATGGAACTAGGAGTATGGGTACATTCTAGCTGTATTAAAATCACTGGATTCTTGCATTGATGTCAATGGGAAATGCACTTTTCCTTATATTTACAAAGTATTGTTGCAATTTTTAGATGTTTTACAGTGGAATAGTTTTGATGCCAGAGTGTAAGTTGTATGATTCACAAATCAGTAATACCAAGGTTCATTCGTACAGGAGACTAAGGATGCAATCCTAAATAGACTTACTTAGGATAGGTTCCTCTGAAATCAATAAAAAATTCGCCTAAATATATTTCTATAACACATTTGAATGTGAATCAAAACTGCAAGTTCTCAAGCTTAACATCTTCATGGAACATGCTGATTACACTGTAATTCTTTAATTGCAAATATATCCAACATCAACAGGAAATTATTAAGAAAATTAAAGGGACTTAAAATTTAGGCCTTGGATTTGATTTCTTAAATGTATGGAATTCTTTGGACATCATCCTATTACTGGTACTTTTCCTAGTCTGATTTTTAAACAAACAATAGTATCAGCATCATTGAAGAAAGAACCCTAGTGAAAAAATAATCACTTCATTAGGACTATTCAGGTATTCATGACATAGTGAAATATGGATAATGACTTGAACATGTAGCTAAAGTGATCATCTGTTCCCAATTAATATTGATGCATTGCAGTTGCAAAGGCTTTTAATGATCACATTACTGGGGAATTATTGCTGCTCATATAATTTGTCCTTATAATCATGTATTTATCATAGATGCAAAAGACAAGTCCCCCAAGAGACCCATCAAAACTCTTATTCAACTGATTCTTAATTGGAGTCAGATATAGTCCTTACAATTTCTTTTGGAAGAGTAACTGATTATTTTTTCACCAGTGTAAGAACCACTTTTAAATGTACATGGATAAAAATGTTCAAATATTACACCACTATGTCACAAAAATGATGAGGCTGGAGAGTGATGCTCATGTCAGTGACTGACAACAATCAAAAGTATGAGTGCATTCACATCTACTTTCTTGTGTATCAGTACCGCATTTTACTCCAGCACTAACTTCATCTGTAAAGGACTGCATTTATGCACTTTCTGCACTGTTTGGCGAAGTAAACAGAGTTGTGAAATACGTTACTTGAAGATGCTGATGGAGTAAACTACTGCTGTTTGAAAGCAGGCAAGTATGTAGCATAGGAGAAGAAACATGCAAAATTAAAGAGTTGCAAAAATGCCAACTTATGGTATAATCCTACAATATTTAACATTTACAGTGCAAGTCTATGCATGTTTACTCAGAAGAAAGTCCTTCTGTGTTCAGTAGGGCTTGTTTCCAAGTAAGTATGCACAGGATTCCAACTGTCCTGAAGTACTTAGATAATGGCTTGAAGAATCAGATTTTTTGCTTTGTCCCAAATGTTCACATAGCATCTTTAATTGCACAGATTTGAAACCTCTGGATTTCCTGGGCACAGAGATTTAATGAAGGCTTAACAAATAACCTCTAAAGTTCTAGTCTTCAAAATGAGCTTCTTTGTCCATTTTAATAGCCTGGCTGCCTCTATAAACAAATTACAACTTAGTCGTCCCTCTATTATTTTTTTTCCCAATTTCCTTCTATAAAGAAAACATTAACATGACCGCCGGGGATACTTTTATTAGGATTGGAATGGTCGAGCTTGACAATTAGAGCTGTGCAGCTGTGAAATGCAAGAAATGGTAGCGATGTATTCCATGTCAATCCCAATTTCCCATCTGACCATAAATTACATCTGACATTCATTTCACTATATATAAAGTTGCCCTGTGTGGTTGAAGCAATCTTGTTTACAATAGATATTTTGCCTACACAATAATTGCAGAAGCAGACAAATCTCTGAAGTATAAAGTGTTTAAGGAGGAAATTAAAAGCCACATGCTTATTCATGTTCATTTTGCAAGTTGTCAAATCATTATATGGAATGTATTGTAGGCTACACTTCCATTTGTGTGTCCATACATAGGAGCCTGTGCATAAGAGAACCAATTCTAATGCTTAACTACCTTTTCCTGGCAATCAACCCTCCAAAATTATCTTCAAAACATCGTCAAAATGTTGCCACCCCAGCCATCACACAATTTATCCTACCACTACCACTCAGTGTTAGAATGCTCAGGCTTGGTCTATATTCACAAATTGTCCTGTTGCGCCCTCTTACATGTGGCGGCCCTTCAGCCAGGGCCCATGAGAGGGTGGTGAAGGGGGTAAATTGTACCCGGGCCCGGGGTCAAAAAGGGAGGGGGCCTGCACATTTTATGATCTCACCCGGACTCGACCTGGACCCATGGATGAAAAGGAAGGCAGACTTCAACTGGGAGGCCAGGTCTACCAGGCAGGTAGCTCTGGGCTCTCAATTGAGAAGCCCAGTAGACCTGGGCTTCAGATATTTTTCCAGCCATCGCTGCCCTCTCCCTGTCCCCTCCCTACCCCCATTGCACCTACCCCATCACCACATCATGTTTCGCTCCTTCCCCTTTGAGAAGGGGCCCAAAAGATACTTTGTACCCCCTGATAAAATTCTTCTTGGAGGCCCTGCATGCAGCTCCATAAAAATAGCGCCTGAGTCAAATAGAAGTGACAAGAAATGAAGGTCTAGATTAGAATGTATGGACAAATTAAACTTTAACAAATCCCTGGGTCCAGATGGCAACCACCCAGAAGTTCTTAAGGAATGCAAGTGTGAAATTGCTGGTCTTCTGACAAAAATATGTAACCTGTCTTTTAAATGCCAGAGAACTGAAAGTTAGCCAATGTAACAGCGATATTTAAAAGTGATCCAGCAGAGATCTGGGAAATTCCAGGGCAGTCAACTTACAGCCTAATCCTATCCTTTTCCCCACCATAAAATGCAACCGTACCAAAACAGACTGTGCTGAATGCTATGCTGGGGGAGCAGGTTGGGAGGTTTGGGAGGGGAAAAGGAAAATATTTTCCCTTACCCCTCCATAAGCGTCCCACTTGCTAATGGGTCTCCTCGGAGCTGTGCCAGCTTCTTAGCTAATGCAAGTCTGAGATAAATGGGGCATGCCAGTGGCTATTAGAGTGGATAGCATCTTCATGAAGAACAGGTCTATCAATGGCCAATTGTCACGATAGCTACATACAGAGGTGTAGCTAGACTGGAGCGAAGGCAAGTAGTTCTGCACGACTCCGTTACACCGGAGTCAGCGGTCCCTCCCCCTTGCTGTTGGAGCCATTCTGGCAGCGAAGGCAACACGCAGGACACTCCCCTGTTGCTGCCGGAATGGCTCCAACAGCAAAGGGGAGGGGCCGCTGACTCCGGTGTAACGGAGTCTTGCAGAACTACTTGCCTCCGCTCCTTCTCTCAGTCCAGCACAGTATACCTCTGAGTACCAATTGCAGAGGAGCAATGGCAGGAGAGAGGTCTGCCTTTCTCTCCTTCTTAAGGGCTTCCCTGAGGCAGCTAGTGGGCCACAGTGGGAAAGAGAATGCTAGACTAGATGGGCCTTTGGCCGGATCCAACAGGGCTTTTCCTGTGTTCTAGGGATACAGTAACTAAATACAACCCCTGATCTTTCTTACTTTGTGTGAATGTTCTGTCACTAATCTATATATAGAACTGATCCCATTTAAATAAGCACCTTATGTTCCATCTCTGTCATTTAAAATAATTTCAGATTGCATGAAAGGCATTGTATTGCCTTTAGACATAATTGCCTTGGTATTTCTGTATAATGAAAATATAGGCTTTGAACAGAAAGCTCTAATCCTTTCTTCACATATTTTAATCTTCAAATATCTGGTCTGTTGGTTTTGGCGTTTCATTATACAAAGCTCAGTTCTATAAGAAACTCAAATGATATTAAAGGCAGACTTTAGGGATGCTTTCCCTTTGGGTTTTGTTTGTTTGTTTGTTTTTGCATTTTTGTGTCAAGTTTCATGAAGGGTGGCCTTCAGACTCCAAATAATATAATAATTATTATTATTATTATTATTATTATTATTATTAATAATAATAATAATAATAATAATAATAATAATAATAATACCAGTATTATATACCAGTATTATATATTATATACCACCTTTTTCTGTTCATCGAATTTCTCCTCCAACTTAATTCAAGGCAGTTTACATAGGCAGGCTATCTAAACCAAAGTGTTTGTTTTTTTTTTTTTTACATATTACGAACGTTCTAATCTTGCATAGAATGCTCATTCTAGGTGGTTTGCTTCACGGTCTGGAATCTCTCTGGCATTCGCCTCCCATGCATCAATTTGACGGCAACACTGCCTCCCACTCAGTGTGCCAGCTGCAGAATTCTCTCTCCCACCAAGGCTTCTGCAGCTTGTCAGTCTCAAACTGCCCTCCTCAGAACTTCAGGCATATGAGGTGGCTGCTCTACCAACTGAGCCAGACCCCCTGCCCCTTTCTCATAGACTCAAGGTGGTTTACATAGTAGTAATAGTTTACTGATAGTAAACCCCCTTTTTTTTAAAATGAGGTTTTTACAAGTATTATTCAATGAGAGAAACTCATAGAATCCTCCATTTCTGCAGATGTTTCCCTTTCAAAGTGCAGTTGTCATCCTGGCTGCACTCTTTCACTTTCCAAGCTTTCACAGGCAGTCGCAAATCACGTCTCAACTGGTTCTCAAGATGTTATCCGTCTCTTGCCAGCTGACTCCTCCATATTCCACATTCCTCCATATTCCTCCATGAGATCTGTCAGTGGCTTCCGGTCACCTGTTCAAGGCTGATGCTGCTTACCTTTCTCAGGCAACCAATTTTGGAGAACTTTCTTTCAAAAATGTCCTGCTTACAATACCTACCAGAAAACTGTTGCATCATTGTTTAGGGTTCTTTTAAAATACTCAATATCCTTCTAGTTCTATATCATCTAACACAGAGGTTCTCAAACTGGTGGGTCATGACCCACCAGGAGAACCAGAAGTGGCCAACAGCCCCTTAGGGACTGCTATGGTCAGTGGCATCACTGGTGCATGGCGGGGTGATGCACCAAGCCAGCTGGCCCTGCACGGGGTGATGCGCCGGCTCGTGATGCCACTGGCCATGGTGGTGATGGTGCTCCCAGGATCGTGCCGCTGCTGGGGGGGAAAGGAGCTATTTTTAACTTACAATGGTCACATCAGCCCTCCAGAGGGTGCAGGGAGGGCTACAGCCCCTCTGCATGCCTCCTCGTGCTGCCGATCGGCTCTCCGTGGCAATTGCGACCCAATTTCGGTTTCAGATGAAAACCGAATGTGGATCGCAATCGCCGTGGAGAGCCAATTGCCAGCGCAGGGTGGCACACAGCAGGGCCGCAGGCCTCTCTGCATCCTCCGTAGGACCAGAACAACTATTGTAAGTTAAAAAATAGCCCCTTATCCCCTGGCGGCAGTGTGATCCCAGGAGCACCGTTGCGATCCTGGGTGCGCCACTGCTGTCACCCTGCCCCCACAGCTACTCAGTTCTCCCTGATTCACAGGGAGAACTTTGAGAACCGCTGATCTAACATAACAGCCCACTGTTAACCATGCTTATTGAAAGGTAAGTCCTATTGGATGTACTTTCATGTGTTACAGGATTTAGGGCTGCTAACTTTAGTCAATTAATCATATTAATTGATTAAAAATTTTAGATTGATAGTACCCTCAAATAGACAGCAGAGGGCTACTGGTTTTTAAATAAAGTGTTTTGATTACAAATACTTTCAAATCCCAGCAGAGGTAGGGTGTTAAAAGCCATTCTTATTTTTTTTATTTATTTTTCACATTTTTATACCACCCTTCCTCCAAGGAGCTCAGAGTGGTGTACATATTTCCTCCCCTCCTTTTTGTCCTCACAACAACCCTGTGAGGTAGGTGGGGCTGAGAGATAGTGACTGGCCCAAGGTCACCCAGGAAGCTTCGTGGCTGAGCGGGGATTTGAACCTGCATATTCTAGGTCTAAGTCCGACTCCCAAACAACTACTTTCTGCTTCTTTCCATTCTTCTTTCTCTCTCTCTCCCAGAGGATGGGAAGCCTGTAATAAACAGTGCAAGCTGTGCATTATCGAAAAATACTATGAAATCATTCTTTATTGTTTTATTCGTATGTAAATATATGCAGATGTAATCATTAATTCAGGAATCAATTAAAGCTCAAGCAATTAATTGACCGACAATTCTTTAAAGTGGTGAGTGCTCTAATAGGATTACAGCCCTATTCTACATATGTTGACTCTGAAGTTAACAGCAGGGATTGCCCCCCAGCAAATGTGCATGGAATCTCAGCCTAAATATATCAAGAACAATTGAGAAATAAGATGCTCAGCGTTGATTATTTTTTATTACATGTATGATTGTAAAGGGAATGAAAATCACCGGGGACATGGCATCTGCCATATCTCTGTCCCCGCTGGTCTCCGCAGGGCGACTGGCAGCAAAATCCAAGGAGGCCTACTGACTCGAGCCGCCATTATACTCGGGGAAGGAGACAAGTGTCCCCTTCCTCGAGTAGACTTTCCACCGCGGGCTGCCTGCTGCAGGCTGCCCAGGGCAGAGCACTGGATCCAGCGGACGGCCTCGGCCGCCCGGCAGATCCTTACGTAGGATTGGGCTGTAAATGTCATAGCCCCAAAAATGTCTGGATTTTGGAATAGTCTGGATTTCGGATGTCCAGATAAGGGGTAATCAACCTGTAATGCTTTTCAAGAAAAAGTTCACAAAGCGGTTTATAGAGAAAATCAAATAATTAAATGGTTCCCTGTTCCAAAAGGGCTGACAATCTAAAAAGATGCAGAAGAACACCAGCAAACAGCCACTGGAAAAGAGGCCATGCTGGGGTGAAGAGGAACAGTTACTCTCCTCCTGCTAAATATAAGAGGAGCACCACTTGAAAAAGTGCCTCTTTGCTGAGTTAGCAGTAGCTGATGTTACTATTCGAAACTTTGTTCTCCTGACATTGGAAACTGAAGGAGGGGTTTGTATGAGTCCATTGATTCCTCATGGGGTACCTGCCAGACTAGCTAATTAAATATACATTTATATTTCAAATGCAGGATGCACTGAGAACAAATATCTCAGGAATATCAACTTGCTTATACTTTCTTAGGCTTTGTATTCTCTAATGTAACTGTAAATCTCTTTAGACTTTCTGGCTGTCTTTAAACTCAAGAAAAATTGCTTAAAAGATGCCGCTACTTTTTAGATGAAATGGGATGGAGGAGCTCTTGCATCTAGCCTGATGTGCCAGTTTCA
This sequence comes from Plestiodon gilberti rubricaudatus, assembly GCA_026170595.1. Lineage (NCBI taxonomy): Eukaryota > Metazoa > Chordata > Lepidosauria > Squamata > Scincidae > Plestiodon > Plestiodon gilberti. The sequence continues at coordinate 184,762,325 of JANXHW010000003.1, read as the reverse complement.
GTTGGATATGATTTAAAAGCAACCAAATTATCAATTCTGAAAAATGGGGTTTATAATGGAAACAACTGACCCTGAACTCCAATGTCACGAGTAACGTGCTGTAATAGCTGCTACTTGGCACCATCTTACCATCTACAAAATCACTCACTAGACAAAATATATGTGGCTCATTTATTAGCTTGCAGGTGATATTGCCCACGCATGGGCATCCAATTTCTTTCCTCCCTTTGAAAGTTACATTGCCTGCCTATAAGAATCATTCACAAGGGGAAGTCAATTGTGTCCAGAGCAAGGATGAATGAGGGGGATTGGATCTCGAGTGAACCATGAACACAACTTTATTGCAAGTATACAGACACAGGAAGTTTGGTGACCCCAAGACAGGAAGAGGATGTAATCTTGCATAGTGGTAAACCAGTCTGCACATTGGTTAGCCCACAAGGAAAGGGGTGGTGCCAGAAAGAAGCTAACGCATGGAGAGCATGCCTCCCTTCCCCAATTCATGTAATTTACTGGTTCCCAATTTGTGAATTTACAGTCACAGTCGGCTGTAGCTCTTTCAGTCCTGACCCCAATGCTCTTAATGCTATCCCCCCCCCTTTTAAGGATCACTCACTTATTTTCTTGCTTCCCCCGGCCCCATCACCAAGTTGCACAACAAGAATGCCCATCTCTCAGAACTCAGAATTACTCTCAGTTGAATCACAAAATGAGAAGGTAAACACACTCATGACCTCAAAGCCAGCACCCAGCAAAAACTGCCATATTCCCCAGCCCAAAAGTTTGATTAATCAAGGTTAAATCTTATTCGTGAAGCTTCATCTTAAAGCTTTTTTCTCTTAAAATACACCGTTGGTTCTATTTGACTCCACTGATTTGGGGGAAAGGCTGCAGCTTCTAGGACTCAGGCAGCTCCTGGCAACAGTAGTCATACTGTATCACCATAGCTAACAGCCCAATCCTAACTAGGTCTGTGCTGCCTGTTATGACAGCGGAACACTGTCCTGCTGTCATAAAATGGATTCCAGTGGTGCATGCAGTGCACAACCAGTGGCTATTTTGGAAGCTCCGCCACAAACAACTGCAGCACTAGAGTCCCGCTCCTGCAGCTGGATACCTCTGGAAGGGCAGGTAAGCTGTAAGTGGGGGCAGGAGGTAGGTGGAATGGGGCGGGTAGAGGGAGGAACAGGGGAGTGTATATGCAGCGGCGTCACAAGCCGGCGCGTCACCCCGGGTGAGGGGTCGGTCGGCTCGGCACGTTTCCCCCCCCGGCGCATCACCCCCCATTCTACATAAAAAGAATTTTGATACAACTGTGGCTACAATCACAGTTTGCTTTTTTGAGGTGATCTATAGTATCAATGGACACAAATGCTCCAGCATGTCAGTAAAACCCTGCACAAAAAGAACCTTGATGCAATCATGAGTACAAGCGCATCAAGTCTGCTCTTTTTACACATGCTTGTTTGAAATGTAGATGGTGAAAAACCCAAAATGGTTGGGAGAAACTGAAGCTGCAGAAAACTGTGTGCACAGTGATATGCAATAGATAAAAAACAATAGGTAAAAGGTAAAGGTATCCCCTGACAATTAAGTCCAGTCGTGTCCGACTCTAGGGTGTGGTGCTCATCTCCATTTCAAAGCCGAAGAGCCAGCGTTGTCCGAAGACGCCTCCGTGGTCATGTGGCCGGCATGACTCTCCTTGCCGCAGCGCGTAGCATGCAGCTGGAACACGGAGCGCTGTTTACCTTCCCGGAAGCGGTACCTATTTATCTACTTGCATTGACATGCTTTGGAACTGCTAGGTTGGCAGGAGCTGGCCAAGCAACGAGTGCTCACCCCGTCGCGGGAATCGAACTGCCGACCTTTCGATCGACAGCTTATGGTTCAGCGGTTTAACAATACACACACACAAAAATGTTTTTTGAGAGCAATGGAAAATTCTTAATGTGTCAAGCCAGAGGCGTCACTAGGGCGCGCGCTGCCCCAGGGCGGGGGCGCGCGACACCCTAGTGAGCACTCCCCCCCCGACACACCCCCTCTCTTAATCTCGAGATGGGGGGAGCACGACGGGTCGCCGCTCCGGGCGCCCCCTCAATCGGGAGAGCCGGCTCGGGGACGTCTTCCCCGGCCGGCTTCCCGGGGCCTTCTGAGGAAGGCCCGCTGCGAGAACGGTATTTATACCGTTCTTTTTGCGCATGCTCAGACTGTTACTGAGGGAAAAGGGCTGCCCTTTTCCCTCAGTAACAATCTGCCCATGCGCAAACGAACGTTAGAAATAACGTTCGCGCAGCGGGCCTTCCTCAGAAGGCCCCGGGAAGCCGGCCAGGGAAGATGTCCCCGAGCCGGCTCTCCCGATTGAGGAGGTGCCCGGCCTGGCGAGGCCTAAGCTTGTACGCGCGTCACCTTTCTGCACGGCGTGTGCGCGCGTCACCTGGGGGCCCCTGCACGCCCCGCCACGCCACAGCGATGCCTCTGTGTCAAGCCCACTTTGAAAACTAGATGAAATATTTTGGAATACCAACATCTGGACAAAAAATTGGGTAAGGAGAATATGTAAGGAGTACATTTTGAATTTTTTTAACTTGAATCATTATTTCATACAGAACTCAAATTTGGAGAGGTTTTACCCAGTTTAGCAATGGCTCCCTAACAATGCTATATTCATTCTATTTTAAGAATTCATCTCCAGTAGACACTTTCCATTTTAAGAATTCATCTTTTCTGGCAAGCAGCAACCATTAAATATGCTGTCCTTTAAAGCCCGTGTATCAATAGCAGTTACATTAAGCACTGTTTACCTTGTTTAACAGGCAGTCTTTTATAATGTCAAGATTAATGGGAATGCCAATCAGGGAGGTACATTATATGTTAAGATATGCAGATGAGACTTTCCATAGGAGAGGTTACTGTCATCTTTAAATGGCTAAGCAGAGCATAAAATTTGTGAGGGTTTTTTTTTTCCCCCTTGGAAAAAAAGGAGCAGATTTGAATGAAAAGGCTAGCTTTGAGAGATTACACCATTCTCAGCATTAGTCACAACTATGACAATTGAAACAATGGAAGCAGAATCCTAAACATGCAGAGGCATAACTCTATTTGGGGTAATTTAAACACAAATAGCAGGTCTGGGCTCATAATGTCAAGAACACAGCGTGATGATAATAGAGTAATAATTAAAAAAAATTTAAAGATCTTCTGAAAATGATGTGAGAAAATAATGAATCATGGAAGAATTCATAAATATCTCTCTCTGCAGGAAATCCTTCCTAAGTATATCAAGCTAGCTTCAACTGTGAAGCTAGGACAGAAGCATTCATTAAGATTTTAAGTTCTTGTAGCCCACTAAAAAAATACAAAAACAAACTCCCAAAGGATCTGATAATCACTCGAATCCAGGCAGTGTTGCCAAATGGTGTTGCAACCATGCTAGATCAAGATTGTAAGTCCCTGGTTTTTTTTTTTTAATCATGCATTCTTGTCTTTCAGACCATTACATGCTTTCCTCTTCCCAGACTGATCAGAAAAGTGGCAGAGCACTGTCCAGTTTGATTTTCTTTGGATGAAGAGACGTGGACATTCAAGATGTTCTTTTCATATTTGATTTGTTTACAAACACACACACACACACACACACACACACACACAGAGAGAGAGAGAGAGAGAGAGAGAGAGAGAGAGAGAGAGAGAGAGAGAGAGAGAGAGAGAGAGAGAGAGCATGAGTGGAGGCAAACAATTGCTCTGGTGAGGAAGGTGACTCTGGGGCCCTAAGCAACCCCAAGGCTACAAATCCCATTTGAGGAGCTAAACTTAGCTAGAAACTCTCAGCTCTCCCTCTCTCTACCTCTGACTCATTCAAACCACAATAACTCTGTCCCCTCCCCTTTACTGGTGGAGTTTCACCTTCCCCAAGTCATGATGACTATCATGTCACAACCACTAATAACCATTCATGCATTATCAACACTTCTGGGAGCCTAATGCTATCCTTCGCACCCATCTCCAATGCAGCAGCGCCAAAAGGGAAGCTGCTGCATCCTGTACGGGGGGGGGGGGAGGCCAAGACTGGGAGATTTCCGCAGGGAAAGGGGATGTTTAATCACCCCTCTGTGTAAGCCTCATGGCTCACAATGGGTCTCCTCAGACCTATGCTGCTAGCAATTTTGCTAGTGTAAGTCAGAGGAGAGAAAAGGGGCAGGGAGGCTGCAGGGAAATGGGATAGGATCCGGTGTGGACCTTCCGCGACAGATCCTCCCCATCCCATGGCCTCCATGCCCTCGTACTGCCCCCTCCCAGCCATTTTTGCACTCCCCTCACCACCGTTCTGCCCTCCCCCCACCTTCCCACCAGCTTACCTTTCCCAGCACTTGTCCGGATGTCCTCTAGCACGGCTGGGAAGGCGGAGGCCTTCCCACCGGTGTCTCCGGAAGTGCGCTGACCAGCGCGTTGTCAGGGAGGCTTTTGCGACTGGCGCTGACTGCTTTACAGCAGTCAGTGCCAGAACAGGAGGTGCACCACCATCAGTGCAGTGAGTTACGTTTTAATCCACATAACAAAGGAACTGTCAGCCAGTAGCTGTAACAATGTAGTCTGGAAATATCTTTTTTAAATGCAATTATGCAAAACAAAAAAAGTAATGTATATAGAAACTGGGCCAGTTTTAGCTATTACAAGAGCATTGAAATTAAAAGCATGTATTTTGTATATGGCACCATATTCCAAAAGTGATAACTCTTCTTAAGGCACAATCCTGCGTAACTATAGACTGGCGCAGCAACCGCTCCACCCGTCTAGGGTGTTGCAAATGTGCCATAAAGTACGTTTGCGGCACTGGGAGAGTATGTGGTGCCAGTGGTGAAGCTGGCGCCTCTGCTCCCCCAGTCTCAGACCAGTGGAGCAGCGCCCGAAATAGGTAAGGCCCGCTGGTCAGGCCTGGGGGGGGGGCAGGGAGAATCTCTGAATTGAGCCGCCAGGCCGGGATTGGGGAAGGGACATTGGCACCATGCTCCACCTATATCCAAAGCCCTTTCCTGGGCCTGTTGGCCCTTACACAGGCTCCTCAGATTTGCGCTTGCCATTTCGCCAGAAAACATCCAAGGAGACCCATTGGCAGCCACGTCGGTGGAGCATGGGGGGGGCTGGACCGCCAGAGGGTGACGCGCGCAGAAGGGTGACACGCGCACCCACGTGCGTCGCCCTCTGCTGCAAGCATCACCCTCCGGAGGCTCCAAGGCCGGGAGAAGGCCTTGGAGTGTTCTCCCAGGCCGGTGTTCGTGGGCCTTCTGATGAAGGCCCACTGCGTCAAAACGTAATTTATAACGTTTTTCGCGCATGTGCAGACCGTTCCTGAGGGAAAAGGGCAGCCCTTTTCCCTCAGGAACGGTCTGCGCATGCGCGAAAAATGTTATAAATTATGTTTTGACGCAGTGGGCCTCATCAGAAGGCCCAGGACAGCCGGCCGGGGAAGACGTCCCCAGAGCCGGCTGCAACAAGTGGTGGGGGGGCAGAGTCGGGGGGCACCCGGGGCAGCGTCCCATCGGGTCGCCCCCCAAAAAATTCGACCTAAATTGACATTTAGGGCTGGGTGTGGGAGGGGTTACTAGGATGACGCGCGCATCCCCGCCCTGGGGCCGCACGCGCCCTAGTGACGCTGCTGCCCATTGCGGCTGCTGCAGTGCTACATGGGGCAAAGGGACAAACATCCTTTTCCCCCAAGGCAGCCTACAGCCCCACTGGCGCTGGCCTGATCCTACCTAGGATCCAGCGTAGCGTACTTTTGCGCACTGCGGCGGCCCTAGACAGGATTGGGCTGCCCATCCCTGTTTATTGCAATCAAACAAGCAAGCTACATTATTGTAGGGCCCAACACAACTAAACAAGGAACAGGAAAGACAGGTTTAAGGGTGGAGTCTAGCTCCATACCATAACAGAAGGTCGTAAAGCTTAACTCTTGATTGGCCACCTTATTACAATGTAGAAAATATTCTCAGGAGCTTTTCTTCATCACTACTATATTTAGTCTCCTGGAGGTATTGGACACAAGAATCTTTGCCTTGATATCTTCCAAAAGCAATATGATACATTTTAAGCAAGAATGTATTGGTTATTATTAAATGGCATATATACCATACTTAATATACATGTTCTCACCCATTTTATACACCTGATATAAACAATAGAATCAATGAGGAATAGAATAGAATAAGTGGGGAACATGTCTTTTAAGCACAGGAATAATAGGTAGAAGTATCTCTAACTCTGTATTCAGCTGTATGCTGAAATACTGAATGCCTTTCCTATCTCTCTTGTTCTTTCTGTATAATGAAGAGTTTCAAGGGAAGCTGAAGGGCACAAGCTTTTGGTCACACAAGATAAATACTTTGATCTGTACCTCGAAATCCTGTGTCACTATGTTTAAATGGGCAAATAAAAAAGAAAGAATCAAAATGATGGTAAACTCTGTGACCAGTGTTACAAAGCCAAGCAATCTTCATTCGCTCTCAGCCTGGATTTTATCTTTCAGACTCACGAGCAAGATTTATGAAAGTCCAATAGCTGAATTTATTCTTTAAATATATGAATTCATCATGATTTACATTACAATACATGATAAGTGTTATCCTAGAGCTTACATTGTTACATTAATGTATTAGCATCATGAGTAACAATATTATTACAGTATGGACTGCACACTGGATCCAGGCTCTATATATTTTCTTTCTTATGAAATGAGTTTTGTATTTTACAGCATTTTCTTCATCAGAACTGCTGTCAGATATCCCTTTTCTAAAACATGAACAGAAGGTTTTAGAAACTAAAATTTCTGTAGAAAAATCCATTGGGACAAAAGAAGAGATTAAGGGATTGTGTTTGTCTTGCTATCTGCCATTTCTTTTCAGTTTATAAGGGATAAGGGCACTGTGCAATATCAACTGTATAGAACTGAGCATTTTGCTTAAAGCCTTCACCATAAATGAAAAAGTTTTTCTTTTCTCAAGGTAATGTTATCCAAAATGAAAAGAGAAAAGCTTTCCACGGTTGATATTCTTGGCACACTAGTTTCCTAAACCCACACACGCACAGTCGCACACACACACACACACACACTCTACAATAGTGGGATTGTGGGAATGGAGAGTTGCACACCTGCAGCACAATCCTATCCAACTTACACCACTGGTGTAACAGCGGGGGAGGGCAAAGCGGGATGCTCTGGAGGGGAGGGGGCTTTAAATCCCCTTTGAATCCTGCTTTGGAGGGGATTTGAATCCCCTTTACGTTCTGGGGCCTCCCATTTTTGCTGCACTGCTGGTTACACTGGTGATGTAAGTTGGATAGGATTGTGTTGCTGGTCTACTATCAAAGAGAGAAATGATCCAGTCCTGGGTGAATCACATGACAGGTACAGGTCACATGACAGGTACAGGTCAGCAAAGCAGAGGGGGAAACAACTGTAGGCAGTTGGCTCTTCTCTTTCCCTGGATATTCTGGGTTCCTTATTCCTTTCTACCTAGTACTGCAGGGTTTTTACTGTCCAAGGGCAGAGAGGGAGGAGCTATTGGCAATAATGAAATACATTATTATTAGGACAGTTTGGCTCTGTGAGGAAACGTAGAAAATAGTGATGTTCATTATATCTAGAACTGAAAATCTATATAAAGACAGAAGGAGAAAACTTCCTTGGAAAAGCAATGAATTATACTATAACATTTTAATTGTCAGGAACCTGTGTAGGCAAGCAACTAGCCCTATTGTACTGCTGTCAGGAACAAAAATGTCAACTTAGGCCAAAATGGCTTACCTCATAGGGAGGGGAGATCAGAAGTGATCAGGCTTTCCCGATCCTTACCCCCTGTAGCAGGATCTTTTTCTTCTCTTGGCAAGAGACAACTCTAGTCAGTGAAACCCAATTAAAGATAACTTTATTAATTACAACATGCTAGAACAGAGGTTCCCAACCTGTGGTATGCATACCACTAGTGGTACGCGTACCACAGGTTGGTGGTATGTGTGCTGCCATCTCAGCTGAGCAGCACCACACCGTAGCCTGAAAAGTAGCAGCTTGAGCTCTGCCAAGCCAGCAGAGCTCGAGCGTGCGGCCTTCCAGAACATGGAATGGCCCTCCCTTGTGCCTTACCATTGATTTCTTCGCTCTGGCACAGCCGTGAACCCGGAAGAAAGTGCCGATTATGTCATCAGCACTTACTTCCAGTGGTACGTGGAGGGCTGGAGGCGCACGGAGGTGGTATGCCAAAGAAAAAGGTTGGGAACCTCTGTGCTAGAAAAATAGCACCATACCGCTTTCTGGTCCCTAACACACACACACATTATCACAATCTTGCATCTTCAGCTGCTCAGTCTGGATGGAGGAAGAAATATGCAGATAGTGCAGAAGGAAAAGATGCAGAAGACAAAGCAGAAGCCCACCTCCTTCCTCTGGTTTCCATCTTTTATCCCCTTGGTGGGGGCAGAAAACTATTCGGTCTTCCCATGGGCCGGCTGGGCTCTGTCCTCAGGCACCTCTATTACTCTCGCCTCCCATCATCTGGTCTGGGATCATTCAACATTATTTTCTTATAAGGATCTTCTCAGGGTCAAAATTATTCCTCTTGCCCTTGGGGGTAAATTTTGTTTCTCACATTTTCTATGGAAATCCTACTGGGATAGTAAAAAAAAAATCAGAAGATCTGTTCTTTTATAGGATAGGTTGAGAATTTAATGCAATATTTTATATTGGGGCAATGTTAACCTAATGCTGCTTTTGGAGCACAAAGTTTCTCAAAACTTGAAAATATGAGGGGCGAGGAAACCTCAATTTTAAGTAAATTTTAAGTAAATTATAGAACTGTTTCCTTAGACAGTGAAGCAGGATAAATAGAAGACTACTGCTACAGTTTAACCTTTAGCTTTAAAGTATTTATTTGCTTTTGCATATAGTTGAAGCCCCCAAGAGAAGCTAAATAGTGTCACCATCATTTCTGTCGTTCTTATCACAAATGATCTCCAAGTGTTGCATGTGTTAATCATCCTACCCATCTCTGCCTCTCACCATTAGATTAATAGTTGCCAATTATGGCTCCTCCCCAGCACAGCAACTGTGTACACATTCCCTAATTCTCTTCATTAGACCTGTGAGTGGGCATAATTATGGTCATAAGTTATCCATCCATCTTTTCCAAGGACAGTGAGAAATGGAGAACAATGAATGCCTGACTCTGTGATAACATCCGGACTAATAAGAAAGAAACTCAGGCATTTTAAAGCCCTAGCACGTCTAGCAAAGAGATCAATCTTTTTTACTCAGAGGCTCTGTTCACTGAGTAAATTCATTGTACTCGAAGAAACTGTGAAGTGGGCAAGCAGGAAAAAAAAACACCCCACCAACGCACTTGATCATCACCTGTTTCAATTTTAATGGAAAGGAAATATGAAAGATAACTTTGTTTTATAGCACATAATAGGTAAGGTAGATAATGATTACTGACAGGGTGCTCAATCTTACCTTCAGAACTTTTTCTGGGGGGGTAGACATCTAGAAGCACAGGTAGAAAGGACACAAGGGACACACTGTTTATTAGCTGAGTAGAGCTTTTTTGAAAGTTTGTACAGGTTAACCCAAACTAAGGGTAAAATGGGTTAGTATATAATCTCATCCACATTTTTCTCTAGCTCTGCAGATAATCCACAAATGCCACACGTAGTATGCCACAAGCATACTATGGCATCCATCTTCTCATTGCTTCAAATCTACTTCACCCACTGTGAAAAGGTGATAAAGGTACCGTATAAACAAAAAAGGGACATGCAGACTAGAGTGGTGTGATGGTACTTAAAGAAAGTTACCTTGCTTACAGCAGTACATAAAAATTTCACCAGAGTATCATCTGCTGCTACCAATTTACCTTGCAAATAAATCTGGCATATTTGTTTCGAGCTTTGGTAGAAATGTGAATGAACAAAATGCAATACAAGGAGCCAGTTCAGTTGAGGTGTCCACCGGCCTCTCCATATAACGTAGGGGAGGAGTGCATAAGGGTATTCCTCCACCCATCCTGCTACTGTATAATTGCTTGACTATGGTGCCTTTTTGAAGCAATATTTAATTAACACATTGAGGGATGGGTTGGACAAACCACCTCCCGATGCCACACACACACACACACACACACACACACACACACACACACACACACACACACACACACACAAACAATCCCCCCAAGCAATGCAGAAGGGCCAGCAGATGTTTCATTCAGTCTCAGCCACTATGTTGCTTCCCCCAACCCAAAGACAGTCTTAAGTATTTGTGACTGAATAAGCAGAAATGTGAGAAACCCCCATAATTTTTTTTCTAATCTGACAAAAATCCTGTTCTGTTCATGTGAAGTTCATACAGATGGTTTACCTAAGACAGACCTTGACATTCTCTTCCAATTTTAATTTCGGTGAAACTCGTATACCATCTCAATTTAACATAAAGAGATCATTGTGTTTATTCTTCCTTTGAAACCTGCAAAGCTGGTTTTGTGGAGGAAATAAATTTGTGGGATAACCAAAATCGTATAGACATTTAGTTACCCCCCCCCCCAAAAAAACCCCTATAAGAATACACAGCTTTAATTATTAGATTGTCCTCCTGGTCCCAAAAAGCCAACTGGTATTGCATTTCTGATCAGCATTCATGCTGTTAGGCTGTGCAGCCATTGCTCTCCTGGGAACCTCTGCTATATATCCTGTCCAAATAATCACTTAGGACCATATGCTACCATTCATTTCATTCATAAGAACATCTTGTGAATTTTAATCACAATCTATGACCTGCTGCTACATGCTGATGCATGATGGGGAAATGCATATGGGAGGGTTGCACTGCTGTGATTACAAAAGGCGTGAATCCATATGCCCAGGTATAGGTAATATGTGGGAAAATAATATGTAGCATAGTACAGTACCATAAGGGACATTACACTTTCTTCATCACACTGATGACGCTTCAACATCCCACTTGTAATTTCTACTTTGATATGCTTTGGTGCTTGTGGACCCATTATTTAAGGGACAACTATTCTAGCTTTCCAAAGCTTAAGGCGGCTCACAGCATTCCACCATAAAATATATCACTAATTAAGAACTTAGCATAAAATACATAATAAAATCCAAACAATTAATCAGTAAAATCCAAAAAAAAAACCATCAGCACGTAACATCTTTAATCCCATAGCAGCATAAATCAGGTTATAATTAAAATATAAACTGCTAAAAGCAAACACCCAAAATAGTCCAGCAGAGCAGCAGCATTAAAAGTGATAATAAGCCAAGGGCAGTAAGGATAAATGTGCGCGCGCATGCACGCACACACGCACGCACACACACACACTCAAAATGCCAACTAAAATAAAAAATGTCTTCAGCCTCTGCTGGGATACTTCTAATGAGAGGGTTGTTCTTAACTCATAAGGGAGGGAGTTCCAAAGCTGCGGCACCACCACAGAAAAGGCCCTGCTTCTCGCTACCTCCCCCCCCCAACTTCTGTTAGAGGCTGCACACGATGCAGGGACCCCTCAGATGATCTTAGTGGACAGGGCAGAATATGTGGAAGCAGACAGTTCCTAAGGAACCTTAGGAACCTTAGGAACCCAGGCTATGAAGGGCTTTAAAGGTGAATATCAGCACCTTGAATTGGGCCTAGAAATGAATGGGCACCCAGTGGAGTCACCAGTGCAGTGGCCCAACTGAGTCAAACCATTGAGTCTCAACAACCACACAAGGTGCAGCATGCTGCACTAATTACAGCTTCTGAACCATCGTCAAGGGCAGTCCCACATAGAGTGTATTACAGTAGTCTAACCAAGATGCCACCAAGGCGTGGACCACTGTGGCCATGTCTAAATGACTCAGGTATGGCCACAGCTGGGACACCAGCCAAAGCCCCGCCATCTTGTGATCACTTTGTGTGAACTGGCCCTTAGGAAAGCAATTTTGAGTTCTTGCTGCCTTTATTGTCTGTAGCAGATGTTCACTCCATCGTTACTATGTTGTAACAGGGCCATATTTACTGGAAGAAAGCTTCAATGACTTCAGTTTTTGGTAAGCATGAGGGTCACATTCTTACCTGAAATACAGAACAGTACAATGATTTTCTATTAAATCAGTCTGATTTACATTTATGTAATATATGTGAAATGCAGGTGTTGTAGTATAATACCCAATCGCCAACAGTTAAGTGATGTGTTGAAAATGTTTATGTCCTTATTATATTATCTAATATTATGAAACAATGCATAGAATTAAGCAACAAGTCTAATTTTATAGCCAATGGAATATATATGTGTAATACAATTTCATTATTCTCAAACTCATTTGCAGTTTCTGCAGAACCTCTAATTTTGAAAATTTATGATGCAAATTATGTAATTGTGCCAATAGGCCTTTAAAAAGTTTAATAAGAAAGGAAAAATAAAATCCCAATGCTACTGGAAACTATATAAATACACAATTACCTCTCTTATTACAATGATGGTTTCATGTCAAATATATCCAATAGCGATCTTTGCTAGGGTAGGTGATGCGTTTAAAACCTCTTGTTTAAATGTTATTGGGGGCAGTAACATTCTGAGACCTAATTAAACACATTATGTAGGCCACGTGCTATTGGTTGCTAGGCTAAAAGCCCCACGCCTTAGGGGATATAACTGGCCAGTCAATATGGGCATTGATAGAACGCTGTGATGGGAACAGCAATAAAGGTGGAACAGGAAGACGTTACTACCCTCAGGGGTCAACAGTTATTGCAACACCTGAGACCTCTTCAATCCAAAAACGTATTATCTTAGTTTAAAAGGGGATCCATGGAAGGCTTGAAGCTTTCCTTGACTATTTATACTATCAAAATGAGTATTCTGAGATGAATTTACAATGCTATTGGAAGGCTTGTTATCACTATGGAAAGTTGGCTTTATTTGGGGGAACTATAGTGTACAAACTGAAAGAACAGGCCAGTGAAGTAGCACACACAGATATTTTTTTCTGTTTTTCTGGTGGAACATTCGGTATGGCAAGATAATGAAGTGGTCTTGATAATACAAGAATGGACTTGGAGGTTTCACTGTATGATTATTGAAGGTGTGAGATCCAACGAGATGACTGGAAATGGAAAACGTTCTTCTTTTGACACGTTATCCGAAACACCTTTGCTTGGAAGGAAGGCCCAGTCATTTCAACGGAACTTTGTTGCCAACAATTGTGCTTAGCATCTAAGGATTGGAGTGTTAAGACATAGTGGTGGGAAACAGATTTTCATTCTGGCAGCATTGTCACTGAGCTCAACACAGAATACTCATGGCTTATGTGAGGAACATGTTGCCACATTGGGTATCTTTGGTATCGCAAATAAAAGAATAGCTACATGCCACGGAAACCACTGTGATATTTTTTGTACGTTCATTTCAACAAAGTATTAATAAGGCTAAATGGGGGCTTGTCAGAGCACTATTTCCACATATCCTTTTGCTGCCTTTTAAAGCACTGACAGACAATTTCAAACTGAATTGCAAAATAGCAGCATGCTGTGTAGATAACGTACATCAGTGACATTCAAAAACGTTTGTGAAAGAACAGCACCAAACTCTTGTATGCATTACATGTGACTCCACTAGTGACAACAGCCAATATTCCATCAGTTGACATGGCAGTTATTATGATTTTTTTTTTTATTTAAACTGGATCAAAACCAACTGTCATTGCTGAAAGTTGTATTTCGGGGGGGACGGGACCTTAAAGCAATAGTGAAAAAGGATATGTCTCAAACACTAGCATAGAATAATATACTGTGAGCCCTTTGTGTTCAGGCTCTCCAACAAAACTGACACCCAACTCTGTGCTAGCAATTGAGCTGGTGTGGGTCCAAGTTGCCCCATAGCAGCTGCTGGGACTTATCCCGAGGAGACCTCCAGCAGTCAAAAATCCCCTGCAAGATGCAGCAAAAGCCGCACTGGTGCCGCTACATCACTGCACAGGGATTTAGGTAGGATGTTCACTTTTGTCCTTTACAAACATGAGATGGGTTCAACATAGAAGTTTGCATTTCTAGTTCTGCACACGCTCAAATGTACTGAGAAAAAAAAATGTTGCATTTCTGAAGGCTACTCAATACTCATGTTAGCAGTGCTGAGTATGCACATACTGGTGAGTAAGATCTATTCCTGCTTTTATTAGAATATCCACAAAGTGGTAACTGGCTGCTTTGCAAATATTTATTAGCCAAGCCTTTCTGTAGAACTTGAACATAGTCTGCTGTTTCCTTATACGTTATTGATTGCACCAGAACACTGTGCACGTTAATAGTTATGTATACATTGGTGCTATAGATTCATTTTAGTGCTACATTTATGAGGTTAGTATCAATGTAAACTTTGTAATACAACAACAACCAAGCAGCCTCAGGCATTCTTTTTTTTCCCCCAATGGATACTGGATGTCATAGATTTCTGAGAAAGAGACAGACAGCTAAGCCAGGAATATAATTGGGCCAAGGAAATACTCTCAGGGTGTAGAAGAATGATCGCCTGGCAGATATATGCAATAGAGCTTATGATTGATACTGTGTCTAAGAACAACAGGAACCTAAGCTGTTGAGAGAGAAAAGTCTGCATGCACTATGCTGTGAGGCAGAAATAAGAGTGGGGCTGATTGTGAACGGTTATGAAAGGTAATGAAAGATAACAATGAAGTATGGGCTCGGGAAGTGACAGAGTGGAGATAAAGTGATAGAAGGGAGAGTGCTGGAGTGTAATAGGTTCGGCTGCAAAACGATACTTGGAAGACTCCTTTAATGTTCTCGGGGTTTTCTGCGCTCATGTTTTGATGGATAGTAAATGATGCTCTTATTTTTGCCCCCTTTCTTTTCCTCTGAAAAGCTATTTACAGTTGATATTAAAAACCTGAACTATATTTGGATGAAAAAAAAATGGGTTCCGATTTTCAGAATGCCACTTAACTCATTGAGAAAGGAAACAGAAATTTAAACATGTCTGAGAAAGACCAGTCTGCTGCATTGATTCAATGGTCTTTAAAAGTAAATTGAAGATGTTTGCACATAAGAGTACAGTATTTCAAAAATACCGAATTTTGAGTAAAAAAAAAAACCCTTCAATTTAAAATAAATGACTTTGAAGCAAAATAAAGGGAGCTCTGAACTTTTTTTTATTAATATTTATACCATTTACCTTATAAGTGGTATAAATATTAATAATAAAAAGTTCAGAGCTCCCTTTATTTTGCTTCAAAGTCATTTATTTTAAATAATAAGTAATATGAAAGATAATAAGTAATATGAAAGAAAAACCACCTTTTTGAATGAAGAAACTTAGATATTATACGTTTTTACAAAAATTTAATCAGAATCACTGCTATCTTGGAAACCATGAAATATCACCCTGTACTATCACCCTTGCAGTACCTCCACTGTTTGCAGGCTTTGACATCAACGCAGTCAGGCACTCAATACGTCAGAGTAAATTGCCAGCACTTTGCTCTGACGTATTGAGTGCCGGACCGCTTTGGAGATTACTACACGCCGGAAGGAGGATGTGTTGCAGCCCTGGCTCCACTCTCCCAGCCCTGAGGTGAGAAGCCACAGGGCTCATACAGGGGCCATCTTATTCATTTGGGGGGGGCATCAGGGGGCAGCTTTTCACCAGCTTTTACACGGAATATCGGCATATAACAAGCACCTAGTATTTCAGGCCTATAAATACGGTATATGTTACCTTAATTATTCATGATTGATTTTTTTTAGTCCAATAAAAAAATCACACATGCGCATGTACACACAACAAAATCTTGATAAAAGAGAAAGTAAATTAGGGTGTTTAGCAAAAGTACAGAGGGTTGTGTGGCATCTTAAAGAAAACACATTATTGTAGCCTAAGCTTTGTTCTTTCACAAGCTTAGTATAGTTTTAGTATAAATGCTCCTTCCTAATCAAGCCAGGACAAAATATAATCAATACCAGCATTTCAGTATTTATGAATAACCCCACAATAACAAATCAAAGGGTTCCCATGGAAGTAAACATATCAGCCACAATTCTATCCAATCACAGCAAGGCGGGGGGAGCAAAGATGCTTGCGACTGTTTACTGAAACCAGGCACCCAGAATGGGCAGACTGTTTTTGCATTTAAAACAGAATTAAACAAGTTCCAATTCATGTGTGCATTCATTTGGACGTCCATAAAGGGATTCCATGCAGGTGTTCAAATGAATGCATGTAAACCAGGATTGATCAACGCGTATTCAGTATCCATGGATACTGAATGCCTGAAAAGAGATTATGAGACTAGTACTGAGGTGCATGTTATGTGCCATGTTACAAGCCTCAAACAACAAATATACATTTGAAGAAATATCCTTAACAATAGATACATTATCCATAGGAACACTGAAATTAAGTGGAACCTATGATGCAAGATAATTAACTGCATCATTACTGTAAGAATTCTTTTATCAATGTACCCTTGAATATACATTGCGCATAGTTTATGTAAAAAATCTACTTTCTGTGAGTCACACAAACGTTTCCTGCTGTGCACATCCAACAGAACCTAAGGGGGATCTATTCACCAATACCTAAGTGCCCAAAAGTGATTGTATTAGTGATACTGCAATATTGTATTATTGCAGAGCTTTGCACTGCTCAGATTTCTGCATGTCTGTATGCTAGGCTTTTTGAGTCTTCAGAGTAGCTTCAGAAAGTGGGTCCATGCACAGCGCTATGCATGCAAGCTGCAGTAACATGACTGGGTCAGCACTTGCTTCCGTTTTATGTGCAACAATTATCAAACTTAAGGCAGTTCCCTAACTCAAACCTAAATGTAATATATCTTTGATGTAACCACTTTTAAGTGGGGAGTATAATGGCATATCTACCCAAATGACGGTATTATAACTTGAGCTTTTCAATAAAATCCACAATATATATGTAACTATAAACAGCGCTCCGTGTTCCAGCTGCATGCTACGCGCTGCGGCAAGGAGAGTCATGCCGGCCACATGACCACGGAGGCGTCTTCGGACAACGCTGGCTCTTCGGCTTTGAAATGGAGATGAGCACCACACCCTAGAGTCGGGCACGACTGGACTTAATTGTCAGGGGATACCTTTACCTTTTATGTACACATACATATAGTAGGATTCTTTACTGATTTCTTTATGTCAACATTTTCCAACCTTCGGCGGCCCGTGTACCACCTATGTCATGACGTCATCGGTACTTTCTTCTGGGTTCGAGGCCAATCGGAGCTCTGAGAAGGCCAGAAAAGGCAAGGTAAGGCTCTGCGCAGATTAGAACGGAGGGCAGCCCACAAGGAATTGCAGCTCCCAAGAGTGGCCAGCCAGATGCCTACAGGAAACTCAGAAGCAACTCACGGTATTCTGCTAGTGAATACACTTGCCTCACACCAGGAAATGTGGCTTCATTGCTGCTTCATTGAAGTTGTGGCTCTTCTCCCACTAATGCTCTTTCTGCGCTGGTCTCCCTGTACGGGCAAGGTGACGACTTCAGCAAGAGCTACAGAGCATGCTCAGCCTCCCCACATCTGTCCCCGTCCGTTGGGGTCCGCGGGGCGAGGGAGGCTCATGTAATGAGTGGTTATGATGAACCCCAGCAGGGCGACCACCCAGCCCTTCCCCAGTCCCATGCAATGTAAGCGGCCAGCCGGAGCTACAAGAAGGCCAGAAAGGGCAAGGTAAGATGCAGGGGAGGGCGGAAGGATCACCGCAGGTGCTTCCAGCCTGCGCACTTGAGCTCTGCTGAGTCAGCAGAGATCGAAGTGCCACTTTTCAGGCTCAGTCACGGTGCTGCACAGCCAAGATGCTAGCCACCATCTGCACAGCCAAGATGCTAGCCGCCATCAGTAGCCTGTGGAGCATCTCATCCTCCAGCTGTCACTCCCGGCCCTGCTCTAGCTCCAAGCCTGGTGCTTGTTCCAGGGTCCCCTGTGGCCAGTTGTGGAGCTCTGTGTTCTGTGTGAGAGCTAGATGCAACAGTGGACAGTGTCATGTGTGGGTACCACTCTGCCCACCTGTGTGGCCATGGCTGCCAGGGGTCTTGCCAGCTATGCATCATCCCTGGTATTCTCTGCTACGGATTCTACTGTATCCCTTGGGGTTTCCTCACAGGGCAGCATGGCTTGGCTGGCATAGTTGGACTGCTATTGTGTGCCCGCTGCCCTGGGGTCATGCCTATGGGCATCAGGTGGGGCTGCTTTCTGGGTTTCGGCTTGAGCAGGGTATTGTGTGCTCCAATGGGTGGATTGTGGGGGCATCTGTCCGGCTTTGGCCAGTCACTAAGAAATCATTATCGTTACACATGTGCCCTTCAGTTGCAGCAGCATCTTCCCAGCATTGGCTGATCATGATCAAAAACAACATGCCGGTTGTTAGGGTCACTGACAGGGTGGCTGGCCAAGCTAAGCTGGCATGATGTGGCTAGGACTCCTTTCTTCTCCTTCCCCACTTTTTGGGTGGGCTTTGGATATGGTGGTGGTCATTACGCTTGTGTTCATGCACCATTGGGGCAATGACTGAATATGATTAGGCCTTCAGGGTAGTGTAAATTGATATGGAAATTTGTTACAAAAACACATTTGTGAGATGTTAGGGAACATTAATGAAAAGAAAGGTTTTGCTCAGATTTACTCTATCAGTTCTAGGTTTGTGTTGCTGTTTCAAGCATCATTTTTACATGATCATCAGGGTATTTAATGAGCATGAAATTGACCTGGGTTTAGTTTTCACACAGACTAGTTGCCAATTACTGTAGTAGAACAACGGCTTTAATTTTGCAAATTTACACTTTCATCATGAAGCAACCTTGTGGCGTTGCTTATGAGTCAAGACAATGTATATTAGCCGGTACTGGCAGGTTTGACCCTGATGTATAATTTGTAGCTCATAAAATACCCTGACCAACTTTGGTCAATAAAAGGGACTGTAACTTTATCCCTTGTCATTAAGTTACACCCTATTAATTACTTGGTTGTGAGTCAATCACCCAGGCTTTAGTTATCTCATAAAATAACCACAATATTTATACCACCCTAGAGACCTCCACAAGACTTTGTTGTTGTTGTTTAAAAAAATAAAACCAAATATAAATATTAGTAGTAGTAATCATGGAATTAGATATTTCAACCATATTCATTGTGTATGCAGACAAATGACTTTTAGCCATGACACTTGACTCTAGGCATATGTACTTAGAAGCAAGTCCCAATTTCTGACAAATAAGTGTACCCACTCAGTATTGCAGCCTGAGCTAAACAAAAATAAACAATGCCATGGCATTTTCAACATATTTTAACTTATCATTACAGATCACATAATTTGCAAGCAAATCCTTCCGTGTGGCAATTTGGAAGACCCTTTACTCCTATGTGTGTGTACTAGTTAGCAGGTCCAACTGAACTCCTTGGGCTTTATATCTAAGTAGATATGCTTAATATTTGATCTATTTGATCCATTCTATCTCATGGTCCCACTTTCAAGGCAGCTTACAGCAATTTCTTGAATATCTGTTGGTCAGCACAAAGCAAGACATGACTGTACTTCATTGATCTGTGTTACAGAATGGTAACCAGCAATGTACAAGACATGCAGAGACTTTTAATATATTTCTGTATAGCCTTTTTTTGTTAAAATATTTATTTATTTATTTATTTATTTATTTTTATACATACATACATACATACATACATACATACATACATACATACATACATACATACATACATACATATACCCCACCTTTCCCAACAAATGTCACTGCAAGGCAGCTAGAAAAATGTAGAAAAGATCATGGAAGTGCCTTACAATTTAGTTAACGTCATTATAAAATTAACCTATGGTCCATATAGGTATTAATATAATCTTTGTGATGTCCTAGTGGCTTGGCCGCTTTAAAGAGAGTCAAGGAAACCTTTTTGGGCCCAAGAATTTAGAATTATTCTGCTGAGATGCTTGTATTGGCACAATTTTTTATTGGCACAAAAGGAATCCAATTTCCAGGTTCATTACCCAAAACAACATAGAAATTTGAAACAAGAAAACATTTTAGTGCTTGAAGTATATAGATCAAGCTATAATTCATATGGCCCATTCCCCTATGGATTCTGAGGATAAGGCGAAAGGGAAGGAAAAAAGCAATTTTTCTGCCCACTTGATTGATGTTCTATTTGACCTCTGGAATGCCCTCCTGCCATAACCTTTTAAATACCATCTGCTCTTTTTGCGGCAAGTGTGATGGGAAGGAGTCACTTCCAGACAGCAATTGATTATAAAAGCATTAATCAAGGACATGGATTATCTGCAGCATGACATTGTGTATTGTAGTTAAGCAATTTCACCTCAAATGTGATTGGAAAGGTTAATCCTCTTTCTCAGGCCTAATTTAGATTTTGTATCTAGTAACTCAAGGAATGGAAGAACAAACAGGAAGTGAAAAATTGTCCGTCTCTATTGTAGAACCTAGTCATTTTGTACTTGTTAGCATGGGTGTGCAATTGGTCAAAGATGGTATTAAAAGTCACTTAAATTTAGCTGTGCTTGTAAACAGGTTTTTTCATCTTACTGCAACTGGATTGACAGTATGTTGTTGTAATGTTTTCTTTTAACTTTGATCTGTGGTCATAAGTTGCTATTCGCATGAATGCATTCACATTCTTTAACAATCATGTGCAGCAGGGAACACTTTTAACTTGGGCACTTTGTATCAATCAAAAATTCAAAACGACTTTTCAGCAATTAATTTTGGTTGAAGAGGGATGGGCGGGCGGTTTCAGAGCTGAAACCACCACCACACCCTAGAGTCGGACACAACTGGACTTACCGTATTCCTTCGATTCTAAGACGCATGTTTTTTTCCCAATTAAGCATTTCCAAAAATGGGGTGTGTCTTAGAATCGAAGGTCTCCAAAAAGCACCCCAAAATGCAATTTCCTTACTTACCGGTTTTTGTGAAAACTGGAAATGGCCGAAAATCGCTGTTTTTCACCGAACTGAAGATTGGGGAGACCTGCAGAGATTCGCGCAGGCCTCCCTGAAGTCCCCCCAAGCCCTGGTAAGTAAGGAAATTGCATTTTCTGGCGGATCGCAAAGGCACTGCTCAAAGGCAGTGAGGAGATCGTCAACTGCAGCGTGGGGCATGCTGGGGCAAGCTCTCAGGTTCAGGAAGAGAGAGCTCGCAGCTGAGCAGAGGGGGCAAAATTGCGCGGTAAAAATCGGATCACCGTGGCAGGCAAGCTGGGGAGAGTTGGCGCTGAGCAGGAAGGAGGTGCGTCTTGCAATCGATGTTTTTGGGGGGGTTTTCTGCTGGTGTTCCTGAAATTAAGATGCGCCTTAGAATCGATGGCGTCTTAGACTCGAAGGAATACGGTAATTGTCAGGGGTCACTTTTACCTTGCAAACCAGAATACCAAATTGCTGTGGTGCCATATCCTGGCATATACATAGTGCTCAAACCACAGTTTCCTTGTCCAGATGTCACAAGAAACTGTGGTTTAACAAACCAATTCAGCTGAGTGCACACGGGGAGGAGAAAAAGAGAGCACTAAAGCAAGAGAGAGTGTATGAGCTTGTCACTTGTCATCTGAACCATACCAAAGTACATGTGCTCTCAACCACTTCCACTTCCTTGAAAGCCATTATTTGCACATTGGGTTTCTTTTATATAATGAGGAATCAATGACATGTGGCACAGTCTTATGCATGTTTACTTGGAAGTAAATTCCACTTTGTTCAATGGGGCTTATCCCCTGGTAGGTAGGGGGTTGCACCCTCAGTCCAACATCACACAGTGTTCCTGTGGCAAAGCCAGGGATGTCTGAGGCCCATGTACTCATTTCCAATAAGACTGTATCATCTCTTAATATTTTTTCCTAGTTTTTTATAGGATACTATTAGAGACATGTAAACTCACATTGGGAGTGACCATTTATATTTATGGGAGTGACCACCTATAGAACACTGTAATAAATAAATGTCAACTGTATGTTAAAGCATTTTTTTTTCTTAGCCAATGAACATCCTTAGGGTACAAGAAAATGAGATAATTCAATATCTGTTGACACTCTCCTTATTTAATGGTATATGCAATTAATAACAATAGGTCCATTGATTCCATTGTGGCAAGGATCACTGGGGAGTTACTACTATATGCCTGAAAGCAGATCAAGTATCAATATAGTAGTTTCAGTAAAACCTGTGTTACGCCGCAATCCTGTGTAACTCTTGCACCGGTGTAACAGTAGATCCCCTGGTGTAAGAGCACTAAGTAATGCCAGTGTAACTTGCCATATGCCAACAGACGCAGGATGGACACCAGCGTAACCCCTCTCGGATGCCTCACATGCGCAGTTAGGATGCAAAACAGACACTGACGCAACTCCACCAGTGCAAGGGGTATTCTGGGGGCATTCAGACACCCCTGGAATGCCCCCTGTGCTGGCGGACTTGTGCAAGTCCGTTCCGCGTCCTAACTGTGCATGTGAGGTGTCTAAGAGGGGTTACGCTGGTTACATCCATCCTGCGTCCGTCGGCATATGGCAAGTTACACTGGCATTACTTAGTGTTCTTACACCAGGGGATCTACTGTTACACCGGTGCAAGAGTTACACAGGATTGCGCCCTTAGTGATAGATAGACCGAATCAACTCAAATAATTTGAAATGCAAAAAAACACGGGCACTGAAACTTTTCTGTTACTGTAGCTCAGTTCACGTTTTGGAGTCGTTTGCTCATTTGCTTTCCTTACCAAAGCTGATTGGATCAATTTCCATTGCCTGTCTATCTTGACCCTGTCATCCACCCAACTATGTGATTGAGTAGAGACTAGAATAAAGGAACCCATGGCAGAGACAAAGTGACAGAGGTCCTGATAAATGACGGAAGTTACTGCATTGACTTTTCATGCCAAATAGAGAGGCAAGGCTTCAAGGAAGTTTGAAATAACAAGTGAACCTTCAAGTGGTGGCAGCACCTCCAGCTACAATTATTATGAGCTTAAGAAACCAAAGAAGGTGTCTTTCCTTTTCTGATTTATCACCCTTGTAAGAAAAATGACTTGGAAGGAGACAAGCTGAAAATGTAGCAGTTTAACTAAGGAAGGTAGCTACGGAGCTGTGCTTTCCTATGCAAGCTCAGTGACTATCCTGTATTTACTTTTGATTATTCAAGTCACTGATTCCTTGACTGTGTCCAAAGCCCTTGCAAAAAAAAAAAAAAAAACCTGGGCCAATGTGCGCTTAGTAGTACCACTCTATCACCCTTCTTGTCCCTGACTGTCTAGCATTTTGGTTAACCTGTCTGACTTTCCTGCTTATACTCTCTGTCGTCTTTTTACTTTTATCATTGGTGCCTGCACTTCCAGTTGGAAAAGCACAGAAAGTGTCTCAGGGAAGGTTTCCCTTGGACATCTCTGAATTCAAAGGAAGGCGCCATGGAATGCACAGTATAAGGCAGGGGTGGCCAAACCTGCTTAACATAAGAGCCACATACGATAAACTTGAGATTTCTGAGAGCCGCAATATTTAAGAAGCATTTAAATTCTTAAATATAATTATTCACCATGAACATTAACACCTATGTTTTAATCCAATGGACTCTCAGTTTATACCTAGTAAATGATTATAAAGGTTGAAAATTTCTTATTTACCTTTTCTATTAACTGTGACACAAAAAGCTCAGCCAACGTATTTCCGCGAGCCGCACATTATACGTCAAAGAGCCGCATATGGCTCAGGCACCACAGCTAGAACTCCTTGCCACAGGAGGTGGTGATGGCACCTGGCCTGGATGCCTTTAAAAAGGGTTTGGACAGATTCATGGAGGAAAAGACCATCACAGCTTACAAGCCATGATGGGGATAAGCAACCTCCTGGTTGTAGGAGTAGGTTTTCTTTGTGCCAGGTGCAAGGGAGTGGCGACAGGATACAAGTATCTTGTTGTCTTGTGCTCCCTGAGGCATCTGGTGGGGCCACTGTGTGATTCAGGAAGCTGGACTAGATGAGCCTTTGGCCTGATCCAGCAGGGCTCTTCTTATGTTCTTATGGTCACCCCTGGTATATAACCAGCCAAAGACCTGTGTTAGTTACGTAGACCAGCTAAAGCATCTCAAAGCTGAACTATAAGGACTGGAAATACTAAATAATACTCCCTGTCCTTAAAGTAAGATCTGTGTGGACTATAATAAAACACATATAAACTCCTTAATTACATAAGATAAATAATTAACGCTGCATTCATATGAGTCTTCTAGATAGATTTTGTATAATTATATGCTTATGCTAGATCCCACATAGGCAGTTTCTCCAAAACATTACATTTCTCCCAAATTTCTTCAGAGAACCTAAAATTAATATTGGGAGAACACTGATAGATATGTTAGATGATATGACTTATGGCTACATAGTAGAACTCTTTAATAGCTGACTGGGGAGCTATTAAATCACAGCCCTTATTCAGACAACTTGTTCAGCTATTACCATCACAGCCCTTGTTGAGCCAACACTACTGTCTCCCAAATAGTTGTTTCTTAGTAGTGACTTAAATTTTACTTTAAAAATATGTCATCTAATTTCACTTGGACCCAGTGCTAGCACTAAAATATTTTAATTGGTCCTAGAGGCTTTCATTTAATGGGCCTTATGGCTTCTATGCTTTGAATGTTGTTTAGCTGCTTTCTCCTGCCTATGCAGCACATTTCAGCACCTTAAAACTTTATTTTGTCATCATAATAGCTTTAATGCCATCACTACAACCTAGGGATCACTGGGAAGACACTAACAGCCCGGTCCAGCCCAAGGCAACTGCGGTACAATTCAGGTACAATTGCAGCCCAAGTGCTTTAGGCCCGAGTTGTGCCTGAATTGTGCCTGAGTTGGGCTGCAATTGTGACTGAATTGCAGCCCAGTCCAGCCCAAGGCAACTGCGGTACAATTCAGGCACAATTGCACAATTCAGGCACAATTGCAGCCTAAAAGTGGGTGTGTTGGGGGCGTGTCGGGGGTGTGACGGGGGCGGTTACGAATTTTGGTCCGGTTCCAGACACTGGAGAGCCACTGACACGCCCCCTCGAGCCCAACTCAGGCCCAAAATTTGGGCCAGCAAAAAGGGTGGACCCAAATGTGAGGAGACCCATAGGAGCCATTTTACCTTACCCACACCAGCCCTCTCCTGAAAAGTTCTAACACCCTGGGCCCGAGTTGGGCCTGAGTTAGGACCGAACAGTTGTGGCCTAACTCTGGACATGGACCCAAATAGTTACCCTATCAGCACCCAGCCCCACCCAGCCTCTTTCCCACAAAAGCCCAGCCCCAGCCCTCCACTCTCTCTCTCTCTCTCTCTCTGAGCACGTGGCGTGGGGTTCTGTCCCCCAGCAGCCACAAAGTGGGACTTTGAAAACTTTTCTAACACCCCACTTCTCTCTTCTTCTCTCTCCTCTCTGCCCCCCTCTAGGGCAGAGAGGGCTGTTCTGCCTGTGGCCAAACTGTTTACTGCTGTGCCTGGGCAGCTGTCTCCATGCAAGTGTTTGCTAACCCATGTCTTTCTCCCAGCCCCTCTCTCCCCCCCCATACAGGCAACAACACCAGCAGGTAAGTGCAGGGTTTGTGCTGACATGTGGTCTGACGTCTGCCTCTTTGCATAGAGAAATATAGGTAGGATACATGCTTCTATACCAATGTCTTGTCTCATAGCTGCCTGCATAGCCTGCCATGATATGCCTCTATACCAATGTCTTGTCTCATAGCTGCCTGCATAGCCTGCCATGATATGCCTCTATACCAATGTCTTGTCTCATAGCTGCCTGCATAGCCTGCCATGATATGCCTCTATACCAATGTCTTGTCTCATAGCTGCCTGTATTAATGTGAGCACACAATGCCATGAGTGTGGAACTGTAACCCATATGTAGACACCAGCTGTTCCCCCCCCTCTTTTCTCCACAGGGTCTACCGACAGGTCAGTATTGCTAGGATTGCCATGGTTGTGACCCCCAAGTTGTGTTGTTGTCTCTCTCTTTGACCCCTTTCCCTTACAGGATCATGCTCACCGTACACCCAGGGAAGGAGCGCAGACCAGGCTATGTGTCTCACACCACTCAGCTGTGTTTGATTTCTCTCCCTGCAGACCTTTGCAACTGGCACACTGGCTCCTCTTCAATGGCGATTGCTACCACGCAGCAGCTGCCATGGAACACCCCCATGTTGTTCGTCCCCCCAGGAATGCCCACTACCACAAACCGTCCGGGGAGCACCCCTGGGTCTGCAGTCTGGTTGCCCCACGGTCACCTGCCTTGATGCTGCCAGAGAGGTCTGGGAGCCTGCCCTGCAACCCACCTCAGCTGCTGCTGCTGCCCCACCGCCCTGGCTGCCTACTTGCTGTCCCTCCCCTTTCTATGGAGCAGGCCATGGTTCCACAGGGGAAGAGCCCGCATCTCCAGGTCCATGGGGCTCGCCTGATGCTGCTGCTGTGGTCCTAGAGGCTGCTGTGCCTACCCCTGGCAGCCACGCCCGGCCATCTCTGCCACTGTTCCAGAACAATAAAGATGCCCCTGGAAACACATGTCCCCAATGTTGCACAAGCACTGCCCCACACACCCAAACAGGCAGGCCCCAGCACACAAGCCTCTGCATGAATCCCAGCCAGGGTCCGCCACAGCCATCCCTGGGAGAACACAGCAGGGGGGCTGCCGGACCCTCTGGGACCAGAGGGGAGGGGGGAGTTGGGGGGCCTGTCAGGCAGGCAAACACTGACGGGCACTGTGGCGCACGTCCGCCACGTCCGTGAAGAGCCCTTTCAGCAACCGGGGCTCTCACCCACCCTCGGTCCGCCCATCACCGGCGTCCGTGTCCGCCCGTCACCGGCGTCCATTTCCGCCCTCTGTCCGCCCGTCACCGGCGTCCGTTTCCGCCCATCAACGGCGTCCATGTCCGCCCTCGGTCCGTCTGCATGAGAGGCGCCCGTTCCTGCATTGCCTCCATCTGCGAAGTGCCCCCTGTGCCCCTATCGGTCTCTGCAGACCCCTCTCCCTGTATCCCTCTCCCACCAGCCGTGTTGTCTGTCTGTTTCTGACCCACCCGTGCCCCTCCCCAGCACCCCCTGTCAGTGTGCCTGCCTCCCCTCCCACTCCCTGATGATGGACGCTGGCACCCCCCATGCCGCCAGAGCGCCTGCCGCAAGGTGCCGACGTTGCCCCATCTGGGGGTGTGATGAGCTGCGTGAGCCCTTCTCGCTCGCAGCAGACAAGCCCACGGCATCTCTCGGTCTTGGCCGGGGCACGGAGCAGAAGGCATGCTGGGATGCCTTCTTTGTGGGCATTGCCACGGCCCTTGAGGCCCAGGGCTTCAGGCAGCGCACGGGCATGTCCTGGCGGAGGCGGTTCCAGACCTCATGAGACCCGCCCCTTGTGCGTGCCGTTCCCACCCCCTCCTTCCCTTCTCTCCCCCGCTCACCCCCCCATGATTCCCACGTGCAGCCTCACCGTGGCTTGGGGGTGGCATCACAGTCTGCAGGAGGGAGGGCAGTCGCACTCCCCCCTGCGGCAGGTGGCTGATGCCCAGGGTGCCCTGGGGCAGCTGGCACTGGCACAACCTCTGCCCTTCAGCTGACTGTCAAACGCGCAGTGCCTGCAGGCCCGCCTGTGGCTGCCCATCTGCTGCGACCGCTGCAGCAGCTGTGGTAGGTGCACGCAGACGGGCTGAGGAGGGGGCTCTTCGCTTCCACAAGACTGACAGCTCCCCACAGGAGCCTGCCTGCCTCTGCGGTAAGTTTTGCCGCGATCCTGGCCCAATGCTGTTTCCTCCAGCCTAACTCAGGCACAGTTGCAGCCTAACTCGGTCCTAGTTTGGGCCACAATTGGGCCACAATTGGGCCTCAACTGTGCCTGAGTTAGGCTGGACTGAGCCCTTAGACACTAGTGACGTTCCATGTACCCTCTTGTGATTCATATCAAGGACAACTAACTTAGTTACTGATGCGACTTACTTTGCATCAGTAAGTTGCAAAGAAATTGAATTGAAAGCATCTAGAATAAAAGTGTAATTAGTAGCAATCATTGTGGATGTACCAATATATGAATTTTCTATTGCTTCCACACACCCAACAAAGCACAAGACAAGTGAGATTGGGTTGGGAAAAGCCACAATTTGTTGACCAAATACAAAGACTGGCACAGTTCTAACAAAACTTGAACTCCTCCCCCCCCCTTTAGTGCAGGTTCCCTTCCTTGGGGAACAGAAAGCTACTGTCTAATCTCCCTATGAGCATCCCATCTTGGCTCCAAGCGAATGACAATGAATGACAATCGCAGTTTATCAATGCCAACCCCTTTAATGAGGGTTTGAGAAAGATCTGGATTGCACCTCACTCCCAAAGCCACCAAGCCTTTGAGGTTGACTTTAAAATTCATGGTCAAGGCATTCCCAGTCTGTATCCCTAAAGAACTGAAAAACCGCTAGGGACCATTTCTTCCCCCTTCCTTTGTCCACTCCACTTCCTCCGGAAGCACACCAATCCCTAATCCCCAATCTGCATTTACCTACTACATGGGGAAGCTAGCCTAAGAGCTTGGCTCTCCTGACCCCACTAGCTCCAAATTATCTACCAAACGCTGCTACAGGTCTGACAAAAAATCTGCTTGTAGGGGTCTCAGCTGCCTCACTCTTTTCACAGGCAAGCTAACGTCATAGGGGGACAAGAAGGACATGGTCACTAACCACCCGATGTGGTTGGGGTGACAAATGAGCCAAAGGCAGCAGATGCTGCCTTTATTTGCATATACAGTCAGGCACGTTGGGGGCAGCATCCCTCTAGGCTTCCTCTGCTCTCTTTCCTCTATCCTTCATCAGGAGCCCCTCTGCCTTCTGGGTCTCCTCACCCTGGGGTTACACACAGGATCCAACCTTGCTTCTTCCCAGCAGCAGTTGGTTGGAACAGGCTCAGTTGCCCTGTCATCCAAAGCCTCTACCTTGCGTGTTTATTTGGTGGGGGTACAAGGGTAATAGAATCTAAAACCACCAGCTAACTCACCTCTTTGCACATTGCAACTTAGCCTAATTCAAATCTCCTCCCCTAAACCTCATCCGAATCACCTTAGGGAGCTCTCCTTTGGAAGCTCAACAAGACTACAAAATTTACAGCCCTGAACCAGATAGGGGGGCTATGCTTCCAAGTGGCGTTACACATGCTTCTTTCATTTAAAATTAATTGTTTATTACCTAGTTCACTAGCCCCTCTTCAATCCCAAGCTTAAAAAGTCACCCAATGATTTGGCCTGTTAGAAATGGGTGTAGGCAAACCAGCAGTGAAATTAAACAACATGAAGCTGTTAGGGTTTAGGCAGGAGGTGTGGAGGTTGAGTTGTTGCCTTGCCTGAAAAAGCTAAGCCGGATCAGCTGCCTTGGATGGGAGACCAAGGCTTCTGGTGGAGTGGACTGTGGAAGAGTCGGCTGGCAAGAATGGATAACATACTTGAAATACCAGTCAGAAGCTTGGTGCAGCTGCCTGTGAGAGCTGAATCCTAGCACCCTTCCCGGGCCTAATCCACATTCATGGATCCACTAGGACTTGTAACAGCTATATAGGTCCGAGTAGACCCACAACGCCAGCAGGGACATTCCCCGGGACAAAGGAATAAATGTTCCCTTGCCCCAAGGAGGCCTCCAGATGGCCAAAACACCCCCATGGGATACAGCGGACAGTTGGTGCTGCTGCACCACATGGAGAGTTACAGCCCAATCCTGCCGTAAGGCGCATTTTTGACACCCTGGGATTAAGCGGCACCGGTGCGGAGGCTGGCACAGCTCACTCCACCATCACCCAGGACCCGCGCCAGCCAATGCAGGTGAGTGCTGCACTGGGTGGCAGGAAGGCAGGCAGGTGTGGCGAGGGAGGGGGCCATTGGCTGGACCTGCCTAGGAGGGGGCGGGGATATCGGCGCTGGGTTGCCCCACTATCCAGCGCCCCGTCCCAGGCCGGACCGGCCTTACATGACCTCCCTGGATGCGTGTCAGCTCCAAAGCTGGTGCACATCCGAGGAGGCCCATCAGGGCCCACAGCGCTTACACTGAGGGAAGGGGACGAACATCTCCTTCCCTCAAGGTGATCCCAGGCTGCACCAGCGCAGCCCACTATCTGCTTAGGATGCAGCGGCTGGCCATTTCGGCTGGCTGCCGCATCTTAGACAGGATTACGCCATTAGTTAGGATTGGGCTGTTAAATTAATTTATCATTTAATTATCAAGCTGCCTCACTCAGACTGGATTTCTTCTGTTCAATGCCAGATGCTTTGTAAGTTGTACATTTAGCTTTTCACACGATTGGGATATGCCACCTCTCCAATACTCTGATGTGGTTAGCTTGACTCCTGATAAGTCAGCCAAGTCAGGAGGCATTATAGCAGCATCTTTTAACAAAGAGTTCAAAGGCAAACAATAGACTTGACAAAAATCCAAAAGCCAAAGTAGGGTAATTACGACTTTAATTAGGACCAACCAAAAAAAAAAATAGCAAAGTAGTGAGAAAGCTTTCATGCTCTCCTGAAGTCTTCATGAGGCAGAATAGGGAGAAAAAAGCCCCGAAGTCTGCAGTTTATTGCAGTCTTAAGTTAGAGTGCAAGAAGAGTTATGCAGGTGTAATTCAGCTAACCTCACTAGGGGCTCTGCAAGTTTCAGGATACACCCAGAGCTACAGGACAAAGAAAGGAAAAATGACTGTTCCCCTCTTTTTTGAAAACTAAAATCTAGCCATTAATCAGGTCTGTCGGATAGAACTAATTGGATCACAGGGAACCTTTGCAGGGCAGAGAGCAATAGTGAAGCAACATGTGGAGAAAGCTTTAAGTTCTGAGGGAAACGTTTTCTTATTTAGCCTCTGCCTTGGCTGTCAGCCAACAAAGGTTCACAACATGACAATGTAGCTTATGAATTTTTACCAGATGCTAAATACCAGAATCCCCCCCCCAATGTAACTGTACAGTATATATATTTCTCCACACAACAGTCACAGCACAATCCTATGCATGTTTACTCAGAAGTATGTCTTTGTAAATTTCATTCAATGGAGCTTATGCCCAGGTAAGCATGCATAGCATTGCACTGTCAGTCTTCTTAACTGTGCTAATAAAGATTTCTCAGCCACTGAATAAGGCTTATGCTTCTTACAGAGAGTAGAGACCTGTCCCACCCACTCACTTACATAATGGCTCTCCTGAGGCAGTAGCTTTTCTTTAATTCAAGCAAGGCTTCAAGCAGGTTGCTATATCATGCGTCTAGTTGCAATAACAGTAATTTTATTTATATAGCACCTGCCCAACAATTGGCACTTGCAAAGCTCTGCATAAAAGTAATGTAATAACATGTCATAAAACCACATTAAAAATTCACTTTAAAGCATTTGTAAAAATGGAAGCAGAAAGAAAAAAAGATATGTTAAGGGAATTAACAGTGGGGTGTTTAACATTATCTAGAGAACAAAAAGTCTTGTGCTACTTTTTAGAGGTCAGCAGAAAACAAAGCTGAAGGAGCAAGACCCACACTGAGGGAGTCACAACAACTGGTTGATCGTTCGCCACCTTATAGTGTCATGGCAGGAGCCCAAAACATCAAGGGTCACTAGCGTCGCTGCAGGGGGGCCGGAGCTCTAAGTTCCGCCAAGGCTCCGACCCTCTGTTACACCGGAGCATGAAGCGGCCCCGCCCCCTTGCCTTCGGAACCATTCAAGGCGGTGAAAGTGCTGTGGAAATTGAGGTCTCTCAAATAAAATAATTTTATTTTTTATGGAACAATAACAGGGAAAAATGAGAATTTGAAGGACAGAATCTAACTTTTGTTTTTACCAAAGGACTTCTTTCTTCTTTATGAAAACACTAAACCGTGGTACATGAGATGTTCCCTTCTCTTAATTTCGGTTTTGCCTGTTATCAAAGTCACAGCTTCAAAGGTCTGGGAAACGAGGGCACATTTGTTCCTGATTGAGTGAAACAGTGGCAGTGGTACCTCCTTTTTTCTTAGAATCTACACTCAATTTTCTCAGCATGAATCGCTCTCTTATTACTGTGAAGTTTACAATGTATCTTTAAAAGCAAAGATACCACCTTTGCCACCTGCCTTCTTTCGTTCCTTCCAGAACCTTCCTTTTGCCCAGTTCTTTCCTTCACATTTAGTGTTTGGCATCCTTCTACTTCAACGTCAGCCTAGCCCTGAACCTATCGCCTCAGGTAGCAGATTGGAAGAGGGCACCTGCTACCTGCTTCATCTGCCTGCCTCCAGCTGAACTCCCCCCCCCCACTCCCTGGATTTGAAGATAAATAGGAAATGGCACAGAAGAGTAGATAGATGTGGAGTGACTGAGGGGCTAGAGTGGTTCCAAAGCTCTCTCTCTCTCTCTCTCTCTCTCTCTCTCTCTCTCCGTTTTCAAACTAAGGGAGTGGTGGGGGGAGAAGGAGGAGTGGCAAAGGTAGTAACAGATACATCACCAGATAAGGAGGCAGCATATGGCATGCAGGGCAGAAGTAGCATCATTTGGCATGCTGCCACAAATGCCAGGTCTTGGGACTGCCACATTCTTCCATTCAACCCCCCCCCCCCCCCATCCAATTCTGCATTCTATGAAAAAGCATGTAGAGGTTTCTTATTTCTATTCTGCCTGCAAGAGGCCATTGCAATGATGGTCACGTATGAAAAGATGTTTGAATGATGTCTTAATCCTGTTCTCAAACAGTCCAAAATTCAATAAACGGAGGTAAACAGCACAAGTTATATCAATTTACAAGTTGGCACCCTCCATATATCTGTACAATACCTATTCTTCAAAACTTCCATTTGGACTTGATTTAAGAAATCCAGCAGTACAAACCTCCGGGCACGTCTCCAGCACAAGCCTCATTGATTCCATCTGAGCTTGTGCTGATGGAGCAATTAGACCACATCTTTTGCCATAAGCCTGCTTCCACTTTGATGAAGCAACAGGGGCATGCACTAAAATACACCACTCACAGTCGTCTGGCAAAAAAGTAAAATGAAGGTTACTTTTCTCATGATAGTCCACTATGTCACATGAAGCAATTTGCAAAATGACGCGAAAATGCACTGAAACTTCGCTACATCCAGCCATGAACATCTTTGATATTCACTTGCTAGAATCACCTTCCTTCTTGACTCTACTGACACAGAAGAATGCAGTATATGAACTGAGAATAACCTGCAGTCCAAATGGTCTGTTCAGGAACAAAGCCAAGTTACAATAGCAAACATAACTGCTAGTATTGTGAGTTTTCAAAGCTCATTTAGATTCTACAACAGTGATTTTGACTGACACCATGATGTAAAACAGCAAAACCCGACCAGACAATATTGCTCAGTGAGGCATAGGACTGACAGTGAATGACAGTGAATGTGTGTGTGTTGGGGGGGGGGGTCTAGGCCACTGAAGCCTTTTTGCAGCTCTTCTTTAAGGAACACAATATAAAGGTGTAATATTCAGATAGGCCAGTTTCGTGTGTTAGCATTGCTACCCAGCAGGCTGACCTCAAGAATAGCTCTACCAACATATATGCTTAGACTGTTGCATCATTGAACTACACCAGTTTAACATCAGCTTGACTTACCACAAACAGAGTGATGTTATGCCTTGCAATGATCAGACGAAGCTAAGTCACTATGACTGCTTAGACTCAGGGAGTACACTGATGCATTTTCAGTATAAGTGGTAGGGTAAAACTAATGCTTTGCCATTTTGATAGTAATCGTCTTTTGTTGTTGTTGTTCAGTCATTAAGTTGTGTCCGACCCTTCGTGATCCCATGAACCATATCCCGCCAGGCCTTCCTGTCCTCCACTATCTTCCTGAGTTCGCTCGTTTTCATGTTCGTTGCATCATTGATGCTGTCTAACCATCTCATCCTTTGCCTTCCCCTTCTCCTTTTGCCTTCAAATTTTCCCAGCATCAGAGTCTTCTCCAGAGACTCCTCTCTTCGCATTAGGTGGCCAAAATATTTCAGCCTCAGTACCTGTCCTTCCAGGGAACAGTCAAGGTTGATTTCATTTAGGATTGACTGATTTGATCTCCTAGCAGTCCAAGGGACTCTCAGGAGTCTTCTCCAGCACCACAGTTCAAAAGCATCTATTCGACGGCGCTCAGCCTTCCTTATGGTCCAACTCTCGCAACCATACATTGCTACTGGGAACACCATCGCCCTGACTATGCGAACCTTTGTTGGCATGGTGATATCTCTGCTTTTTATTATGCTGTCTAAGTTTGCCATAGCTTTCCTTCCAAGGAGTAAGCGTCTTTTAATTTCATGGCTGCTGTCTCCGTCTGCAGTGATCTTGGAGCCCACAAAAGTAAAATCTGTTACTGCTTCCATTTCTGCCCCTTCTATTTGCCAGGAATTGATGGGACCAGATGCCATGATCTTAGTTTTATTAATGTTGAGTTTCAAGCCAACTTTTGCACTCTCCTCTTTCACCCTCATCAAGAGGCTCTTTAGTTCTTCTTCACTTTCTGCCATTAGGGTGGTATCGTCTGCATATCTGAGGTTGTTGATATTTCTCCCGGCAATCTTGATTCCGGCTTACAATTCATTCAGCCCTGCATTTCTCATAATGTACTCTGCATATAAGTTAAATAGGCAGGGTGACAATATACAGCCTTGCCGTACTCCCTTCCCAATTTTGAACCAATCGGTTGTTCCATGGCCGGTTCGAACTGTAGCTTCTTGACCCGCATACAGGTTTCTCAGGAGACAGGTAACCTTCTGGTACCCCCATCTCTTTAAGAATTTGCCACAGTTTGTTGTGATCCACACAATCAAAGGCTTTTGCGTAGTCAATGAAGCAGAAGTAGGTGTTTTTTTGGAACTCTCGTGCTTTCTCCATGATCCAGCGCATGTTGGCAATTTGATCTCTAGTTCCTCTGCCTCTTCGAAACCCAGCTTGTACTTCCGGTAGTTCTCGGTCCACGTACTGCTGAAGCCTAGGATTTTGAGCATAACCTTGCTAGAATGTGAAATGAGTGCAATTGTACGGTAGTTTGAACACTCTTTGGCACTGCCCTTCTTTGGAATTGGAACGTAAACTGACCTTTTCCAATCCTTTGGCCACTGCTGAGTTTTCCAAATTTGTTGGCATATTGATTGCAGCACTTTCACAGCATCATCATTTAGGATTTTAAGTAGCTCAGCTGGGATATTATCATCTCCGCTAGCTTTGTTGTTAGTAATGCTAC
Source organism: Plestiodon gilberti rubricaudatus (assembly GCA_026170595.1). Classification (NCBI taxonomy): domain Eukaryota; kingdom Metazoa; phylum Chordata; class Lepidosauria; order Squamata; family Scincidae; genus Plestiodon; species Plestiodon gilberti. Next base: position 184,727,048 of record JANXHW010000003.1, on the reverse strand, counting down.
CTAAGGCCCACTTGACTTCACTCTCTAGGATGTCCGGCTCTGGGTCAGTGACCACACCAGCGTGGTCGTCAGGAACATTAAGATCTTTCTTGTATAGTTCTTCTGTGTATTCTTGCCATCTCTTCTTAATCTCTTCTGCTTCTGTTAGGTCCCTGCCTTTTTTATCCTTTATCATGCCCATCTTTGCACAAAACGTTCCCTTGATATCTCCAATTTTCTTGAAGAGATCTCTAGTCCTCTCCATTCTGTTGTTTTCCTCGATTTCCTTGCATTGTTCATTTAAGAAGGCCTTCTTATCTCTCCTTGCTGTTCTCTGGAAATCTGCATTCAGTTGTTTATATCTTTCCCTTTCACCCTTGCTTTTCGCATTCCTTCTTTCCACAGCTATTTGTAAAGCCTCATCTGACAGCCACTTTGCTTTCTTGCATTTCTTTTTCTTTGGGATGGTTTTCGTTGCTGCCTCCTGTACAATGTTACAAACTTCCATCCATAGTTCTTCAGGCACTCTGTCTACCAGGTCTAATGCCCTAAATCTATTCTTCACCTCCACTGTATACTCATAAGGGATATGGTTTAGGTCATATCTGACTGGTCTAGTGGTGTTCCCTACATTCTTCAATTTAAGCCTGAATTTTGCAATAAGATCTGAGCCACAGTCAGCTCCAGGTCTTGTTTTTACTGATTGTATAGAGCTTCTCCATCTTTGGCTGCAAAGCACATAATCTATCTGGTTTTGGTATTGACCATCTGGTGATGTCCATGTGTAGAGTCGCCTCTTGTGTTGTTGGAAAAGAGTGTTTGCTATGACCAGCATGTTCTCTTGACAGAACTCCTTTGCCCTGCTTCATTTTGCGCTCCAAGGCCAAACTTGCCTGTTCCTACTTTAGCATTCCAGTCTCCTATGATGTAAAGGACATCTTTTTTGGGTGCTAGTTCTAGAAGGTGTTGTAGGTCTTCATAGAACCGGTCAACTTCATCTTCTTCGGCATCAGTGGTTGGGGCATACACTTGGATTACTGTAATGTTGAATGGTTTGCCTTGGATTCGAACTGAAATCATTCTGTCATTTTTGAGGTTGCACCCCAGTACTGTCTTTCCCACTCTTTTATTGACTATGAGGGCTACTCCATTTCTTCTAAGGGATTCATGCCCACAGTAGTAGATATGATGGTCACCTGACTTAAATTCGCCCATGCCCGTCCATTTTAGTTCGCTGATTCCCAAGATGTCAATGTTCAATCTTATCATCTTATTTTTGACCACATCCAGCTTGCCTTGATTCATAGACCTCACATTCCATGTTCCTAAGCAGTATTGCTCCTTGCAGCATTGGATTTTCCTTTCAACCTCAGACACATCCACAGCTGAACGTCCTATTGGCTTTGGCCCAACCGCTTCATCCTTTCTGGGTCTACTTGGAATAGTCCTCCGCTCTTCCTCAGTAGCATATTGGACACCTTCCGACCTGAGGGTCTCATCTTCCGGCGTCATATCTTTTAGCCTTTTGGTACTGTTCATGGGATTTTCTTGGCAAGGTTACTGGAGTGGGTTGCCATTTCCTTCTCCAGTGGATCACTTTTAGTCAGAACTCTCTGCTACGACCTGTCTGTCTTGGGTGTCCCTGCACGGCATAGCTCATGGCTTCATTGAGTTACGCAAGCCCCTTAGCCACAACAAGGCAATGATCCATGAAGGGGATGGAGCAGGAGGGAGAGCCCAATCGTCTTTTAAAATCGTCTTTTAGCATGTTTCAAGGTTGTGGAATTGTTGTTTGATCGTATTATAGTATTTATGTACTATATTTTATATTTTTCCTACTGAGAGGAAGAATATAAATTTCTGAAACAAATACATACAGTCGGCACTTCTCATCCGCGGATTAGCTACCCGCGAATTTGACTCAACGCAGGTGGTTCGAGTCCACGGTTGGGAGGGTCACGGCGCCTCAGTATCTTGTGCAGAAGCTGCATGGGCCCGCAGCCCACTTCTCTGGCTGCCCAGCACTCCATAAATCACTCCAGCATACTTGGAACTCTTGAAAAATGCAACCAGAAATTACTTACGGTCGCATGTGGGAGGTCTTCTGAGGCGTGCACTGTGCTATGTATATTGAAGCATGCACCTGAGAAGACCTTCTACATAAGGTACTGTGGTGCCGCGGATCCCCCTAAATATTTCATTTAATGCAATTTTCGGCATCTGCAGCAGATACCCCCATGGATACAGAGGGCCAACTGTACATACATACATACAAAAGGCAAGAGTTGGAACTCAGTATCCCATTCATTTAGCAACGTAGATAGATGTCATTGCCTCCCACACCTGCCTGATGACATATTTCCATACTCACAAGCTATTATTTGTTTATCTTAAAGGATTTGGATCATCTCAGTTATGCACTTAGAACAATGTACAACAATGTTAAAGACAATTTTATAAAACAACAGAAAACAAAAGAGAGTCGGTGTAGTGCAGTGGCTAAAGATTGAGCCTCAAATAAGGACTTCTCGCCTCTGTCATTAACAGCGCAATCCTATCCAACTTACACCACCGGTGAAACCAGCGGGGGAGGGCAGGAGGCTTGGAAGGGAAGGGGAGGTTTAAATTCCCTTTGAATCCTCCTTTGGAGAGGATTTGAACCCCCTTTCCGTCCTGGGGTCTCTCGTTCTCATTGCACTGCTGGTTACACCGGTGGTGTAAGTTGGATAGAATTGTGCTGTGACTCACTAGATGGCCATACGTAAGCCACTCCCTCTCAGGATCGGCTCCCTGGCTGCAATAGGGGAATAGTAATACAGGGTTGTTGTGAAGGACAACATCAAGATAATACATGTGAAGCACTTTGCATGCTCAGAAAGCACTATACAAATGTTAAATAGTAGTATTATTATATACTGCCATACCCAGCCCAACATGAGAGCAATTATAGAGCAGAAACACCACCTATGCCTCTAAAGATATGCGCACAGAGGACTTATTCTCTGGGGAAAAACATTTCAACAATATTCTAGCTAACACACTTCTATTTGTGAAAATACCAAAACTGCCTGCTGGTAAAACCCACAGAACATCAAAAAATATAATTTTAACTCTATGTAAATAAAATGCAGCATTTTTGGACCCCTAAAAAGAAACTCATAATCCTTTCACTGTTGTTTCTTCGATGTTATCTGCAGCATGGCTCTTCTGTGCTAACAATGCCTTTTTATATAAAGACTAAAACATTATTTAAGCAATTATGCTTCTATTAAGCAGAAGATGAATTAGGGAGAAAATTGCACCATTAGTAAAATTTAAGTTCTTAACTTTATGTAATAAAAGATGGTAACCTTTCTGTAATGACATTACAATTTACCATTTATTATAAAAAAAATCTCATTTAGAAACTAAAATAGATTCTGATTCAATCTTTTATTACTCACAATATGAAATTTCTATATTAGGATTAAATCTTCCTTCAATTCTAGCAAAATGAATGGAGACCATTTTATGCTAATTTTGCTTCATGATCTTAATGATGAACTTTATATGATGTTCTTACATGAAAAAGTATGGCAATTTCTTTATGCAAAGTGAATGTTTAATACTTTAAAAAGATGCCTATTATCATTTTGTTTATTTTTCTAAAGCAGAAGTGCTTAGTATGCAACATCTTTATCCTCTCCAGCTTGTGCTTCAGGCCCATTAATTGTGCCCCTGTACAGTACTGCCTCATGTGCCCTCACGAGATTTGGGTGCCACCATCTTGGATTTTGCAAGATCCAAGATGGCGGCGCCCGGAAAAAAGTACTTTTAACCTTTTTTGAGGAGGTGGCGGAGGCTGCGGGAGCATGACGGGCAGCTGCGGGAGCACGATGGGCTGCAATGGCAGCGACGACAGGCGACAATGGCGGCATGACGGGCAGCAATGGCAGCAACAATGGGCAGCGGTAATGGCAGCGGCAGAGACTTCAGCAGGGGCACGACAAAGATGATGGCAGCAGCAGAATGGCGTAGGCGGCAGAATGGCAGCGGCAGGACAGGCAAGTCAATTAATTAATTAATTAATTAATTAATTCACTATAAATAAATAAATAATTAAAAATATTTTAAAACTGAAAGGGGAAAGGCACACTAACATTTAGCCCGAAGTGGACTTTTGAAAGGGAATATAGTGGCTCAGAGGAGCCTGGGACACAAACACCCCCAAGCAGAAAATTCTAGATTATTCTAGAGGCTGCAGCAGCAATAAGGAGCCTACTTGTTTCTGCTTCTGACTTGGGGCCAAACTAGACAGGATGTTATTTGGAATCTTGACACATTTTTCTTTTCTGCCAGAAGGTTGATTTGGGGGAGTAGAATTGTTTTCCCCCACAATGATTACCCAATTAAAATCTCCTCCCATAAAATGCCAATAGGTATGAACAGAAAACTTACAGGCGTACACACATTAGGAATTTAACAGCCCAATCCTAACTAAATCCCCTCGCCAATGCAGTGGCATCAACAGAGCAAATGCAGCATCCTGCAGGAGAGAGGAGGTGGGCAAATCCGGATTCCTCCTTGAGCTAAGGGAACTTCCTTTACCCCTGGGCAAGCCTCCACTGCCTCAATAGGTCTCCTTGGAACTGCGCCAGCCCTGTTGCTGGCACAGAATCAAGGAAAGGGAGAGGGAAGGGGTGAGGATTCTGGGAAACACCAGTGCAGCCAGGATCCATTCCGCCTCCTGACCACCCCCTCCCTACCCAGACAGTTCCCCATTCCTCCTCCTCGCCCTGTTCCACTGCCCTCCTCCACACCAGTTTACCTGCATGTAGCCAGATGCAGCCAGATGCATGTATGTAGCCAGCTGCAGCAGTGGGCTTCCATCACTACCACCATTTGCAGCAGCTGGTGGATGGTTGCTGGTGGAATGCATAGTGCACCACCATACGACCATTTACGACAGCGGGACTGCTGTTCTGATGTCATAAAGCCCAGTTAGCATTGAACTGCAGTCAAAGAATCCATGCAAGAACAAATGGTTAACGTGCCTTCTTCCACATCGTGGCCCTGATCCAAATCTCTTCTCTTTATGGCTGCTTTTTGTAAAAGAAAAAGACGTAAGGAGTTTCAATCATGAAAACATTCAGTCTTGATGAACTTCTGGTTGCAAACCATCTCCATGTCTCTTTAAACCAGGTAAGACTGCTGTGACTCCCTCATTTCTCCCCCCCCCCAAAAAAAGCCTCACACTTGGTGGGGTGGTGGAGGCTTTTAAATTGTTTCTCCTTGCCATATTTGAAGAAGACTGGATGGACGTTTTGGATTTTATGAGTGATAAGGTTGTAAAAAGGCAGAGATGGGTTAAAAGTGATAAGGTTGTTTAGGTCTTATAATGGTAAGTTTTTTTTTTCTCTCATGACACTAACTATACAGGTGCTAGGATGCCTGTATAATATGGGATGAAGCAGGCAGGACATACTTTGCATTACCAATCATTTGGGATAAAAGCTTCAGAGTTATTTAACATCATTTCACATTTTCATTTAGATGAATTTGATACATGCCAGTGTTTTCTATTCAGACATACATACCAGAGCAACAAAGAGGAAAATAACCTTTTATAGAAGTCATCTCTCTTTAAAGAAATAGTTACAGTTCATTGGGTCAGCTCTTTTCCTAGTGTAAGGATTATTCTTTTCCTGTAGAGGCTACAACTACAGGAATGAAAATGGGCCACTTTTTTTTTCTATCCATGCCAAACATTCTTTTAGTGAAAATGCATAGTAACTGTAGCCGTGGTCTCACAGCAGTGAATCCAATCTATGATAAACTTACCGTAGGGTATAATTGAAATGAAGCATTATACTCCCCCATACTTTGCTGTTATTATGAAGGTGCCTGTATTCTAGACTAATCATGATGAGGTAGGGATATAATTCTTAGAGCTAGGGAGGCATTCAGTGAAACGGTACTGCTTCATTTCCATTTTCCTGAAAGGATAGTTGGCCTGAGTTCCCTGTTTCTGAAGCAATATTGAAAGAGAACATGTTCAGTCATTTAAGAAATAATGTATTACTTAGTGGACCCGACATATCATAATTAAATAATACAGAACTGGCAATGCCTCATACATCTACACATGTTTCTAACTTTATACCAGAGCACTTACCACTCCTCAAATTACACATCTTGCTATCTCCCACACAACGTATACTGTTTTTGTATCTTGATCCCACGTACAGTTCATAGAGCTACACTGTAATTATGCTCCATGGGATGTATGTGGAAGTAAGTATGTACTCTGTGTGGGAGAGAATGAGGTACATAATTAGGTCCATGAATGGTTGGTGTGCCAAATGGTTGGTGCCATTGGTTGGTGCCAATGCTCAAGCATCACTTTTCTGGATGTAATACTAACTTTTAGCCCAGGAACTCTTCTGCCTCCTCAAGAAGACTTGTGTGCTTTGAAAAATTGGAGGATTCATTGGGGTCCATTAGCTTCTTTTAGTTTCTCTTGTGTACACTCATTGTAGTTTTGGATACCTGACTTGTATTGATGCCTAGATGAGGCATATGCAAGACCAGCCCATCCATGAGGCCAACTGAAGTGGTTGCCTCAGGCAGCAGATTGTTGGGGGATGCCTATCTCTGTTGACCAACTTGCCTCCTCTGCTATTCCTCCTCCTTCCACTCCCTGGATTGAAAAACAAAAAGGAAATGGGGAGAAGAATAGAGTTTTGAGCTGTTAGAACACTGGAAGAGTAGGAGGAGCAGAGACTGGCACATTCATTTGGCATGCTGCCTCAGGCATCAGGAACCCTTTGGCTGGCCCTGGGAAGGTCCATAGTTCAATACAATGGGCCCTCCTTATCCATGGATCGGCCATCTGCAGATTTGAGTATCCATGGATTGGCCATCCGCAGATTTGAGTATCCGTGAATGGCCATCCGTGAAGGGAGGGATCCCACTGGGGGCGGGGGCGGCACCACAGTATCTTTTTGAAGAGCTGTGCCCAGGGCCGCCCACTGGATCCTGAGCACCGGCAGCCAGGCTGCCGCCGTGCCGGAGGTCTACTCGGGGAAGGGGACGCTCGTCACCTTCCCCGAGTGTAAAGCCTACCCGCCCTGACCGGCCTCCTCAGATTTCTGCCGAGGAAGTCGGCGGAGACCATATAACGGCCCAGCCGCCTGGCGGGGGCCGGGATATGGCCGAGGCCATCTCCCGCCCCATCCCGGGCCAGCTGAGCCAATGCCCCCCTCCGTTGCCCGGCAAACCACCCCCACAGCCACCGGATCCTTACCTCGGTTCGTCGGTAGTCACAAGGGTGCTCTGGCGATGCAGCAAGGGAGGCCAGCCTCCGCGCTGGCCTTCCCTGCTCCAGAGTAGTCACGAACCTGCTTTATGGCACGTTCGCGACTACTTCCGGCAACGGAAAACTCGTTCCGTCGCCGGCAGCACCGGCAGAATTGCACTGTGACTCAGTTGTGTGAGCCTCATCAAGTTGACCACTTTTTTTGTTGATTACAGATTTGTTGGGTGACCTGTACTGTTATATATTAAAATAAATAAAGTTAATGGGGGTGACACCAACCCTAGCGACACCACTGGTTTATTTCCTCCTACATTTTAGGATCATCAGCAAATTGAATCAGGGCTACATTTAAATTATAGTAATATCATATGAAGACATAGGCTATAGAATATGCAAAAAGAGCCTGTTTGCATGAAGTCCTCATTCACTTGAAAAAATAAAAAAAAATATTATACTTGACTGACTGCAAATCCTATGCACACTTTCCTGGGTGTAAGCCCCATCGAACACTTCTAAGATTTATTCAGAATTTATTTCAGAGTAAACCCTGTATAGGATTGCAGTGTCAGTTGGCTTTGCTTCTGGGATTTTCCTGGTTTGGACTTAATTTTTAAGTTTTTCTTCATTCTACCTAAAAAGTTCTCACTTCATGACGTCTTCTTCAATTTTCCTGAAATTGCATTTTATTAATAATATGCAGTCTTGCAGTGATCACAAAACTAATTGTGAAGGGGATTTGCATATGCTTTCCCTCATCATATCCAGCAGATGGAGTACCATAGGAAGATCAGCAGTTTCTCTTTCTAATTTGTGCCATAGTTTTCTTCAGAAAGTGAAAGATGCCCAGAACTCGGGATTTTATTTCCATATGGTGCAATCAGCATATTTATCTAGTTATCTAGTTATTCAACAGATTGAAATTTCCTATCCCACTTATAATAATAAATCAAAACAGCTTACAATTAAAAAGTTAAGGAAAATACACGGGCAGCCCAATCCTGTGTAAGATACAGTGGCTGGCCTAAAGGGCCGACCGTCGTATCCTATCCAGGTCCCGGGTTGCCCGCGATCCGATATGCATGCTAAGATATAAGCAAGAGTCGGAAGGTGAATCAGAACCAATCTCAAGACAAGAGGCTGTCTGGCTCTGGGATGGAGTCTGGTGACCCATTGGGCTTAAATTGCAAAGTTAATCTTAATAGGCTTACCATAGTCCCGGAATCGAGTCGCACTGCGGCCTAGAAAAGACACGAGATGCTCCTAACAGTGCACGACACAAGACGAGACACGAGACTCCTAACTGGCCAACGCGGTTGCCTTGTTTACCGGAAGCTGCAGAAGCCGCGGCTTGCATTGGCCTGCCACGGTGCACTGTTGGGAGCGTCTCATGTCTTTTCTAGGCTGCAGCGCGACTCGATTCTGGGACTATGGTAAGCCTTAAAGGCTGTCAAGGCTTGGGATGGGCAAGACAAAATGGCTGCCTTGACTCCCTTTCCTGGGATTGGTGGGGAAAACCAGAGTTGAATGAGAGGCAACGTCTGATTAGAGCAAGGGTGTTAATGTTAAGGTGGGAAATCTGTCTCTTCCAGGGTAGGTGCCTGCACTAAAGGTGGAGTACTACCTAGATAAGAACTCCTGCAGGACATACCGTATTGTCCCAAGTATAAAACACACTTTTTACCCTAATTTAACTTTTTAAACTAGGGGTGCATCGTATACTTGCACTGTTGCAAAAATAAAAGAGACACTGCTGGAAGAAGCAGAGGCTAAGAGGAGAGGCGTTGTCCAAAACAGCTACCGGTAATTGAAGTGATTGTCGGGTGATTATCGCTGCTAGCTGAGCTTTGCTTTGCAGCGGAGCTCCGGAGCTCCGTTTGCAACTCCGATGCAGCGGGCTCCTTCTTCTCTGCCTTTTTCTTTATAAAAACAAGACACACACACACACCTCTCCCGTGTACAGGCTGTAACCCTTTCCAGGCTGCAATAAGTTGTTACATCTTTGCAGTGCCTGCTTTTCAGTTCCGGTGTTTGTTTTTTTAGTGGAGATAGGCAGAGATGCAGCGGGCTCCTTCTCTCTGTCCTACAGGGCTTCTTTTTTGTAAAAAAACAAGAGCGTGCGCGCGTGCGCGCGCACACACACACACACACACACACACACACACACTCTGCCTCTCCCCTCCCTTGTACAGGCTGTAACCCTTTCCAGTCTGCAAGTCTCGGTGGAGGTGAGTCCAGCGGCAAGTGGCGCAGAGGCTGGGGCAGGGTGGCAGGAGGGTCGGACGGAGGTGGGGAGGGGGAGGGCGTAACAGGCGGTGGGACACGCCCAGGGGGGTGGGATTGGCAGAGGAGGCCTCTACCATATCCTATCCTCCCTCCCGTTCCTGGACTCCCTACATGGGGCTTTCCAGATTTGTGCCAGCTAAATAACTGGTGCAGATTTGAAAAGCCCCATCAGGCAGGTAGGAGCTTCACCTGGCATAAGGAGACTAATGTCCCCTTACCCCAAGTAGAACTCCAGCCTCCTCCTGACCAGTGTAGGATACAATATGGGACGCTTGGCCCTGTTGCGCCGGTGCTGGTTAGGATTGGGCTGCCTGTAGCGCCTTACGTTTGTGCACAACTTACACTTTGGGAAAAGCAGTTAGAGAATATCTTGTAGACTTGTATATTGATTGATATACAAATCAATACAGGGCTTACATAATACTGAAAACTGAGTGGATTTTTATAAACTAGCCTGGGTTTCAAATTTACAGGCATAAACCGGATTCAGATTCACACAGAAATTAAACAATCATCCGTTAGCTTTGCACTTCAGGAGACATCATCAATGGTATGTGGCCAATTGAATAGAATCTTTCACACAATAGAATAATTTCTCTTGTTTAAAATGTCATCAGCCACACAGTGATCTTTTCCACTTATTGTGAACATCTACTAGGGTCAAGAATTCCTGGGTATATATTGTGGATCGGGTCTTTTATATAATGGGTACTAAGGTTAATTTGATTCAGTATTGTTATTAAATAGATTAGACAAGCAACTTCAATCACCTATAAAATTATTTATATAGAATCTATTAGTAGCAGCAAAGATAGGTTTAGCAAGACTCTGGAAAATGGCTACTTTACCATCCATGAATGAATTTCCGTGGGAGCTTTTAGGAACTGCACAACCTGCTAAATTAACAGACACAGTATGAAGAAGAAATGGCAAAATCGCTCAAGCTGCAATCCTATGCACCTGGGAGTAAGTCCCATTAAATTCAAAGGTGCTTACTTCTGAGTAGACATACATACATACATACATACATACATACATACATACATACATACATACCCTGTTTCCCCGAAAATAAGACAGTGTCATATTAATTTTGGCTCCAAAAAATGCAATAGGTCTTATTTTTAAGGAGGTCTTATTTTCCCAACCTGTGGCGCACCCCTCCCCCGGCACTTACTTTGACTGATTAAAGCTTCATTCTTTCCCGAGGGTGCAAGGCTCCTCAAGGCCTCCTCCTTGAGTCCTCCAAGATAGAGACGATGTGCTAGAGAGGCCTGCAAGGAGGCTGCAACCTTGCAGAGTCTCTCTAGCACACTGTCTCTATGGTGGACTCAAGTGCAGGTCTTCCAGAGCCTTGAACCCTCAGGAAAGAATGAAGCTTAAATCGGTCAAAGTAAGTGCCGGGGGGGTCACGGGGGTGCCGGGGGGGTCACGTCTGGCTGATTATCCTAGCTAGGTCTTACTTTCGGGGAGGTCTTATATTTATGAGCGCCAGCAAAAATCATGCAAAAATGACAGTAGGTCTTACTTTCGGGGGAGGTCTTATTTTAGGGGAAACAGGGTAATACATAGGATTGCACTATTAGTGATAGCTGAAAAATGGTCTTTCTAGATTACTTCTTGGAATATTCTTCCTAATTTTACTTTTATTGATAGAGATATATTCCTGAAATAAAGATATTTTACTGTTATTTATTGCTTATTACTGCAAGATGGTCTGTTAAAATATTGCAGACTTGGACATGATACACTTCAAGATTTTAGACATACTGTGGCTTGATGGTAAATATCATAACAAAGGATAACTTGGGGAAAACGTGTGATCTACTCCAGCTTCGTGTTAGGATACAAGCCCAAAGCAGAGCCTTTTAAATGGCAGTTTCCCCCATTCTACCCACTGAAGAGCAAGCTCTTAAAATCACAAAGCTTTGAGTAAATTGTATGAGGAAGTTCTTCAGTACAAGACCCCAAAAAACTGAGTTGCACACTCCCATTCATCTCAATAGAGTTTGAACAGAGAAGCTACCCAGTGTATTTTGCCATTTATAATGACAAACAAAAATTATTCCCTTTGTAACTAGAATTCTTTTATTTTTTTAAATAATATTGGTTATTGTTTGTGATATTGCTCACCTTTTTTCTTGCTGTTCATCTCATAAACAAAGATTTGTTGGTGTTTTAAATGCACATAATAGTCGAGACTCTTGTTCATATTTGCTAGTAAGTCAATCTTTCTTCCAGACACCAAGTGGTGACCTCTTAAGACCTAAAGATTTATCAAGTCAGCAGTTTATTCCCTTAGGCCACCATCTTCAGCCTCTTCCTCTTCCAGTCACGTCTACTGAAGGACTTTGTGAGCCCCCACGAGGAAATGGACTAATCTACTTCTTTCTAAAGAACAAAAATGACGCCTTTACTGACTGCACTTTGTCTGTGAGATCAGAAAGCTAATAAAGGAAGAAGACTTCATCTATTTGTGAGAGGTTCTTGGTAATGTTAGCATTTGTAATGGACACAGAGTAAGCATGCTGTCACCAGGTTAGAGTGCATTGCTCTCCAACATCAGACATAAATGAGTTACTAGGGAGCAATCTACACACACACACACACACACACACACACACACACACACACACACACACACACACACACACACACACACACACACTTACAGAATTGTACAAATCTTATTAATTTTAGCCATAACAAAGTTTCTTAATTTAAAATAGACAGGATTGTTTCATTTAAAAAAAAACTTTTAACAATTTCAAATCATTATTAAGCGTTATATATACCTGCTATGGCCACCAATGCATGTCTCTTTTTTCCCGCAATACATCATGTGAAATCTGAAAAAACAGAATGATTTCCCTGTGTCTTTGGAGACAGGACCTGTAACAAAATGACTGTTTCTATTATAAGCATAGAGTAATGCTTATAATGTAATGTAATGAAATGAAAAATGCCTTTTGGTAACGAGCCCTTCTTCTCCCCGTTATTAGCAAAGGGCTAATTCTCTAACAGTGCAACAGTGCACTCTCTAACAGTCCAACTCTCTAACAGTGCAACCCAAAAGGGCTCGCCGCTGTATCCTATGCCGGTCCCAGGCTGCTTCGGGGCAGCCCAGGAGCACCTTGGGAGAAGGAGACGTTCGTCCCCTTCCCCGGGTGTTGGCAAGCCCAGGGCTTATGGGTCTCCTCGGATGAACGCCAGCTCTGAAGCTGGCACATATCCGGGGAGGCTGTGTAAGGCTGACCTGGGCTGGGAAGGGGCTTAGGATATCGGTGGAGCGCACCGCCAATATCCCTGCCCTCTCCCAGCCTGGGCTTGTCAATGGCCCCCCTCCCTCACCGGTCCAGCCCACCCACCCCCACCCCTGCCCCGAGTGGCCTAGACCTTACCTGGGTCATCCGGTGCCGGTCCAAGCTGCCGGGGATGTGAAATTTTCAAGAGACTTGAGCTCAGAGCTCTTGCAAGACTTTGGGTGAGAAACAGGAATAAGGTCTTTTCCACCTTATCTCTCTGAGATTGTCACATTCATTTCCACATTGGGGTTGCAACTGTGGCAGAAATGGGCTAAGGCAATGGGCAGGGGAGCAATCCATGAAAAGGTCGGCAGTTCGATTCCCACGACGGGGTGAGCGCTCGTTGCTTGGCCAGCTCCTGCCAACCTAGCAGTTCCAAAGCATGTCAATGCGAGTAGATAAATAGGTACCGCTTGCGGGAAGGTAAACAGTGCTCCGTGTTCCAGCTGCATGCTACGCGCTGCGGCAAGGAGAGTCATGCTGGCCACATGACCTTGGAGGCATCTTCGGACAACGCTGGCTCTTCGGCTTTGAAATGGAGATGAGCACCACACCCTAGAGTTGGACACGACTGGACTTAATTGTCAGGGGATACCTTTACCTTTACCTTATTCAGACATATAGGGAGTAATGGATGGGAGTGCTAGGGCAGATAGTGGTGGCATTGCTACTTCTCATACTCATTAGACTTTCCTTTTACAGAATTGTTGCTTTCTCATATGTGGTTCTGCATGCTTGGTTTCATCTTGATGCAGAGGTGGACACGAGTCTTATCTTGGCATTGGTCCCGTAGAAAATATCTCCTGGTTTAGGAGGCAGAGCATGCACTAGGATACGCTGATGTCTCAAATTCATAAGCTGGCACAGGAAGCGCAGCCCCCACATGTGTTGGTTCTTCACCTTGGAGAAAATGGTCTGCATAAGATTTCTGGGATAGATTTGATCACTAAGGATGTGGGATAGGAATCATGGTGAAAGGGCACTTGGTGCACAAAGGGAGCACTTTGCACAAACTGCTTGTGAATTTTTAGCATCCCCTCCTGAGAAACTTCCTAAACCAAGTACAGTATAAAACGTTTGTCATGAATCTTTTATACGCTTCCTTGCAAAGCATATATTTTAGTTTAACCATCTGACCAGAACATCTGTTATCTGCTCTTCCATTCTGGACCTTGAAATCTCTCTCCTTTCTAATGGAGCCCTGTGAAGTGTTTTACAACATACAAGTAGCATTAAAGTCAACAGCAGATGTTACTTAGCATTGAGCTGCATGACTCCTTTCGTCAAAGGCTACAAATCGTCTTTTTATTCCTCACAGAAAATACGAGTGCTTCTCTAATCTAATGTGTAAGGTAACGATACTATATAAAGAGATAGCAAGGCCTTACAAATGCCTTGCAAGAAAGCCTGTGTCAATTTTTCTTCCTTGAAGCAGCATCACTTTATGTTAGTTCAATAAAATGGGGGTGACATGTATCGCGCGTCGCCCCGGCTTGCCTGCTCGTCCCTGCTGTTGCTGGGCAGAGGCTGGCTTGTGGCTGCAGCCCATTGGCTGCTGTTTCACAGTTGGCGTGACGAGTGGGGTGAGTTGTCAAACCTCTGTGACAGCTCCCTCAGTCAGCGCCAAAGTTTGAAAGCTCCCACCCACCCTCCCTGTCGCAGTCTGGGCCTAGCTGGTCGTTCTTTAATGGGGACTGGGTAGGATTTTTTTGCTGCCAGCCTGATTGGCTGTGGCTGGCAGTTTTTTCGCCTACCTCAGACTGCAAGGTGGTGGACGGTGGCCCCGGGGGTCGGAAGGTCTATTGTAGCTCATGGTAGCAGATGGCGTGCGGATGGGTAGGTAGGTTTTGGTAATGGCGTACATTCTGAGGCAGCAAGGCCAGGGCAGGGTAAGCCAGGAATGCTCAGACGACACCGGCCCGGGTCGGTGAGGCTGGCTGGCGAGCCCCCTTTTGGCTGGATGAGCGCAGACCACTGTATGGCTTGCCGGGGGGGGGTCTGCGATGTCCAGCTGCCTCGGCCGTGATCAGTTTACCCACTCTATGAATGGGTGTAACTTTGAGCCAGAATGTCACGCCCGAGGGTAGAATGGGGGGAGCGTTCGGGTAGCTCCGATTTCCCCCACCTAGTTCCGCACGCTGTGGGTTGTAGGATGGTTTGCCTGTTGCAGATTGTGTTAGTTAATAAAGTTACCCTCAATCCAAGCCTCTGTCTAGCGTGTTTATTTGGGGATTTGCAGGTAATAAGATTTCACTATGTTCCACTTAGGCGTAAGCCTTAAAAATTAGAGACACTAGTTCTATCAGTAATCTTGATGTGGCATAACCCTTCACTCACAATTGGCCTAGGACAGCCTACATCATACTCTGCTTTCTGTCAATGTTCAAGGATACTTGTTGTACTAGTACGGATATGTATATTCATGCTTAGGGCAAAAAGCGAAGGACACAGCTAGCAGGCTAATTATAGGAAACTTAGATGTAGTCAGGACAGCCCAGTTATGAGGCCAGTTGAAGCGTGGGTGAGGTGGGTTGGGGCAAATGGGCATCTGCTTGCCCTGGCCCATTTCCTATACAGCACTGCCCCATACTTTCTTGTTCACTCTCTTGGACAGCAAGCTAGAAGACAGTTGGGGGTACTTGCCTGAGCCTCCTCCTGAGTTGCTTCTTCTCAACAGATAGAAGTGGAGAGGTTTTGCTCCCAAGATCCTTCCTGCTACCATGTAGTACTTTAGGCTGGCTGCTGCATCTTTGGCATGACTGGGCTGCCCTTCTACAAGGCTTTTACTATGTGAGTGAAGGGGGCCTCTGTGGACTGATGTGCTCTGTTCTGGTGCTGCACGCTCGGTCTTGTCTATTTTATGGATTGTTATATGTTTTCACAGTGGCGTAGCCACGCCCACTGGGAGGTGGGGCCGCGGCATGCGGCGACGTGCCCCCCCTCCCCACTGACAACACTCAAAACGAACCCAAAACTCCGGCCGGGCGGGCCAAACTGCGCGCCTGTTTTTCTCAACGCTGCCCGCCCGCTCACACCTTTTCCAATGCAGCCGCAGGGCAATTGTCACTCCCTGCGTGCCGCCCAGGGGCCCACCCCCCCTGCCCCTACTGTGTTGTTTTATGTTTTGTTGGTGTTTAACAATGTTGCTTGTTGGTCCACTTGAAACTTTGTGGAAGACAAAAGGGGAGGGAATAACTAAATACATAAACTGTTGCACCAGTTGCAGATTTATATCTAAATTCATCAAAAAACATGCCCAGTTGATTCAACTGTGTCACATATCCTATAAACTTCCCATTTATTTCAGTGGGATAACCAAATCCATTTCTCTTGTTCCTGTTATTACTGTATTCTGTCTATATGAAATTTAAGTGTTCTAGTGCTCCTCCAAGGTATCACACCTGCCAGATGCCAGGCAAATAAATTCAAGGAAGCCCATTTTAGCATACTTCAATAAGGCATCCAAACACAGCAAAGCTACTATGCAGAAGTAATAGACAATTCTTGTTTAAAACCGTAAGCTGATTTTAGGAGCTGCCGTATTTAAACCTGACATGACACTGTTATGCATGAAATGCAATCCTTTAAATTAAAGCACAAACTTTGCAACTGAACAAAATTATCAGAAATCCACATGTAACTTTCCTCTTTCAATTCAGTTTTGCAATCAGTATAACCTCTATACTTGCACAGTGCATGGATTCAGACAAGTGGTTTCCCCAACATACAGTATATTCCCTGTCACAATCCACATTGTTTTGCTCATCTGAATACTAAAGAGTCAACCCTGCGAAGCATGAACTCCTCCCAGATCAAATTGCTCTAGCAGAAAGATAATGGAATCCTTGCTTTTTCTATAGCCGTATCACATAAAACCAGCATATAGACAATGACGACTTGTGGTCACTGATTTCATTGATAGCATAATATGATCAATTAATTTGTACACTTGTCTTTTTTATTAATACTTGAAGAGGGTAGTAAATTTGTTCTTCCTGGATGCTTTGCCATTCCTCCATTTGTCTGATTTTTATGAAGACATATGTGTTCATTTGCTGCCCTAATAATTAAAAAGCCATTGAAATGACCATCAGAACAGAGAGCCTCCATGGACACATTTATGCATGTCGGAGTTGCCAAGTTAGTTAAATTCTGGCAGGATCAGGATTCAGGAAACATTAGTTGTCTCAAAGGTCTAAGGGTTTCTGTTTTGTTCCTGTTGTAGTTTCAAATTAGATTCCATTACTTGAGGTACCTGCTTCATGTTGTACAATCTACATTTAGATTGCGGCTGAGCTGAAAATAATTCTGAATGCAACGCACAGTGCAGCTGTCCTACTGAAACCTATTCCCTGTGCCTCAAGAAAAAGGACAATTATTTTCTCATTCTGGTGTGAAGGAAATACACAGTGTTTGTGATAGAGAATTCTGTGACTCAAATTATATTCTTGGGCTTTTGTGTGTGTGTGATCATACTTTTATTCATTAGCACATCAGGCTGGAAAATGAATGAATATGCTCTCATTTTCTTCTCTTTGACTGCTAAGAGACATTTTTCATTGTAAAACAAAATGCTTTTGCTTCTGTTTGCTGCCAAGCTTGACAAACATGACTTCTCCAGAGCTCTAAAGTACAGGGGCATTTTTGCATTCGATAAATAAAACTTTGGAGTTTCTCTTCCCAACTCCAGATTGCCAATAAGGATGTTCGGTTACAAAATGAAGACTCCTAGAACAGAAACACAGGCAGTTTTCCTTGGGGGCCTTTCATTGTTTTAACACTAATCTGTGACAAAAATGCCTTGTCAGGCTCTTATTGCATTTAAGAAGCTTTGGGTGAGGTTTATATTGATTCGGAATAAGGCAACTGACAACATTGCAATAAATTTTTACTACTTAGCACTGATCAATATGGTGGTTTTTTCCGTCTTTCTGTAGAAAATTGCTTTCTAGTGCTTCAGATAGGGTCAAGCTGCTAAGTTAATTATATCTGATGTAACAGGTTGCACAGTTTATCTAGCTCTAACGTCTAGCAGATGCAATTCTTAACACAGACGTCAGTAGCCTATTTCCTTTCCACCCAAAGGTAAATTACATGTTTCAGTTATAATTATTGAGGGAAAGTTCTGTCTCTCACTAATGGTGTGTTTGAGATGCTGTTTCCAAAGCTGACCCTTATTTGTAAGAAACCACAAGAGAAAAGACACCTTAGTCTTGGTTGGAGATGTTCCCATTAACACAGTTGTCATTTTCACACCACAGCTCAAAATTTATTTATTTATTTATTTATTTTTCACATTTTTATACCACCCTTCCTCCAAGGAGCTCAGGGTGGTGTACATAGTTCCTCCCCTCCTTTTGTCCTCTTGGTATTTCAGAGCATACTCCCCCCCCCATTAATGATACCAGTTTTCTAGGTTTTATTTGCCTTTAAAAGCGATCTCACCAATTCATTTTTCAATATTTGAGTCTTTCTGACAAGAACTATTGTCATTCTTTTCCCATTTGCTTAGTCACTGTCCAAAGCCAGACAATTACCAAGTATTGATCTACTCTCTCTGCCCACTTCCACACAAATTTGCACACTTGGAGATATTACAGGAATAGTTTTGTAGCTGTTCAGTGGCCTTTCCTGTGATATATTTAAGCTGAATCTGAATTTTCAGACAGTTGCACACTTGTACTAAACCCTCCTGAGTTGGTATGCCAAAAATGGACTTTCACATATTATAGTTTTCAAACCCAAAGCATTTGGAATTCTTGCATGTCCTGCAGGTGATCCAGAAGATGCTCTAGCCCTTTCCAGGTGTTTCCGGAGGCTGATGCACTCCAAACCTCCATTTCCTGCCCTCCAAAGATATGGCATTTGTCAGTACAGTATAGAGAAACACTATATCCACAGAGGGCAGGCAGTAGGATGGGTTGGACTCACTGTCCCTGTCCATGTGTTCCCTTTGCATGGAGAGGGGATACCTAAACAGGGTTTCTATCTGTCCCAGAATTGGGACATGCTTCTTCAAAATGCATGACTGTTTTTCTCCATCTCCATTGAAATGGAAGTAAAGCTGTATCATGCTTCCCTGGGGAAATGGCAATAGGATGGCAATATTATACATTTATTAGTGGCTTTTCAGCTGAATAAACTCCCAAAGTGGCTGTAAGAGTAAGGATAATAATAATAATAATAATAATAATAATAATAATAATAATAATAAATAAATAAATAAATAAATAAGCCAGTATTTATATAACACCTTTTCTTTCGTCATCGGATTTCTCCTCTGACTTTAATTCAAAGGCGGTTTACATGGGATTTCTAAATCCCAAGGGGCTTTTACAATACAATATGTTCCAGTCTTTCGTAGAACCCTTCATTCTAAATGGTTCATAGATGCAGTCCTATGCAGGAGAAAGTGCCACTATGGTTGCTATGCTAGGACTTACTCCCAGATAATTTACATAGGGTTGCATCCCAAGCATTCTGAGAACATTGCAAGTATGATCCAGTAATGATTCTGATTCTGCCTTTCTATTGTGTGCCGTTTGATACTTGCTCATTTAGAATATGAGAAAAAAATGGAAAATTGGAACAGCTGGAAATGTGTGATCAAATAGTAATTTGTTACCACCTTATGTCACTGGAAAATCCTTTCTTCCTGTTGGTTCTTCTGCTGAGAATGCTGGATTCTTTTTCACTGGGACTGTAAATATTTTGTATGTACATTTTATGTGCAGTTTTTGAATGAATGTCTTATAAATACTACTTCTCTTTTCTGATCTGCACATCACTCTAATATATGCAAATCCCATTAGACTTAATGGAAATTATACATGTAAATCTCCAACCACACAAAAGAGAACCACTTGCTTATTGTTGGCTTGCCAAGACAGCAAATATATGTTACAGGCTGAATCTAGGTATTAAAAACCAGCTCATGGTCAGTGGTGACAAAGGGGCTTATGGTTACAAATGGCACCAACTGCTGTAAAACATGAGGACATGAGCATACAGAATATATGTCCCCTGTCTATGTTCCTTCTGTATGTGCTATAACTGTGAGGGAACCATTCAAGGCACCAGAACTAACTAGGATAACAACTGTAAGGCACGTTTATGACAACTCTAGAGTAAGGGTCACTGGCGCTTGGCTGGCAGCCCTTACTGTGCTGCCGGATCTCCATGCAGCCGCTGGAGGAAGGTAAGGGATCCCCCGGCAGCCGCATGGGCTGTCTGGGCGGCAAGGGAGGGGGACTGGGAGGGGGAGGGGACGGCATCCGTCATATCCCCGTCCCGGCCAGCCGGCTTGGCCATTATACGGCCTCCTCCAACTTCCGCCAGCTAAATAGCTGGCGGAGATCCAAGGAGGCCCATCAGGCCTTCCCCGGTTTACACCGATTTCCCCAGAGTAGACATCCGGGGCTCTGCAGAGCAGCCCGGAACAGGGATAGGATCTGGCGGGCGGTCCTGGGCCACCCACTGGATAGTTAGGTAGGATTGCGCTCTTAATCCCTGACCTGGTAAATTCAGGCAGTTTCTATCATGAAGAGCCTATGAAGCCTTTAATTTTCCACCACTGCATGTCTACTCAAGATATTATGCATCTTGCATCTCTGAAAATATATTCCCAACCCCATATCTAGTATTCACTCGAGACAGATAATCCAAATGAAAAAATCAGATAATCTAAATTTTAAAAAGCCTAACTTTTTGATTTCTAGTTCACTTTTGGAAATGTTTTGCATTAAACTTCCTTGATCAACAAAAATGTGGTTTTTCTGCTGCTTCTCTGCTATGTGTCCTGCTTTTCTACCTCCTACTTTTTTGGCATCATATGCCATGAAAATTATACCATGTTGTTTACTGAAAAGCAATTTGCTCTGCTCTGCTCTGTGTGTGTGTGTGTGTGTGTGTGTGTGTGTGTGTGTGTGTGTGTGTGTGTGTGACCTTTGAATCTAATCGTGGGTGGTAATTCTGAATGCCCCCAGAATGCCCCCTGCATCGGCGGAGTTGCACCAGCATCTGTTCTGTGTCTGAACTGTGCACATGAGGCGTCCAAGGGGGGTTACGCCGGTGTCCGTCCTGCTTTCTTCGGTGTACGGCAAGTTACACTGGCATAAGTGCTCTTACACCGGGGAATCTACTGTTACACCAGTGCAAGAATTACACAGGATTGGGCTGTAAGCCTACGTTTGCCTTTTTAGTAAAAAAAGAGGCATGTCTTTCTTGAGGTATGTAATCGTTGCTAAGCATCTGAACTGTTGATAGTCAGCAGGTGTGCTGCTTCAGGTATCAATTTTTCTTAGACATATAAAGTTTGGAATGGAAAGTACAGTGTACAATAATACACTTCTTATGCAGTGCAATGTATATGGCAACTTCGTAACTTACAGTATGTACTAATTGCATAAATGCCATTTGTGCTGCACACTTGATGCATTGCACAAACATGAGCGACATTGCACCGACTCCGATCTGCTTCAGAAGCCCTTCTCCAGTGCCCTTGCCTTCTAACGTTAGGTAGGTGGCTATCTTTACAGTAGTGCTGTGCAAACTGTGAAACTTCTTGCCTGCACTTGTGCACCTGGTGTCTTCTTTGCCAAGCCTCCTGGCACATGCCAAGTGCTGTATGTACTAATTGCAATGTTGCGCCAGCCTCTGCTCCTCCCACTCTCCAATGTTCTAGCTCAGCATTCTCCTTCCCTCCACACTTCCTCTTCCTCTCTGTCCTCTTCCTTTTCCAATCCGGGGAGAAGAAGGAGAAGAAGCAATAGTGGAAGCAAGTAGGCAGACAGAGGTGGGCGCCATCCACCAATCTGTTGCCTGAGGATGTGACTGCTTCTGTTGGTCTCATGGATGAGCCATCCTTGACCGTAATAAAGATATTGATTGATTGATTGATTGATTGATTGATTGATTGATTGATTGATTGATTGATTGATTGATTGATTGATTGATTGATTGATTGATTGATTGATTGATTGATAAGCCAGCCTAGGCACATGAGCATCTAGGGCCAACTGTGATTCCTTGTAACTAGTTACCTGTGACTAGTGAAGAATCACTATGTTTTATGGACATTGGTTGTGGACATTGGATTGTGGTCCACTGACATGTATTTTTATAATTTGCTGCAACTGTATGTGTCAGTTACTATAATTTGCAACCAATGTCTTTCTCGAAATTGTTAATAAACAATTTAAAACGTGCCATCCTGAAAATAAAATATATTGTCTGTAATTTTAACTAGAGATACATTATAGTAATACTCCCACTAATTAAGCCAAGACTTCATTATAGTACATCTCATTGTCACTTGTAATATTTTATTATAATTATCCATCTTTTGTATAAGGAATTAAATTAATGTTTTTAATAACACCTTTAACCTTAGCTGATGTACTTCTGCATGACAAACTGTGTAATAACTACAGTAAAATGCACACTTTAATTGGCCATTGCATTAATTCTTTTGTAGTAAAATAATTTCAAGAACCGATTTGCTTTATTTGTTCTTCTTGTACTGCAATTATATTCCTGGTATGGTTCACAAGTAATATTAACTCAGTCTTCAATTAGCCTGCTGCATTAATGTTCTTGTAAAGCATCACAGGCAGTGGATTTATTGAGAAACATATACAATTTCTGATACAGCAATGTGGCACACATAGGAACAGTCTGAGTAGAATTCAACCAGAAACCATCATTGGAGGAAAAGCTATTATAGAATGGCTTCAGGAAAAAGAGGTTTTGCGCAGAAAATCTGTATATCTTACAGTGCAACCCTATATGTGTCTACTCCTATTACGTTCAATGGGGCTTATGCCCAGGAAAGTGTGTACAGTAAGTCCTCAAGGGCAGCACAATCCTGTGTAAGGATCCGGCCGGTGGTCCAAGGCTGCCCTCCGGATCCTGAGCCCAGGCAGCGCGTCCAATGGTGGGTCGGAGGTCTACTCGGGGAAGTGGACGCTCGTCCCCTTCCCTGGGTGTAAACCGGGTATAAACCAGGGCAGGCCCGATAGGCCTCCTTGGATTTCTGGTTGACTGGGACAGGAATATGGCCAACGCCATCCCCTGCTCCTCCCAGGCCGACTAGGCCAATGGGCCCCTCCCTCACCCACCGGACTGCCCACCCGGTCACCGGCGGGAGTTATTACCTTCCGCCAGCAGTTGCGTTTTGGTCCAGCATCGGAATAAGGAAGGTCAGCCTTGCGCCGGCCTCCTTTACTCTGAAGTAGTCACGAACGTGCTTTACGGCATGTTTGCGACACTTTAGAACTGTGGAACGCGTGTTCCACCCTTCTAAAGTTAAGGAGGATTGCGCTCTTAAAGTCATTTCGTTTAAAGTTGTTTCATTTTAAAATTGATGGGAAAATGCCATAGGAACGTTTACATTTATCAATGAGCCTATGTAAAACTGGATTCATTATAAGTCATTTCGCTTAAAGTCGCAGTTTCCAAGAAGAACCTATTGACAACTTTAAGTAAGGACTTGCTGTATAGGATTTCTGCCTAGGGCCTGTAACTCACAACAGCAATGAGTAGCCAGTATTTAAAGCAGCACTGGCCAGAGAATAAATCATGCTGCACTGGTGAACCACTGATCAATTTCTGATGGACCAACTATCAGCTACTTCTTGTTGCTCCAATTCCTGCAAAGAAAACAACTTACTAGATGAAACATGATCTTATCCAGAGAAGCACACTTTGTTGGGTTTTTTGTGTTGGTTTTTTTTTTGGGGGGGTAGTTTTTTTTTTCTTTTTTGTATCAGAGCACATACTTGGGATCACTTAAAAGAGATTACAGTACTTATGCTTTTCTGTTAAGAGTTATACAAATTTGTTTCATAAGTTTGGCATCCGTGAACCATAAGAATTCTAGTTTACAAAGATATAGACTATACAAGACTGAAATCATCTCAGCTCTGGTTTAATGCATGTTTATAATATCTGGGTTTGAGTCTCACTTGATATTACATATCTGAGCACCTAAATGTAGTAATGAACACTTGAAAGATTGAAAGAGAGACCTGAATAGTAGGCAATGTATCATGGAATGTTAGAGCAGGACAGGACCTCAAAGGGTTATCTGGTCTAACACCCTGCTCAATGCAGGGAATTGCTGAGATTAATATTCACTAAAGGAGCTTTTTAAGGAGCTAGATAAACGTATACCAGTAGTGTTTCCAATAGAGGACTTTTTCACTCATCGCAGTGTTTGGTTTTGCTGAGCAGTGACTCTTCCAATTGGTCTAGTTTTCCAATTATTCATCTATCAAAAAGTTAGTGTTAGTCCATCTAGTACATGCAGCTGTGCATCTGAAAACCTGGGACCCATGCATTTTTTCAAAAATAATAAGGCAACAGGTATATGGTGATTTGACTCAAAATTGGGTTTAGGAGACTGAGCTATTCCTTTCTTTAAAAAAAATCCCACCAGAAAATCTCCTGCTTAATGCTGTCGACAATGCAGATCTCTTAGAATTTCCAGTGACTCTACTGAACGTACGACAGGGACTCAATTCCACCCCACCCTCAACACCCCCATGCAGCGCCAATCACTAGAGGTCCCCTTACCTGGCTGCTTCAGTGTCACCAGTGGATTCTGCTGTTTCAGTAGTGACAGTAGCAGGGAGAAAATGTCTCTATTTCTGTTCCTTTCTCCCATTCCCTCTCCCCCTCGTTCTAGTGCTTACAATACCATTCAACAGCATATCAGTCATCAAGTGTGCTGGGAAATATGATTTGCTTAGGGTCCCAGGATGTTGCAAAATTAAATTTCCCAATGTCCACAGTGCTTGAACTACTGTCAATCACCACAGAGGAAGAAGGGAGGGAGACCTACCCAGCTCCTTTCCTCCCTACCACCACCATCACAGCCACAACCAAGTAAGTGAATGTGGATGGAGGGAACAGAACAGAAGGAGAAAGGGGAATTCTTTTTGTGTAACCCAAGCTGGAGAATAACTACAAGGAGAGGAAATAGCTCAGACTGGACTACTGCCATGCTTTACAGCAGTGGTTCTCAAACGTTTCGGCCACTGGAGCCCTTTCCACTCCTAACAATGGTCTCAGGGAATCCCAGAGCTCTGAGGAGCACACTTTGAGAACCGTTGCTTTCAAGCCTGCCAAATTTGAATTCCAAACCTGATCATTGAGCAATCAAGCAAAATCACTATAAGAGACGATACAGTAATAACACAAAGCTTCATATGAAAAGAGAGACCAATTTATGACAGCGATGATGACCTGTCAAGCTGTAACAGGTGGGGTAAACTACCTCACAAATATTTACTGGAACATAATAAATTGTGACTGGGGCAACAACGTAGTGCAACAATGAGTGTTTTATTTTCTTGAAGACTTTGTATGGCTGAAAGTAAAGCATGCACGTCACAGCTAACGTTGTGTTCAAAGGTCCCAGTGAGAATTTCGCCAGCACAGTAGATTAAAGAGATACTCTCCCCCCCTCTTTTTGCAACCTGTAAAAATGGTTGTGAATTGGAGTATTAACCTGTGCTTCAAAAGTTCTAGAGGTCTTGGTGCCTTTGGAATAAAAATGAGGAGGGAAAGAAAGCCAAGGTCATTCATTCTCATCAGGCCCAGTTATCTCACCTCCCTCCACTGAAAGGTTTTCTGTTTTGGAGCAAGGTTTTTTTTCCCCACTCCACACCTAATATAGATGGAGCATATATTACGTTTGCCTGGATCCTGCCTCTTTGCCCGAGCATCATGACAAATGAGCCTTGCTTGGCAACGCTTTCAATGTTATTGCTGCAGCAGGTGTCACCAAGCACCTCGTTATTTACTTAGATCTTTTGCTCTCAAAATATTTGCCAAGAAATTTGTGCAAAGTCTGATTTATGGCACGGTCTTGCACGCAAAAAGAAAATAAGACATTTGAAGGAGGAGGAGAACATGACCTAAAGCTATTTATTCCTGCGGATATCACTCAAGTGGTCACTGTAGTTGTTGGATGGATGATGATTATTTACTCTGTCCATGAAACATGAAATGGACCAAGTTGCCAAGATTTATGTAGCACATTCATTCACTTTACTAATTTTGGATGCACGCTTGTTTCCAAGGCTGGCAGAAGCCCTCAAATCACTTACTACGAAGTATTCACACGGAAGTCAGTGTGGAATTACCACAGAGTGGCCTGAATATTGAAATTGTGTGAGTGTTCTCTCTCTCCAGGCATTTTATACCATGCATCTCCATAGCTTCCATGTGTCAAATCATTTAAGCAGATATTGGATGGTTTTGATCTCACCGTTTCCTGTGGGGTTTTATAACTTAATACCAGAATGTAATTATGGAATCCAACAAGCCTGGAACCATCCCCTTAACCTTGTCAGCCTAAGAAAACTGTGGGCTCAGTGCTTTTAATGGCCTTTATCACCAATGAATTACTCTCTTGCTTCAGGGTTTTGGGGAAAAGGCAGCTATCTTGACCTCCTGTCTCACTTCTCTTTTATTTCTTGCCAACATGACTTCTTTTGATAGCAGGAGAATGTAACTGGTGGTTGTCCCGTTCAATAGGTTCAGCTGTTTCTACATTTAGCAACTGGGAGGATGACACAGCCAACAAAACTGTTTTGGAAAAGTGCATAAAAACTACTGACTTCTTCATTTCCAAAAACGAACCATCTTCCTTCACCACCTATTTTGCCACAGCTCCTTTCCAGGCATCTTCTTTCCAGCGAGGTTCATCACAAGGAAGTAACTTGTGGTCGCGGATCAGGTTCACACTACCCAAACATCACCTTTTAATTTGCCACACCCAACGTTAAAAACACGTTTAAAGTGTTTTTAAACACGTTCTGCCACATATAGTATGGGCCTCAGATAGATGGAAACCAAATCCATAATTAAATAAATATGTCATATCACAATTCCGTACATATTAATTGAACTGTTTGCATAATTGAACTAATTGGGGGAACACACACACACACACACACACACACACACACACACACACACACACACACGATTCTGCACATGTATCAAATTGAAGTAAAAGAGCACGTTTATCAATTATTCCAATACCTGTCATATTTGTTAGGCAGTAGTGTACCGTCATTTTTGAAGCAAATGCTGTGTTATTTACATTAGTGATAGCATAGTCCCAGTTCAAGGGACCTAATTTACAGCCTTCATTATTTCTTCTGGCAAGGGTTTTGAGCTTTCCTATGTATTAAAAATGACTGACTGCTTGCCATAAAAGAACAGAGGCACTAAAGAGAAAGAAATCCTTTTTAACCATTTCTGAGCAAATTGTAAAGTTTGTGATGTGGCACATCTGAAATAATTATCTTCTAAAAGGCAAACTTACTGTACATTTTAGGATGACAACCATAGTGGCTTCAAAACTAATATATTCCAAAAGCACAACTGAAAGATAAAAGTGCTTCATGGCTGTATGCTTTAAGGCATTTTCCCATCATCCTAAAGCACAATCCCCTGGAGTTCTAATGTGTGAATAATTGACAAAATTGCAGCATGCCTGAGGTTTATAAGCATAATGTAATCCAATATTTGTTCAATAGTAGGTCCACGGTGCTACAGACAGACCATAATGATCTTATGGAAGGGCTGGTAGGAATGGATGGCTCATTCGGCAGCTGATATGCCCTCAGAAAAATAGAGAATTTCTGGGGTGGCTAGTTGGAGCTGGAGAGACTCCTTTGGGTGGGAGAAAAAAAAAAGATGCATGATGGTGTGTTTGTGTGACCTTTTCTATATCCCCAGCAGCAAAATCCAAACTTTTCTATAAAAAAAAATTCTAAAAGCAAAATTTTCTATATCCCCAGCAGCAAAATCCACCAGCCACTATTGATAACACTATCATCAGGCTATTAGTACATTGTTAAAAGACTATAACATGGTTCAGTCCTTAACTGCAGCAGCAGGCTGCGTGAGAGAGATGTTGGCACTTTTCCACTTTCCTCACCTTTTGGATAAAGGAGTCACTGGCATCCATCTTTATCCCCTCACAGCTAATTGGCACCATCAAAGTACCAGTACTCATCCCTGTGGGCAGGGCTGCGGTGAACCACTGATTGCAGGATGCAAAATTTTGTTCCTCCCATGTAGCACCTGTTGGGATGTACAGGACCACATCCAGAATGGCAATCCATGCACGGAAGCTTTCTACAACTCCCTAAATAGTCATACTAGACAGAGGCTAGCAATTATGCTAGCAATTGAGGCATCATCACCACTTCATCCCAAAGGGCAGGTCTGCCTCAAAAGGGCTAGAGAACAACATTCCTGTGGTTGAAAGGGAGCAAATCAGATGAAGTAGAGGCCAAAATGTATGCTTCAATTATTTATTTTGGACAAGCCAGGATCTCAATAAATACCAGGATTTATTAAATTCCAGACCCAAGTCTCTTATAGCCCTGTGGTGTAGCCCTTTCACCTGGTACTGCATTCCCCACTTGTTCTTGTATGCAGGTGGGAAGCTGACCTCCTAGATGAAATCCATTGCTGGCCCATGGCCACTTGCTAGAGTGGCCCTGCCTTGTGAGCCTAGCAGTGGCCTTGAAGGGGGCAGAGTGTCCAACGGGTTGAGTACCCTCTTTTTTCCTGTTATAGTGTTTTCCGGTCCCCAGCTTCCTTCTCCATTTCTTCACCCTCCTCTTCTTCCTCTTCCCCCACTCCCTGGTTCCATAGGTTCTCTCTCTCTCTCTCTCTCTCTCTCTCTCTCTCTCTCTCTCTCTCTCTCTCTCTCACACACACACACACACACACACACACACACACACACACACAGAGGCTTCTCACCCCTCCTTGCTCAGTCCTCACTGGTCCCATCTCCATGTTCCTTCCCTATGACCTCTAGCTTCCCCCTCAACACTCGAGCTCTGTCACCTGAGCACAACACTTCTCTCCACTTCCTACCTTTTCTCCTTCCCACCCTGCTCCCACTGGCTGGCTTTTAGCATACCCCCAGCCTTGGCATTGCTCCATCTAAGGGGCGGTTCAGCTGCACCTGGTTCTGCATCCCATCTGCAAACAATCTCCCTGGCCTGAAATCATTGGACTATGTGATCAGAGGCTCCACCCCCATCTGGCCAGGCATGGAAGTTCCTCCTGGCAGGATTCACAAGAACAAAGGACTCAACTAACTTGCCAGTTTTTCTCTTTCTCAAAGGCAGGTTGAGGCAAGGTGAAGCAATGATGTATTTACAATGGCAAGCAGGAGATAATCTTCTGGTTATTTAAAATATTATGGCTCAACACATTGCTACTACAGCAGAAGTCTCTTCCCACATTGTTTTGAGCATCTTACTTGGATTTCCTCATAGGGAATCAAAGCAGCTTTTCAGCTTATGCAAATAAAATATTTCTGCTGCAAATAATAGTAAGAGCCTTTACAATAAAGGAGTCCCTTTTGGATAAAGGAGTCCCTGGCATCCCTCTTTATCCCCTCACAGCTAATTGGCACTGTCAAAGTACCAGTACTCATCTCTAAGTACTCTATGTAGTCATCTCTTTGAGTACTGGTCAAAGTACCAGTACTCAAAGTACCAGTACTCATATCCTGATGCTCACGGTGTACCTTTTTTATATGTTTATTCTTTAACCAACTTTACTCCCTGCTTCATTTGCTGCCATTACATTGCTTTCAAAGATTGTACCTTTAGATTCTACCTTTTTTGGCGGGTACCTGCTAGGAGATCAAATCAGTCAATCCTAAAGGAAATCAACCCTGACTGTTCCCTGGAAGGACAGGTACTGAGGCTGAAGCTCAAATATTTTGGCCATCTAATGCGAAGAGAGGACTCTCTGGAGAAGACTCTGATGCTGGGAAAGATTGAAGGCAAAAGGAGAAGGGGAAGGCAAAGGATGAGATGGTTAGACAGCATCACCGATGCAACGAACATGAAAATGAGCGAACTCAGGATGATAGTGGAGGACAGGAAGGCCTGGCGGGATATGGTTCATGGGATCACAAAGGGTCGGACACGACTTAACGACTGAACAACAACAACCAGGCCCTAGCAATCAAGGTGAACGTTCAGCTGGGTGGGGACAACCTAAATATCAGGCAAAGGAATCCTCAACCTCTTCTAACACTGGGACTTGGAAGTTAAGATGATACTTCCACTAATTAACTGAAACTTTACCATGTCTGCATTTTGACACATGTATTGCCACACACATGTGTATCCTGGAACAAGTATGTTAAGGGACTTTGAACCACTAGCCATGACTCACCAACCTCTCACTCCGTCGACAGCCCGAGACCACGCTATGTCAAAAACGTGCCTTACGGCATATTTACAATATAACAGCAATATAACACCCAATGCCAGCGGAGTGGTAGTTCCACCGGTGTTTATCTACGCTGGATCGGACTGCCCATCAGGCTGGCCCATCAGGTAAGTGCTGCACGGAAGACGTGGGGAGGGTTGGGCCGGGGTGGCGGGGAAGGGGGCAATCGGCCAGCCAGACCAGGGAGGAGGTGGGGATATCGGCAGCATGCTCCACCGATATCCTAACCTTCCTGGGCCTGACTGGCCTTACATGGCCTCCCCGGGAAAGTAGCTGGCACACATCCAAGGAGGCCCATTGGATTGCGCTGCTGGTGACATAAGTCAGGTTCAAGTTTTAGTTTAAAGGGCAAAACGGACCCCAGTTTGTTTTGGAACAGGATTTTTTCATAAGAATTGCTCAGAGGTCTTCTTTGCTTTCAATTCAGACCAGTTCCATTATTTATTTATTTTTAGTCTTTTTGGCAAGTTAGACACAGTGTTTGCTAATCACAGAGAGTGTGGCCTTTTTGTGATCAGTTCATCTGGTATGAATGAAAGCAAAGTGAATGGACTTGTATGGATGCTGCAGCAATTATCTCTCTCATCACCAGTGACTTTTTATCTAAATGGAATCTAAATAGAGCAAGTGAACTATTTCACATAGCTGACTTCATGTTAGCATGACTGTATTGACCTCAGCTACAGGCAGCAGTAGGGTGTACAAGCTACATTTCTACAACCCTTTTCTTAATATGAAAAGATTTTCTTTTTCTGATAATAGAGAGGTAATTTATCCAGCCACGGCAACTATCATTATATTTTCCAAGTGTGAGTGAGGGAGGAAAAACTGGTAGTATTATAAAAACCAAAAATAAAAAGGGAACAAAAAATCAATATCACATTTAAGGGCAGACACAGCAATATTTCAAGTAATTATTTTTCCTATAATGCAGCTGTCAGCTGAAAAAAATGTACATTTATTTACTTATGATTCTGCCTTTGTCTTTTTACTACTACATTTTTGTACATGTTCTTTATTTAAATTGTATCAATTTAAAGCAACAACAAAATACTATTTTCCACAAAGAACTGCTCATAAAGATTTTTCTTCTAAAGATCAACATTGTTTTTATTTCCAGCCTAACCACAAGGGCTATTTTTTTTCCAATAAGGTTTGGTTAAATTGCTTCAATAAAATATTTTTCAGGGGCTATCCTAGAAATGAAAGTGGTAATACAAATGCATGCCCAATATACAGATGGTGCCCTATTCGCTTTTTCGCGTGGATCAATTCTTCTCTACTCACCCTTTAATAACTAGCTAGCCTTAAGCCATTTTTATTACATTTCACAAGAGAGTTTCTCCAACTATTTTCTCATAGTGTCTCAGTTCTCTTGCAATAGTCTAATCAGTATGTACAATTCTTTGTAGTTATAAGAACATAAGAAAAGACCTGTTGGGCCAAAGATCCATCTTAACCGGCATCCTGTTTCCCACAGTAACCAGAGAGATTCGTACGGCCACCAACAGAACATCAAGACAATAGCCCTCTGCCTCTATAATCTCAGCAACTTGCATTTAGTGGCATCCTGTGCCAGCATCTGCAGATGCCACTTCCTTGTCGTGGCCAGTTACTGTTCATAGACCTATTCTACATGAATAGGTCTGTCCTCCCCTTCACCCTGTTCCACCTTCCCCATCCCACCCTCCCCGCCAACTCACCGTCATCGTGGACACTCCTTTCCCCGCCACTCCAGCAGTGTTCCGGAAGCGTGCAGTTTCACGCATTGCCAAAGTGTGGGTTGCGACAGATGTAAAGCTGAATACTTTTACAGCGCAATCCGACTTAACTTTTGTGCCGGTTTAACCAGCGGTGCAGCGAGAACGGGAGGCCCCAGAACGGAAAAGGGATTCAAATCCCCTTTGAATTCCTCTTTTGGAGGGGATTTGAATCCCTTTTCCGTTCTGGGGCCTCCCGTTCTCGCTGCACCGCTGATTAAACTGGCACAAAAGTTAAGTCGGATTGCGCTGTCAGTTAAATAGGATTAGGCTGCTGGATTGATGATGTCAAAGGGTCATCTGATTTTATCATCCTACCCCTTTACCTAACTAGAAGGGTCTGGCTGCCCAATCAGTGGACACATGCTTATCTCAGCAAAAGGGTCAGCCAAAATCCATGGATTATTCTGGGGAACAGCAAACATGAAGACAGGGAATCCACAGAATGTTTGCCAGGAATGCCATGTGGCCTTAATGCTAAATTCAAAAAGGACAAGGGTTACTGAAGGAGAATGTCTCAGCTGCTTTTAGGTTGTTGAGATACCACAAAAGCCTCTTGGGGGTGGGGGTAGAAGCGTCCACAACTAGGACAAAATAGGTAAAAGAATGGGGAGGGGATAGGGGTTGTTTTTTTTACACCACTAGGAATAGATCACTCTTTATTTCATAAAATATGGCTGCAATATAAGCTTTCATGTCCAGTTGAATTAGATAATGAAGTGTTTGTTCTGGTACACAATGGTATTGAATTCCAATCCCAGGGCCAACATGGACAGTAGACAGGTACATTTGATTGCAGGTTCATTCCACTAAATATCTCCAAAATGGTTGTGTACATGACCACACAGAGAAAACTTGGTGTAAACCAAGAGATAACAATAAGCCAGAAGGCACATCTGCAATTGCAGCTGCATTTTTTTCCAGCAGCTATTCCAGTACATCAGCTATTTCATTAACTGATCTATTGAGTCAACATGAATTCTGCCTTTTTCATTCTCCATGGAGTTAGCTCACACACATGATTGTACAGAAAAAAAGATCAGTAGTGTAAACCAGCCCTGAAAGTTATCTTTATTAATTCAATAATGAAATACATCTTTTTAAAACTCATGTCTATTTTCTTACTGTTGTTACCGTAGTATCTAATAGAGCATTGAACTGTGTCAGCCTTGTTGACTTTTTCTGTTCTCCATATTACATTTGAAAAATAATAATGGTTTCATGTATTACCATGCTAAGTATAGTTGCTTTAACTCAAACTCAAACAATATACTTCAAAATGTCTAGTAATACCTTAAAGTAGAAACCCCAAGTATGTACAGTATAGTCATATTTCTAAAGCCTTGTTTAAACATGGATGCTATACTGAGGTACAGTGTCTGTAGATATATTTATTTAATTTATTTAAAAGATTTATATGCCGCTTTTCTAAAAATTCAAAGCGGTGTACAACATACAAAACAAAACACTAATACAATTAAAACCCATTTAAAAAAAACCATAATTAAAATTAAATATTAAAATAAACTTCAATTAAATATCTAAAATAAAGATGCAGACCTGACCACGGTGATCCATGCCACGGTGACATCGCGACTAGATTATTGTAACGCGCTCTACGTGGGGCTGCCTTTGAGGACGGTTCGGAAACTGCAATTAGTGCAGAATGCGGCGGCCCGTGTAGTCACTGGAGGTAGGCGGTTCGACTGTGTCGGGCCGCTCCTCCGACGGCTGCACTGGCTGCCGATTCGTTTCCGGGCCCAATTTAAAGTGCTGGTTTTGACCTTTAAAGCCCTATACGGCTTGGGGCCAGGATATTTGAGAGACCGCCTACTTCTGTATAGTCCGGCTCGTCTCCTTAGGTCATCAGAGAAGGCCCTTTTGCGGGTGCCGTCGCCCAGGGAGATGCGAGGGGCGGCGGCCAGAAACAGGGCCTTCTCAGGAGTGGCACCAACCTTATGGAATTCCCTCCCCTTTGATTTACGAACTGCTCCCTCCTTGGCCACTTTCCGGCGAGGCCTAAAAACCTTCTTGTTCCAAGA
Organism: Plestiodon gilberti rubricaudatus; assembly: GCA_026170595.1. Lineage (NCBI taxonomy): Eukaryota > Metazoa > Chordata > Lepidosauria > Squamata > Scincidae > Plestiodon > Plestiodon gilberti. The sequence goes on along the minus strand of JANXHW010000003.1, from coordinate 184,693,096 downwards.
AGCCTTCTGAGCCCTTGCCTTTTTAACATCTCACTGGTACAGGTGGGGGTGCTGCTGTTTTTATGCTCCTGTTGTGAGTGTCGCTATGATATTTTTAACTGATTTTTAGATATTGTTTTTATTAATTGTTATTAATTGTTTTTATTAATTGTTATTGTTTGTTTTTACTGTTTTAAATTGTGATTGTTTTTATACGGTATTTTTTGTATTTTTTCTGTTGTGAGCCGCCTTGGGTCCCTTCGGGGAGAAAGGCGGAATAGAAATACTGTAAATAAATAAATAAATAAATAAATAAATAAATAAATAAATGTACACCTCAAAGCTCTGCACCAATGCTGATATGCACTAAAGCTCCGTCCCATCCCACCCATCATGCTTAAAGCATTTGTCTAAACACATGAGCACAAGGTTATGACTTTTAGGGGTGCATCTGTGGCCCCTGTACCTGTCTGTAGCATTCACAGATGCTCCACACCCAAACAGGGCTCTAAACGCTATGAAAATCACAATATTGCAACTCTGCCTTCTAAATGTACTAGAACTTTTTTATTTACTTTTTTAGAGATTTTAGTGCAAATTATTATTTTTTGTTATTCTTTTCAAGCTTGTACACCACTTAGTGTGTTTTTAAAAAAAATGGAAAAGCAGTTTAGAAATTTCCCGTGGGGAGAAAGGCGGGATAGAAATATGGTAAATAAATAAATAAAATAAATAAATTTCCTAAATAAATAAATCATCCTTACACAGATGCAAACTTGCCCAGATCCTACAATGCATTATTTCTCCCTATTCCTCCTTACAAATCTGACTTCTATACTTTCATGTGCTCCTATGCACACATGAATAGCATCTATGTACGCACACAAACACACTCATGTCACATCCCCTAGTCAAGTTTATTTTTACTGCGCGGAGTGGTGGGCCCAGCATGCCACAGGCCATTACAGACTCATGCAAAACTGCAAGGGTGGCACCTTTCAGACTGAAGAAGGAGCACGCTAACGAGACAGCTGTCACGCCACTTTCCCTGGCAGCACAGAGAGTCTCCCAATCCACAGGGCCAGGGCAGGCCGGCATGTCAGTGGGGAATGAGGAGTTTGCCAGCTGTGGAAGTGTGTGGCAACCAAACCACATTGCTCAGGGCTGTCAGTACAGCAATGTGGCTTGCATAACTATGTTGCTGCGCAGCTTACAGGGAACACTGTCCATAACCCTTTGGGGAGCCTTTAACCAATTAAACTTGGGAAGCTGTTTGCATGTTGCATGCATGCGCACACTGACATGCAGTCACACACCTCCTTGTGTCCCATGCTTAAATAGAGCATGGGACAAGTACTTAAATAGAGATACACTTGCATTTTGACATGTAACTGTTTCAGCAAAGTTACTCTTTAAACATTTAGCTACGTATGTTTCTCAGAGATTTGTCAGCAATGTTTTCAGTCTGTTTAGTTAAAGTAATTAGTTAATGACATGTTTAAGTAAGGCTAAACACTAAATCAATTTCAATAGATGAGTGGTGCAATTATCATTATGTCCACATCAGCAGTGCTTTAATGAAGCTTTTTTATTCTGTGCAGTGATACAAGTTCTTTGTCCAATGCATTTTATTAAATCCTTGAGTCAACCTTCTGATCCTCAGTGTTATAAATCTTTGAGCAGTCTGTGGTAGAAGCTAAGCTAGAAAGTTAATTAGTGGAGACATTTAAAACACTGAATACAGTAGCTCAGCTCAGAATTAGCAATTGTCAAAACTTCAGAGATGAAGTTCTGGAAAAAAAGAAAAAGACCCTTTGTTTCGCATTGCTTTAGACAAAAAACTGGCCAGAGGTTTCTATTCCATTTGAACATTTAATGGCTGTGTTGAGATAACAGCACTACTAGGTTGAATAAATGTGCAGCGCAAAGAATGAAATTCAGATTATGCTGAAAAGACCAAGGTCAATTTAGAATTAATGTCAAAAAAGCACCACAAAAGGATGGAAAGTTGGAAAAAAAAACCAGATTCAGCCGACTGTTAGTAATGTCCAAAGTGCCACTCCTCTACTGCCAAAACTGAAGGTAGAGGTGTCTTAGCAATTTCTACACTTGCCTTGTGCAAAGAGGGATGGGGCAGACACCCCTGTGGGTGTAGCCTCCAGGAAGGGGTGGTTCCTGTACAGCCATTAGGGCTGCTTGACCTGCTTGCAATCCTGTGGGTGACGGATATGTGAAGGGGCAGCTAGGGACTCTGCCATGAGGCCCACAGACAGTAAACTGTGTGCACATATAGGGAGACCCTATTTGGGTTCAAATATCCAAATATGCAGGAAGCAATGTGAAACTCTATAATTTATTATACCTCCTTAAGCGCTAAAATGAAAGCTATTAAGGGCACAATCCAAACCTACTTAGGCCACCGGAAGGCCCCAGAACGGAAAGGGGATTCAAATCCCCTCCAAAAGGGGAATTCAAAGGGGATTTCAATCCCCTTTCCGTTCTGGGGCCTCCCGTTTTCACTGGGCCACTGGTTACAACGGCGGCCTAAGTAGGTTTGGATTGCGCCCTAAGTCTCCACTAAAGACTCTCCTGGATTTAAGTTTGAAAATAAACTCCTAAGTGCAACAGAATTCTGCTTTGCACATCATTGCATATGTTTTCTGTCAGTGTATGCCAGACCAGAAAAGAAGAAACTCCTGCATAGCAACATGTTGAGCTCCCATGTGAACAAGGCCTTTCCCACTCACTTCAATGTTGTGAACAGTCTCTGGAACTGAAATGGATGAAGAAACCGTTGCTCACACTGGAGTTTCACGTGTGCAACTGAGCTTTCAGTGACCTCTGGTGATTTACAGAATAATAACAAATGTAGGCATTGTCTTGACATGCTGCTTGTCAAACGACTTACAAAACCTACAAGTGGTTGTGACAAAGAGGATATGTTATGAAATGCAGATGGGAAAAGCAATACATGGAACCTTGACAGGCAAGGCCTAGGAAGCTGAGGCCTCTATATGGTCTAGAAATAAGGAACTGTGGTGATCTGCTAATAAAAAATAAAGCAAATAAATGAAACAGACCTGCCAATAGTAATGATAGGGGAGGGCTCATGTTAAAAACCTAGGAAGGTGCTTTATACTGAGTTAGACCATTGGTCCAACCTCTCACCATAGTCTACAATGACTAGGAGTGGCTCTCCAAGGCTTCAAACAGGTACTACCTGTTTCAGCCCTACCTGGAGATGACAGGGATTGAACCTGGGATTTTCTGCATGCAGTGCAGATGCTTTACAATTACGTTATGGCCCCTTCCTACTTGTTACCTTGAAGCAGCCTACAATACCTGGTATTGCACCTGTATAGTGTAGGCTGTGGCTAACACAGCAGGTAGAACCTTTTCACATAGTAAAGGTATCCCTTGACATTTAATTCCAGTCATATCTGACTCTAGGGTGCGGTGCTCATCCCCATTACGAAGCTGAAGAGCCAGAGCTGTCCGAAGACACTTCCGTGGTCATGTGGCCGGCATGACTCTCCTTGCCGCAGAGCGAAGCATGTGGCTGGAACACAGAACTTCCCGCAAGTGGTACCGATTTATCTGTTTAATTAACATTCTTTCAAACTGCTAAGTTGGCAGGAGCTGGGCCGAGCGACGAGAGCTCACCCCTTTCGAACCTTTCGATCAACAGCTCATGGTTCAATGGTTTAACCCACTGTGCCACTGTCCGGAGGCTACCGCTGAGATGCAGATGCCTCTCGGGCCACGTCTGAGCAGGCCCTCGAGCCTGGACTTCTGCCCCGCCCCCTCCGAGTCCACGGCAGGCTCGACAAAAGCCTCCGCGGCCCCACAAGGCCCCGACAACTTCCCGGTTCCCCCCAACTCCCTAGAGAACAACTTACCTGAAGGCCCTCCTCCGGCACAAGCTTCACAGCCCTCGCAACAGGGGGAAACACGGAACGCAGCGTCTGGAGGAGAGAAGAAAGGCGATTGGTTAGAGAAAGTGTCAATCAAGGCCGGGAAGGCCTGCCCTGGCTGAGCCTGGCCCCGCGGTAACAACAAAAGCCCGGAAAACAGAAACAGCTGTGAAACCACTGAAACAAGCCCAGCAGAACTAAGCGATTGGGCGAAAGCCACAGCAGGGGCCAAGCCTCCTGCTCCCAAACCCTATTTAAACCTCCCTATGGCCAGTGATGAGAGGACCAGGCAGAGCGTGCCATAGACTGCTGAACGCCTCGTTGAACCTACAAACCTCCTGATCGCAGTTGGTCCTAAAGGAGAGGTGCTGCCAGGTGTCGCAAACCTGCACCCTCCTACAACCTCTGAGGCTTCCCCCCCTTTCCCCATTTCCCGCTTGTCCCTCTTGTGTTTTCTTCTTTCCTTTGGAATTTAGGCATCAAACAGCAGGCGTACTGGAATCCTCAGACTCCTCCCCCTTCAGCTCAGATGACGAAGAGGCCTTCCTAACTCCCCCTTCTATCTCACTGTACCAGGTAACTTATAGCCACCCTGTGGCCATTTCACATGTGAGGGGGGGGGGGGAAGCATGCTTCTTACTATACTCTTATGTGTATGTCATTGCAAAGATGTAAAACTGATGTGATGACTTAGTACTCACACTATTTCTTCTTAGTAACAACATCCACATTTTGATGAAAGACCAAAACTACACAAAAGGGGGGGGGGAGATCTTAGTTATCAAGTTCCAGCTATTTCCTCCCATGTTCTTTTTTCTAAATGTTTCTCTGTGATCAAATCCTCCACTAATGTATTATTGCATTACAGACTCTCTTCTCTCCTTTGCTTGCCAAAATGGCCCTAGGCTGTGGTCTCCCAGGTAGCTGTAATATCCTTTTGCAAGCCCTCCTTGAATGCTTATAGTAAATTTTGCTTGCAGCAGTTTTTGTTCCCCCAGCATCTTTTCCACCTACTTCTCTGTGCTTTTCTTTTGCTATTCTTTTGTTTTCAATCTCTATTTTTTTTTCTTCCCCTACAGTCTACCTGACTGTGGTAATATCTCCCCCCGCCCCCATCGCTGTCTATTCCTCTATGTATAGTCAGTGTTACAGTGTGATTTTCAAACCTTCCAGCATCAGTAATTTGTGAAAAACTGTCAGGGCAAAACTGAAAACAAATAAATAAGTGTAATCATTTTTGAGACAGCTTGGTGTCTGATAGTCAGAGCAACAATCTTCATGAATTACACAGATAACTCTGCTTTCTTACAGACCACATCAACAAAATACAGAGAAATGCAGATTTCTCTGGCAGATTATCAAAACCGTTCTTTTGTTTTGTTTTTTGTCCAAAGCCAAGTGGAAACAATAATTATGAATGCACCCCTGTTCTAGGGTTGTAATAGAAAAGGTATGCTGGTATGGTTTTTTCCTTCTGAATTGGATCAGGGACTTTCAGCAAGGGGCCTGCCTTAATGCACAAATGGCCCTAACACTTCCCAGGGACCACCCTTACCCTTGTCTTTAGCCAGAACAATCCATGCTGTAGAGGTCTACTATCCTTCTCATACTACATTACTCTAGTGTTTCTCAAACTATGGGTTGGGACCCACTGGTGGGGTCACGGCCCCATTTCTGGTGGGCCACAAGCAGAGCCTCCAATGAAAACAGGGTGAGATCAGATAACTAATTGCCTCAAACCCTGAAGCTATTCAAAAATCAGACAGCTGCTAATTGCCCTGCAAAGAGCTGAGCTCCTGCAATTTGCAAGCTTGACTAAATAAGCTTGCAAGATAAATGTTTGAGCGTGTTTTTTTTTTTTTTGTGGTACATTTTTTTCCGTCAGTGACAGGTGGTGGGGGCAGTGAAGGCTAGGTCATATAACTAATCCCCTGAAGCCTTGAGGCTATTCATTAGGGCTGCCTCATTAGGAGAAATGGATTGAGTTTGTCCCCTTTCCCCAGTTTAAGTGGCGCGGGCCGCAATAGGCCTCCTCGGATACACGCCAGCTCTGGAGGTGCTATGGAGGCCGTGTAAAGCCAGCCCAGTCTACAAAGGGGCTCAGGATATCGGCACAACTCAGGACTGATATCCCTGCCCTCTCCCAGCTTGGGCCAGCTTATGGCCCCCCCGTCCCCAGCGCAAGACATACCTGCAGCAGCCGGTACAAGTCCAGGTAAATGGCATAGTAAGCGGTACCAGCATCCGTGCCGGCACTGCTTAATTAAAAGGAGCCGCAAATGTGCTTTATGGCAAGTTTGCAGCTCCTTAGGCCGGTAGAGCACTTGCTCCGCTGCCCTATTTCTACGCTGCATCGGGTTGTGCGGCTCCAACTCCAGAACGTTATTGTAATGGTTTTCCTGGAAGGTTATTGTAATGGTTTTCCTCTAGAGCATTAAGCCCATGACTATGAATGCACAAGAGTCAAATTTCCATACAAGCAAGTTTTTTTTAACTGCTTGCAAGGACCCTCTCTTAATTCTTATCCGCCCTCTAGATGCTGAATCAGCCATGAGGTGAATGAGTTGTGGGTTCCTTTGGGCTAACTAGAGCATAAAGGAAATCCCCTCCCCCAAAGCAGGTAAACTAGCAACATAGCTGTATAACCAAGAAATCTCTGGTATAAAATGTGGTGTGTCCTTGATACCAAGGAACAAGCCTTTTATTTCATAGTACATTTTAACACAGAAAGCAGAATTTTTTTATGTTTTAATCCCTCCAACTGGGCTAAGAAGCAGCTTTTAAGTGGTACTTCTGTAGCAGGGGGGAGATCAACTGTCATCGCTATTCATCCCAGTCTAGCACCTTTTTCAGAAACTGTTTGCTGGGTCGTGTGTGTGTGTGTGTGTGTGTGTGTGTGTGTGTGTGTGTGTGTGTGTGTGTGTGTGTGTTGTAAAGATTGTGAGCCCTTTTGAAACAGGAAGCATATTCTTTCCTTTCCTTTTTCTTTGCTATACAAACTGCTTTGTTTACATTTTTTGCTGAAAAGCAGTGTAATACATGAAAACAACAGATTTTTTAAACTACTTCATTTCTTCTCCACTTGGCCTGCCCTGGCCAGGGTAAGTCCTACCCCGACCAGGGGAGGGCAGCAGTGGTGTAACTAGAGTGGAGCGGAGGCAAGTAGTTCTGCAAGACTCCGTTACACCGGAGTCAGCTGCCCCTCCCCTTTGCTGTTGGAGCCATTCTGGCAGCGACAGGGGAGTGTCCTGCGAGTTGCTGTTGCTGCCAGAATGGCTCCAACAGCAAGGGGGAGGGGCCACTGACTCGGTGTAACGGAGTCTTGCAGAACTACTTGCCTCCGCTCCACTCTAGTTACACCACTGGAGGGCAGACTGGGCAGGCGGGGGGGACGGCCTTGACCACCCTGGGGCCTGGTGAGGGCAAGGATATCAACGGCGAGATACACCATATCCTAGGCCCTCTCCAGGCCCAGCCTTGCAGATGTACGCGGGTTCCGGAGCTTACGTACCTTTGAGGAGCCGCTTACACCCAGAGAAGGGGATGATTGTCCCCTTCCCTCGAGGTGCACCTGGGCTGCCCCAGAGCATCCCAGAACCTGCATAGGATACGGCGGCCAGCCACCAATTCTTACACAAAATTGGGCTGCCCGAGTTGTAAAAACTAACAAGTAAGTCTTTCACATACTGGAAAACTTTCTGTGATAAAAGCACCTCAGATCATATGAATTCCCTTTTCTTATTTTCTTCCAAATGGAGTACAACAATTTTCACAGTGCTGCAGTTTGTAATAGGGGGGATTTATTAGAGAAGGTGTCCAGGAACAGTGTATTACATTAGCATTTAGTCTGACTCAACTAAAAGTATTTAAAAAAAAAAAAAACCTCTAATCTTTTTCTTTCTGTTTTGTAAAAGAGTTACTAAAAATTCATATCTACAGGCATTAATGTAAAACTATCATTTATGCTGTACCTTGCAATTATATTGAAAGTCAATGGAATTAAGCTGCTAACTCCTTTAACATTATTGAAAAGTAATGCACACAGGCCTCTCTCTTCTTATTTTTCAGCCATCTTGACATATTCTATCAATCTGGGTTAAATCTGACAATGCTGAAGTGGTCTCTTGAGTGGTTCACCCTGGGCCCCAATCTCCAACCAGCCTGAGTTGAATGGAATATTCTTTTTAAATTTCCCTCAGAGATGAAATCTCAAAGAAATGGAAGGGAAGGAAAAACGTCATTCTCTGAAGGGCACGGCTCTTCTTTGTACCATATGCCGTTTGAGATGGCAGATTCTGAGCATATTGCTTGCTTGCTTGCTTGCTTGCTTGAATTGTATTCGTTTAAAACCAAATGACCACTCTGTTTCATGGTCTGATTAAAGTTATTGAGTTTACAGCATCATGTTCCTTGGCTGTGGCCAAGGAAGCATTTCTTTAATTGCTTCCTTATTAATGCACCCTGCTTGTCTCCCTGCAGAATAAATGGTTGAGATTGTCAGACTTCACTCTATCTGTGTTTTAGTGAAATTTATATAATAGTCAATTTTGTATTAAAAGTGATTAGATCGCAGGAAGGATACAGCTTTCCACAGGTATTAACTGACATCGTTTTAAACATGGTGTATCAGCAGAATTCCAGCACTTTGTAGATAACGGTATAAACTACCATTCTAGGCAAAAAAAAAAAAAAGAGCACAAAATTGCATTGACATCACATAAAAATCGTTTTACCTATTCAACTGAAAAATCTGAATCCAATAATGCTGCTGTACCACACCAGCATTTTATTCAATCTAATCATGTTCAATTATTAGGTTGATTCCAAAAACATATTTTAATTTCTCTTACAGGAAGCTACAAACTGGCACAGGCAGTTTTGATACATTTCCCGCAAAGGGGTACATTTACACATTATACAAATGTGTACATCTTCCTGTAAAAACAGTATTTTTAGCCCCTGTCATTGTCAAAGTATAAACCCCTTCTTTAGTTTAACCATGCCTAATTCAAAAGTGAGCTGTTAGTGAAAGCCGGGTGTGAAATGTGCCTTTATTAAATCTATCTGGTCTGAGTGTCGACGCTATATTTTATTAGTAACACTTGATACTGACATTTGTAATGGTGTTTTTCAGTTGGTTAAAGGCGCCAGCTTTCTCCACAGTCAAGGATTTCTTAAATTTACACAAAATGTTTCACATGTTAACGGCTGCTTTGCCAGGCGGGTTTTCGTGACATAACTTTGCATTTCTATATTATGTTGTATTTGCCATCACTTACTTTGGGTTTCCGGTGCACATGCACTCTCAGATCCAGTTGCAGGATTCAGGCTATAATCCTGTGCACGCTTTCCTGAGAGTAAGCCCCATTAAACACAATGGGACTTGCTTCTGAGTAGACATGCATAGGATTGTGCTGTAAAACAATGATGCAACAGGTATTTTTTTACTGGAGTTATCAGCAACTGACATAAGAACAAGACCAAATGCTCATGTAATTTGAGTTCTAATTTGAATGTTGTCTAACTGGCCTTCCTTCAAACATTCTTGACACATTTGCCTTCATTGACCTAGTTAAGATGAGTTCACATACATTCATGCTTGATGAATACTGTCTATATCCAATGATATTTTTATTATCTACTCCTCTGAAATCGCTATCAGGAATCAAATGCCAGTGACATACCGTAACTCACCTCAGTACTTTTCAGTGGAATGGCTTTATCTACTGAGCTGCAAATCATCAAGTGATAAGGGAGGCACTAAGTGACTGGGGAAAAATACAAGCATCTGTGAAATCAACTTCCAAGAGTATCTAAGGCTATAATCATGAAAGGTATTATGGGCAGACTATTGAGTGAATATATGTTGGCTGTTATCTTGAATTCTGCTGCCAATTAGTGATAGGCAAGTTCCCTCATTGTGAGCTGAACCTGAATTTCTAGGCTGAGCACATAATCACCTGGATGGTTTGCCTGAGCTGTGTCATTAGTACTTTCATTCCAAGCTTCAGTGGCATTATTGTTGGATACCATGCATGAAAATACGGTGGAATATGATGGCAGTGCTGATTTATTTTGTTCAATTTGGATCAATTGGATGTGGGTGGGTGGGTCAATGTTGAGTAAAAATTATTGTGTGAACTCACTTTGTCCTGGGTTAAATGAAGATGGCTGATCGCATGTTACATTCATGATTAAAGAATCTTGTATGTATACGTGTGGGCCAATCCTATTTGGACAGCATGCTGATGGCACACCGACACCAGCATGACATCTGTCATATCCTAGCCCTATCCAGCATGAAAGGGGAGGGGGAAACAAGAGCAAGGCAACTCCATGCTGGTGCAGCCCTCCCAGTAACGGCACCAGCATTCATAGAAACCCCAACACAATCCATCAGTGAAGTGGCAGCCTGATATCAGCCCAGCATCAGCCCAGCATTCAAGGAGCAAACTGCTGCACCTACCCAGCACCAATGCCAGTGACCAGAGAAGACCCACCAGGGTGAACCAAGTAGGGCATGGAGGCAGGTGCAGGTCCAATGAATTGCCATTGCTGGGATGACCCCCCTGCCCATAGGAATGAATACTACAGCAACAGTCACCAACAGCAACCATGGGGAGATGCCACAGTGACATGCCGCACACACACAAAACACACAAGGATGCCAGAGCATCCCCAGCACCTACAAGAGTTACTATAGCATAGTAACTGCTGCACATTAACTGCTGCAGTGGAAATCTGCAGAGGACCAGTGTTCAGCCTCTGTGGCAATGGTGCAGTCCTAAAAAACAAAAGGAATGCTGATGAGTGTTTGACCAGCAGTACCAATGGTTGGAGTCTGTGACATTCACCAAGAGCAGACACTCCCAGCTGTTGCAAAAAGATGGGATGGCTAGACAACTCGGTTTGTAGCAAAGACACATTCGACAATCCTGAAGATTAAGTATCAGAGCGGGGGATAGAGTCATGAGACAGAGATACAGCTTTAACGTGTGGTGGCATGGGATTTCCTTCTGTCCTTTGATTACCTGTGTGGGGTGCATTGTGCTTGCTTCCCCTTTTGGGGTGGTGAGGAAGAGCTTCCAGCTAGGTGTTTGTGCATGGAGTCCTCCTGGGCCAGAATACCCGCAATAAGAATTCTGAGAAGACAAGAATTTACAAAATATCTTGCCATACATTTTGTGAGGGATAAGAAGTTTGTTCAAAGTGCTCCTTCTGTGTCCATGTGCCCTTTCACCATAGTTCTCATCACCAAAGTTCCCCTTTGTGAGCTCTAAGTGTGAACAAGGAGAGGCCAGAGAGATATAACTCCAAGTCAGTGGCTGGGATAGGCTGTGGGCAGGGGAGAGGGAGGACTGGGTGCATAATTGGGCAAAAATTGGTAAGGAACAGGGGGCGAGAAGGAGGTAGGAGGGGTGGATACAGTGAAAGGAGGGGCAATGGTGCACGCCAGATCTTGTCCCCTCCATTTTAAACCTCCCCGCCACTTTTCTCTCCTCGGACATATGCCACCAAAATAGGTGGCATATGTCTGAGGAGACCCATTGGAAATATAGCAGCCTACCAGGAGGTAAGTACAAAATAATTTTACTTACCTCCTTTGATCTGTTTGAGGCTGTTTGATCATCGTCGCCGCCCCCCACCATCGGATGCAGTGCACACCTCTTTGGTGTGGCTGCATTGGCACTGGTGGTGGGGATAGGATTGGGGCCTTAGTGTGGCTATTAAGTGTTACTAAGTGCTACTAAGACATTGAGTGTTAGCCTTAGATTGGCTACTAAATATAGTCTGTGTCCTATGCTCTATCATAGGAAAATGTGTAGGGTGGGGGTGGTGAGGGGTGTAATTTTCTGATGTTTTCCCCTTCCACATTCTTCCCTATACTCTTTTCTATGTCAGCTCTATCATTGGCATAATGTTTTCCAGCATCAGGGGTATGCCCATCATCTGAACGGGGGTTAGGATATGGTGTATGCCAACTTCTGCTTGACCCACCCATGGTGCATCCCAATCCCTACCCCCTCTTTGGCCTCTCCACTGGTACAGTTGCACTAGCATCCAAGCTACATCAGTGCAGCATTGTGCTGCTGTTCAGGCCATGTGCGCTGGTGAGCAGACTTCTGCACTGCACCAGCATATGTGGCCCTAATCTCGTTTATCTCAAGGATAGGACTGTTAATTATCTTGGAACACATACAAAATAATGTGCCTGCCACTCGTCCTTGTCGTGGCATTGTCTTTTGAAAGACTAACTTTCCTAAGTTCAATGCTGGCATAAGACAGTTTAGCTACCAGAAGTTGTCTCATGCATGAACACGACTATAGTGATTTCAAAATCATCACAAAACTACAGCAATAAAGAAAGAGAATAACACAATGATAATTACTGTTGAGTTTTGAAGTTTGCATTTGGAAGAACCAAAGACGTTCTTCAGAAGGCTGATAAACTGGTTCCCTGCTTTAAAATCCCAAACTAATTTTATAAAGCACAAGACATGCTGGTGCTTTGGCAGAGTTCCAGCTCTCCAATCTCCTTTGCAGTTTTGATCGGATAAAGTGTTTCTAACTTCCCTTGCCAGAATTCTTATAGAAGGTTGCTTTGCATTGTTAAGTGCACTGTTGTGCTCCTTTCCGAGGATGGCTGCCTTTCACTTGCAATTGAAGTGACTCCTGCAGTGCATAGTAGTCTGTAATTAGTTAAAGTGCTTTTAGCTTTGTGGATGTTATTATATATATGGTAGTAGATATAGTTCATGACTTGATTCAACAATATTGGAAATCAGAAATACTTTATTGTTTCATTTAATGCAAGTATTACCAAGCTAACATTCCCCAAACTACTCTACCAGTGACATGCAATTGGCTGCAAACGGCTTTGTGGTTTTGAACCCATACTAGTAGACGTCAGTGCAGATGCAGACACTGCTATTTGACTTTACCTTGAGATATGCTTAACACATTGTCTCCAAAGACCAGTTCATACGGTCACCTGTTTTTCAGAGAGACCCATTCATCTAGCTGCACTCCTGGTCTTTGTTTCATTGCTGGGATCTGCCAACATGGGTATCAGTGTGCTGCCTTCCCTGCCCACCTGCCTCATTGACCAATTACAGCAGAAAACGGGAGCCTCATGGTCACACAGGAGTGACCCGCCTTGGAGGCCAAGGAGTCACAGGATTCTGCAGACCCCGAGAGCAAAGAAGCCCTCCCTGCTGCAGAGCCCTAGACACCAATATCAGTAGTAGGGCCCTTCACACCTTCAGGGGATGGGAGGAACCTTAACAGGCCCAGTTTAGAATGTTGCCCCAGGGAGGGCCCTCAGCAACACCGGGTAGTGTAGGGGGTCACACTAGGAGTCAGCCAGGTCACATACAATCCTAGGACCCACACCCATTTGAGTTCCCACCCAGCCAGGCCAACTCCTGAATCCTCAGCACTGGTGGCAACAATAGCACCCAATTCACCAATAGAAGTGGGGGTGGGGCATTATAGGGGGGCAGCTCAGGGATTTACCTTGCCTGAGAACCCTTCGCAACCCAGCATCTAAGCCTATACTCAAATAATGCTTTACACCAATTGACAGAAGCTCAAAAGTTGAAAAATATATGTCTACTTATAATGCAGAGCTTGATGCATTTCACAGCACATCATCATTTTTTTTCAATATGTACCACAACTCAGTGAGACCATCTGGATACCTAGTGAAGCAATTCAGGTTTCTGTGCAGACTGTAGTAACCTGGAAGCCCTCAGGAATTCCTCTCTCCTAAAAAAGCAGAGCAGATTAACAGTTTGGTCCAACTGACATGAGGAAAGTAGACAGGACAAAATCTGCAGAATATATTTACAGCTTTCAATTTGCAAGGAGAGCAGTGAAACTGAAGTCAACCATCATTTACACTAGCTATAATTGCGGAGTGACTATCCTTCTGTGGGTATCCATAGTTCATGATCCATAGTTCATGATCCATAGCCGCCTTGGTTGCCCTTGTGGGAGAAAAGCGGGGTATAAATTCTATAAATAAATAAATAAATAGTTCCAGCAAGTAGCCACTGTGAAGAACACTAGGCTGGGTTGAAAAGTGATGGCTTCTGTCCCCCCGCTAGATACAACAAGGTCACCACTTTAAAAGATGCCTCCTCAGCAAGTTAGCCAGGGTTTTAAATACTTTAAGGTAAAGGTAATGTTAATGCGAGTAGATAAACAGGGCTGCAATTTCATTAGCACCAAATGTTCTTTGAAAACAAATGATGCTGTGAATAATGACCATTAAGAGCTTACAATTTATAAGTTGCATACGTTACAGCATTTTGGGTAGAGTTATCTGAATGTATCATCTCTCAGAGTATTTAGACAACATTCATTTGTGTCATTGGATAGATAGTTCTGTGCTTCTTCTTGTTGCCTGCAGGCTGACAGTCTTATTGTAGAATGTAGATGAAAACACTGCTCAATTTGTACATTAATTTCCAATTAAATTTTGCCCAATGTGTACAGCCACTCATTGGTTGGAAACTGAGTTGTTTTTTAGCTGGAGTTATGTGGTGTTCATAGCAGCATTTGTGCAATTACCAGAACTATAGCCACAGCAGTAATTAGGATTCCTTTCTGAACATTGGTATAAAATAATATTGATTTTGTTTAGATGTAAGTACAGTTGGGTATAATTATCCTGTATTTGTCCCAGAATACTCATTGTTAAATGCCACGTTGTATGCAATTTTTGTTTCTATTCTTTTGCATCTTTTTCTTTTCTTTTTCTTTTTTTGGCCATACAAAGTACAACACAAAAAGAAGACACAACAAGTATATGATCTAGAATGGGGAGATTTGCGCAGGCACATGCGTGCACACACGTGTGTGTGTGTGTGTGTGTGTGTGTGTGTGTGTGTGTGTGTGTATAACAATTATTTGATATACAAAATATACAAAAGAACTAAAAACATTTATCTAAAAAGGTGGAAACTGGGGTGTGTGTGAAACAAATGGAGAAAAGGAAAGAAGTGGGGCAAATGAAAACAATGAAAGCTTTTGCCATCAATTATCACAACAAGTCTAAAAATTATGCCAACAATGATTCTGGAAATAGTAGCTTTTGAATTTGTGTCAGAATGGAAGATATTAATTTACTTCTACCACACCCTGGAAGCAATTTTGAATTAATGCTCATCGGATTTTTAATGCACCACAGTTTCAATGTGTTATTAATGGGAAGAAGTGATGTGTGATAAATGTGCAGAGAACAGCCTGAAGTCGCACAAAAACTAGGAATATGGCACATGCTGCAACCTGAACTAAAACAACATTTTATTCTGCAGTATCATTTTCTAGAATTGATGTTTTGTGACTTCTGATTGATTATCTAGTTTTCCATCAGTATGTCTCTCTCATATTGAAATCACTGAAGCTGCATTATGAATTGATACATGTACGTATTCTTACTAACCAAAGTTGTAACACTTACAGCACAATCCAATGCATGTCTATTCATTAGTAAGTTCCATTGAATTCTATTTATGTACCCCCAGGTAAATGTGCATAGGATTTCAGCCTTACAGCCCAATTCTAATCGTGCCTTGCGCTGCCGGAACACACATTCTGGTGATGTAAGGCCCTTTATGGCTTTCACAAAAGGTGACAAGCCATTTGGCACAGCCGGACTGTCGCCACAAGTAACACAAGGCCAGGTGCAGGCAACTTCCAGTTCTCTCAAACGTAGACTTGCCATCCATCCCAGAATGCCCGGGACCATCCCGGGTTCCAGGATCCAGTTCCAGGTTGGTCCTGGGCGTTCCAGGCCCGGTGGAAGTCTGATGATTTTAAAGTGAGTTTAACTTACCTTTTTTCACTTTAAAATTGGAGGCACGACGGGCGGCGGCGACACAATGGACAGCAGGCGGCAATGGTGGGCGGTAAGACACAATGGGGCAGCAGCTACGACGGGCAGCAATGGTGGCAACGGATGATGGCGACACAACGGACAGTGGGCGGCAATGGCGGTGGCGACATGATGGACGATGGGCAACGGGCAGCGGCAATGATGGCGGCGGGAAAATGGTGGCGGCGGGACAGGCAAGTCAATTTAACTAATTAATTGGCTGACAAAATAAATAAATAAATGAAATTTTCGGCCTGAAATTATGCCTGAAAATGGAGTAAATGGAAACCATGGGTGTGATAGGTTCACAATGATCTGTGCCCTATCAGACCATTGTACATCAGCTGCATTCTGTACAACATTTTCAAGTACATTGCCTCCCTTGAAATCAGGGAAATTATAAAAGTAAGATTCCCCTTTGATAAATCTCAACAGCTAGCATGATCACGCTAGGAAGGCCGTTTATAGCCAGATAAAGGCTTGAAGTTCTATCAACAGTGCACTGATTAATTGTTGATGTGAGTTATGCAACAACTTCAGGCTGGTTGTAAAGGCTAATTGGGAAATTTACAGCTATCATAATCCTCCATCAGATAATTGTAAAAATAGATGGCAATTTATATTTCATTTAAATTAAGGTTAAGGAAAGGATACGCATTTAGCAGAAATCCATGATATGTAATGTGCTTCATTATTCAGTAGCTAGTAATGATCTGGTAATTGGAAGTTTATGCTGTACTGAAAGGAAGGGACAATACCATGAAACCATTAATAAGCTAAGAAAATGATCAGAAGAAGAGCACCAGCTGATTCATCCACTGGGTTTAAATATGCCTGTGAAAACAGCCTGTTGTAATGCCCCATTGTTTATTATGAGCACATCTGTATCTATGAGTTAAATATGCAGGACCAGCATGACCTGAGAAAGGTGGCATGCACATCTTCCCACTAATGAAGTGACAACAGTCCTAACCTTTTGTGCCACAGGATATTTCAAAGTCTACCTGCTGCTGCTGCAGAAGGAATGAACTGGTCATGCATGAACAATGCTGCCTCTGCTGAGAGGTTTTCCATTGTGCAGCTGGACAAAGTGGAGAGTTATTAGCATCAGACAAAAAGCGTGTTGTTATGTTGATACTTTAAAGTCACTGTCACATCCACGATCATTCTATCACATGATGTGCTCCCCTGAGCATCCTTCTCATTTGAAGAAAGAATAGCTGTAAATTTCCGAAAACCTGTTGATCTTTTCTTTAGCATAATGATTGTGTTTGATTGCTGCTGGTGGCAATCTGAGCATATTGTGTTACCTAAAAGGAGACAGAAAGGGACAAGGAGTAATCTTAACCTTTTGTGTAAGAACATTACATTTCCTCCATATGCTCAAAGAATGAAGCAATAAACACTACACATTCCCAAAATATAAAGTTACATCCTGGCAATTTCTGTAAATGGTAGACCTGAAAAGACATTCTTCAAGGGAAAAAGGTTTGATGATGTGACTTTGAGGAAACCTGGGATAGACTTTCAGTCATGAGTACATTTCAGTTTGCATCAGATGAGGAGTCAGTTTATGGTATAATATATAGTAACATTCCTTAAACAAATGTATTTTAGAAAGTCAGAAAGTCAGTAAATTAAGATTTTAATAGATTATTTATTTATTTATTTATTTATTTATCACTTTTCTCATAGACTCAAGATGGTTTGCATAGGCAGACTGACCATAAACCCCATTTTTTCAAATGGGTTTTTTTTACAAGTATCATTCTATGAGAGAAACTCATAGAATCCTCCATTTCTGCAGATGTTTCCCTTCATAGTGCAGTTGTTATCCTGGCTGTACAGCTTCCACAGGATTCTCAAGATGATATCCATTTCTTGCCAGTTGATTCCTCATCACTCCTTCATATTCTTCCACTAGCAGCTTCTGATCACCCATCCAAGGTGAGACCCAAGCTGATCTTGCTTTGTTTTACAGGCAAGGCAACACCTCAACGTCAAGATCATACCTCCTGCACTCCTAATCATCTCTGCATCATCTCACATTCACATTTGACCCTGTTGATTACACCACATCATGGAATCCCGCCATCCTTGCAGTAAGAGCTTCTTTGTCATCTTGGTCTAGATACCTGCAGGTGATGCTCATGGGGCCCTCGCAATCAAGCATATAATCTTGACTTGTCTCCTCCTATCTCCAAGTAAGTGGTCGATATGGGGGCCTCATGCATCTCCATAGATTTATTTTAAAATATTTATATCCTGTCTTGTCTCCAAAGTCTCAAGGTGGCTCACAACCTAAGTTTAAAAACACAATGTGGGGGTGCCCACTATCCGCAGATTCCCTACCATAGGTTTTACATATCCGCAGTTCTCTGCAGCCCCCTGTGCCCCCGCAACCCCCCACAGTCATTACCTGTGCTGTGTGTCTTGTGTGTCTTGGTTTAACCAAACACTATAAGCAGCAGCATGCTGCTTATAGCAGAAAAGCAGACATGCCAACTGAGTGCTAGAGAGGCTCAGCTGAAGGTTAACAGGAAGCAGTTCCAGTTCCTGTAATGGCTGGGGGGTTGCAGGGGACACAGGGGGACACTGGGAGCGCATGGTGTGGAGGTGTGGGGGATAGTGTTCACTCTTATTCATGGTTTCCATTATCCGCGTGGGGGGGGAGGCAGCAACCTAACAAACAAACAAAACAAGCAACACAAACAAGGGAGCCCAACCAATGTCCAACAAGAGAAAAAACAGGGATAAAACTTCCCATTTCAGCTGAACCATGAATTCACTGACCATAAAATCTCTGCTTCAGCAACCAATGCCAAACTAAGAACAATGGCTTACCCGATAGGGTTATATGGTTTCCAAAGCACATTTCACAAGCAAGGATACATTGTATACAATATATAACCTTTTTGTCACTACTTAATGTAAATAAACTTCAATCCTAATCACTCATACCAGAGTGTAAGCCCCACTGAAGACAGTGGAACTTACTTCAGAGTAAACATGCAAAGGATTGAGCTATAAAAAGCATAGCAGTAAGATGGGGGCTGCAATGTTCCTCAATCCACACTTTCCAGTGAGTACCTCTTACTGAACGGGCAGCCCAATCCTGTGTAAGATATGGCAGCCGGACTAAAGAGCTTCCTATCCAGGTCCTGGGCTGCCTCAGGGCAGCCCAGGTGCACCTCGAGGGAAGGGGACGATCATCCCCTTTCCCAGGTGCAAGGCTGCTTAGACCCAATGGGTCTACTTGGATGTACACCAGCTCTGGAGCTGGCGTACATCTGAGGACTCCATGTAAGGCTGTGCCGGGCTTGGAGAGGACTTTGGATATCGGCGGATCTTGCTGCCAATATCCCCCGCCCTCTCCTGGTCCAGGGCGGCCACCCTTCCCCGCCCCTGCCCCGGTCGGTTCAGGACTTGCCCAGCGGGCACAGGGAGAAAATTGGTTTCTTCATTGTTTGCATGGCAAAGTAGAAAAGACTTTGTTTAAACTGAAGTACAATCAGTCTGAGGCAGCAAATAAGTGCTTTACATGTTCAAAATGACAAAATGTGTCTAGTGCATAATGCATGCCCTCCCAACTTGATTTATGTATAAACAAGATACCATTGATATAACTAGAGTGCAATATAGTTTTATGTACTGCTTCATTCATACTGGAATTCTGATTAAAATTGCATGAAATATTAATTGGTGGATAGGGAGAGATTAGTTCATTAACTATAAATTAAAAGTTGGCATCCATTATTTAGCATGGTAGTTCAGGCTCCTGGTTTTATGTTCCTTTCGTTATTTATTCCATTTTTGCTAGTCCTGTGACACAGGTCAATCTGGAAGACATGCAATTAGAAGGAAGTTTTAGGATATTGGTTTAGATCGTTAAGACTGACCTTGCTGTATAACAGTTGTTCTTTTCGATGGAAAAAAAAGAAAGAATAAATTCTGCATTTCTGAATTTTGATAAGCCTTTTTATCAATGAAAGAAAACTAATTTAAGATGTTTATTTGCATTCTACAACAAATGGCATAATTCTGCAGATAAATAACATCTTAAATTAGTTTTCTTTCATTTCTTTCAATTTCATTAAATTACCTACTTTATTTGCATTCTACAACAAATGGCATAATTCTGCAGATAAATAAGTAGGTAATTTTTGGTGCAATCCTGTGCAGGTCTACTCAAAAGTAGATCTCATTTACGGCGCAATCCAGTGTGAAATAACGCTGGGGGAGCACATGCTCCCCTGGTGCTGGGTGTTGTAAAGTGCTGTAAATTATGGGGCATTGGCATAGGGCACATACAGTATATTCTCCTAGATATTTCAAATTAAGGCTAAAGAAAAGGCACAGCTTTGTTTATCCATCTGTCTCTTGAATCGGTCTTATGGTTAATGGTTTGGTATTTCTCTTCTGTTTTGGGCTAATTAACAATTTCTTTCCAAATTGTTTGTTCTTTTTTTCTGAAAACATGAATAACCTTCTCCTTTCCAAAATAAGACACATACTACAAAGAGGTTGATCTTGTTCTATTGCCAGGTTAGAAGCACATCTGGTGATTCTTTCTAATCAATTTTCAGAGAACATAATGGTTCCAAGAACAATTAATTGATTGATGTTCTAAGTACTTCTGAGTTTGCTCTCTTGATCAAATAGAGAAATGAGATGAAGATCTTGGAGAGAGGGACACACACAAGTGTTTCAACCACACTATCACAGTATAAAGACTGCTTCGCACATGGTGTTTTTCCTACATGGTACAAATCTACAAAAATCTACTGTCATGTGTGAAGATCAGTGAGCATCTCTTGTCACACATGCATTTTGCTCGTGCTAGTCTTTTGTTGTATATGCATAAAATAAACATACATGCCAGTGGTTCTCAAAGTTCTCCCCGCGAGGCAGGGAGAACTCTGAGTCTGTGGGGGTGGGGCCAGCGGCTGCGACAATCCCCAGGGATCGCCAGGAAAAATGCCCCCAAAACCACAGTTTTCGACCTTACTGGGGCTCGGGGGGCTTCAGGGAGGCCTGTGTGACCCACGGCAGGCCTCCCCAATCTTCGGCTCACTGAAAATTGCCGATTTTTGGCGAGCTGAAGATTGGGGAGGCCCGCAAAGGGTTGTGCAGGCCTCCCGGAACCCCCCAAGCCCTGGTAAGTCCTAAAATGGCGATTTGGGGCACTTTTTCAGTTGCTGCTGCAGTGATCCCCGGGATCGCTGCCGCTGCTGCCATACTGTCCCTTAAGGGGGCAGGGGACAGCTTTTGTTGTCAGTGGTGGGTCACGACCCACCATTTTGAGAAACACTGATGTATGCAATTATCTTACAGGGTTACATACACACTTGGGGAGTGCGGTGGGCACGGGGGGGGGGGTGCAAACCGCACCAGGTGACACCCCAGGAAAAGGTGACACCAAAATGTCTTTCTATTCTATTTGTTACCAGTGGTGCGAAAACCGTACCACTGGTAGAAAATGGTTTTTTCCCCGATCCTCACATGAGGATCACATTTCCCAGGAAACCTCCACATCATGTGATCTGGTATGGAGGGGGGCCAACGGGGAGGTGAGGGAGGGGGTCCATGAGGGTAATAACATGAGATCTCGCCCCAGGTGTCACCAACCCTAGTGACACCCCTGGATGACACCATTTTAAAAAGTGCATTTTTGTCCAGTTGGGCGTAAAAAGGGACAGTTGCTAATTCAACACTAAAAAAGCACCCCTTTAAAAATGGTCCTTTTTACCCAGTTAGAATGGGATGAATTACAATAGATCTATCACTAATCCAGTGCCAGATTGCTACAGCCCTAAGGCAAAGCCTTGCACTGAGCCCCCATGGCACCCACTCAGCCACACACTGATGGTGCAATTTGTGCTACCATTACCACTGGTAAGAAGCTAAGGGGTCAGCCTAGCCAGGAGGGCCTTCTGATGGACATGGGCCCTCGATCAGTGCCAGACCTGGCTGACCTCTGATGCCACACTAATCATCTCTCCCCTGCTACTCCCTGCAACAAAGCTACTGCAAAAGGTTCGCCCTTGTTTTCTGAACAATCAAGTCAGGGACTCAGTTGATCAATTTTGCCTGAGACTCTGAAGTCATGGTAGACTTGGTTCTCTTCAGCATTCAAAGAGAGCACTGTTATCACATTGTTTTTAATTTCATTGTGGCAAAATGTTCTGCAGTGGCCACAGAAACAACTGAACGAACAGAGACATAGAAAACATTGTGACACACTAGGAACTCTCATTTGTATGTTCAACAAAAATTAACTTATGGTACAATCCTGTGTAACTTTAGAGCGGTGGAGCACATGCTCTGCCATCCTAAAGCATAGCTAAAGTGCCGTCACTCCGCTACAGAACTTGCTTGACTCCGGCCACCGCAGGTAAGTCCCATGCCAATCGGTGAGAGGGTGTGACGTGGAGGCGAGGGAGGGGGGCCAATGGCCAGCCCATGCTGGGAAGGGGAGGGGATATCAGCGGTGATATCCTAAGCCCCTTCCCAGCCCACGCCGGCATTACACTGCCTCCCCGAACGTATGCCAGGTCTGGCCGTCTGGATCTGGCGTACATCCGAGGAGGCCCATAGGCCCCAGGCTCGCTTACACCCAGAGAAGGGGATTAACATCCTATTCTCCCGAGGTGCAGCCTAGCAGTCCCAGAGCTGCCAGCAATGGTCTTAGGATACAGCAGCCAGCCCTTTACGGAATGCATGACCATTATTTGCAGCATACTTACTTTCAGTCTAGCTTAATAAAGTGGCTCAGTTTAACCCAAGCCTGTGACTTGTGTGTTTATTGGGAGTGCACGGACAAAGTTTGAATGTTTATCTCCAAATTGATTTTTTTCATCATTCCAAACTGTTGTGAGTCTGGAATAGTAGGACTGTTGCAAGGTCTTTGGGATGATTTGAATAGTTGCACAAAAAATAGTACACCTCTCTAGATTGTTTCCAGTCATTAGTGCACTCCTCTGCAGATAACACACACACACACACACACAGAGAGAGAGAGAGAGAGAGAGAGAGAGAGAGAGAGAGAGAGAGAGAGAGAGAGAGAGAGAGAGAGAGAGAGAGAGAGAGAGAGAGTTTTGAAAAGCTGAAACTACAGATTGCTAAAGGCAATGGTGAGCAGAGGGAATATGGTTTTCACAAATATATCAATCATGTCTTGGTTTGCGTTTGGGAATGAGTAAAAATTAAACCTCACACACAATGTCACAAATAAAAATGAAATCAATGTAGACATCTATGATATAAAAGTGTATAAATGTTACAGTTGTTTTGTTCACCCTTATTTAGCAGTGTCACAGGATATTTCATATAACCTGAAGCTATAAATTAAGTGTCTCTGGAGACAGAAGCTGTTCCATGCATGACCATTTAAATGTGTAACAGGTCACAGGGAGAGATACACCACCCCACATTTCAATGCAGCAACATCCGTGTATATTACTTCAGTACTAGAGACCAGCTGAAAAAGATTTACCTGGCTACTTCCAATCAGTGCAGGAACTTCAACTTTCCACATCTCTGCAGCTTCTGGCCATGTACACATCTGCATTCTGACATTCAGCTAAGTGCTGTACCAGTTTTCAAGAGATTTAATTTTAACTGCAAAGATACAGGAAGGTAAATACACATGAAAGTACACTCATTGGCACATTGTGCCAATTTAAATCTCCTTTCACCTCTTAAGCCTTCCGATCCATCACCACCCTGCTGGATACAGTGTACCTGTTTTTGGTGCGGCTGCACCCGTGGGGGGGGGGGAGAGAAGGATAGGACTGGGCTCAAAGTTGTGGATGAAGTTAAATCCAATCTAACAACTCCCCTAATTCTATTGTTGGAGCAGCAACTGGTACAAGCCTACTATTCCCCCCCCCCAGGTAAAGGTTCCCCTTGCTCGAAAGCCAGTCACTACTGACTCTAGGGGTGCTCATCTCCATTTCAAATTCAAAGAGCCAGCGATGTCTGAAGACGCTTCTGTGGTCATGTGGCCGGCATGACTGAACCACCAAGGCCCACTGAACGCCTGAACCACCAAGGCCCACTGAACACTGTTACCTTCCCGTCGAGGCGGTACCTATTAATCTACTTGCAATTTCTTGCTTTCGAACTGCTAGGTTGGCAGGAGCTGGATCTGAAGACAGTAGCTCACACCATCACATGGCACTCGGGTCTCGAACTGCTGTCCTGTCTACCTCCTGGTATGCAATTCAGCATCTTAACCACTAAGCCACCATGGCTCTATGCCCCCCCCCCCACCAAGCTTGCATTGAAATGGTAAAGAATACAGAGCTGAATCTGAAAGCAAGCTGAAGGCAGCCAAGACAAAACAGCTGGATTTAAATCAGGACAATCTTTAAGCCAACCAGGAAGATTGAGCAACTTTTAAACAACCCCAAGGACAAGAGACCACCCCTTTCCAACCCAGGCGTTTACAGCATTCCCTGTGGTACATGTGGAAAGGAGTACATTGGATTGACTCAGAGGTCCATCAGCACTAGATTAAAAGAACATGAAGGTTCGGTAAGACTGGAACACCCAGAACAATCTGCGGTGGCTGAACATGTTCTTACCACAGGACACTCTATACTGTTCAAAGAAACCTGCTCTATAAGAACAGAAAACAAGGGAATGATTTTGAAGAACTTGGAAGCTCTTGAGATTAGCAAAAAACCACCTCACTTACTGATGAATAGGCAGCAAGAATTGAATCTTGCCAATCGCATTTGGCTCCCTGTCATACGTAAACATCCTATGAAGGGACAGGCTCGCAATAATATAATAACAGAAAATGTGAGTTGATACTATGTGACTGATAGACACCGGGTCTCTAAGTGAACAACAGCCCCAGGTCTAAAGGACAAAATTGCAAGCTATCACTTGCAGGAGTTTTTGCAGGATCGATCTCTTTGATTGACAGAGGAGTTCCGGAATGGTTTCCGTTCAACTGACAGCATGTTTCCCTAACTTCTGAAGTTCAAAACAACGAAGCAAGACGCCGAGAACTATAACATCTTTCATTCCTTTTTGGATTGCCCCAGAAGATGTGTCCAGATTAGGACACGAAACGTTGGGCTCACTTGTCCAGCCGTGGTTTCTTAATAATTTCTGTTTGTCCGGGAATACATCATTAAACCCAGATAAAATAGTCATTGTTTTTAAACCTCAGTCGGATTGCTGTGTTTTTTACATAGATATGGCTGCGTTACCCGTACTACCTGTTTCTCTAACTATATCTGCTGGCCATGAAAGCTTTCAAATGAAAATATATACACTCTATTCTAACAACATCATTTATTAAAACACAATCCAATGTACCATTCACATTTGAAGTTTATCAGCGTCATCACTGTCCATTAGTAACAACAATATAATTTAAGGTCATATTCAGATTCTCAAGGACAATCCTGAGATAATTTAAAGAACTATACTCTTCATTTAGCTGCTTTGCTAAGCAGAACTTTGCAAGAAAGAAAGAAAACGTAGAAAATTATTTGTCCTTTTAAAATTAAATATAGTTACTGAAGAGGCACAAATATATGAGGAATTTGGCTGTATAGGTTTCTAAATATTGAACTACTTTATATTACATTAGATAGAAAAAGTACTTTGCTTAGTATCACCACGTAACAGCCAAAGACCTAGATGGAAATGTACCATTGAGTAATCAAGAAAACCACTGAACCGAAACAAATTGGATTCTTGCTGTGACCAAACAGGGGGGAAAAAATAACTTCCATGTTGCTATACTACTGTTATCATTACCTGGCAATAGCAGCAAGATAAGATCCTCCATAACATTTACAACACACACATGAAGGAGATGTAGGAGATGTAGGAGATGGTTGTGCACAAATGTCCCAGCCTATGAACTTACCACAAAAGTCACCGTATACCACAGCACTGAAAGACTAATGCTGTAGTTCATAAAGCCAGATAGCTTTATCTGAGCCTATGACATGGCAACCTTACCTTTTCTTCAAGAGGTTCAAGGGCTGTCATGAAGCAATAATGGAGAAGAGATAGGATGGAAGGGAAATTCAAGTGGAATATAGCAATGGTTTGAAAATATGCTCTGTTTAGGCCTAGTGTTAGGCAGGGCCAGCTTTAAGCCAATTGGACCAATTGCTCCCAATTGGGCCCTGTGCCTAAGGGGGGCCCACACTAGGAAAATGTTTGCAATTTTAAAATGTTATTAGATCCATTTGATCCATTATCGGCACAAACCTCACTAAGTATAGAGTGGTGGAGCATGTGCTCTGCCACTCTAAGCCGTCGCAAACATGCCATAAAGCACGTTTGTGACGACTCAGGTGTAACCGGCACTGGCGCTGAGGCTGGTGCCGCTCACACATCCCGTGAACCAAACCTGTGTCGGATGACACAGGTAGGGTCTCCGCCGCTTGGTGCGGGGGCAGGGACAGGCGGGCTGGACTGGAGGGGGGCCATTGGTCAGCCCAGACTGGGAGGGGGTGGAGATGCCCCTTCCCAGCCCGGGTCCCCAGATGCACGCCAACTTCAGAGCTGACGTGCATCCGAGGAGACCCATTGTGGCCCATGTGGCTTACACAGGGGGAAGGGAACAAGTGTCCCCTTCCCCCAATGAGAGCCCAGGCCGCAGGCTGGGGCAGGTCGCAATGGGCCTAGGATACAGTGGCCGGCCCTTTAGGCCGGCTGCTTAAAGTTACACAGAATTGGGCTGCCCATTCATGATCTCATTTAAGAATGCATCATTCTTTACTATGAGAAGTGTGAGAGAACTTGTCTATTAATATAAAATGTATGAAAATAGTGGCTCTAAATAAGAAAAAAAACCATTTATAACCTAGAATAGAATAGGGTATTAACTAGATTCCATATATAAGGTTAACAAAAAGTTAATGTTAAAGTTTAGCTTGCTTTATTCCACCAAGGCTATTTAACCTAAAAAATGACTACACTATTAATTTCTTCCCATTACACTAATTAGTATATTCTAATAACTAATTACCTGAGTGGTGGGTTGCATCTGTCAGGGATGCCAACACTAACAAGTGTTCAGAATCCTTTTGTCTAAAACTTCTTAGGTTCTAATCAAAGGAAAAAGCAAAATGTTAATAAATTATGAATGTAGTTGGAGGTGTTGTGAATGATAATGGGGAGAAATAAGTTTCAGTTGGCAGAATAAAGCACAGTCACTCATCATAAAGACTTCAGTGGGATTTCTGCCAAATTTCATTAGCAGAGAAACCATCTCTCAGTCTGTATGGAAACACAGAGAACCTATAGAGGAGTGTTTTTCAAAGAATGGCATCAAAATCCTCACTAGTACAGGTTTAAATCATGTTAACAAATAGTGGTATTGTGAAGCATATTTCCTGAGGAACACTTTGAAAATCAGTCTCCTGAGAATAAATGGGTGGCAAAGACAATTGAATACAGATGAAGGTGATGGATCTGAAGAAAAGAAAAAAAAAGAGCAGAGGGGAAGGGGGGAAAGCATCATTTTGTGGGCAGGGTTGTAACTACTACCCACAGATGATTCTCCACAGAAAGACAAAAGGCAAATATCTCAATTTAGCAAGACAACTTTGACAAGACTATAATAGACAAGCCTATGACTGAAATAACATATGAGGAATAAAAGGGGTGAAAGGCAAAGGATTAAGCGTCATAAATTAAGAATATTAGGACTTCCCGAATGAAATGTAGAAGTTGGAGTCAGCCAGGTGAAACATGAAGAATGCTTGCAGTATAAATATACTGACAAGTACTGACATGAAAGAGAATTCTAATTATTACATGAGTGTTGGAGCAAGGGAAGATGATGGACTCATTCTATTGTGCTTATTGGAGTGTAAACAAAAGTTTCAGCTAAAAGAGATAAAAATCAAGAGTGTCATTTTACACAATTATATGCAGTTAATTGTTGGATGCAAAACAAGGTGCTATATTAAAGTGTTTAGTTTCTATGAACCTGTCTTGTTGTCAATGTAAACAAAAATATATGAATTCTATAATGAGGATTGCTCCTGTTTGGGATCACTGGCATTACTACGGGGGGGGGGGCGGAGCTGTAAGTTCTGCTGAAATCGGAGCCTCCCTTAAACGGAGGAACGAAGCGGCCCCGCCCCCTCACCTTCGGAGCCTTTCAGGGAAGCAAAAGCAACGCGCAGGTTGCGCGTTGCTTTTGCTTCCCTGAAAGGCTCCGAAGGTGAGGGGGCGGGGCCGCTTCGTTCCTCCGTTTAAGGGAGGCTCCGATTTCAGCAGAACTTACAGCTCCGCCCCCCCTGTAGTAACGCCAGTGTTTGGGATGCTTGTTCTTTGAATTCTGCAGAGCAGTTCTTTTCGGACGTGAGCAGCATCCCTTATTCCCAGAGCGATAATATCCTGGAATACTGTCTTGCTTGGGAATCACCCCACTCCTGGAACCAAAATGTCTTGATCCAACTTCTCCTTCTAGGCAACCCCAGTTACTGTATGGTGATACAGGCATTGTGCTTACACCTTGTGAGGTGAAGACATAGGTGGCAATGGTGAAGACCTTCACAGTGACTGCTCTGAGTTTATGGAATGGCCTCCTCAATGAATTTCATTGACTTCACTGTTCTTCTTGCACCTTTTCAGAAAGAATACAAATGTTATTTCTTCTGAAAGGTCTAGGCCCCTCGAGTGGGCACCCTGGCACTGTTCTTACAGTTTTAGGGATAATCTTTTATCTTTTCTAAAATTGGTCTTGGTGCCATTTTATTGTCTGTTCACTATGATCTGCCTCAAGACTCAGGGAGGTGGGATGCCAATGTTTTAAATATATACATTTTTTTATTCTTAAATTTTTAATTAAATAATTTCATGACAATCCACATCAATATCGTAAATCACATTCTAACATCAATACCTTATACATATAACCATACATTTAACAATACATATAATTAAAATCCTAATAAATAATTGACCAATATACCAGTGGATCGGTTCCATTCATTTCTATATCTGTTTCCCTATCCAACTTTAACAAGGGGTACCAAATTTTCTCCTCAATAGTTTTGAGGCAAATAGTTTTACCAAATAGTAGTAAAGTTTTAAATAAATAAGGTAAAGGTAAAGGTATCCCCTGACAATTAAGTCCAGTCGTGTCCGACTCTAGGGTGTGGTGCTCATCTCTATTTCAAAGCCGAAGAGCCAGCGTTCTCCGAAGACGCCTCCGTGGTCATGTGGCCAGCATGACTCTCCTTGCCGCAGCGCGTAGCATGCGGCTGGAACACGGAGCACTGTTTACCTTCCCACAAACTGTACCTATTTATCTACTCACATTGACATGCTTTGGAACTGCTAGGTTGGCAGGAGCTGGCCAAGCAACGAGCGCTCACCCCGTCGCGGGAATCGAACTGCCGACCTTTCGATCTACAGCTTATGGTTCAGCGGTTTAACCCGCTGCGCCACCCACTGGCTTTAAATAAATACATTGAAGTAAATAAATAAATACATGTGGTGGTTGGGCTGCACAAAATGCGGTGTATGGGACGTGATCATGGTCCAGTAGCCTGACACAATATCTGAGGCCAGAAGCAAGAGCCAATTCCAAGAGCATGAAGATAAGTAGATCAAAGTCTCCTGCTAAAGGGCTGAAGTGCTTGTTAGACAGAGGTCAAGGATAGGGTCAAGGAGAGTACCTGAAGCAAACACCCAGTCATTGATTGGGCAAAACACTGAAGTTTGAAGACAAAGGCTAAAGCAAAAAAAAAAAAAAAAGCCTAGTCAAGCAATGAGCACTGATGTCAAAACCCTATGAGGGATCACCAGACAGAGGCAACTGCCTCAGAAACCTGGGACAGGGTGTCATTCGGGCAGAGCTCTAGAGTGGGATCCGTAAGAGAGTTGCACTAGTAGGTGCGAGCACTGGATTGTAGGGTCAACTGCCCCATTGCCTTTATCTCT
Source organism: Plestiodon gilberti rubricaudatus (assembly GCA_026170595.1). Taxonomy (NCBI): domain Eukaryota; kingdom Metazoa; phylum Chordata; class Lepidosauria; order Squamata; family Scincidae; genus Plestiodon; species Plestiodon gilberti. The sequence continues at coordinate 184,663,387 of JANXHW010000003.1, read as the reverse complement.
TCCCTGACACAATGGATGGCTCGAGTTATGTTGTTTTTTTATCGTCTGTTCTGCCCCAAGGGGAAGCCCTGAAGCAGCCAGTTCACCATTGTTTCTCATTGTATGACTGACTTCAGACTTTGTTTGCTGCTGATAGCACTTTGCTCTGGGATGTTCCAGTGATTCCAAATGGGCTGAACTAGAAAGCTTTAGAATGCTTACATTCCTCTGATTTTTCATTCATTGTGGCTTCTCTGTGTTGGAGTCCTCAGGATGGATCGAGGAAACATATGGATAAGTTCATTGTCTCTGAACACTAGGGGCTTATGCTCATTGCTGAGGTCTGGTGGCAGGAGGTTATTTTTGTCTTCCAAGAATGACACAGTAATCCCACAATATGTAGTTTCTGTCTCTTAGTAGTGCTTGCCTGTTAGGTTCCTAGTGCCATTTCAAATGGGCATGAGTCATTCTCCCCTCTTCTTCCTTGTGATGTCCTTGTTATGGCAGGTCGCTAACTCCGTACCCAGTTCCCTAGATCTAGCTTCCTTCCTTGTCAAGTAGGAAGACTATTATTCCCCAGATACTTCTAGCATACTTCTACATAGCTCCTCCCTAAGAATGAGAAATTATACACACTTTCCTGGCAGTAAACACCATTGAATGCAATGGGACTTACTTCTGACTAGACATGGCTAGGGCTGTGTTATAAGACCGTTTACTTAATAGTAAGTACATCTGAGTTCAATAGGACTTACTCTCAAATAACTGCATAGGAAACTGCAACTGTAGAACCAAATACTGTACTATGCATGTTCATTCAGAAGTAAAGTTCACTGAGTTTAACAGGTTTGCTCTCAAGAAAGGGTCTGCAGTTCTAGGGTAATTCTTTTTCTGGTTTCCATTTGCAAGTTAAAAAAATCATTAAACATTTTTAATGCTTTTAATCTATTTTATTATATTACACAAATCTTCCCAACTATTAGCTGGTCAGAAGACAACTGTATAAATATTATTATTTGGGGGGATCCACGAAATCATGCAACACGTTGCTCAAAGCTTCTGAACTGCCTTCTGTGCAACATGGCAAACAGCATTTGAAATGAGGGTTTCAGTGCCTAGCTAGCTAATAACAATACTGTACTAGCATGTGGAATAGCTCAATTCAGTCTTTCTGTTTCAGTAACAGCCCGGTCCAGCCCAAGGCAACTGCGGTACAATTCAGGCACAATTGCAGCCCCAAGTGCTTTAGGCCCGAGTTGTGCCTGAATTGTGCCTGAGTTGGGCTGCAATTGTGACTGAATTGCAGCCCGGTCCAGCCCAAGGCAACTGCGGTACAATTCAGGCACAATTGCACAATTCAGGCACAATTGCAGCCTAAAAGTGGGTGTGTTGGGGGCGTGTCGGGGGTGTGACGGGGGCGGTTACGAATTTTGGTCCGGTTCCAGACACTGGAGAGCCACTGACACGCCCCCTCGAGCCCAACTCAGGCCCAAAATTTGGGCCAGCAAAAAGGGTGGACCCAAATGTGAGGAGACCCATAGGAGCCATTTTACCTTACCCACACCAGCCCTCTCCTGAAAAGTTCTAACACCCTGGGCCCGAGTTGGGCCTGAGTTAGGACCGAACAGGTGTGGCCTAACTCTGGACATGGACCCAAATAGTTACCCTATCAGCACCCAGCCCCACCCAGCCTCTTTCCCACAAAAGCCCAGCCCCAGCCCTCCACTCTCTCTCTCTCTCTCTCTGAGCACGTGGCGTGGGGTTCTGTCCTCCAGCAGCCACAAAGTGGGACTTTGAAAACTTTTCTAACACCCCACTTCTCTCTTCTCCTCTCTCCTCTCTGCCCCCCTCTAGGGCAGAGAGGGCTGTTCTGCCTGTGGCCAAACTGTTTACTGCTGTGCCTGGGCAGCTGTCTCCATGCAAGTGTTTGCTAACCCATGTCTTTCTCCCAGCCCCTCTCTCCCCCCCCCATACAGGCAACAACACCAGCAGGTAAGTGCAGGGTTTGTGCTGACATGTGGTCTGACGTCTGCCTCTTTGCATACAGAAATATAGGTAGGATACATGCCTCTATACCAATGTCTTGTCTCATAGCTGCCTGCATAGCCTGCCATGATATGCCTCTATACCAATGTCTTGTCTCATAGCTGCCTGCATAGCCTGCCATGATATGCCTCTATACCAATGTCTTGTCTCATAGCTGCCTGCATAGCCTGCCATGATATGCCTCTATACCAATGTCTTGTCTCATAGCTGCCTGTATTAATGTGAGCACACAATGCCATGAGTGTGGAACTGTAACCCATATGTAGACACCAGCTGTTCCCCCCCCCCCTCTTTTCTCCACAGGGTCTACCGACAGGTCAGTATTGCTAGGATTGCCATGGTTGTGACCCCCAAGTTGTGTTGTTGTCTCTCTCTTTGACCCCTTTCCCTTACAGGATCATGCTCACCGTACACCCAGGGAAGGAGTGCAGACCAGGCTATGTGTCTCACACCACTCAGCTGTGTTTGATTTCTCTCCCTGCAGACCTTTGCAACTGGCACACTGGCTCCTCTTCAATGGCGATTGCTACTACGCAGCAGCTGCCATGGAACACCCCCATGTTGTTCGTCCCCCCAGGAATGCCCACTACCACAAACCATCCGGGGAGCACCCCTGGGCCTGCAGTCTGGTTGCCCCATGGTCACCTGCCTTGATGCTGCCAGAGAGGTCTGGGAGCCTGCCCTGCAACCCACCTCAGCTGCTGCTGCTGCCCCACCGCCCTGGCTGCCTACTTGCTGTCCCTCCCCTTTCTATGGAGCAGGCCGTGGTTCCACAGGGGAAGAGCCCGCATCTCCAGGTCCATGGGGCTCGCCTGATGCTGCTGCTGTGGTCCTAGAGGCTGCTGTGCCTACCCCTGGCAGCCACGCCCGGCCATCTCTGCCACTGTTCCAGAACAATAAAGATGCCCCTGGAAACACATGTCCCCAATGTTGCACAAGCACTGCCCCACACACCCACACAGGCAGGCCCCAGCACACAAGCCTCTGCATGAATCCCAGCCAGGGTCCGCCACAGCCATCCCTGGGAGAACACAGCAGGGGGGCTGCCGGACCCTCTGGGACCAGAGGGGAGGGGGGAGTTGGGGGGCCTGTCAGGCAGGCAAACACTGACGGGCACTGTGGCGCACGTCCGCCACGTCCGTGAAGAGCCCTTTCAGCAACCGGGGCTCTCACCCACCCTCGGTCCGCCCATCACCGGGTCCGTGTCCGCCCGTCACCGGCGTCCGTTTCCGCCCTCTGTCCGCCCGTCACCGGCGTCCGTTTCCGCCCATCAACGGCGTCCGTGTCCGCCCTCGGTCCGTCTGCATGAGAGGCGCCCGTTCCTGCATTGCCTCCATCTGCGAAGTGCCCCCTGTGCCCCTATCGGTCTCTGCAGACCCCTCTCCCTGTATCCCTCTCCCACCAGCCGTGTTGTCTGTCTGTTTCTGACCCACCCGTGCCCCTCCCCAGCACCCCCTGTCAGTGTGCCTGCCTCCCCTCCCACTCCCTGATGATGGACGCTGGCACCCCCCATGCCGCCAGAGCGCCTGCCGCAAGGTGCCGACGTTGCCCCATCTGGGGGTGTGATGAGCTCCGTGAGCCCTTCCCGCTCGCAGCAGACAAGCCCACGGCATCTCTCGGTCTTGGCCGGGGCACGGAGCAGAAGGCATGCTGGGATGCCTTCTTTGTGGGCATTGCCATGGCCCTTGAGGCCCAGGGCTTCAGGCAGCGCACGGGCATGTCCTGGCGGAGGCGGTTCCAGACCTCATGAGACCCCCCCCTTGTGCGTGCCGTTCCCACCCCCTCCTTCCCTTCTCTCCCCCGCTCACCCCCCCATGACTCCCACGTGCAGCCTCAACGTGGCTTGGGGGTGGCATCGCAGTCTGCAGGAGGGAGGGCAGTCGCACTCCCCCCTGCGGCAGGTGGCTGATGCCCAGGGTGCCCTGGGGCAGCTGGCACTGGCACAACCTCTGCCCTTCAGCTGACTGTCAAACGCGCAGTGCCTGCAGGCCCGCCTGTGGCTGCCCATCTGCTGCGACCGCTGCAGCAGCTGTGGTAGGTGCACGCAGACGGGCTGAGGAGGGGGCTCTTCGCTTCCACAAGACTGACAGCTCCCCACAGGAGCCTGCCTGCCTCTGCGGTAAGTTTTGCCGCGATCCTGGCCCAATGCTGTTGCCTCCAGCCTAACTCAGGCACAGTTGCAGCCTAACTCGGTCCTAGTTTGGGCCACAATTGGGCCACAATTGGGCCTCAACTGTGCCTGAGTTAGGCTGGACTGAGCCCTAAGAGTACCAAAGAGTCAACAAATTAATATCCATTCCAAAATCCATGTCCATTATAGTTTGACTTAGATTTTCTATTCACCTCTGAATGCACATTACATAATGGGAACAAAGAATCTTTGTGATTTATGCTTACATAGAAGGCAGTAATGGCTGTTTACATAGCTGTTTGTTGACTGTCTTTTGTGTGGCAGTCACTCACATCCAAGTTAGAGACGATACTAAATTATTTACAACACTAGGTTCATACAGCAGAATAGCAAAAATCCTACAGTGGGTCAAGAGTTCCATGTCTAGCTAAACAATCTGATCATTGTTTTCTGCTGTACAGCTCCATCATAAAAAGGCAGCGCTGCTTAGCTACATAATAATACACATTCTTTAACATGATTAATTATACCAAGCATCTACAACATTAGGATAATTAATTGCATTGCATGAATTAAGTACAGTACAACATTCTATGGGCATCCCACTTAACAAATTAGAGGAAACAAACAGAGCTGCACTCAAACCAGATTTCAGTATTTAATACCGGTGATGAATCCTCAAACTAGGAGCAGAGCCTTTCAGACCACAGTGGATCATATAAGAACTCTGATTGGATCACCAGCAGCATTTGCTTTTACTACTTTTAGTAAAATTACACCGCATAATAACAAATAGCAAACCCCCAAATTAGATATACCATGCTGTGGGCGCAATCCTGTGGAACATTAGAACAGTTAGAACAAATGTTCCCTTACCCAAGGGTAAGCCTCCATGATGTGGACAGATCTACTCAACTGTGTGGACCATATTGAGGGATCGGGAAGGGGCCACCGAACACACACCCTTCCTGGATCTGATCCACCCCATCACTGCCCCATTGCCTCCCATTCTGCCCACCCCCAGCCCGTTCAACCCTCCCCCACCCTCCTCCCGCCCCATCCTGCCTCCCCCACTGGCCTACCTTTGTTGGCAGGCCCGCAACAATGTAACAGCATGTGAAAGGCCGCTCAGGCTTCTCTGCCAGTGCTCCTATAGCAAACGTGTTCAAGCGCTGCCAGAGCATCTTTTATGACTGCCATAAGGCAGTCGCTGCTGGCAGAACACATGTTCCGCTGGTGGCTGACCCGGATAGAATTGGGCCGTGGATCTGATAGGTTCCTATGGCAAACAATGTTCTTGTAATTCTTACAAGGACTGCATGGAGCCTTAAAAGGGGTGCACAGGGGAAGCTCTGGACTGCTTGCTGATGATATCATTGCTGAGCTCCAGAGCACCATGATGGAAGCTACACATGGCTCTGATTTGAGTTGTGTGGCTGCACAGCCACACAGCTTAGACAGAGGTAACACTGATGGCAGGACTAAATAAGTCTGGAATTGAGATATTTTAGGGACTTCTTGAACACAACAGATAACCAAAGTCAGCCCTTTCTTTTCCTTTACACTTTTTATTTGTCTGATGGCAGCTTTTTATATGTGACTTTTGTTATGTGTAAATATTGAACACATTTTATACTGTAGTTCTACAATTACCTTTGTTTCTAAAAAAACTAAAAGTGCAAGAACAAGCATACTGTAAATAATAGGAACAAGAGACATAAAATGCAAAGGTTAGTGATAAGTTCATCATATTTTGAAGCACAGTCAAATGTATACAAGATTAGGGTGACCTATTGACACCATCAATCAGCCCCTGCTGATAACACTGCCTCTCTTCTTACACTGATTTAACACCTCAAGAAGAACAATTGTCCAGCACAGGCTGTAGATCAGTGATGATAAACTGGATCATTAATATTTTTTTCTGGTACAACTCCATTATTTTTGTATATCATTGCAATACAAATTTTGCCAACCTGTGATGGCCTAAAGCAATAGAGCTAACTGAATTCTGTGCAACTGGGACAATTTACATCAAATACTATATTCAATTCATGTCAAATCAAGGAATGAGGTCTTCTCTTTCCTTGATGTATGACTAGGATGATCGTTGTTGCTTCTGACTTTCTATCCAGTCCTATGTTGGGCTTACAGTGATGAATCTCAAGATTTGCCACCCTATGTCCAGGGCCAGCGGTGCAGCAGCCGCTCCACCATTCAGTGAGCCACAGTCACCAGTGCAAATGGCCAGAGCTTACTGAACCTTCACCATCCTCCACTGCCACTGGTAAGTTGGCAGTGGAGATTATCCGGAGCAGGGAGAAGGCTGGGCCATGGGCGGTTTGAGTTGTTCAGGTGAGAGCAGTTCAGGTGAGGATCTCAGCAGCAGCAGTGCACACTGAGATCCTACCCCTGCGTCTTGGCCCAGATCCGCCACAAGAGTCTCCTCAGACTTACTACAGCAAAACAGCTGGTGTAGGTCCGAGGAGGCCAATTGGTGGCCAGGTGACTGAATTTATTTTTTACATACCTCTCCGGGCAATCTGGTCTCTCCCCCCCCCTTCATGCTGCTGATGAAGTGTAGCATATAGCGTACACTTCATCAGCAGCATTGCATACTATACGGTGGGGGTGATAGAATTTGGCTGTTAGTCCATCATCCTGTTGAGTAATGTGAAAATATCTATTAGGTGATACTGAAAAAAGAACACCTGTTGCTCGAATAAGCTATAAATGAGAAGGGATTTCTTTAATGGTGGGAAAACATGGATTACGATCTCTAGGGATGTAATGGCAGAACTGAGGATAGTAGTCTTGGATAGAAAAGCCTATTAGGCAGATGGTGTCATGCATGAAAAAAAGTGATCAAGCTGTGAGAAAGAAGGCCAAATCTGCTTATTGTGATAATTAGAAAAGAAAGAGCCCCAAAGGAATAGGAAGACAGTGAAATACGACTTTACATCCAGAGAGCCAGTGGAGATTATAATTTGAAACCAAGAGAAGGTCAGATTACTATAGGATGGATGAAGGCATATGAAAATGAGTTGTCAGAACTTAGAAAGAGTTTGGTGTCACACTGCAGGATTTCAATTTGCTTCTCTTGCATCTGATCAATAAGAAGTTTGATTGCCTGACTTTTTACTTCCAGTGATAGACTGGTATCCAAACAGAATATATAGTGAAGTGACACACACAACAAGTTGAAGTTGTTCAAGTTAAAAGAAAAGTAGGCAGTTATTTCATCTGAAAATATTAAAATGTTCCTAGACGAAAGAAAAACTAAACTGCGAAAAACAACTCAATGTAGAGAAATGTTGGCACAGCATCTATGGCATATCATCTATGACTTTATAGAGAGAACTAAATATGTCCAACCATTCAGCTGTTGGAATCCCATCTTTCATTCTTTCTTAACACAATAGCCGAAAATCTGCAACAACTTGTTTTTGAAAAAAAAAAATTAACATCATGCAATTGATTCAAAAGGAGTCTTAGGAGCAAGGAATTACAAATTTGTAAATTTAACCAGTGTGAATATAATCAGGCGTTTCATGAGTGAGAACTGAGTGTTCAAAATTATCTCTCTTCTTCCATATGTCTCACTTTTAAGGTACAATTCAACCTGTCATAATCACATGTGAACAGTTTGAGCTTTCAGGCAAAACAATTGCTCCTGAGGCCCGGATAGCCCAGAACTTGGTAAGACAATATTTGTTGAGTTTTATTCTTGGTGTGGAAAAAAAGGAGGATTTAGATAACATATATTGTGAAATTATAGTTCAGAATTAACTGACATATTGGGTCTCCCCATGTGTCAGCAGGTACAAACCGCAATCACGCTTCATCAAATTATTCAGCAGGCACACATTATTTTCTTTTGTTATTTGCCATTACTGCTTTAAAAAAAAAACTGGTTTGAGATTTGTTTTCCTGCACTGTTTGGTTGAGCTTCCATTCAGCATATTGGTTGCCAGATCTCCACAGGATCCAGGTCTTTCCTGCTTCTTCTGCTAAACCTATTACCTTCCACACTGTGTCTCTACAATAAACATGCAGGTGTCATCAGTCAATAACATCTAGCAGCACCTAATCTGACACCTAGCAAGTACTACTAAACGTTTCTGGAAAGGGCAAAAGGTGACTTCCAAAACGTTTTTGGAAATAGCCTCAATTCAAACAGAAATGCAAGAAGCTGTTTTGAAAAACAACAGGGAGAATCCTCCCTGAGATATTGCTTGAAAGGAACCCTATACTATAGGGCCTATAGCATCCAATGGGAACTCCTTTACTTATAGGAATAGAAGGAAAGAGGAAGGAATTCTCAGCCTAGAGCTCAGAGCAGGGATGTGGATCAAGTTGGGGGACATGATTGAGACGTATAAAATTATGCATGGGATGGAGAGAGTGGATAGAGGGAAATTCTTCTCCCTGTCGCACAACACCAGAACCAGGGGACATGCACTAAAATTGAGTGGAGGGAAAGTTAGAACAGACAAAATAAAATATTTCTTCACCCAGCGTGTAATTCATCTGTGGAATTTCTTGCCACAGGATGTGGTGATGGCACCTGGCCTAGATGCCTTTAAAAGGGGTTTGGATAGATTCATGGAGGTAAAGACCATCACAGGTTACAAGCCATAAGCAACCTCCTGGTTTTAGAAGTAGGTTTTCTCTGTGCCAGGTGCAAGGGAGTGACAACAGGAAACATGTTATCTTGTTGGCTGTGTGCTCTCGGAGGCATCTGGTGGGGCCACTGTGAGATACAGGAAGCTGGACTAGATGGGCCTTTGGCCTGATCCAGCAAGAGCTCTTGTTCTTATGAAGCTCGCAGTTCAAAATGCTGGCATGGTGAATGTGCTAGAAGCTTAAAAAACGCTACCTGAGTGTGCTAGAATGAGAAAAACAACAACTCTACAGCGCTCATAGCGCTGGGATGTGAAAAACAAACGCAGCTCCAATCTTTATTTCAATGCTTTAATAACATATAATCACAGAACGTTTTAATCAACCCTTGATTTAATGGACCTTGATTTAACAGACTTGGAAAGCAATGGACATTTTCTGCTTCAGAAAAAATTAGTCGTATACGTTGTGCACATGTGCATCTCCATTTACTACAATGCATTATATTTAACAGACTCAACATTAACTGATACCCTTTTCCACCATTACTGTCCAATCCTATCCCCTGCCATGTTATAGCAAGCAAAAAATGGCCACTAACAGAGCATTCCATGTGTTGTCAGTGGCCATTTTACAACTGTGGAAGTACCTTCCGCTGTCGCAATATGCTCCAACCAGCAGCCCAACCTCAATAGGATTGGGCTGTAAGTCATCTTCTGAGCATGTGTTCTGCCTAACATATTGTACAATTCTATTTCTTTATGTTGCTATTCAATGTAATATACATTAAATTTTGATGAGCTTAATAGAACTTAATGATAATTGTAAATTTAGAAGAAAATCTACAGCTCTACAGGAGCTTCTTTTTCCCAGCATGAATGGAACACAATAAGACTGGTAAATCTTCATTAATTTATTATTTCTGTGGGCTATATTCACCATATTTTTCCCCACTGTCATTATTATCATTATCATCACTTCATTGGATATTTATATAGATTCTTCACACATCCTCCCAAGAATTCCATTATACACAAGCTGGAGCGTTCTGGTTTTTGCTCTCATGTTTTTTATTGGGGTAATGTCTGACTGAACTGTATTTCACTTGCTCAATATCTATTATTTGTAAATTAGTTAAGCTGCCTGTGAGAAGCACAGCTTCACTTAGCCCTGAATTGGAAGGAGCTGTTAATCTTTAGAAAAGTTGTACCATGAACAAGACAGCCAGAAAATTATAGCTCAGCAATTTTCTGACTTTGGAAGGCTGGTTGTTTTAATGGGCATGAAATTCATGACCAAGCCAAGCCTCTTTTCTGTCGCTGACTCAGTATTTTAAAAACCTTCACTCAGTGACCAAATGCCTTCAGGGGAACCATTTTGGAGGTGCGGAGGGCAAAAGGATTTCAATGAGAGGGCCAAGGTCCCCAAAAATGGTTCAAAAACTGCATGTATTCAAAAGTAAATTGCAAAAAGAAAAGAAAAAGATAAATATTAAGAGCATTTGTTGGGGGGAGGGAAACACTTCCAGAGAGGGTGTTCATTCTTGCTCACTTACTCTTTATGTGGGGTGTCATACAATGTTAACATTCATCCATTGACAACTTGTATTTTCATTTTGCTTAAATCATCACATTTATTAATGGGAAAATTAATTAGCAATGACAATAGTGGTAAAACAGCACAATAACTGCTGAGTTCTTGCTAGAAACATTCAAAGAAGCACATGTCCAGATACAACAGAATACAATAAAAAACAGGAGAGGTAAGAAGGAGAGGGCCCCCAAAACTCATTCTATCTCCTGTGGAACATTGCAACACCTGTGGAACATGTGATTGCTGGTGGACTAGCAATAATTGGCTGGGGCGACAAAGACCCTGTCTGGAAGCAGCCATGGCTACATTTTTCTACAGCGTAATAACTATAACAATGTTACCAATTAAGAGCAGAGAGTCAAGCACACATATCTCTATTTTTAAGGAAAGGAGGTTATATCTTGGGCAAACCAAGTCTCATATACAGGCCAGTTTTGATCTGGCAGAATTATTCAAGCGATTCAGGAGGCTAAAATGGAGTCAAAGCAAGTCTATCTGTTCCAGTGGCATCTCCCATGCTGCTGCCCTCAGTTCTCCTGACTTGTTGGTTGGCAGTCATCTTTTTTCAATCAGAATGTCACCTGGGAACAATGCTACATGATGGCATCATGTTATTATTAGGTGGCATTCTGGGAGAAAAATGGCAGTTACCAACCAAAGTTCCTTTGAGGACCACTGTCACCAAAATGCTCCCCACCACTGTCACTTCTATGCTCCCCACCAACGATTTCTGAAATGGCTTTCTGAAATGCTGAAACTAGTGATCCAGTGGCGGGATGCACCTTTTTTTTCACATTTTTATACCACCCTTCCTCCAAGGAGCTCAGAGTGGTGTACATATTTCCTCCCCTCCTTTTTGTCCTCACAACAACCCTGTGAGGTAGGTGGGGCTGAGAGATAGTGACTGGCCCAAGGTCACCCAGGAAGCTTCGTGGCTGAGCGGGGATTTGAACCTGGATCTTCCAGGTCTAAGTCCGACTCCCAAACCACTACACCATCCTGGCTCATTATGAAAGGCGTTCCGGCAATGCGCAAAGCCACTTGCTGCTAGAATGCCAGTGCAGAGGCTGGACTGGCCCTGCACACAGTGGCAAGTCGGGGAAGGTCCGCCAACTCAAGAAGATCAGCAGATGAAGCAGAACATAGCAGGAGAGGGAGGAACAAGGCAGGGGGGAGGCAGAATGGGGTGGAATGGGAGAGGGGGGCATGACAGAGGTGGGAGGGGGTATCACCCAGCATGGTTGACTTGTGCCGGATGCTATCCCCTCCAATAGCAACGGGCAGGTCCTTTTCATTTCCTTGAACGTGCGCCAGCTAAAGAGCTGCCGCACATCCAAGGTAACCCATAGGAGATGATGGTGTGACAGAATAGGGTAAGTAGAACTTTGCTCTCCTTCCCTCTCCCGTCACATCATGGCACACCCAATAATCCATTCAGGAAGGGAGCTAATATTCATCATTGAGAAAATACAGAAAGTCACAATATGAAAATCAAATATCCATGGCAACTGCTTAGTCTCATTCATAGCTTATACATCCTCCTCCTGTTCTGTTGTGGGAGTCTCCTGTTACCCATTTAGAGACATTCTGAATGAAAAATCAATAGAACTGTGATTGTTAACTTTGATAGTTCCCAGATTTCCAGCTAAGATTTCTGTATATTACCACATAGTGAGTGAAGAAGACCTCTGGTGGGAAGCTATCTTCAATTCAGTCCCAGTTGTGCTGGTTTATACCTTTTGTCCTTCCTTTCCTTCAGAAGATCTGAGGTATTTTTTTGTAGCAATGATATCTTACTTTGAAATCACATGTTCTAGAATTCCACCAAGATGAGAAAATGGATATGACTCAAATACTAAATCCCTCAGAAAACTGGCATTCCATACCATAGACTAGGAGCCCAATCCTATCCAACTTTCCAGCACTGATACAGCCATGTCAACAGGGCATGCCCTGCATCCTGCGGGGGGTGGGGAACAGTCACAGAGGCCTCCTCAAGGTAAGGGAACATTTGTTCGCGAATGCATTGTGTCTGCATCAGCACTGGAAAATTGGATAGGATTGGGCCCGTAATAAGTTTCACTGGACAGCAAGTGCGTTAGCAGCTTGCTTTATGGGTTTCAACATATATTTCAAACCTCCCAGTTTCAAACCTCCTGTTCTTGGGCAAGGTAATTGAGCGGGTGGTGGCATCTTAGCTCCAGAGGGTCCTGGATGAAGCGGATTATCTAGATCCCTTTCAATCTGGTTTCAGGCAGGGCTTTGGGACGGAAACAGCCTTGGTTGCCTTGGTAGATGACCTATGCCGAGGACTAGACAGGGGGAGTGCGTCTCTGTTGGTTCTGCTGGACCTCTCAGCGGCTTTCGACACCATCGACCATGTTGTCCTTCTGGGCCGACTGACCGAGTTGGGGGTCGGGGGCACCGTTTTGCGGTGGTTCCGCTCCTACTTAGCAGATAGGTCCCAGATGGTGGTGCTGGGGGATGCCTGTTCGGCACCTTGGCCCTTGAGGTGTGGGGTGCTACAGGGTTCCATCTTGTCCCCCATGCTATTTAACATCTACATGAAACCGCTGGGAGATCCAGGGATTTGGAGGTGGGTGCTATCAATATGCTGATGACACCCAGCTCTATCTCTCCTTTCCACCTGATTCCAGGGTGGCTATTGAGGTTCTGGAGCGCTGCCTGGAGGCGGTTGGGACCTGGATGAGGGCTAATAAGCTGAAATTAAATCCGGACAAGACAGAGGTTCTCCTGGTCTGGAAATCCACGATGCAGATACTAGAGTATCGTCCTGCTCTGAATGGGGTGGCACTCCCTCTGAAGGAGCAGGCCCGCAGCTTGGGGGTCCGCCTGGATCTGCAGCTGCTTCTGGATTCCCAGGTGGCGGCTGTGGCCATGGGGGCCTTTGCCCAGCTTCGGCTCGTGCGCCAGCTGCGACCGTACTTGAATCATGCAGACCTGATGTCGCAATTAGATTACTGTAACTGTAAAGAATAGATTTAGAGCATTAGACCTGGTAGACAGAGTGCCTGAAGAACTATGGACGGAAGTTCGTAACATTGTACAGGAGGCAGCAACTAAAACCATCCCAAAGAAAAAGAAATGCAAGAAAGTAAAGTGGCTGTCAGATGAGGCTTTACAAATAGCTGTGGAAAGAAGGAATGCGAAAAGCAAGGGAGAAAGGGAAAGATATAAACAACTGAATGCAGATTTCCAGAGAATAGCAAGGAGAGATAAGAAGGCCTTCTTAAATGAACAATGCAAGGAAATCGAGGAAAACAACAGAATGGGGAGGACTAGAGATCTCTTCAAGAAAATTGGAGATATCAAGGGAACGTTTTGTGCAAAGATGGGAATGATAAAGGACAAAAAAGGCAGAGACCTAACAGAAGCAGAAGAGATTAAGAAGAGATGGCAAGAATACACAGAAGAACTATACAAGAAAGATCTTCATGTTCCTGATGACCACGCTGGTGTGGTCACTGACCCAGAGCCGGACATCCTAGAGAGTGAAGTCAAGTGGGCCTTAGGTAGCATTACTAACAACAAAGCTAGCGGAGATGATAATATCCCAGCTGAGCTACTTAAAATCCTAAATGATGATGCTGTGAAAGTGCTGCACTCAATATGCCAACAAATTTGGAAAACTCAGCAGTGGCCAAAGGATTGGAAAAGGTCAGTTTACATTCCAATTCCATAGAAGGGCAGTGCCAAAGAGTGTTCAAACTATCGCACAATTGCACTCATTTCACATGCTAGCAAGGTTATGCTCAAAATCCTACAAGCTAGGCTTCAGCAGTACGTGGACCGAGAACTACCGGACGTACAAGCTGGGTTTCGAAGAGGCAGAGGAACTAGAGATCAAATTGCCAACATGCACTGGATCATGGAGAAAGCACGAGAGTTCCAAAAAACCACCTACTTCTGCTTCATTGACTACGCAAAAGCCTTTGATTGTGTGGATCACAACAAACTGTGGCAAATTCTTAAAGAGATGGGGGTACCAGACCACCTTACCTGTCTCCTGAGAAACCTGTATGCGGGTCAAGAAGCAACAGTTCGGACCGGCCATGGAACAACCGACTGGTTCAAAATTGGGAAGGGAGTCCGGCAAGGCTGTATATTGTCACCCTGCCTATTTAACTTATATGCAGAGTACATTATGAGAAATGCAGGGCTGAATGAATCACAAGCCAGAATCAAGATTGCCGGGAGAAATATCAACAACCTCAGATATACAGACGATACCACCCTAATGGCAGAAAGTGAAGAAGAACTAAAGAGCCTCTTGATGAGGGTGAAAGAGGAGAGTGAAAAGGTTGGCTTGAAACTCAACATTAATAAAACTAAGATCATGGCATCTGGTCCCATCAATTCCTGGCAAATAGAAGGGGCAGAAATGGAAGCAGTAACAGATTTTACTTTTCTGGGCTCCAAGATCACTGCAGACGGAGACAGCAGCCATGAAATTAAAAGACGCTTACTCCTTGGAAGGAAAGCTATGGCAAACTTAGACAGCATAATAAAAAGCAGAGATATCACCATGCCAACAAAGGTTCGCATAGTCAGGGCGATGGTGTTCCCAGTAGCAATGTATGGTTGCGAGAGTTGGACCATAAGGAAGGCTGAGCGCCGAAGAATAGATGCTTTTGAACTGTGGTGCTGGAGAAGACTCCTGAGAGTCCCTTGGACTGCTAGGAGATCAAATCAGTGAATCCTAAATGAAATCAACCCTGACTGTTCCCTGGAAGGAGAGCTACTAAGGCTGAAACTCAAATATTTTGGCCACCTAATGCGAAGAGAGGACTTTCTGGAGAAGACTCTGATGTGGGAAAAATTGAAGGCAAAAGGAGAAGGGGAAGGCAAAGGATGAGATGGTTAGACAGCATCACTGATGCAACGAACATGAAAATGAGCGAACTCAGGAAGATATTGGAGGACAGGAAGGCCTGGAGGGATATGGTTCATGGGATCACGAAGGGTCGGACACGACTTAACAACTGAACAACAACAAAAATGCGCTCTACGTGGGGCTGCCCTTGAAGTCG
This sequence comes from Plestiodon gilberti rubricaudatus, assembly GCA_026170595.1. Lineage (NCBI taxonomy): Eukaryota > Metazoa > Chordata > Lepidosauria > Squamata > Scincidae > Plestiodon > Plestiodon gilberti. The sequence continues at coordinate 184,647,964 of JANXHW010000003.1, read as the reverse complement.
GTTCGGAAACTGCAATTAGTGCAGAATGCGGCGGCCCGTGTACTCACTGGAGGTAGGCGGTTCGACTCTGTCGGGCCGCTCCTCCGACAGCTGCACTGGCTGCCGATTCGTTTCTGGGCCCAATTCAAAGTGCTGGTTTTGACCTTTAAAGCCCTATACGGCTTGGGGCCAGGATATTTGAGAGACCGCCTACTTCTATATAGTCCGGCTCGTCTCCTTAGATCATCAGAGAAGGCCCTTTTGCGGGTGCCGTCACCCAGGGAGGTGCGAGGGGCGGCAGCCAGAAATAGGGCCTTCTCAGTAGTGGCACCAACCTTATGGAATTCCCTCCCCTTTGACTTACGAACTGCTCCCTCCTTGGACACTTTCCGGCGAGGCCTAAAAACCTTCTTGTTCAAAGAAGCCTTCTGAGCTCTTGCCTCTTTTAACATCTTGCTGGTACAGGTGAAGTGCTGCTGTTTTTATGCTTCTGTTTTAATTGTAGTAATCTTTTTAATCAATTTTTAGATACTGGTTTTATTAATTCTCATTAATTGTTTTTTAATGCTTTTAAAATGTGACTATTTTTCTTTTTTTGTATATATTTATATTGTATTGATATCAAAACACAAAAAGAGTACATATTTCATAAAGTTATAGCAAGCGCGAAGCAATACATCCTACTAGCATACTATTCACCATTTTCTACATATAATATCCAACTAAGCCAAAATAAGCCACATTCTATTCATTAAATCCGCATATCATCACATCGTTCTTCTCTCTCTCTCTCTTAAAAAATCGATAAATGGTTTCCAGTTATTCACGAAAAGGTTAACTGACTTTTCCTTAATTAAAATTGTACGTTTATCCATTTCAGCATAGTCCAAAACTTTCAGCCACCAATCTTCCAGCGAAGGTATCTCCGAATTCTTCCAATATTGTGCATATAAAATTCTTGCCGCAGCTATCATATATAAAAACAAAGTTTGAAATTTTTCGCCTACATGATCATCCCTCATACCCAACAAAAAGGTTTCCGGTTTCATTTGAACCTTAATCTTTAAAATTAACTCAATCTGTTTATGAATCTGAGTCCAATACTTCTTTGCTTGGGGGCATGTCCACCACATATGGTAAAAAGTTCCTTCTTGCTTTTTACATTTCCAACATCTATTCGTCACCTTCTCATACATTTTTGCTAATTTGCTTGGGGTTATATACCATCTATGAGGCCAGCGGGTGGCGCAGTGGGTTAAACCGCTGAACCATAAGCTGTCGATCAAAAGGTCGGCAGTTCGATTCCCGCGACGGGGTGAGCGCTCGTTGCTTGGCCAGCTCCTGCCAACCTAGCAGTTCCAAAGCAGGTCAATGCGAGTAGATAAATAGGTACCGCTTGCGGTAAACAGCGCTCCGTGTTCCAGCTGCATGCTACGTGCTGCGGCAAGGAGAGTCATGCCGGCCACATGACCACGGAGGCGTCTTCGGACAACGCTGGCTCTTCGGCTTTGAAATGGAGATGAGCACCACACCCTAGAGTCGAACACGACTGGACTTAATTGTCAGGGGATACCTTTACCTTATATACCATCTATACATCATTTTATACATATTTTCTTTAATATTAACATTTAACGTAAATTTCAACTGTTTTGACCATAGTTGTTCCCATTGGTCCATTAAAATAACATGACCTACATTTTTCGCCCAATGAATCGTACATTCTTTAACCTGTTCTTCTGTCTCAAACTTCAAAAGCAATTTATACATTTTTGAGATTACCTGGTCTTCAGATTTTAATTGTACCTCAAATATTGATTCTTCTTCTACAAATCCATATGCCTTCTTATCCACTTTAAATCTCTCCAAAATTTGAGCATATACAAACCATTGGCAATTAAAGTCTTCTTCCATTAATTTTTCTCTTGACTTCATTGTACAATCTCCTTGTGAAAAATTTAATAAATTTCTGTATAGTAGTCCTTTCTCTTTTGGCACGCTACTTCCACCAAAGTGTGCTTCATATGGTGCAACCCATAATGGTATTTTCTCATAAAACCTCATTTTATATCTATTCCAAATTCTCCATAATGCATGTCTAACATAATGATTTTTAAATTCTAAATTTGCTTTCACTTTATCATACCACAAATACCCATGCCAACCAAATCTCAAGTCAGAGCCTTCTAACTCCAATAATCTTCTATTTTGTAAATACACCCAGTCTTTCAACCACACAAAACAACATGCTGCATAATATACTTTCAAATCCGGTAGTCCCAATCCTCCTCTCTCCTTTGCATCCTGAAGGATCTTATATTTCACCCTTGGTTTTTTCCCTTGCCAAATAAATTTAGAAATGTCTTTCTGCCATTCTTTAAATGGTGCATCAGATATAATCACTGGTATCGTTTGAAATAAGAACATCATTTTTGGTAATACATTCATCTTAATCATCGATATCCTTCCTAGTAAAGACAATTTCAATCTTTCCCATCTTAACAGATCTTTCTTAATTTCATTCCATACTTTAACATAATTATTTTGAAATAGTGTACAATTCATACTCGTCAATACAATTCCCAGATATTTAACTTTTTTTTCCACCTTAAATCCTGTTTTATTCATCAGTTTCAGTTGATCTTGAAGCTTCATATTTTAGTCACTATTTCTGTCTTCTGTTTATTAACTTTAAATCCTGCAAGAGATCCAAATTCTTTTAATTTACTCATCAACAACTCTATATCTTTTAACGGATTTTCCAACATTAATACCAAGTCATCCGCAAAGGCTCTTAACTTGAATGTTTCTTTCTTAATCTTCACACCATGTATTCTTTCATCTTGTCTAATATTTCTATTCAAAACTTCTAACACCAATATAAACAGCAATGGTGATAATGGACATCCTTGTCGCGTACCTTTTTGAATTTCAAATGTCTTAGTCAACTCACCATTCACTAATACTCTTGCAGTTTTTTTATGCTAATACTATTTTTTTCTATTGTATTTTTTGTATATATTCTTGTTGTAAGCCGCCTTGGGTCCCTTCGCGGAGAAAGGCGGGATAGAAATAAAATAAATAAATATATCACCTACCTCAATCATCCACCTACAAATCATCTACCAAAATCTACATCCAGAAGTCCTACGTCCCTAACCAGTCAAGCTAACCAATACATTGTTAGGAAGAAAATACAATAGTGCCTTTGGAGTAATCCTACTCTTCCATGATCATTTCAGTGATAGTAGCCATAGAAGAATTTTGTTTCCATACTCTCAGTCATGATATCACTATCTTCTCATTTATTTTATAGTGTCAAGAATATGTACTTCTGATTGCTTTGTAACATGTTTTATTATATGTGATAAGGGTACTAAACAAGAACTTCAAAATTTGGAATGATCTGAGGATAACAGGTCTATTGTCTAATTTTTTCAGACAACGCTGCATATTATGGTCTCTTTGATCTGGTGAAGGTGTTCAGTTACCTCTAGTGTATGATGAGTTTCATCAGGCTAAAATGGTACATAGGCAGTGTTGCCATAGAAATGGAATGGCACCATAGAGAGAGCCATATAATCATGAGTGCATCTAGAATGTTGTCACACATAACTATGCATGAGAAAGTGGCATGCTGGGATTGCTTCTAAAATTATGCTGGGATTGCTTCTAAAATTGCTATCTATGATGTCTGGCAGCACATACAGTGACTGGTTTTGAAAGAGAATACAAAGAGGAAACAAAATAAAATCTTCATAGAGAATCAGAACAGAGGATGAGTGAGGGTCAGCGAAACAAATACACTTCAGGTAAATATAAAAAATTAACATGAATAGAGGAGAAATCAGGTGAAGGTGGAATGGAGCAGACTTGAGAAGCAAGAAGAAAGGAGGTGGGAATTAACTGAAATGTGATTTTGGATAAGCAGCAGAAGGAATTCAAGGGGGAACTGAGAAAATATGATGCTGTTGAAAACAAGAGAAGTGAAAAATGAGTCCAAAAAATGAAAAAAACAATAAGAAAATGCAGAAAAAGTGTTGTTAAGCACATAGGCTAACGGCCCAATCCTATCGGGCACTTGCAGTGGTAGAACTCCTGGTCCACTGCTGTAAGTACCACAGCAGCATTGAAAAAGTGCACTGCTGTTGTGCACTTCAGGGATGCTGGCGCAAAAAGCCGGAGGCCCCACACATGGCAACAGCTCCCAGATGTACCTGGATCGCGCAGACCTGGCCACGGTGATCCATGCCATGGTGACCTCAAGGTTAGATTATTGTAACACACTCTACGTGGGGCTGCCCTTGAAGATGGTTCAGAAACTGCAGCTGATGCAGAATGCGGCAGCCCGTGTGGTCACTGTGTGGTAAGCAGTTCGACTCCGGCGGGCCGCTGCTCCGGCGGCCACACTGGCTGCCAATTCGTTTCCGGGCTCAATTCAAGGTGCTGTCTTTGACCTTTAAAGCCGTATATGGCTTGAGGCCAGGCTATTTGAGAGACCTCCTACTTCCGTACAATCCGGCCCGCCCCCTCAGGTCATCGGAGAAGGCCCTTCTAAAAGTGCCGTCACCTTCGGAGGTGAGAGGGGCGGCGGCAAGTAATAGGGCCTTCTCAGCAGTGACCGTACGGGAGGCTCTGGAGCATTTGATGTTGGCACACTTTTTGCACCATAGTAAATAGCCTCATGGAAGTGGATCTCAAGATCTGCTGATGTACAGTAAATAGGGGATTAGAACCCAGTTCTATTAAGATCAACAGGAATTTCTGCATTAATTTCAGCAATTGTGGCACCCACACATGTTCAGTTGATTAACACGTTTCATTTTATATGAGATTTACATTTCCCTAGCATTTGAACAGAAGGAGTTGTTTTCTCCCCTCCCTTTTTGTGAAGGCAAAACTGATTGAGGATCGGATGAGCAACCTTCCTTACTTGCGTACTGCATGTGGTAGAGAAAAATACCTCCTTACCATTCAAGGCAAATGAGGGATTGCTACCTATACAATTGTACCATAAGGAGATCTTGAAAATTGAAATCCTAATTACTAGCATAAGATCCCTGTATATAATTAGCACAACGTTTGGACACTAAATAATTAGGCCCCAATCCTAAAGGCGCCTAGTGCCACTGGAACAAGTGTCCCGACAGTGCTAGGTGCTTTCCAGCTTTTGCAAAAAGACTTGGCTTTGCTCCTGGATAAACAGACAGCAGCTGTGGCCAAGGGAAATTTTGCCCCGCATCAGCTGATGTAGCCATTGGATAGTTTGAATCTCAGTGCTGCCAGCCACAAACTCACTAGGTGGCCTTAAGCTACCACTCCCTCTCAGCACCATCTCAGGAGCCAGGCAGCCTTGGGCTGGCCCTGTGTAATGGCCATATGAGCTGCCAAGTGCTCACAACCTGTTAGACAGTGGTGTCAAAAGGAAGGGAAAGTGCTCCATGAAGCCCTACAGGGATCTCACTCCTGCATGTTCAACTGCAGAAGCAGGAATCTGGGCTCCATGATGGAGGAAGGGTGGTGGGATATACTGTATTGGTCTGAGTATAAGACTCACTTTTTTCTCCTAATTTAAGTTTTTAAACTAGGGGTGCGTCTTATAATCAGGCTGTTGCAATTTAATGCCAGTGATTTAATTAAAAATTTTTAATAGCACCAAACTTTAAGGGTCTTATAATCAGGTGTGTCTTATACTCGGGACAATACGGTACATGCAAATTGTTAATAAGATCATAGCCTAACTTTCTGTTTGTACTAGATTTCCATTTTAAAATAACTTCAAAGTACATATGATGACGAGTAGAGCAGATCATTGGCATTTTTTCTAATACTAATCAATACAGACTCCACACATTACTGAAGAAATATTTTTTATCCTTGCAAATTGCTATGAATATGGGAATGAATATGAGAAAACAGGCATAGACTAAAACTAAAACTCAGCATATAAATATACTATGTTTCATCACAGTAAGCATTATTGCACTTGATGTACTCTGTCTCCCTAGCAATGAGCTATGATGATGGAATAGCTTTAAAAATTCATCTTGGCCTACCGTTTGCCTAACTAATATGCTATAATAATTGTATTTTCCTTCCATGGCTATTTTTAAATAATGTTGATAAGCAAATTATGCCTTTATTAATAAGTGTTGAACATAAATGCCTGTTACAGCCCCCAAACCCAAACTAGCATTTATTATGATGTACAAATTAACATGTAACCATCACAATTAACAGCAGTATTATGAAAACATAACATTTAACTTGTAGAACAAATTTCAGAATGTATTTTAATTACATTAAAATTACATGTTTTAATTGCATGCGGCCCCTGTTCTTTAATAAAAATGTCAATGAAAATTAATAGCGCTATTTACTGAATGTACAGCATGAAATACCCATGCTCTTGTATTCTTCCGTTAATAACTGAAATAATTTAAGAGCATGTTGTCTTTTAGTATTCACTGCATGGCTCAAATGAGATGGAGGAATGAATTGGAAACAGCCTGGCTGTAAAGTATATGACAAGTAGCCCCAATGCTTTGTTTAGATGTTTTTTTGTAAAAAAAAAAAACACCAAAAAAAACGCTACAGCATCCCATTAATAATTGAAGACATAATATATCCTGCAGAATTTTGGCAAGCTGGAGTTATTATTATCTGGAAGGTAATAGGAGTCTGGCAGTGATGTACCAGAGTGCCTTAGAGAGCAATTGTTAAGTCCAGGTAATTTGAATACATCTGACTCTGAGCAGCATCTTCTTGCTTCTTGGATTTTTCTCCTGGGTATCTGCCAGGACCCCACCCATGAAGAAAACCCTTCCACAGCCCCCAGCATATCCTAAGATCCCAGGGAGTACATCAGTACATCCCCTGACGGACAAAAGCCTTCCATCTTTGCCTGCTAACTGCTGGTGAAATGATTCTTGGGGGGGAAGACTCTTTACCTAGCCTTGGAACGCATTTGCTGCTAACTGGAATCTGTCAGATGGTTCCCCTACTGGTCTGGCTTCCTGCTCAATCCCCGCTCTGACTGTTCTGACCCATTGGTTGGTCTAGACCTCCTAGACTTCCACTCGCACTGCTCAGATTAGGTGGAAATGGACAATTCCTATTATCAACATGCCGAGTACAAGCAATTGGTTATGGTGACCAGCTAACACCATAAATCTGTTGCACTGGAAAATTAAGGCAGTGACCCAATGGGGAAGAGATAAAAGTGAGTGGTGAACTATCAGGGGAGTAGCACCACAAAGTCGAAGAGAAGCACAGAGCAGAACTGCTCTCACAACTCAGGAGAATTGTTGACACGTGGAGGCTTGTTCGTGTTTGACTAGAGGCTCCCCATGTCACTCCCTTTGTTATTTCCCAATGTATTCAGTACAGGTGTCCTTCCTGCTCATTATTCAGAACATTCTATGATGAGGCAATCAGTGTTACATACATATTAATAACAAATAAATGGTGTTGCAGGTTCCAGTATCCAAATAGTTTTCTATCTACTTTTGAAATGGCATCTGTCAGGTCAAACAGGTTAGCTATTATTTATTTGTTGTGTTGTATCCCACCATTCCTCCAAGGAGCTCATGGTACCACATATTGTTCCTCACACACACACACACACACACACACACACACACACACACACACACCCTTTTAACCCCACAGTCACCCTGTGAGGATTGAGAGAGTGCTTGGTCCAAAGTCACACTGTAAGCTTCTTGGCTGCCTGGGGACAGCACCACACCACACTGCCTTTCATCATAGCATGGTAACACCAACCTTTTTAAAACACCATCGGAAGTTTAAAAGACAAAGAACGGAGAATATATACAAATGGATGGAACAAGCCCTGCTCAGAGAACAGATTCGGAAGACACGAAGAGATTTGGCAAGTACGGACTTGATTATTTATAAATTACAATTACAATTGAGCAATTCACTATCTAACACTGACTGGCAAACTTGGGACAATATCTCCTGGAATTTCATAGAAAAACAGGAGATTACCATTAAAAACAGGCATAGAAATAAATTTGAGGCTTTAGTAAACAAAACAAAAGTACCAATTAAACAATTGACAACAAACAAAACAGTAATTAATCTGTCTAAACATATACTAACATCAGCACAAGAATCTGTCCTATTAAAAGGAGGGAATTTTGCTGTTACACCCAAAAATATCCCAAAGGAACAGATCATTGCAAATGTGGAGTCATCTTTGGCAACCTTTGATAAAGACTCAGCTGAAGCCCTGAGAATACAGGTGGCAAATATTCTTCTTAAAGCCAAATTACCTGAAAGTAACATCAGTGGCTTAGAAAGAGTGGCTATTAAACAACTGAATGATAACGCAAATATTGTGATCCTGCCTGCGGACAAAGGGAATGCCACAGTTATAATGGATGCTGAGGATTATAGACAAAAAATTAGAGATCTGTTAGATCCTGAAACTTATATTACTCTAAAAAAAGACCCCACAAAAAAGATTTTAAAAGAAACAAATATTTTAATAAAGAATGCAAATTTTAAAATAGAAATAATAAATAAACTAACTAAATCGGAAGCATTACCACCCCGACTATATGGGCTTCCCAAAATTCACAAGGATAAAGTACCATTGAGACCTATAGTAAGCAACATTGCCGCTCCCACACATGGCTTGTCCAAACATCTGGCAGGAATTCTAAACCCCCTTATAGGCAACACCCCTTCCTACATAAAGAACTCATATCATTTTATAGAAAAATTACAATGGATCACTCTGTCTCCTAATGCCATATTAGTTAGTTTTGATGTAGTTTCCTTGTTTACTAAGGTCCCCCTCAAAGAAGTATTAAGATTAATTGACAACCTCACAATCCCCAGAGAATTAATTCCCTTATTTAAACACTGTCTAACATCTACCTATTTCATATGGGAAGGGACATATTATGAACAAAAAGATGGGGTAGCAATGGGGAACCCCTTAAGCCCATTAGTTGCAAACCTATATATGGAGTATTTCGAACAACAAGCGTTACAAACAGCTCAATGTAAACCTGACATTTGGTGGCGCTATGTTGACGATATTTTTTGCATATGGTCCCATGGGGAAGTTGAACTACAAAATTTTCTAATACATCTGAATAGTTTTTGCAAAGAGGTGCAATTCACTATAGAAAAAGAAGAAAATAGATCTCTGGCCTTTTTGGATGTGCTAGTGACTAGAAGAGAAGATCTAACCTTCAGTCACTCAGTTTATAGAAAACCTACGAACACCGGTAGATATTTGAACTATAGTTCAAATCATCACCCCGCACAAAAAGGCTCAGTTATAAGTTCACTATCCTACAGGGCAATCAAAATTTGTGATGAAGACTCTATAAACAAGGAGAAAAAGATATTGTTTGAAACATTGAGAGCCAATGGATATCCAGAAACATTAATCAATAAAGGATGGGTTGCACAAAAAGATAAAATTCAAAATGAAAGAGAAGGGAGAAATAAAATTGAGACAATAAATGAGGAAAATAACAAAACAACAGAAGACAAAAAAGAAGAGAAAATTTGGACATGTTTGCCCTTTATTAGAGGGATAACCGATAAGATCGCCAGAGTCCTTAAACAAGGAAATATAAAAACGGTGTTCAAACCAACAAAAAAAATTGAAGAAATGCTGAAAAATCCAAAAGACAAGAGACCTCCGCTCTCAAACCCAGGCATTTACTGCATCCCATGTGGCACTTGTGGCAAGGAATATATTGGCCTTACACAGCGGTCTATAGGCACCAGACTTAAGGAGCATGAAAGAGCGGTGAGGCTAGAACACCCACATCTTTCCGCTCTTGCTGAACATGCGCTGACCACAGGCCATTCTATACATTTCAAAGATACATGCCCCTTAAAAACAGAGAGCAAATTAAATATCTTGAAAAATCTGGAGGCGTTAGAAATAAGTAAAAGGATGCCAAATGATCTTTTGAATAGACAGCAAGAATTAAGTCTGGCTAACCGTATATGGTTCCCCATAATACGTGGAAACACAAACCATGGACCATTAAACCATAAAACTAACACTCAAAATAATATCCAATAAATCCTGTCAGTAATACAGTAGCATTACATCACTGCAATCAATTAAATACAGTAACCAACAAATGTTGCCAGCATCACAGCACAGAAAATTAGCTGTCTGCAGAATTCCTAGATTGCACTTTTGGGCTGAGTCCTTGCAGGATCTCCTACCTTGAGTAAAGCTTGAACTGAAGCGGCTTCCGACAAACAAGAGCTTCCCGCGCTTTTTCAAAAAGAATAAAAAGACCAAGAGAACGCTGCTCCTCAACACCTACCAATTTCTTTGGAGATACCCCAGAAGAAGTGCCTGGATATAGGCACGAAACGTCGGGTTTTGTAATTCCAGTTTTTAATGATTCTTGGCTATCCGGATTTCTGGGCTGTCAGTCCATACCGGGCAGCTTTCGTCATTTTTCTAAAATCAGCTGGATCGCTATTTTTAAGCCTTAATTATGACCGGGTTACCCGTGATATCTGTTTCGCTATCGTATAGTGGATTATGACCACTAACTGAGAGTGGTACACTTTGTGTAAACATGGATGGAGTGTGTGGGAAAAGATGCTTCTATTTATTCATGTTTAACTTTAATTGTTGACAATACAACTACATGTATCATGCGAGGTATGTTAAGGCATTGTCCTGTAGCAGTCCCAGCAAATGCTCAAAACATCACATTTCTCAAAACATTTAATTCACTCATTTGCCAAGGTCGATTAATTGAGAATGTGGATTAAAATGGATAATGGACAGCATTTCTGTGAATTGCTTTTTGAATCTTGTATTGATATCCTTAATGGAGTATAATTATAACATTTTCATAATGACAAACATATCAACAAATATAAAATGCAGCCACTAATGGAAATGAAAAAGTGCTTGTGGCATTAGTTATGACATTTAACTTAACTGCAGTATTTAATTAGCATTCAATACATTAGTAGATTTTTTTTTCATTAATGTAATTTTCACAACAGCTCAGTGAGGTATTTAAAATATTTTTATTTATCATCTCCCACAAAGAACCAAGAGGCGGCACATTTACACAAGTAAAAGCCTTCAGAGAGGGCTAATAGCAGAATCCACATCCTGAAGCATCAAACCAAAAAGGGCCCTTTTGATGCAATCTGCCCTTTCTTCCCAACACATAGCACATGTGGCCAGTGACATTCCTACACCCCTGCCAACGTGACACCCCTCATGTGATAACAAAAACTCCGCCCCCTGGGGGCATGAAGTCATTTTCGCTCACTGTCGCCAAAATTCGGTGGCAAACACACACACACGCACCAGATGGGCAGCCCAACTAAATCCCCGTGTGGCGATGCAGCAGCGCCAACGCAGCTTCCGCTGCATTCCACACGAGGGATATTTGACTGCTGAAGGCCTCCGCGGGGTAAGGGGACATTTGTCCCCTTGTCCAAGGGTAAGCTGCAGCAGCTGCTATGGGGCAACGTGGACCTGTGTCAGCTTGATTGCTGGCGGAAGTCCACGTTGCTCTATGAAGGTGGATCAGATCCAGGAAGGGAGTTGGAATTCGGCGTATACTGCCGCCGATCTTGCCCCCTCCCATGCCCAATCAACCCTCCCCCCGCCCCCTCACTGCCCCATTTTGTTTTTGTAAAACATTATTTTATGAAACTGGAAGAACAAACATTGCCCATCAATTCATTAATGGACTGAGGATTTATCATCCTTCGCTTTACAGTATTTGCAATGTTGATCTATTGCCAACTTGAGAGAGAGAGAGAGAGAGAGAGAGAGAGAGAGAGAGAGAGAGAGAGAGAGAGAGAGAGAGAGAGAGAGAGAGAGAGAGAGAGATCTTGTGCTTTTAATATATTACATAAATTAACTTTGCATTATTCTTCCTCTCACTCGTGTGTGTGTGTGTGTGTGTGTGTGTGTGTGTGTGTGTGTGTGTGTGTGTGTGTGTGTGTGTGTGTGTGTGTGTGTAAAAGGGACTAAATCAGGAAAAAGCAGTGGAGAACAGAACAAAGAAAAATGACAGATCAAAAAAAAACAAGTGGTCTGTTATATTCTCTCCTCTCCAAAACAGTGCGAGTCCCAATGGGGAGGGGGTCCTGGGGGAAAGCTTGGCCTTGGGCCCACACACACCCCACCCCCATTGTCGACATGATGGCAAGCTGCAGTGGTTTTGGTGGCACCTTCTCCCCCTCCCACCCTCTGAGCCTGATGGGATCTGTGGCATCACCCTCTCAGCCAAGGAACTTGCACGTGCTCCTTCTTTCATCCTCTCCATGGTCCAATGGAAGCACCTTCTGCAGGGACACCATGGAGCACACGCCCATTAACAAATAGGGTGAACCAGGTGAGCAGCAGAGGTACAAGTCTTTCAGCTGACTTGCACTCCTGTGATCAACCAGGTGAGCCCTCCAATGGGCTGGGCCTCAACTGGTGCCTCACCCAGCCAATCCCTGAAGTCCCTGCACTCCAAAACCTTCAAGGGAGGAGTCATTTTTTTTTATTCACGTTAAAGTAGTTTCACAAACCAATTCCATTAGTCACAATATTAGAATGACATCTTCACTGGTAGCTTTTAATTGTGGATGTTTTAAAATCTGTTTTAACGGCTTTTTTTCCACTCACAAGGTAAATATATCTTAAAGTGAACATTACCTGTACTTTTAAAATGTATGCAGGCAATCTAACGTTTAGAAGCTCTTTTGATAGCTTGTAGAAAAAATGATGCTCACTCTTCATAATGAAGTAATCCAGTGCAACTGTGGTTTTCCCACAGAGGTGGCTGTTTAATGGCACTAGAATTAAAATGATGCATAATCTATTCATTTTAATGGTTAGTTACCACTAGAAATGGTTGTGAGCTGAATGGAGATTGCATTTTTCCACCATGCACATCCACTTCAGTATAAATGGAAACGTAACAGTTTTGATTTGTAATAGGAGGCTGTGATATTTGTTTATGCTTCCTCACCGTCGGTTTCATAGCCCTGTTTCTTTTAATGTCATATAATAGAAGTAAATTGAGTAAAAGCTTGCTTGGAGACCCACAGCTGTACTATTATAAATTATGTAAAGTATATAATAGCTCTACAAAAGATAAAGACAGATAACACTAATGAGATAGGCGGAAACACTTAAAACAGTTTTTCACATCTGCCATTCTATTATGTTCTGTGTCATCTCAAAGCAAATGGATGGTGGGTGAATTCACAACCTGCTAGAGCTGATGCAAAATAGTGACACTTTTGCATTTTTCCCCCAATGGACTTTTTTTTAAAAAAAAAAATCCCAATAAAACAAACACACAATAAGAGAAAACAAGGATGAAGGGACGGGGGGGGGATCCGGAGGGGGGAGAACTTTATCACAAGTAGAAGAATCCATTGGTCCAATAACACTGGTTAACACACTTTTTCTGGCATAAGGTTTTAAGGTAATTTTGGGGCGCTGATTCCAAATCTGGCATCAGTTTTTGTCTATCACATCAGGTTTTTGAGATATCAAATAATGCATTTGATAAAATCAATGAAAAACAGCAAATTTATGCTCATCATATCATTGATGTCATACTTTAAAATAGGCAAGATAAACCTTCTTGACAAAAGTATTGAAGTTGTGCCTTTAATCCTGCAAAGTGCACAGATGTAGAAGAAGATATCTGAGTCATTACTGCATTTCCTTCTTTCGGATGTTGCAGTCCAGTGGTTCTCAATCTTTGGAGGCCCGGGTACCCCCTTATCATGGTCCAATGTTCTGAAGTACCCACTGCTAATTAACTGCTAATTAATTGGATTAATCAATTAATTAGGTAATTAATCATTAAGTAAAAAAGTACTAAAACAATTTTAAATGTGAAAAATGTCTTATTTAACTCGTGTGTGTGTGTGTGTGTGTGTGTGTGTGTGTGAGAGAGAGAGAGAGAGAGAGAGAGAGAGAGAGAGAGAGAGAGAGAGAGAATATGCAAGGATCTCTTTTTTTCTCCAAGTCACACTTCCCAAAATCAGCTCCTCCCTCCCCCACCCCACCAAAGTACATTTTCCAAAGTACAAAAATAAGCCCAAAACCAAAATCAGAGAGACAGAGGGCTCCGAAAATAATTACAATTTAAAATCCATGTTAATTAACAATTAGCTGCTGATGGGGCAGATAAGGTGCAGGGCTTGGCATACCCCCAGCAAGAGGTCCGCATACCCCTAGGGGTACCCATACCACAGGTTGAGAACCCCTCTTGTAGCCATTGTTAGATCACACCCTGCAGAAGGAAAATATTAAATAAATGTGGATATCTACATAAAATGAAATTATAAACACACTATTCTAAAAATACAGCACTATATTTTAATACTAAAGCAGTCACTGACTCGCAACAACTTGCAATCATAAGTGACAAAGAGTTAATTTTGGGTAAAATCAATGAAAATGGGGTATGCTGATATCATAAAAATGAGATGTGATAGAGCAAATCTGAAATTAGTCTAAAACAGCTGCAAAGATCTAGGCCAGAAAATTTTTTTGTAGACCAGTGAAAGAGAAGAATGAATGTCCACTTATTGAGGATGAAGGATCATGCAAACCAGCTTGCCAAGTTTTCATGTAAGTGTTCCATTCTGAAGTTGGCAATAGATCATCATTTCAAATACTGTAAAGCGAAGGATGATAAATCCTCAGTCCATTAATGAATTGATGGGCAATGTTTGTTCTTCCAGTTTCATAAAATAATGTTTTACAAAAACAAAATGGGGCAGTGAGGGGGCGGGGGGAGGGTTGATTGGGCATGGAAGGGGGCAAGATCGGCGGCAGTACATGCCAAATTCCAACTCCCTTCCCGGATCTGATCCACCTTCACAGAGCAACGTGGACTTCCGCCAGCAATCAAGCTGACACAGGTCCACGTTGCCCCATAGCAGCTGCTGCAGCTTACCCTTGGACAAGGGGACAAATTTTCCCTTACCCCGCGGACAGAAGCGTTGCTCCGGTAGGGGCGGGGCTGTAAGTATCGCTGCGGTCATAGTCTCTTTACCGAGCGAGGAGGAGGCAGCCCCGCCCCCTCACTGTCGGAGCCAGTCCCCTGTGGAGAAAGCAGCAGGCAGGAGACCCTGCCTGCTGCTTTCTCCGTAGGGGACTGGCTCGGACAGTGAGGGGGCGGGGCTGCCTCCTCCTCGCTCGGTAAAGAGACTATGACCGCAGCGATACTTACAGCCCCGCCCCTACCGGAGCGATGCCTCTGCCCGCGGAGGCCTTCAGCAGTCAAATATCCCTCGTGTGGAATGCAGCGGAAGCTGTGTCGGCGCTGCTGCATCGCCACACGGGGATTTAGTTAGTATTGGGCTGCTGATCACTCAAGGTTGTAAAGCAATTCACCTATCAAAGATGGAGTTCTGTTGCTTTTTTTTTACATTTTGTAGTTCAGCTCCTTGCCTTCATTTTGGTGTATAGTATGTCTGATATGTGACCATTTTCCCAAAAGTGTTCTAACCCATTTCACTAAATGACTTTTGACTTTGAAAATGTCCTAATTAGTCATTTCTGAGGGTGGCATCCGCTTGTATCTTATCATTCTCTGTCTAATAAAGTTGGCATGAGTGCCTGCTTTTAAGATACCAACATGAGATTAAGGAAAACATGACACTGTGGCTGGCCTACTAATGGAAGTGGTTTGGGCTCTATCTGGGAGACTTCCTTGTTAGATTCCTTCCCTCATGTGACTTTCTGGACTGCCATTGGGCAGAACTGGTACCCAGAGACTACCCAGATCAGTGAAGCAGGCTAATTTCATCCCAATCTTGAATTGGGACACCTACCTTAGTGTTTACCCGGCTCATGGTGGGTGGAGCAATTCAGCTTCCTTGGCACCCTTTACAGGGGTTGGTGGTGAAGAAGCTGGGTGAGCTATGAGGTGACCCCAGATTCTGAGCCAGGGTGGTTCACCAGATGGAGAGCTTAGACAGGACAGCTGTCTCCCCCTAGTCAGGTCCCCACGGGGGGGGGGGGGTCAGCAGGACCTGCTGTACTTGCCTGAATTGTTGCTCGCATTTGTAATTATCAATAAATTACGGCCCTGTTTCCTTCCAAATCTGTGGCATGAGTATTTGTGGGGGAAGAACCTGAACAATAACATATTTATTTGGAAAAGTCACAAGGGTATCAAAGATGCCCAAAGATTTTGTTTAAATCAATAGGGATTGTGTGCAACATGAAGCATTAAAAATCAAATTAAAAGAAATGTAAGGCATACCTAACTGGTGCCTTTTTTCTATAAGTAGGAGTGAAATGTCACTGTTGACTGAAGTACCTGGCGACAATGAGTGTCCTACCTTAAATCATTGCACAGATGAGTTGATTTCACTGGCTATCTTCTAAAGAACAGAAGAGGAGAAGTTGCCTTCTGAGAGACACCCAGGAAATTAGTTTCTCTGAGACCATCATAACGGAAGTGGACAGGCTCTGGCATTCAATCTGAAGAATTGTCTAAGGCAATTTTATCTTGTATAAACACTTCTGATCTGCATTGTGGACAGGCTTGACTGGAAATCCATTGAACAGAAAAGCAAGAATCTCTAAAAAGAAAAGAAGTAAAGATTCTTGTCAAACCAATAAATATATTAATGATACTAGAAAATTGTCAAGTTCGGAGGTTTTAAAGCTGTATATGCAGCAAGCATCTCTAGGAGTTCCTTGTGAGATCGACTCTGATCTTCTGGGCGTGTCAGCTCAACTTTTAAAGACAAAATAAATGTCTAAGTTTTTGACACTTTATGGAACAGGTGCAACTATAACTAATTATTGAACAAGTTTTCAGATAGTGTGTATGAGAATAACACATTAATCCCTTTCTGGGGAGGATGGACTACAAAATTGCTGGATGACATTAGGAAGTGAGTAAGGTTCTTCGTGGTTCATGGGATCACGAAGGGTCGGACACGACTTAACGACTGAACAACAACAAGGTTCTTCTGGGAAGTAGTACCTGAGCCTTGATGAACCCATTGTAAAGAAGCACTGGCAGATTAGAGAGAAGGTGGATAAAGCAGTAGCTGGACCCAACGAAGGTACACTAACAGCGCAGTCCTAACCAATGTTTCATCGCTGGTGCAGCCACAATGCAGCCCTGAGGTAAGGGAACAAATGTTCCTTCCCCTTGAAGAGGCCTTCATGACTGCCCCTGCACCACAAAATGCAGTGTGTACCCTGTTGGCATGACTGCATCAACTCTGAAATGTTGATTAGGATTGCGCTGTTTGGCTGCACCTCTATGCACACTTAGCTGGAATTAAGCTAATACTATGTTAACACATAGTAACTCTAGTTACCTTCAGCAATGGGTTTGTAGAAATACCTTTGTTATGATTGTGATGTCAATTCAAAGCTTTTTGCATGTTGTATTAACATTTCTACAATTAGTATATCACATATACAGCAGTTTCCTTATACTTGTTCAGATCCTTCAACCATCTAGCTCAGTGAAGGTGACACGGACAGCTATCCAGGGTTTCCCAGAGGGATCTTCTCCAGTGCTACTTGCCCAAGAATGAAACTGAGAACTTCTGCATTCAAACCATGTGCGTACCACTGAGCTGTAGTTCTTGCTCAACACAGGCTACAATCCTATGCTCACTTTCCTGGGAGTAAGCCTCATTGAACGCAATGGTACTTACTTCTGAGTAAACATGCATAGGATTGTGCTGACAATGTTGCAACCACTTCCTTTATGGTCTTCAGTGACTGGCAGCAGCTGTCCAAGATTTCACACAGGAGTCTTTTTATGATGCCAGAGACTGAACCTGGGACGGTCTCTCAGCAACTGTTCCAAATGCATTGGACTAATATGGGCAGCAGTATCTGAACATCACCACACATACCAATTTCCAGATGAATAATAATTTTTAAAAGCTGGAGTCAGTTGTTCGCCACTGCTATATGGGATGATGAGTGTGTTAGTGATTTGCCAAACCATTGTCATCCTTGAGCAAATGCGGTCAAAGTAAACGGAGACAGCTTCACAAAAGAACTACATTAGCATAAGTTAATCACTCCAGACTGACCAATTGGTACACTGAGAGGTAATTATGGACAGCTATGATATAAGTGGGGCAGAGAAAACAACCCATATGCATCTCAGCTAAATGGAGGGAGTAGTAGCCCAACAATTTTTTTTCTTAAATTTTGTCTAAAACAAACAATAGAGTACATTGTCTAAAATTAAATGATAAATTGGTCCATTTGTGGGGGGGGGGGAAGAGAGAGAGAGAGAGAGAGAGAGAGAGAGAGAGAGAGAGAGAGAGAGAGAGAGAGAGAGAGATGAACATAAAAGAGACAGCAGCCCGTGATCCACAGGAAGCAGCCGTAGGAGGTCATGGCAGTTGATGATTTTCAGAAGAACAAAGAGATTTTGTGGGACTCCTTTTTTTTTTTTAATAAGTCTTTCTAAAAAGCTGGACTTGAGCCATATAGTGCTTGGTCTGCAAATACTAGGTTTAAAAATCAATCCCCTGCTTCACAGGAAGCCAATGTACTTTTGCTCAAAATTAGAGCAACATGAAAAAGTGTCTTGGCGTCATTAACCATCTGACTGCTTGTGCTTTCCTATCTCATGCTTCTCTTCCTCATTGGGGGGTGCAGTTCAAAGCATCCACCCAGCCACCCAAAGGTTAACACATTTCCAGCCATATATCTGTACTACATGAATGCACTTCAGGGTCAGCGATACAAGATTCATGTATTACAATAGGCTATGCAAGCCAGAATCCTAGTATAGCCTGTTTCAAAATTGAGAATGAGCCAAGAGAAAGTAAAAAGCAATTGAAAAATACTGGTAATAAAATATCACCATGGAGAGAGAAAAAAATAGACTTAGGAGAAAGATACTGCTCTGATTGAGATAAGGGAAGAAAAATGAATAGAACTATCATTATGGGGAATAATTTTTAAATAGGCTCTTAAGAATGATTATATCCACTATGCAGTCCTCATGAAGCCCTTATGCCTAAAGTGTATTTATGAAGCTTTTTCCTGCAATTACTCTATCCATGACATTGATATTTCTTTTTTAAGGGGATATTTAATCCAAATGAGGCAGTATGGGTCTCTGTTCCACCTCTGAGATGTCCTTTTATTTAAAATATTTTATATTAATTTTTCTGCTATGAGACTTGGGGATGCTTTTAAACATGTTCAGCATTTCTCCGAGAGCAGAATATTTAACTGCTTCAAAGAGGAATGCTTTCTCCATACAATTTAACAAGTTCTCACTACTTTCAGCTTAAGCATCACAGAATTTAACCCAAAAGAATTATTTAGAGGGAGAAAAAAAAACAATCTAGCAGAGCTCGGTTGTAACAGAAGAGGAGGAATCCGTTATTTTAACATTTTTCAGTGAAATCTTGCTGCGGCCTAGGAGAATTTAGAAATAAAACTTTTAAGGAGCATAAAATCAATATGACTGTATTGCGTTTCTAGTATCAAGCTGTAGCAGAAAGGCAAACCCTTTGGTATCTGGTGGGAAATGAAAGGATAGAAAGTCTCATCCATATGAATACATTTTTTTTAAAAAAAAAATGTAATTCTCCAATTGTAAAGTGAATCTCCCTATCAAGGTATGGGTAGTTGCATGCTCCTCCCAAGATAAGTTGTCTGCTCCTTACATTACAATCCTAACCAACTTTCCAGCACCGGTGCAGCCGCAATGCAGTCCCGAGGTAAGGGAACAAATGTTCCCTCACCTTGAAGAGGCCTCTTTGACTGCCCCTGCCCTGCAAAATGCAGTTGGCACGACTACACCGGCACTGGAAAGTTGGTTAGGATTGTGCTATTAATTTAGCAAGATAGAACCATTCCTTTTAAAGGAATGGCTGTGTGCTCCATCATGTTGATAGTGTTGGAAGCAATGACAAGCTTTTTGCTTCTAAAGATGTTATCTCAACACTTAAAGTGCTACCATAGAGGGCTGGTTCAGGTAATACTTTGTCCAACTGGTCCCATGAAGTAAAGGATTGTATATCCATGGAGCGCACTCATCCTGCTCCCTTCCTTCCTGTCTGGAGGAGTTTGGGGCATTTTCTTTAATCACAGAGGGGGAGGGTTGGACCAAACGCCCCTCTACACATGCCCATGCATAGAGAGGTGCTACTCTAGTGTCTGAGCAGTCTGCCTCCAACTTGCAATGAAGGAATTCAAAGTGTAGCCAACTTGACTAGAGTACCTTCTCATGTTTAGTATAAGACCCCTATATTCTCTGTATTTCAAGTAGACAATGTATCTAGGAAAATGTGAATTCATATACTCCCTGATGAATTCATATACATATTCATATACTCCATTCATATACTCCCCTTGACTTGACACCCATCCCAAAGGAAGGTGTCATGAAAACATCAGCAGCAAGCAGCATGTATTTTAGCTGTCAATCTTAAACCAACGGCTACTGGTGAAATAGTGTGTGCTAACCCAACTACCTGCAGTTCCAGTTTCACTTTGGAACTGAGCTCCTATACAAAGCTCCTGTTGCAACCCCAACTAAACTAGACATGTCTACTCAGAAGTCTCATTGAATTCAGTAGGACTTACTCCCAGGAAAGTGTGTATAGGATTGCATATTTCCTTGCAAGTACATTGACAGCCCAATCTTATTAAAAGCCCTATGCTCGGATGCAGCGGCACTGGGGCAGGCTCTGCTGCATCCAGCGCAGGGCTGAGGCATCTGGTGGGGCCACTGTGTGATACAGGAAGCTGGACTAGATGGGCTTTTGGCCTGATCCAGCAGGGCTCTTCTTATGTTCTTATGTTCTTATGTAAAATTTGTGTTGTGGATGTAGCAAACTTCTGTTTTAATGTTTTAATGTGTTTTAATGTGTGCCAGCGGGTGGCACAGTGGGTTAAACCGCTGAACCATGAGCTGTCGATTGAAAGGTCGGCAGTTCGAATCCACGACGGGGTGAGCTCTCGTTGCTTGGCCAGCTCCTGCCAACCTAGCAGTTCCAAAGCATGTTAATGCGAGTAGATAAATAGGTACCGCTTGCGGGAAGGTAAACAGCTGCATGCTATGCGCTGCGGCAAGGAGAGTCATGCCGGCCACATGACCACAGAGGCGTCTTCGGACAACGCTGGCTGTTCGGCTTTGAAATGGGGATGAGCACCACACCCTAGAGTCGGACACGACTGGACTTAATTGTCAGGGGTCACCTTTACCTTTTTATCTTAAATTTAGACCAGAATCAGGGGACAGCCACTAAAATTGAGTGGTGGGAGAGTTAGGACAAAATATTTCTTTATCCAGCATGTAATTACCGGTAATCTGTGGAACTCCGTGCCACAGGATGTGGTGCTGGCAGCGGGCCTAGATGCCTTTAAAAGGGGATTGGACAGACTTATGGATGAAAAGTCTATCACAGGTTACAAGCCAAGATGGGTATATGCAACCTCCTGGTTTTAGAAGTAGGCTATCTCTGAATGCCAGATGCAAAGGAATGGCAACAGGATACAGATATCTTGTTTGGAGGTTCCCATGGCATGTAACAATTTGCAACGATTTGAGAGTTATGGGATTTTCAGCCATGTAAAGTTGGAATGAAGAACTTTAGTAAGAACTTTATTTCTTCATTCCAACTTTACATGGCTGAAAATCCCATAACTCTCAAATCGTTGCAGATATCTTGTTGTCAGTGTGCTCCTTGAGACATCTGGTGGGCCAATGTGAGATACAGGAAACTGGACTTGTAGTCAAATGGATTACCTGGAAAACATTATTCAGAGTGCAATCCTTACTAGGTATCCGGCGGGAGGCCCAGGGGCCCCCGCCGAATCCTATCTCTTTTCCCGGCCGATCGCATTCGTCCCCTTCTCCTGGTGTAATGCGGGGAGGTCCCAATGCGCCTCCTTGGATTTCCACCAGCTATTTAGCTGGCGTAAGTCTGAGGAGGCCATGTAATGGCTGCATTGGCCCTGGAAGGGGACGGGGATATAGTGGCCGCCATCCCCACTCTCTTGGGCCGGCTCGGTCAACGCCCAGCCTCCCTCGCCTCCCGGACTGCCCCTGCGTCCTCCAGTGCTTCACATACCTGTATCCAGCGGCCGTAGGAACGATCCAGCGGCAGAGTAAGGGCTGCAGCCGGCCTCTGCGCCAGCCTCCCTTAATCTAAAGTTGTCGCAAACCGGCAAACGTGCTTTATGGCACATTTGCGACACTTTATAATGGCGGAGCGTGCGCTCCGCCATTTTAAAGATAGTGTGGATTGCGCTGTCAGGCATAATACTCCTGTTTTCAGTTGCCCTCAGAAAGCTGCAGGTTAATCACTGCAGATTTACTAAAGCAAGTGTAATTTAATACAGTCTATCATGAATATTAAAGAAAATCATGAAAAAATGCTACAAGTTCTCTTGGGACCCTAGTAACAACTTATAAAACGGGGGGGGGGGGTCTTAAGCATCAGTCCCAAGCATGCTGATGTTGGAGTAAGTATTGAAAGGGGATTTACTTTTGTGAAAATGTAGAATCAAACTGACAGTGTATAGATTCAAAATCGCATAATGTGCATTAATTATCTCATAATGAGATCTAGGTATGCTGTCACAGTTTCTGTTAGGATGATAAAGAGTAGAATTTAATTGATTTCAGTGTACACTTAGGTGAGAAAAATAAACACTAATCTATACTAGTAGCTGTATGTAACCTGGGAGGAGGAGTATCATGGATTCCTCTGTGTGTGTGTGTGTGTGTGTGTGTGTGTGTGTGTGTGTGTGTGTGTGTACGCACACAGGTACATGTACACATATATGTAGGTGAAGGAAGAGACCAAAAGGGCTTAGGGTTAATTCTTTCCCTTTGCATCACCCTCTTCACTAACCAGTTTAGAGATTGTGTGTGTAATGCACATTGTGTGTGTATGTATTTATGGAATGTGCATGATAGAGTATCTGAATGTACAGTACACACAATGTCTGCACCAGATTGCTGGGGAACCTGGGACAAAGCCCTGCACTACCCACCCACCCCCATAGAACCCTAATCTGACCCCCTGATGGCTCATTGGGCATTACCTCTATCACTGGTACAGGGATTGACCCAGTCAGGGGGCCCCTCTGATGATTGGGAGCCCTCAGCCAGTGCCCAGTCTGGCCAAACCCTGATTGTACCCTGTGCACACACATATGTGTAGTTGTTCACAATGGATGGAAGGACAGCTGGGGGATCCCGCACTTCACCGCCATGAATTACTATCCTTTCCAATCACTAGACCTAACACTAAACCCCACTATTCATGTTACTGTGTGCAAGTCACCACAGCACCGTTCCTCCCTGCACTGCAGAATATTTAAAAACGTAGACTTACGTTCTTTAAAAAATAATTTTAACCCCATGTTTCTATGGATGTTCACTGCTGCAAGATTATTGTCAAAATGGGTGTGTCACAGTTGCATCTGCTATTATATAAAATCAAAGCACTATGTGAGTTCTCTGCTTCTGGCACTGAAAGGGAAGGCAGTAGGAATGGAGAAGCATCCCAGTTTTAAGCTGAAATCGTTGAGCTTTTGAGCATGCGCCAAGCAAATGCCCACAAAAACATGAGCCTTTGCAGACCGTTTATTTGATATCTCACAAAAGTTTGAATGTACCCACAACAGGTCAGACATTGTCCAGTCGCAGAGGCTCACAAAGGTTTGAATAAACAAAGCACCTTTGCAAGCAGGCAATTCACTTTTAAAGTTCAAATATTTCCAGGCACATTTGTCCTCATCTTGATCCTGCGTGCAAACATTCAAGCAGAAGAGTTCAATATCTCAAGCATCCCTGGTAGAATGCTTGCAACATCTCCAAAAGGGGAGAAACATTCAGGTCCTGGTTTTTAAGGATATTGTTCTGTATATATGTTTATACCAGCGTCCAACACATTTGAATGGCATAATGTGTTATATAGTGTTATATGCCCTACAGCAGCGGTTCTCAAAGTGTCCAGTGTCACAGACTGGCAATTTTATATAGGCAGGCACACAGCACCTTGGCTTACCTGGACTTTTCTGCTTCTGCATCTCAGAGCCTCTCAACGATGCTTGGCATGAGTACAAAAGAAGGAAATCCCAGGTGACACACTGCGGACTGGCAGCTGTTGGTTCACAGACTGGCAACTGGTCCATAGACCACACTTTAAGTAGCACTGCCCTACAGCACAGTCTTTGATGATGATGATGATGATGATGATGATGATGATGAAGAAGAAGAAGAAGAAGAAGAAGAAGATTTATATACTACCTTTCGACAAGAGTAGCTCACAACAGAGGTGTTGTTAGTGGGGCAGGGGGGGCCCAGGCGGCAGGGGTGTTGAGCGCCGGAGGGAGTGCACTGTTGCCACACCGCCGCCGAATTTCGGTGGCGGCGCAGCGCAAATGCACATACACACACCCAGCATTTTCACACAGAGCCTAGGAGGGCAGGAGGATTGGCCATCCCACCCTCCCTGTCTCCGTACGTCCCAGAAAAGCCCTCTAAAACACCAGGGGGTGCATTCGTGCCGTGGCACCGCCAAAATTCGGCAGTGGCGCATCGGCAGTGACGTCAACCCCGGGGCAGGGCTTACACCATCATGTGGGGGTGTCACGCCGACTGCCCCCCATGGGGGTGTAGCGACGCCTCTGGCTCACAAAGCAATTTACATAGTAAAATAAATCAAATAGTTCCTTGTCCCCAAAGGGCTCACAGTTTAAAACAAAAAACCAGAAGAGACCAGCAACAGCCACTGGAAAAGAGGCCATGCTGGAGTGAAGAGGGACAGTTGCTCTCCCCTTGCTAAATATAAGAGGGCATCACTTTAAAAGATGCCTCTTTGCCCAGTTAGTAAGTAGCAAAGGGATGTTTACATGTATGTTTTCTCAGAAGTATACTGTGTTCAATAGAGCTTACTCCCAGGTAAGTGTGCATAGGATTGTAGCACGAATCACCTCCTGCTTGAATTATTGCAACATTTTCTACATGGGGTTGCCCTTGAAGACCCTTAAGAACATTCAACTGGTACAAAATGCAGTTGTACAGGCTTTGGCTAGCACTAGGTGCTATGATCATGTTGTTACACTCCTGTCAGTTGCACCAGTTGTCCATATGTTTCTGGGTGCAATTTAAGATTCTTGTTATGACATTTCAAACTTGGGACAAAAGAATCTGAAGGACTCTCCGCCCCTGTACAAAGCTGCCCATTCCTTACGATTTGCTGGGAGGGTAATTAGCAGGTCTTCCAAGCCTGGGCTGGCAGTGATGCAGGGGAGATTTTTGTCTTTGGCAGCCCCCCAACTGGTGTTTAAGTGAAGACTGAAAACATTTTCAGCAGGCATTTTCTGTTTTCTGTTGAGTAGCTGGCTCAAATGTCTCTTTCTTTGGCTTTGTGCTTCTTTTTGTGTGTGTTTTAGGTTTTGTTTTTTATTGTATTGTTACTTTATCGTAAATTTACAATATTGTGAGCTGCTCTGAGTGATTTTTGAGAAAGGTATGATAGAATTTTTCAAAAGAAATAAGCCAAACATTTCAAAGTTTAAAATTGCCTGATGAAGAGTATGGTGTACTTGAAAAAAAAAAAATGTTGCGCGTGATAACAGTGCGAGTCTTTCTCCAAATAAATAAAACATTATTTTGGTCCCTTTAAAAATTCACCTCATTCTTCGTTAGTTTGAAGATCACTGCTGCCTGTCTCTTTTTTTCCCCAGGGTCTGAAGGTCCCCTGTTACTGTCAGTCCTGGTGAAACTCCACTATGAAAATGAAATGTAGATCATTTTAATTACCAAACCGCAATGAAGAGATCCATTATATGGCTGAATTTACAATACAGTACTGTTTGATAAATCTTTAGGGCAAAGCACCATCTTGTTTTCTTAGATTTTTGCCTGAGGTCATGGAATTTTATTAGCAAAAATAAGTTATTTGTTAATACATACATATACAGGATGCGGCCCGGTTAGCCTGTTGCAGCACAAACGCCAAGGCCGATGGCACCTTGGAGACTGACAAGTGTATTGTGTTAGGCTTTTATCATGCATCTGCTAAAGCAGGTTGTAGCCTAAACATTCTCATGAAAGTACCTATTCTTCGCTATTACAGTGTCACAGGACTCTTTGTTGAGTTTGGCACAGACGACCGATAATGAGTCCATCTAATCCTGTGAACCCAGGCCCCAAATGGAGGCAGCAACTGATGAGATCAAGTAATAATGTTACAACTCGGATTGCCAACTCTGACAAAAGCTATTTCCAACTAAGCCAAGCAGGCCTGTTAAAACCCAAAGATTGCTTTCATCAGGCACTTGGAAATTGGTGATGATACCTGGAAAATCCAGGCCAATCCTGGATGGTTGACAGCCATCATTTCAACACTAGCACACGTATCATCAGGACAGAATCCATGTCTTTATGATCCCACCCTCACCTTTAGAACAACTGGGCCTTCTGTTCTGGTGATTGTTCTTCGACAGCTACGCCAGTTTGTCAGGACCAGCCTTATAATGAAGTGGGAGATGGCCTGAAGGTTGAGCTGTTGCCTGCCTGAAGTCAGCTAAGCAGGTTTAGTCCTGGTCGTCACTTGGAAGGGAGACTGCTGCTGCTGACAGATCCTGCGAAGGTACTGTGAGTGTGTGGAATGCGTAGGAGTCAGCTGGCAAGATGGATAACACCTTGAGAACTGACTGAGGGAGACCTGCGGTTGCTGCGAAAAGCTTGGAAGGCAGAAGCACAGCCAGGACGTGGCTTCACTTTGAAAGGAAACATCTGGGAATTGAGGGTTCTGTGTTCTTATAGAACAGTACTTGTAAAAAACCCATTCGAAAAAACGAGGTTTAGGATTGCCTGCCTATAGTGGCGTCATGAGCCGGCACGTCACCCCGGGCGAGGGGTCAGCCGGCTTGGTGCGTCACCCCCCACCGCCCCAGCTGCGTCACACCCCCACCGTCCCAGCCACATCACCCTCCACTGTCGTATCACAACCCCCACATTGTCGCGTCACACACACACACACCGGTACTCACTGCGGGAGAGGGTGACACGCTGGCAGGCTGAGCCACGTCTTCCTCTGCAGCTCGGCTGCTTCTAAGTAGGCTGGGCAATGCTTCGAGTGGCGCATGCGCACAACGCTGCTCAAAGCCTTGCCCTCAGAAGGGCCGAACGAAGAATTAAAGTCGGAGTAGAAATCCGATGACTAAAGAAAAGGCGTTATATAAATACTGGTTTTTTTTGTTATTATTATTATTATTATTATTATTATTATTATTATTATTATTATTATACTGACTGCTGGGGCTTACCCCAGGGTAAGGGGACAAGTGTAGCCAAAACTCCCCTGTGGGATGGAGCAGAAGTCACGCCTGCACCGCTGCACAAGGAGTTGGATAGGATTCGGCCAACAGTCTTATAGTTTTCCCTCTATAAATCTGATTGTTGAATTTTAGCAGGATAACTGTAACCACATGAGAACACTACAAAGAGCCACAGGGTGTCTGATAAGACCATTTAAATGGATTATCCATTCAACACTAGCTCAAATAGGTTATCTAACCATTATAATCAACAAAGCTTCTTTTTTGCTAATCTATCAAAACTTGGGTTGTTGTTGTTGTTGTTGTTGTTGTTGGTGGTGGTGGTGGTGGTGGTGGTGGTGTTTTACCTTTCTCTACAGGCTTTTAAAAACTCTGGTGTCTGTTTTCTTCCCAGCAATATTTTTCTATTGACTCCAGTTTCCACGAACAGGTTCTGTCCGGATATATTAAAAGGAGAATTGATTATCACCTGGTCATTGCATAGTCACATATTCATAAGGCATTTTGTATGGGAGAAGGAAACTAAAGCAAGTCTGATTACATATTCAAAATCTTGCAACATTTGTTGTTTTTGTTGTTGTTTTCCTCTTTAAATATGGCAGATGGGGCTCAGTTTAATACTGTACCCAAGAACATACTCTTCTATTATTTATCAGAGCAAAATAAATGTATGAAAGTGTTTGGGTTACTGCTAAGTATGTAACAGTTTTCTACATGCATTCCATTTAATACTTACTATTCAAACTCTACACAGGAAAAATTGGTTTTAACAACAGTTTCTAGTTTTGTGGCATTCTGCCTTTTTCCATTTTGCAGGACCATGCAGATTCCTTGCCATTCCTGGATCATCATTAGATTAAAGTGCTCATCTGACATCAAGTGTGGTCCATTTGTAAACTGTGCCAAGATATGATAGTACAGCAGGCAGTGCATTTAAAATGCAAGAGAATGCATTTAATTAACTCTGACTAGATTAATGGTGTTGCGAGCCCCTGTTTGTTTCCTTTCTCACAATAGATCTCAGGAAACCATCAGAGGCCTTGCTCCAGCTATTCGTCACCATTCATTGGCATCGCAGCAGCAGAAGAGCTGAACGAGATACAGACCCGTATCGGTCTGCACAGAGGAAATGTATAAAATATTAATCACTCTGGCTCTGCACGTAAAACACAAACCCGAAAGCCAAATGTAAAAGGATCTTTGCAGGAGGGGGTTTGCATTAGCATTAGAGGAGAGAGAAAAAACATTGTTGAAGACAAAAACAAAATGCTGCGAGTGCTACCACCATTTTTTTAAAGCCTTTGTCACAGACTAAATAGTATGATGGCTGCAGCAGGATATGTTAATATGGAAGGTAACTACCCTCCTAAAGGGCAAAGGGAGTCTGCGGTTCTTTTTCTGCGCAAAAGAACTGTTTGAACAGACCAGTTTATCAAAATTTCAGGAAGTGACTCAAAGCAGAAGGACTTGAACTACGGTTAATTTAGGGGTATTAATCTTTCTGATGCGTCCCTTGGAAAGCACTGACTGTAATATATGTCTGGAAAGGTTTACTGTCAAGTGTATCTGCAGACCAACCCTCTGGTGTTTTTCCAAGCATAAACTCGGTGACAATCACAGTGTTTAGCACCAACTGAGAGGACTGTACTTGTATCTCCTAAGTCCCTGATGTCCCTGAACCCTAAAACGATATGTTGTTTCCTTACCCCAATGCAGAATACAGCAGACCCTTCCAATGTTGACAAAAAGGAGTGTTTAAGCATTGTTATATTCATAAGTTTTTTAAAAGACATAAAAGAACTGACACCCACTGATCTGAACTGACACAGTGAAGAAGCACAATTCAGAGAGAGAAACGGCAAAATAAACAAAGCTTTTTGCGCATTTGGTAGTCAGGACTGTATCCTTAATTTATCCTGTGGATATGATAGTGTGTGTTACAAAGCAATGAGTTGAATCCAAACTGATGGCTATACTTGCAGAAATTCCTTCTATGGACAGAGGAAGAGTTGCGCTCAAACAATGTTGCGCTCAAACCTGTGAGCACAACGCTCCTTCCATTCATAGACACATGCTAACTGGGCAAGAGGCACTTTTTCAATTGGTGCTCCTCTTATATTTAGCAGGGGGAGAGTAACTGCCCCCCTTTCACCCCAGCACAGTGTCTTTTCTGGTGGCTGTTGCTGGTGTTCTTCTGCATCGTTTTTAGATTGTGAGCACTTTTGGGACAGGGAGCCATTTAATCCTTTGATTTTGTCTGTAAACCGCTTTGTAAACTTTGTGGGCCCTCTTGACCTCAGAAATGTTGTGTGCATGCACGAAAAAGCTAATAAATGACGCTTTGGTGCAATGGGCCTGGTCAGAAGGCCCCGGACCGCCGGCTGGGGTGGATGCTCTCTGAGGCATTCTACAGGCCTCGGAGGGTGACGCGTGGAGCGGGGTGGCGCATGTCACCCTTGACACGTGCGTCACCCCACGGCGGTCCGCCACCCCCGCCACGGTCTAGCGACGCGCCTGCTTACATTGAAGCACATCTGCCATTTTGCTGCCCATTCTCCCAGTTTGGAGAGATCCTTCTGGAGCTCTTCATAATCCCTGCTGATCTTAACAACCCGGAAAAGTTTAGTGTCATCTGCAAACTTGGCCACCTCGCTGCTTATCCCCAAATCCAGGTCATTTATGAATAAGTTGAAAAGCACCGGTCCCAAGACCGATCCTTGGGGCACACCGCTTTTCACCTCTCACCATTGTGAAAATTGCCCATTGACTCCCACTCGCTGTTTCCTGGTCTTCAACCAGTTCCTAATCCACAAGAGGACCTGCCCTCTTATTCCCTGACTGTGGAGTTTTTTCAGGAGCCTTTCATGAGGGACCGTGTCAAACGCCTTCTGAAAATCCAGATATATAATATCCACGGGTTCGCTCGCATCCACATGCCTGTTGACCTTTTCAAAAAATTCTAAAAGGTTTGTGAGGCAAGACTTACCTTGCAGAAGCCATGCTGACTCTCCCTCAGCAAAGCTTGTTCTTCTATGCGTTTTAAGATTTTATCCTTAATGAGACTTTCCACCATCTTCCCTGGAACAGATGTTAGGCTGACCGGCCCGTAGTTTCCCAGGTCCCCCCTCCTTCCTTTTTTAAAGATTGGCGTGACATTAGCTATCCTCCAATCCTCTGGCACAGTGGCCGTTTTAAGGGACAAGTTGCATATTTTGGTCAAGAGGTCAGCAACTTCTTTCTTGAGTTCCTTCAGAACTCTTGGGTATATGCCATCCGGGCCTGGTGATTTATTGAT
Source organism: Plestiodon gilberti rubricaudatus (assembly GCA_026170595.1). Classification (NCBI taxonomy): domain Eukaryota; kingdom Metazoa; phylum Chordata; class Lepidosauria; order Squamata; family Scincidae; genus Plestiodon; species Plestiodon gilberti. The sequence continues at coordinate 184,617,368 of JANXHW010000003.1, read as the reverse complement.
CTTTATTTTGTCAATTAAATCTGAGACGTCTTCTCTTTTAACCTCTATTTGACTTAATTCTTTAGTCAGGGGAGGCCGTTCAGGCAGCGGTATTTGCCCGAGGTCTTCTGCCGTGAAGACAGATGCAAAGAACTCATTTAATTTCTCTGCAGTCTCCAAGTCCCCTTTTATCACCCCTTTCTCTCCCTCACCATCTAGCGGACCAACCGTTTCCCTGGCAGGTTTCCTGCTTCTAATATATTTGAAGAAGCTTTTGTTATTCCCTTTTATGTTGCCTGCCATACGTTCCTCAAAGTCTTGCTTGGCCTCCCGTATCATCTTTTTACATTTCTTTTGCCACAGTTTGTGCTCCTGTTTATTTTCCTCATTAGGGCAAGATTTCCATTTATGGAAGGAAGCTTCCTTGCCTTTTATAGCCTCTTTCACTGTGCTTGTTAGCCATGCTGGCACCTTCCTGGACTTAGTCGAGCCCTTCCTCCTTTGTGGGATACACTCCTGCTGGGCCTCTATTACTGTTGTTTTAAAGAGCCTCCATGCATTCTGGAGCGATTGGACTCTTTTTACCTTCCCTTTCAGCTTTTTTTTAAACTAGTCTCCTCATTTTGGGGAAGTCTGCCCTTCGGAAGTCAAGGGTTTTTGTGTCAGATTTGCTAGGCACTCTCCCCCCGACATGCATGGCGAAACAGATCGCAGCATGGTCACTGTTCCCCAATGGTTTGGTAACATTTACATCCCTGACCAGATCTTGAGTGCCACACAATATCAAATCCAGAGTCACCTGTCCTCTGGTCGGCTCCGTGACTAGCTGCTCTAAGTAAGGCACAGTCATTTAGCATATCCAGAAATCCAGTCTCTCTTTCATGACCAGAGCATGAATTAACCCAGTCGATGTGAGGATAATTGAAGTCCCCCATGACTACAACCCTGTCTCTCATTAACACCTCCCTAATTTGCTTCCTCATTTCAAGATTCCCTTCAGGTTTTTGATCTGGAGGATGGTAGCATGCCCCTACTATTACATCGATTTTTGAGCCTAGTAATCTAACCCACAGTGATTCTACAGAGGAGTCAGAGCCCCCCTCCAGCTCTACTCTGGTGGATTCTACCCCTTCTTTGACATAGATGGCCACCCCACCTCCAAAACGCCCCTCTCTGTCCCTACTATAGAGTTTATATCCTGGAATTGCAGTATCCCACTGGTTCTCCACATTCCACCAGGTTTCTGTTATACCTACTATATCAATGTTTTCCCTAGCCACCAAACATTCCAGTTCTCTCATCTTTGCCCGTAGACTTCAGGCATTTGCATAAAAGCACTTATATACCAGGTCCCCCAAGAAGGGCTGCATGTTTGCACCTTTATCCCTGCAGCCTTCTGTCCTGCTAGACTGGCTATCATGTCCCATCACGCTACCCCTCCTAATTCTTACTCTGTTATTACTTGACTGTTCCCAATCCTCTGCACCCTCATTTCCTAGGGATGAGGAGTCCCGAACCAGATGCCCCTCGGCTCCTGTCGGCTTTCCCCCAGGGGTCAGTTTAAAAGCTGCTCTGCCACCTTCTTAATGTTACGCGCCAGCAGTCTGGTTCCGTTTTGGTTCAAGTGAAGCCCGTCCCTCTTGTACAGGCCCGGGTTGTCCCAAAATGTTCCCCAGTGCCTAACAAACCTAAACCCCTCCTCCTGACACCAGTGTCTCATCCACGCATTGACACCCCTGAGCTCCGCCTGCCTAGCTGGCCCTGCGCGTGGAACAGGTAGCACTTCTGAGAACGCTACCTTTGGGGTCCTGGATTTGAGCTTCCTACCTAGCAACCTAAATTTGGCCTGCAGGACTGCCCGGCTACATTTCCCCATGTCGTTGGTGCCAGCATGCATCACAACCGCTACCTCCTCCCCAGCACTCTCTACCAGCCTATCTAGACGAGAGGTGACGTCCGCAACCTTCACACCAGGCAGGCAAGTCACCATGCAGTCCTCACATCCGTCAAAGACCCCCCTCTCTATGTTCCTGACTATAGAGTCACCCACGACAAGAAGCCCCCTCCCCTCCCTCCCCAGAGGAGTATCCATAGTGCGACTGGATACGGGCCCATCACCTGAAGAAGGGGTCCGCACTGGGGGATTGTTTCCTTCTTTTCCAGAGCAACGTCCTCCAGCCCTGAGACTCCCTTCCCTGCCAGCTGAGGAGATGGCCAATTGAGGGTGGGATGATGCCTCCACGTCCCTAGAAGTCTCATCCTGGTCCCTCTCTATCTGTCTTTGCTTCTCCAGGTCAGCAACCATGGCTTCAAGGGAGCGAACCCGTTCCCTGAGAGCCTGGAGCTCTTTGCACCGAGCACACACCCATGACTTATGCCCAAGAGGCAGATAGTCTTACATGTGACACTCGGTGCAAAACACTGGATAGCCCCCACCCCTCTGCTGTCTGTCTGACTGCATAGCTTTTGTGTGTAAGTTATGGGTTTATCAAGGTTTGGGTACCTCAATGTAGTTGGAGCTCTCCTCTTTTCAAGGGAAGTGCCGGGCCATGTGTGGGGCCTGGCTTCCTCGCCCCGCTGCTGAACTCGCACAGCTGCTTAACTTGCTGTGTCTTCTTTTACCTTGGCACTTTGTCCCAGTGAGGCACTTCGTCCCAGGAGACCACTCGCTGCTCCAAAGAGTACACCCTGCTTTTGTTTGCAGACTTTCATTTGCATGTCTCTTCCACTGGAATTCAGGAATGTCAGTGTCTACATTGGACTTCTGCAAGAATGTAGACATTGCTTCTGCACTGGCACCCACAATGCCAGTGCATTGCCCCCAACCACCCCAATAAACACACAAAAAGGTTTTGAGTTAAAACTGGGCCACATTTACAGTATTGAAATTAGTGCCAATTAGCAGGCTACTGCAAACTCCGCAGCACCAGATACTCTCATACTCTCTTCCCCGCTTCAGTGCAAGTACCTACCTTGGGGATACAGCATGCCACTGTCTTTTCCCAAAGGGGTTGAGCCGGGCTGCCTGCTTTCCAGAGCCTGGCTCCAACTGCAGCCACCCCGAATCAGGTGCCCCAATTCTCCCACCCTGTCTTGTGCAAGAGAGGGATGGGTCAAACATGTCATAATGGCAGTGGAGGGGGCAATATTTGCACAGATCCTTAGCGCATCCTGGGAATTTTCGTGCACCACTATACTACCATTTCATGTTGCACTGATCCAATGGCCCTTATATCTGCTTTGTGCCTTGTACAGCAGTAGGCTCTGTGACTGTATGATTGTTTTTAGCATCTTACAATATTGCAAATTTGGGTTGAGATTATCCAATTATTTCCAGAATAAAAAACCAAGCAGGAGTCACATTGCAAAAATCAAATATCATGATCAATAGAAGCAATGTGGAAAAGAGCAAGCTGCTTTTAAATTGATTATATGACGCAATTGTGTTAAGTATGGAACAGATCTCTTGCCAAGGCAAAAGCGAATTTAAAGATAGCACAAAGTATGCATCAGAAATGCTTTAGTAATGCATATTTATGGTAAGATAAAATGATCAGCCTGACAATAAGGTAGAAGATTGTTCAGGGTTGGCAGAAAAATATCTGAGAAATAGATAGCTGAAACACATACTGTATATCTGTCAGAAAATGATAGATACGACAAATGAGCACTGAACTGTACAACAGAAATAATAGGACTACCATGACATTAGGGTGGGGAAAAAACAATTAGGGTGGGGAGAGGAATTCCTATCTTCTAACAAAGAGACAACAAGTGTGATCAGGTCAAAGTTTTTATTGTCCAGTCTCAAATGTTGAGCAGCATCTGAAAGAGGATCACACAAGTGTGGATGCCAACCATCTTGTCCCAGCAGGATCCTTGTCCCTTTGCACATTACCTGACAGACAGCCAAGTAGCAGGTGTCAGTGAGGTCTGGCTGCACAGGTTAGATCACTGTTGGTCATCATGGAGCTTGCAAAGAAACAGTGGCCCATCTGGAATACGTAGGTCAGCAACCCTGCAAAGGAACAGCTGGGATTGCACTGGTCACGGTTTCTAGGCATGCTGTGGGCTTTCAGTTTCTTGCAGGCATAACTGGTCATGTGGAAAGTCCTGTGTCCTCTTTCCCTGTTGGATAGCTGCCTGTGGAAAACAAAGAGAAATCAGAGGAAGTTCTGATTGGCTGCAAACTGTATTCTGTATCCTATGCTCCACCATCAGAAAGTGGGAAGGGTGGGGGCGGAGTTAACATTTTGTGCCGTTTTTTCCTTCCCCGTTGCTTCTTATGGATTTTTTAAAAATTCCTGTGCCAGCTCTGACATCAGTATAAAGATTTGCTGGCATTTGGGGCAGGTCCATCATCTGGCGGCAGTTTAGGATCTGCTGTTGTGTTTACTCCTACTCTTCCTTCCTATGTTCCTCCCATGTATCCACCCCATTTGGGGGTTTGCAGCAGCTGTAGTTGCACTGGTGTCAGAGGCCCATTGGTGCAGCACTGCTCCAGCATGTATGGCACATCCATCAGTGGAACTGGAGCTATGATGGCAGGGCTGCCATTGTGCTAGCATGGCTGTTCTTGCACCAACACCTGCGGGCATACATCATATCCTATGCTGATCAGCCTGGTGTTGAATACCAATTGTGCTGTTAGAAAAGTTCAAATATGGCACGGAGTCTGCTGTTGAAACGTTCTTAAAAGTCAGGGTTCACTTGGTACATCAAAGCCAGGGGCCCCCAACTTTCAGTTGCCAGGATCATATCACACAATCTTGCTGTTATGGTAGACCAGAACAAGTCAATTATAGAAAATATATACATTTTGTACATAATGCTAAGAATTTTACAATAGGAGAAAAAGATTTGCAATATTTGCAGCTGCAGGACTAATCCTCTCTCTCTCTCTCTCTCTCTCTCTCTCTCTCTCTCTCTCTCTCTCTCTCTCTCTCTCTCTCTCTCTCTCTCTCTCTCTCTCTCTCTCTGCAGGGATCTCAATGATTGTGACCAGCACAGTCAAGGAAAAAACTGAGCAGTGGTGGGCATGGGTGGGGGTGAAGAAGCCCAGTCAACGGGTCAGTCAAAATGTGTTGGTGTGGACTACATGTGACCTGTGGGCTACCATTTGCGGACCCTAAGAACATAAGAACATAAGAAGAGCCCTGCTGGATCAGGCCAAAAGCCCATCTAGTCCAGCTTCCTGTGTCACACAGTGGCCCCACCAGATGCCTCAGGGAGCACAAGACAACAAGGTAACCTGTTTCCCGTTGACACTCCCTTGCACCTGGCACAGAGCCCTTGCACCTGGCACATTTAAGCCTTTGGGTGTGTCTAGACCTCCTGATGGTAGAGGACCGGCTTTGTATGCAGAAGGTTCTGAGGTCAATCTCCAAGTAGGGCTAGAAAACTACTGTGTGAAACACTGGAAGCTACTGCCTGCCATTTCCTTACACGATGATGTGGCAGCCTCTGCTCCTCCCACTCCAGTGGCGTACTGGAAAAAGCAGCACCTTCTGAATCAAAGCTATGTCTAGAGTCATAATTTTTGAGACATGTGACATCACATCCTAGAAAGTCACAGAGAACAATCCTGATTCTTCTTGTATCATTCCATCAGATGATATCTACACTTACAATAATATCTGATGATGAAATCTCATTGCATCTCACACAAGATTGATTCTTGTGCCAAGTACAGGAATAGGAGTGCCTTGCAAAGAAGGATAAGCTATCATCAGCTAGGGACCACTAAAAATGAAGCTTTCTAATCCCTTGCATTTCTCCATTGAGACTCTCTTTGAGTATTGCAATGGAACCCCCTGCCATTTGACCTCCACCCCAGCTGTCAATACTGAACCCTTTTAATTCATAAAGCTTGTACTTGAAGTTTGCAGGTGTCTGCCCCACCTTCGCACTTGACAGGGAGGGCCACTTACCACCATTTACCACCTACAGCTTCCCCATTTCGATCCATCTTTAGAGTTTTAATCGCCGCCGCCTCTGCTTCTAGACCGAAGATCAAGAAAAACAAAGACTATGTGCAATTATGCTATTTCAACTGCTATAAAGAGTTGGTATTTTGTATTTAGTTATCTTTTCTTCTTTTCGCTTTAAATTTGTAAATTCTGTTTTATTTTCATGCTATTACATTTGTTGTCTTTTGTTTATGTGGGTCAATGACTGTAATAAAGGACTGTACTGTTGCCTTTTGAAATTCAGTAAAACAATTGAGAAAAATTGTTACAGAAATCTATAGATAAAATACCTTGCAGACAGAGGAAAAATTAGAAAACAAAACAAAAGCTATTAAAAAAAACTCAAGTTAATACTGCTGTTTTCTCCTGATTCAAAACTGTGCATAGTCACAATGTATTTGTTTGTTTAAGATGCATACCCCTTTCTTTCCATTAAGATGCTCAAGGTGGCTCCCAGCAAATGTCAATACAAACAATAGAACAAACCACTACCAAAGAAAGGAGAATTGATGCAGCTGATAAAACATTCCAATCCAATAAGAACAATTCAAAACAACACAGCAGGCTGAGAAACCAATATAGAATTAAATGAAAAATAAGACTTGAAAATAAACATGTTTACGTGTACTGTAATTGAGGCAAGCATGTGCATGCACTCATACATACACACGTTTCAGTGTCTAAGAATGAAATGTGTGTCTAACAGCACAGTCCTATGCATGTCTACTCAGAAGTAAGTCCCATTGTGTTCAACAGGCCTTCCTCCCAGAAAGTGTGTATAGGATTGCAGCCTGGGAATCTTTGTGTATTTGAAAACGTGTAGCTAATTCTATCTCCGTGATCCAGACAGGAAATGTGTAAGTAAACAGAGATAATGATCCTCAAAGTAAAAAAAAAAAAATGCAAATATTAATCACAGTGTCAACAAAGAATTGCTTCTGGCACCATTCAGCTCTTCAAATTAGAAACTTTCCCCAATCTTACTTTTAAATGGAGATGGCATATTTCAAATGGACAATGTTACAGTTAAATATTAAGACTGATAAGACTTGTGTTCCAGTAAGATAACACATGCCTCTGGGGCACTGCCCTATGAATCTTTATTACTTGACTAACTCAAGGAATGCATTAAATGCATTTTCGGTATTGCAGTCAGAAAGAATACTATTAAAGATCAGATCATGATAAGGAAAAAAGGACATTGTTCAATAGTTTTTACTAAGGTCATATACATTATGCATCTCCATCAATTTGGTACATGCACAGCCTTTAATCAGGAGAAATTGGAAGAATTTCCTGAGATTTTCATACACACTCCCTTCATCCTCTATCTACAAGTTCTTCAATATATAGACGGCTGTGATATTTTTAATCAATGAGCCTAATGAAAGCATCTGTAACATTTTACCAGATAATTAAAGTTAAAGTGGTTCCTTATATTTATCATTACTTTAACAAAATGATTGCAAAAGGCTGCAAAAAATAGTGTCTTAACGAGTTTTGATTCAGTTCTTTGCTTTAATTTATGTCTGATATCCCACAGCAATATAATGCTACATATTATTTTTAGTTGTAATCAGTGCATTTTGCTAACATACTTATTGTTTAGGATATGCCATATGCTGTCATATGGCATGCTTTGGAAGTTAACATCATGACCACAATTTCACTGGTACCTCAGTTAAGAGCATCCCTTGTGGGTTTGGGCCATATAAGGATCCAGGAAAAATATAGAGACTGGCAGCCCAATCCTATCTAGGACCATCACAGCGTGCAAAAGCATGCTGCGCTGGATCCTATCCATGACCAGGCCAGCGTCGGCTCAGGCAGAGGCCACCTCAGGGTAAAGGAACATTTGTCCTTTTACCCCGAGTAACGGCCCAGCTGCCTCAATGGTTCTCCTCAGATGTGCGTCGGTAAAATGGCCGGTGCATATCAAGGAGGCCCATGTAAAGCTGGCAAGGCCCAGGAAGGGGGATACGATTCGACAGAGCCCACCACCGAGGATCCCTCCCCCTTCCTGGGCCCAGCCACCCAATTCCGCCTCCCATTCCGCCCTCCCCCCCCCACCGCCCAGTGCAGTCCTTACCTGCATCTGGCAGCAACAGCCTGCATCTGGTGGAGAGCGAGCAGCGCCGACCTCGGTGCCAGTGCCGCTTACTCTCCGGGTGTCAAAAATGTCCCTTATGGCATGTTTGTGACACCCAGTGCTGGCAGAACAATTGTTCCGCCGGTCCTGTCTCAGACAGGATTGCGCTGTGAGGAGAGATAACAGGTACTAATTACAACAATGAAGAACTACTGCAGTGGCAAGGGTGATGATACTGTACTGCCTACACACAAGGAGCAGCAACTGCAAAAGCAGCCCCGACAGTTCCAGTAGTGGAGACTGTTCTGGAGTCTGAGCAGATTCTGGCACAAACCTGATCATGGAAGTGAAGAATTTGTAGCTTACTTTTGGTAGTCCTGGATGATGTTTGCTTCACAGGCCAGTAATTATATAGATTACTACAGTGGACCCCTACTATCTGTAGATCCGGCATCCATAGATTTGTCTCAACATGGATATGAAAGCCACTGTGAAAACCTTAAGGAAAAAAGGTTTTTTAAAAAAGTTCCTTACCTTTTTGTTGGCAAACCTCTCCATTTGCAGGGCTGTAGACAGTGAATTTGTGCTCCTACAGCCTCTTCCAGGTCACTCAACTTCCCCCTCCTTTCCCCAAGGTCACCCCAGAATGCATTGGGGCAAGCCTGGGGAAGAGAGGGGGGACGTTTAGCGATCGGAATAGGCTGTAGATGTGCAATTTCACTGTCTACAGCCATGCAAATGGAGTGGTTTGTTTGTGAAAAGGTAAGTAACAGTATTTTTAACCTTTTTTCTTTTTATAAGGTTTTACAGTGGCCCCCGTATCCACGCTAAAGCGATTTTGCTTTACACAGATTTCAGTATCCATGGGTGGGGGGTCCGTAACAGAACCCCCATGGACACCATTTCCAACCGTATATCCAATAATATATGGACAGACTGGGGTTTGCTTGCTATATCCCTCAACCAATGGTAGGGTTGTAGCAACCTTTGGTGGCCCAGCACTAGCAGAAATGATTTCTATAACTTAGTAGTACATATAACCATATTCATGCACACCACGTTCCCCTACAATTCAGTTACTAAAGAGAAGAAATGTAAAGGTATATTTCGTTGTATTTGTTCTTGACAACCATTGCACCCTCTCCTAAGTGCAAAAGTAAACACATGACCAGTTAATCAGATTGTGCCAAGACCATATTTTGGAAATCATATACTGTAATCTTCTTTTGTGATCTCATAGAAATGTTTTCCCTGAATGAATTTCCAGGTGTACCAAAACAGGTAAAAGTATGCAGGTATTCAAACTTATCACAGTTAGCACATTTTCCAGTATCTACGATGATTATCCAATCCTTCTGCATTCAAAACTTGCATTATCAGCCTAGCGAATTTGGAAATGAAGGTCGACCTATGAGGGTCTCTGCTGAGGTTCTAGCCAATGTAGTGTGATTGTGCTGATTGGAAGCACTAAACACTAATCTGTGGACTATGATTCACTGATTGCAAAATGTCAAAACACATAACAAATTATAGCTGTGCATTCCCAAGGATGTATATCTTGGCTATAAAACAGTGGCAGGCTGGATCTTGGCATACAAGGTCTTAGCCTGGAAGCAATTTTTTTTAATCCAGGTTTTTAATATGCACAGAGTACGCACTTCCATAAGCACATCAAACCACTCTGATCAGACAACGTTAATGAAGCTAATATGAGCTGTTTTTAAAATGGCAAAATTCCTGAAGTACATAGCTTTGATAATGAATGATGCATACATTTTATTAAGGCAATTAATCCTGATTTTCTGAGCTACATCAAAGTACTATGCCTGTTTAGTAGAAGAAACCAAGCCAAGAGCTCAGGAAATTAAACCTAGATGTTCTGTTTATGCCAAGTTAGCTTTGACACATAAAGGCTGTGATCTTGTGACCAGTAAGGTTGTTTAAATTCCAGTGAATTCCATGGAATTTAAACAACCTGGCTGCATACAGTACTGAAGCTACAGAAAAAAAAATGAATGAAGCTAGTATATTTATTTATTTGTAGGTAGAATTCCCGCCTTTCTCCTGATAATATATAGCACCTGCCCTTCACAATGCCCTTTGCACTGAGAGACTTGGCACCGAAATGGGGAAGCAATTCTGTCCCTATCTAATTGCAATTAATTACACTACATGGATGCTTAGAAAAGCAAAAATCACTGAACATTTACCTTTCCACCTATCCCAAACTGCTAAAGTTGCATGTACTAGAATTTTCAGCTCAATCCTAGTCATGCGGGCTGCCACTAGAACTAACATTCCGATGGGGGAATGTGCTTTACGGCCGTCACACACGGCTCCCTGGCAGTGAGGCCAAAGCAACCCCGGGAGTAGATGGGGGAGTGCAGAACGAGGTAGAACAGGGGAGGGCGGGGGAGTGACGGAGGCAGGAGGGGGTGGGACCCAATGCAGGTGACTTGTGACGGATTCTATCCCCTCTGATAGCAGCAAGCACACACCCTTTCTCTCCTTTGACTTGCTAAGGAGCTGACGCAGGTCCAAGGAGATCCATTGCCAGTTGAGGGGCTTACTAGAAGGTAAGGGAAAATATTTTCCCTTACCTCTCCCAAGTCTCCTGATCTGTCCCTCCCCTGGACAATGGGGGGAAATGACAGGATTGGGCTGCTAGTGTAGTAATAGAGATTCTTGAGACATAGGGGCCCATTCTGTAGCTGCTGAAATTGTAGAGCTATGAATTTAGACATTGGAGCTTAATCTTCTTTATTCTCTTTATTCTCTTTATTCTCACCATTATTATTATTATTATTATTATTATTGTTGTTGTTATTATTGTATGCATGCACATGGGATGACAAAGTATGAGAGGACAGCTCCTTGTCTTGAGGGGATTAAAATCTAGATATCAATACAAGAGAAACCACAGAAGAAGGGAAGGAAAATTAAGATGGGGCAAATAGGAAATACATGATTATTACAGTTACACATACTGAAGCTTAGTTACTGTAGGGAATAGAAACTAAGGCATTGTGCCAAAGTTTAAGATGAGATTTGAAGAAAATAAAAGATGAGGCATCACACAGGCAGTTCCATGTATAAGGAGCAGCAAGAGAGAAAGGGAAGAGTCATTCAAGGGAGCAGGAGACCTTCAGATGGTTGAAGATGGTGGCTACAAGAGTGGAGGTCAAGAACAGAAGTGTCACAGGATGTTAGGGAGGAGAGACAGGGATGCAGGACTTTGAAGGTAAGGAGAAGGAGTGTGTGATGGATCCAGGAATGGTCATGAAGCCATATTCAATGAGGGACAATGGGACATAACATGGTCAGTGCAAGATGAAAGCTGAATGTTTTGGCAGCAGAGTGCTGGATGAAGATGCAAGAAATGAGGGGAAACAATGGGGAGCAACGAGGAGAAGGTTGCAACAGTCTGAACATGAAGGAGTGTCAGGTGGGGTGTGTTCTATCTGTCAACCCCATAGTTGATAGCCCTGCCTTTGCCTCAATGAAGCCCAAGCTTCATTTCTCTTGCCTCCCCCACCCTGTTTTGTAACACAAACTTGTAACGCAGGCCCCTTCTCCCTACCCAAATTGTCTTGCTTTGAAACTAGAGGACTGTGTAACTTACAGCCCGGTCCAGCCCAAGGCAACTGCGGTACAATTCAGGCACAATTGCAGCCCAAGTGCTTTAGGCCCGAGTTGTGCCTGAATTGTGCCTGAGTTGGGCTGCAATTGTGACTGAATTGCAGCCCGGTCCAGCCCAAGGCAACTGCGGTACAATTCAGGCACAATTGCACAATTCAGGCACAATTGCAGCCTAAAAGTGGGTGTGTTGGGGGCGTGTCGGGGGTGTGACGGGGGCGGTTACGAATTTTGGTCCGGTTCCAGACACTGGAGAGCCACTGACACGCCCCCTCGAGCCCAACTCAGGCCCAAAATTTGGGCCAGCAAAAAGGGTGGACCCAAATGTGAGGAGACCCATAGGAGCCATTTTACCTTACCCACACCAGCCCTCTCCTGAAAAGTTCTAACACCCTGGGCCCGAGTTGGGCCTGAGTTAGGACCGAACAGGTGTGGCCTAACTCTGGACATGGACCCAAATAGTTACCCTATCAGCACCCAGCCCCACCCAGCCTCTTTCCCACAAAAGCCCAGCCCCAGCCCTCCACTCTCTCTCTCTCTCTCTCTCTGAGCACGTGGCGTGGGGTTCTGTCCCCCAGCAGCCACAAAGTGGGACTTTGAAAACTTTTCTAACACCCCACTTCTCTCTTCTTCTCTCTCCTCTCTCCCCCCCTCTAGGGCAGAGAGGGCTGTTCTGCCTGTGGCCAAACTGTTTACTGCTGTGCCTGGGCAGCTGTCTCCATGCAAGTGTTTGCTAACCCATGTCTTTCTCCCAGCCCCTCTCTCCCCCCCCATACAGGCAACAACACCAGCAGGTAAGTGCAGGGTTTGTGCTGACATGTGGTCTGACGTCTGCCTCTTTGCATAGAGAAATATAGGTAGGACACATGCCTCTATACCAATGTCTTGTCTCATAGCTGCCTGCATAGCCTGCCGTGATATGCCTCTATACCAATGTCTTGTCTCATAGCTGCCTGCATAGCCTGCCATGATATGCCTCTATACCAATGTCTTGTCTCATAGCTGCCTGTATTAATGTGAGCACACAATGCCATGAGTGTGGAACTGTAACCCATATGTAGACACCAGCTGTTCCCCCCCCCTCTTTTCTCCACAGGGTCTACCGACAGGTCAGTATTGCTAGGATTGCCATGGTTGTGACCCCCAAGTTGTGTTGTTGTCTCTCTCTTTGACCCCTTTCCCTTACAGGATCATGCTCACCGTACACCCAGGGAAGGAGCGCAGACCAGGCTATGTGTCTCACACCACTCAGCTGTGTTTGATTTCTCTCCCTGCAGACCTTTGCAACTGGCACACTGGCTCCTCTTCAATGGCGATTGCTACCACGCAGCAGCTGCCATGGAACACCCCCATGTTGTTCGTCCCCCCAGGAATGCCCACTACCACAAACCGTCCGGGGAGCACCCCTGGGCCTGCAGTCTGGTTGCCCCACGGTCACCTGCCTTGATGCTGCCAGAGAGGTCTGGGAGCCTGCCCTGCAACCCACCTCAGCTGCTGCTGCTGCCCCACCGCCCTGGCTGCCTACTTGCTGTCCCTCCCCTTTCTATGGAGCAGGCCATGGTTCCACAGGGGAAGAGCCCGCATCTCCAGGTCCATGGGGCTCGCCTGATGCTGCTGCTGCTGTGGTCCTAGAGGCTGCTGTGCCTACCCCTGGCAGCCACGCCCGGCCATCTCTGCCACTGTTCCAGAACAATAAAGATGCCCCTGGAAACACATGTCCCCAATGTTGCACAAGCACTGCCCCACACACCCAAACAGGCAGGCCCCAGCACACAAGCCTCTGCATGAATCCCAGCCAGGGTCCGCCACAGCCATCCCTGGGAGAACACAGCAGGGGGGCTGCCGGACCCTCTGGGACCAGAGGGGAGGGGGGAGTTGGGGGGCCTGTCAGGCAGGCAAACACTGACGGGCACTGTGGCGCACGTCCGCCACGTCCGTGAAGAGCCCTTTCAGCAACCGGGGCTCTCACCCACCCTCGGTCCGCCCATCACCGGCGTCCGTGTCCGCCCGTCACCGGCGTCCGTTTCCGCCCTCTGTCCGCCCGTCACCGGCGTCCGTTTCCGCCCATCAACGGCGTCCATGTCCGCCCTCGGTCCGTCTGCATGAGAGGCGCCCGTTCCTGCATTGCCTCCATCTGCGAAGTGCCCCCTGTGCCCCTATCGGTCTCTGCAGACCCCTCTCCCTGTATCCCTCTCCCACCAGCCGTGTTGTCTGTCTGTTTCTGACCCACCCGTGCCCCTCCCCAGCACCCCCTGTCAGTGTGCCTGCCTCCCCTCCCACTCCCTGATGATGGACGCTGGCACCCCCCATGCCGCCAGAGCGCCTGCCGCAAGGTGCCGACGTTGCCCCATCTGGGGGTGTGATGAGCTGCGTGAGCCCTTCCCGCTCGCAGCAGACAAGCCCACGGCATCTCTCGGTCTTGGCCGGGGCACGGAGCAGAAGGCATGCTGGGATGCCTTCTTTGTGGGCATTGCCACGGCCCTTGAGGCCCAGGGCTTCAGGAAGCGCACGGGCATGTCCTGGCGGAGGCGGTTCCAGACCTCATGAGACCCGCCCCTTGTGCGTGCCGTTCCCACCCCCTCCTTCCCTTCTCTCCCCCGCTCACCCCCCCATGACTCCCACGTGCAGCCTCACCGTGGCTTGGGGGTGGCATCGCAGTCTGCAGGAGGGAGGGCAGTCGCACTCCCCCCTGCGGCAGGTGGCTGATGCCCAGGGTGCCCTGGGGCAGCTGGCACTGGCACAACCTCTGCCCTTCAGCTGACTGTCAAACGCGCAGTGCCTGCAGGCCCGCCTGTGGCTGCCCATCTGCTGCGACCGCTGCAGCAGCTGTGGTAGGTGCACGCAGACGGGCTGAGGAGGGGGCTCTTCGCTTCCACAAGACTGACAGCTCCCCACAGGAGCCTGCCTGCCTCTGCGGTAAGTTTTGCCGCGATCCTGGCCCAATGCTGTTGCCTCCAGCCTAACTCAGGCACAGTTGCAGCCTAACTCGGTCCTAGTTTGGGCCACAATTGGGCCACAATTGGGCCTCAACTGTGCCTGAGTTAGGCTGGACTGAGCCCTTATTTACTCTGTTTGTTTAAGCTCCTTACATTTCTGGCTGCCTGATTTGAATTTATATCCCTAGATGGCAATATGGCACGTATGTGTGTGACATGAGTGACATACACGAGTGACAAATAGGGGTGTGCAGAAAAATCATATCGTGTCCCCATTCTTATGATTGATTAAATTGTCATTCATCACATTATTAATTTACAACCTAAGAACCTAAGAAAAACCTTGCTGGATCATACCAAAGACCCATCTAGTCCAGCATCCCTTTTCCTTTGGAGAAGCCCACAATCAGAAGAGAGAGGCACATTTCTCTCCCATTATTGCTCCTCTGCCACTGGTATTCAAAGGCATACTGCCACTGAACCCATAGGTATCACATAGTTGTCATAGCTAGTAGCTATTTATAGATTTGTCCTCCATGAAGTTGGCCAATCCACTTTTAAAGCTATCTAAACTAGTGGCCATCATCACTTCTTCTGGCAACAAATTTCACATACTAATTATGCACTGCGTAAAGCAGTACCTCCTTTTGCAGTCTCCCACCCATCAGTCTCCCACATATCAGTTTCAATTATTCAGTGTTCTAGTGTCATGAGAGGAAGAAAAACTCATCTCTAGCCACTCTTTTCACACCATACATAATTTTAATGCCAGGCAGCCCAATCCTGTCTAGCAGGGCGCGGCGGTGCACATAAGGTGCCCGCCACATCCTATGCAGGATTGGGCCTGCTCCACCATAGCCGAAGGCCTCCTTGGGGTAAAGGAACGTTTGTCCCTTTACTCCAAGTAACACACCTGCTGCCCCGATGGGCCTCCTTGAATGCATGCCCAACAGGCCTGGGAAGGAGGACAGAATATGGCGGAGGCCTCAGCTGATCCCTCCCCCTTCCTAGGCCCAATCCTCCAATCCCACCCACCCCTGAACACCCCATTCTGCCCTCCCCTGCCCCTCTGCCGCCCAGTGGGGACTTACTTCTCCACTGCGGCGTTGCTGTGTTCTCTGATGCCGGAGGAACGACGCAAACCTCTCCACCAACACTGTTTACTCTCCAGGTGCTGCAAACGTGCCTCATGGCATGTTTGAAACACCCTAGACTGGTGGGGCAGTTGTTCCGCCGGTCTGTACTTAGACAGGATTAAACCGTTAATCATGTCCCATTTCCAATGCCTTTTATCCAAGCTAAAATGTCCCAAACATTGCAAGCTTTCATTCCTTTCATTGCAACCTTTCATTCCAATGTACTCCAGCCTTCTGATCAATTTGCCTCATGTTTTACTCATGCTATTGGGCCTGCAGCCTAGGCCATGCCTGCCTAGACCTCTAAGCAAACATAAAATGTCCCTGTTCCTTCCTCTATGCTTGGGGCCTGACCTCAAAATGACATTACCACACCAAATTGCATCACTTAACCTGTGGACAGAAATTATGGTACAAGTTGTTAAAGTACTATGCCAGACTGGGTTTGATTTCAGTGCCAACACGAGTGGCCAAGAGGCCTTGCACCTATGACAGGCCATATAGGATGCAAGCTTTGTTTGACCTTATATCATCTGAAGCTTGATCCTGCTTACCTGCTCAAATATCCTGTTTATTCTATGCTTTCACCAGTACTTATGGGATCTTAATTTGCTTCATTCTTTGCTACTTTTTATGAACCCATCTGGACAGAGTGATGGATCTTAACCCGAGTATAAATCCAACTGCCCAATATGATATATTTCTGAATCCGTGGCTTGTCACAGCTTTCTAACAGAAATGCAACTTCAGCAAGGAAATTGAATTCTCAGCAATATCTTGAAAATTAACATAGCAGATGCTTGACTTGAATAGTGCTTTTGTCTGAAAACCAGTAAGTGTGTCCACAAAAAATGGCTACATTTTCTGTTTATGTTTAGTTTGACCTTGGTAATGGCCAATTCCAAAGGTTGCATGAATACTTAAGCTATCTTGGTAATAAAATAGAGCTTTGCTTCTTTATTTTTTTCACTGCATTTAGATCAAACATATACCCATATTTTTCTGTGATTTACTGTGTACTGTTGTCAAGGAGTAAAGTTATAACCCCAGGCATACCATATGTAGTTAGCAAGCTCCCAAAAAGAAAAAGAAAAAAAGATTGCTGTCTGCAAGGAGTACATAGAAATAGTGAAACTCTCCCGCCCCCTCCTCTCTCTTTTGTCGACTCAAATTGCTATCAGACACATCTGCTTAACATTTTATTGCAAAGGCATTGTAGTGCCAAAACAATGTAAAGCTTGGAATGCCTATTTCCTTATATTATTGCTCTTGCAAATTTGCCACTATGATGTTTTCCACTCGGTTGCAATATCTGACAGCCAAAAACAGTGTTTCTATTGTGTACACCGTTCTTAAACTTCTAAAAATAAATAATCACTCCTTTGAAATCTTTTGTCATGAATGCATTCTCAAGGGCACCGAACTTGGATTCCTCAGACAGACTGTGCTTTCAGCAACTTACAGTACATACAGTTTCCAGTGCACTTTCATGTACAATAGAAAATGATTCCACAACCGAACAAAGGAGAATCCTGTACATTTTTACTGGAAGATGGTTCACTCCTCTCAGCTTGGACTTGCTCGATTCTTGTACATTATTCTCTTAGGTACATTTTAGTGTCCTAGCAACCAGAGGAAAAGGAAGTCTTATGTACTTGTGACTGTGAATGCTACATCTTAAGACAGAGCCTGGCAACATGGCAAGAGAAGAGCCTGCTTCATTTTTGGACTAAACTGGGGAAAGTGCATCCTCTGCTACTCTTGAGGCAGCTACTTTGTTGTAGTTATAGGGCAGAGATATAAAATATATCTATAAAAAGAAGACGTGTTCTATATCAGATGTTGACATTTCCATCACTGTGACACAGCTGAGGTTCTTTGTACTGGACCTTGTAGTCCATTGATAGATAATTGATAGATAATTGATGAAATATTGCTCTTCAGTTTAGTTAGTTTTACATCTAACTTCCTTGGGAAGGCCATCAACAGTCACCTGTGAAGTTTATGAGAAAGGGCTGTCGTTTCATGGTGGTAGAGCACATATTTTGCATGCCAAAGATCTCAGATTCAATTCCTGGCATGTCCAAGTCAGGCTGAGAAATCAGCCGGAAACCCTGGAGAGCTTCTCCCAGTAAGACCAGACAATACTGATGACCAAATGGTCTGACTCAGTATAAAGCAGCTTCCTATGTTTCTGCCACCTGGTATCCCTGGATACAGATGATGTATGAAATTAATTCTCAGATTAATTTAAAAAGAGCTAGTGAATGACACCTTTCCATTGTGTCATGAAAGCACAAATCTTCCCAAAGGAAAAAAAAAATCATCCATATTGTGTTACAAATGATGGTGTCTCTCTTTTGCATTTTCCAAACTTCTTTCCAATGCTCATTCTTACTATCAGTTCTCAGCCAAGATTCATTACAATGTATATAGAACATTTCAACCTGCAAAGTATTTTACAATTCTGGTAGAAATTAACCTCAGAACAAACCTGTGAGGAATGTAAGACTGACAGCGCAATCCTAAACTTCATCAGCGCTAGTGCTGACTGTTGCAAAAGCGCCGTAAAGCACTTTGTGACGACCTGGGTAAGCGGCGCCAGAGGGAAGACCTGCACCATCCCACCAGTGCTGGATCCAGATGACCGCATGCCGGAGCAGGTAAGAGCTGCTCCGAGTGGTGTGGGGGTTGGGGAAGGGCGGGGATGGGATGGGATGTAACAGGTGGGAGACTTGACAGAGACAGAGGCAGAGAAGGCCCAGGAGGGAGTGGGATAGGCAGCACTGGCACACAACAAATCCTATTCCCCCTCCTGGGCTTGAAAGCCCAACACAAGGCTTTTCGGTTCTGCACCAGCGATTTAGCAGGTGCAGGTCCGAGTAGACCCATTGCACAGGCTGGGGCTTTACCCAGGGTAAGGGGACAAATGTCTCCTTACCTCGAGGAGACCTCCAGCCTGCTACTTCCCGGGATAGGATGCAGCGTGGGCCACATGGCCCCGGTGCATCACACCTGGTTAGGACTGGGCTGCCCGACTAGTGGTGGTTGAAGTGAACCAGTCTGGTTCAATTTGTAACAAGACTTTGTAAGTAACTGTAATTTGTAACTCACAAACCAAGCTATCCCACCCACCCCAATGGAAAATAGGTTCATTTATTAATGATGATATTATCAGGGTCTAACCCTTCTCTAGCTTTTCCATGGTTGCCAAATGAGTTTCACTGTGAAGCAAGTATTTGAAACATTAGATCTAGCGTTATTTTGTAGATATTTTACTGCAGTCCACAACATTTCTCATTATGCAAACAAAAACACTAGGCAATCAGGTAAAGCATAGCAATTTTGGTATAGTAGTTGTAGTATTGTAATTTAAGTATGCTTATTTCAATATAGCAATATGATATGCTTTCAAACTAAATTCATCAACAGCAAATCACACTTCCAAATGTTTTTTTAAAAAGTCACAAGCACTTATAAAGCATTGTAGTAACAAAACCAAACTGTTTTTTTTTTCCTGAAAAACGAGCAAAAAGTGGACATCCACACAAGTATGTTACGTCAAACAGAGCACAGCTTTCCATGGCCCCTGGAAACAGGAAGACTGCTTTGATGTGAAAAACATTCTGTCTAATGGTCCCTGTTTTAGCTACTCTTTCCTTGATTGATTGGGCGGGGGGGGGGTACTCTGTATACATTGATGCGAGTGAAAGAGGGAGCGTCTATCTACTGTCTCCCATTGTTCATACAGCATATACTGTATGGCTGCTTTACTATTCAGTTCACAGTGACCCTGTTAGGCAGAAAAAAACCCAGAGATAGCTATTTCCCATTTCTGCAAAGCCCCCAGTGCCTAAAATTGTCATTTGATAAATTGAACTTGAACTTTTACAATCAATTAATCAATGACAGAAATGCTTCAAGCCCTGGGGTATTAAAAATGATGGTGACAAAGATGACCGCATTCTCTTTATTGAGACAAATATTCTTAGAATTTCCCCCGTATTATTCTAAATTGATAATGCAAGTGTGAGTGAAATGACATTTAAGTATCTCCTCTTGTCCAATCTTTAGATGCTATTTAAATCTCTTTCTGTCAAATGAGTATAATTCCTTTGCATTTCTAGTTGTCATGATTGTGATAGCATTCTGTATATTATCATTATGTCTTTAAAAAAAAAAAAGCCTATTTACAGCCTATCTCTTGAGCAGGTCATTATTATAAGCCTGACTGGCATCTAAGCAAGATTTGAATGAGATTATTTGTGACTTGCTTCAGAAAAAATCTAGTTCTTGAATTCCATTGCTAATCATCTCCAATTTATCATAAACTGTAGATTCAGCAAAAAATAAAGGAAAATTCCTTACCACAAATACCCAATCCCACATAAATAAATACATTCAAATATAATGTGTTTTATGCTTATAAACTTTAAGTAGCATCCAAAGTAGCTTGCTCTGGAGGAAGGGACTCTAGCTCCAGATAGGAGCAATTCTGAATGCTACCCTTGGAGAAATATTTTTGGCAAAACATTATTATTCTGAGATCTGCTGGCCATCACCGCTGGATCAACCCCTCCTGCATCCTCCCCGCCCCACTCAGTATGCCCCCTTTCCGCCCTGCCCTTTCCACCCCCTTCCCACCTCTCCTGCTGATTTACCTGCTCCAGAGGGTGGTGGGAGAGCAGGAAGGCTCTGGCCTTCCCGTCGGCATCCTGGCATCGCACTACTGAGCACACTGCTGGAAAGCATATTATGGTGCTTTTGCAGCAGGTAGTGCTGGTGGAACGCTCGTTCCACCCACGCAGCGCTAAAGCCAAATAGGATTGGGCTGCTAATTACCTGGTCTTGTTTTACAATAGCACCAATACATTCACAATCTGCCATTCTTCCATCTTTTATTTCAGATTTTGTATAAACTGCATTGCACATGCAGTCTTTGACATCGTTCAAATCCTTCTGTTCAGCCTTTAGGAATCTTGATGCAATAGTGCAGAATAACATTGCAGTTCTATTTTCTACTGTTTTATCAATGGGCACAGACAATTCTGCATATCAGGAATCTGGAGAGAAAAAAGAAGACACAAAGGAACAGGAGAAACGGAAAGATCAGTGACATTGTTCGATAAGAACATAAGAACAGCCCTGCTGGATCAGGCCAAAGGCCCATCTAGTCCAGCTTCCTGTATCACACAGTGGCCCCACCAGATGCCTCAGGGAGCACACAGCCAACAAGATAACCTGTTTCCTGCTGCCACTCCCCTGCACCTAGCACAGAGAAAACCTACTTCTAAAACCAGGAGGTTGCTTATGGCTTGATGTGGTTTGATTTTCTGAAGAAGTGACATGTCAAGAAGCTACATGAGGATTATGCAGTGTAAGTTGCATAGCAGGTGCTTGACTGAATAGACCCATGTGATCTTATTTACGGAGGTCTTTGTTTGTCCCCCAAGGAGGTAGAATCAGCTATATAAAATATGACAGCAAAAAGTTTCGAAATAAACATGAGTTTGGTTTTGAAAAGGTAAAAGGTTGTTCAGCAAAAGATCTTCACCTGTGAAGGGCCAAATTTTGAAATGAACACTATGGATTGTCATTGCATCTCTAGTTACAGCTACCTCTGTGAACTAAGGTATGAGGTAATTTAAATCCATAAGCAATTTTGATTGCTTTTTAAAAAAAAAATAGAGCTTTTATCTTACCATTGATGTTGCAACTGAAGATTTATCAAGTATCTGTGATTTGTTTGGTTAGTTACTGTAGTGCAATTGTGTTCAGGGACAGGGTTAAGCCCACATGTTTAGCGAGCAGGTTTCAGTTTCATAGTTAAATACTTCTGCTTTAAGGTTTTTTTTAATTGACATTTCTGCAGGAGAAAGGCTTCCTCAAGAAATGATATTTTAATTAGTTCTGCCTAATAAATGGCCTCTAGTCACAAAAGGAAACCTCACAGGCAAACCTGATAATAAAGAATACAGATTTATAAATGGATGTAGAGTATCAAACAATAGATCATGAAAATGTATCCTTTGAATGACATCTGGAATCTGGGATTCAAGCCAGGAAGTAAAAGCAATCAAGTTATGAACTTATGCAGTTTCAAGATCAAAAGATCAAATGGTTTCCTCAATCTACCATGCAAAAGACATTTGATTTATAACATATTTGCTTGCCTCTTCTCTGACTTCTAAGGGAGAAAAATGTTAGGTAGGAAGTGATTTGGAAAATTCAGAGGCAGCTGTAGGCATTTGGGTATCTTGCAGTGCAATCTTCTGCTGCATATCTTCTCAGAAGGGGCAACCCAGTCCTGTGTATGACCGGTCACCATATCCTATCCAGGTCCTGGGCTGCCCTGGGGCAGCCCGGGTACACCTCGAGGGAAGGGGGCAATCGTCCCCTTCCCCAGGTGTAAGTGGCCTGAGGCCCTCAAATGTACGTAAGCTCCGGAGCTCGCGTACATTCGCGCCCTCCGTGTATGGCCGCACTGGGCCTGGAGAGGGCTTTAGATATCGGCGTATCTCACCACCAATATCCCCACCCTCTCCAGGCCCGGGACGGCCAATGGCCCCCACCTCACTGCCCAGTCCGCCCTCCCCCAACTGGTGTAGACCTTACCTGCTCCGGCGGGTGCAGGGATGCAGAATAAGGGCTGCCAGCCCCTACGCCAGCAGTCCTTACTCAGCAGGTGCCATAAATGTGCTTTACAGCACATTTACGACACCCTGCGACGGGGAAGCGTGTGCTCCCCCGGCGCTTCTTCACACAGAATTGCGCCGTAAGTCTCATTGTTTTAAATGGGGCTTACTCCCAGGACAGTTTGTATAGGATTGCAGCTTTATGTGCTATTTTAAGGCACTGTTCCCTACTGTAGTTCCCAGGCAAACCCCAATGCTATGGGCTGCCTAATGCCAGCAGGACAGAGCTCTGATGTTGTAAAGTGGGTTATGGTGGCACGCGCAGCACACCACTGGCAGCCATTTCCAAGCCACTGCCACAATGCAGTAGCAGCATCAGAGGCCTGCTGCTGTGGCTGGCAGTCTGCACCAGAGCAGGTAAGCCAGCGCTGGGGACTATTTGGGCAGAGGGAAGGAGTAACAGAGTGTATTGGGGACCAGAGGCATGTCGGGGGAGGGAGGGTGGATCATGCCAGATCTTATCTTCACTTTTGGAATCCTCTTTGCCCCTTTTCTCTCTTTGGACATACGCCACCAAAATGGCTGGTGTATGTCCGAGGAGAGTCATAGGTGATCGGGCAGCCTACTAGGTGGTAAGTAAATTTTTACTTACCTCCTGCAGGCTATTTGACACACACACACACACACACACACACACACACACACACACGCATGCAACACAACCTCCACATGCTATAATATGCAGGAGATAGGATTGAGGCATTAGAAATTCTTCTACATCCATTCTACCAAATTATCTTTAGAGATAACCCTGTACTTCAATCTTTCAGTATGATTCATTATGCTCTCCTTCTCCTGCTTCGCAGGGGGGTGGGAAGAGATTTTATCAGTGCAGACCAGGCTTGGTGCCAGGTTGCATGGAGGGTGTTAGGGCTAAACCCTTCCCTATCCCATCCCTGTTACAGGCAAGACTGTAATGATTGGTGTTCTCCATTCTTTGTTAGAAAGATTACTAAGGGCTCAGTCCAGCCCAACTCAGCACAAGTCAGGCACAACTGAGGCCCAAGTGTGGCGTAACTGTGGCCTAAGATAGGGCTGAGTTAGGCTGCAACTATGCCTGAGGTAGGCAGGAGGCAAGAGCAGTGGGCCAGCACCAACCCAGGATCGAGGCAAAACTTACCACAGAGGCAGGCAGGCTCCTGTGGTGAGGTGTCAGTCTTGTGGAAGCGAAGAGCCCCCTCCTGAGCTCGTCTGTGTGCACCTACCACAGCTGCTGCAACGTTCGCAGCAGATGGGCAGCCACAGGTGAGCCTGCAGGCACTGGGCGTGCAACAGTCAGCTGAAGGGCAGAGGTTGTGCCAGTGCCAGCTGCCCCAGGGCACCCTGTGCATTAGCCACCTGCTGCAGGGGGGAGTGCCACAGCCCTCCTACCTGCAACAGGTGTTGCCACCCCCATGCCACATTGAGGCTGCACGTGGGATTCATGGGGGGGGAGCGGGGGAGAGAAGGGAAGGAGGGGGTGGGAACGTCACACACAAGGGGGTCTCATGATGGTTGGAACCGCCTCTGACATGACTTGCCCGTGCGCTGCCTGAAGCCCTGGGCCTCCAGGGCCGTGGCTATGCCCACAAAGAAGGCATCCCGGCGTGCCTTCTGCTCTGTGCCCCGGCCAAGACCAAGAGATGCCTTGGGCCTGTCTGCTGAGAGCGGGAAGGGCTCATGCAGCTCATCACACCCCCAGATGGGGGCAACGTCGGCGCCTCGCGGCAAGCGCTCCGGCGGGGTGGGGGGTGGCCAGCTTCCATCATCAGGGAGTGGGAGGGGAGGCAGACACAAAGGCAGGCGGACAGGGGGTGCTGGGGAGGGACACGGGTGGGTCAGAAACAGACAGACAACAAGGCTGGTGGGAGAGGGATACAGGGAGAGGGTTCTGCAGAGACCAATAGGGACACAGGGGTCACTTCGACAGATGAAGGCAATGCAGGAATGGGCGCCTCTTATGTAGACGGACCTTGGGCGGAACGGACGCCGTTGACGGACCGTGGGCGGGTGAGAGCCCCGGTTGCCGAAAGGGCTCTTCACGGACGTGGCGGACACGAGCGGATCCAGTATGGGCGCCATGTCGCCTGTCATTGTTTGCCTGCCTGAGAGGCCCCCCAACTCCCCACTCCCCTCTGAGCCCTGAGGGTCTGGCAGCCCCCCTGCTGTGGTCTCCCTGGGAAGGAAGTGGCAGTCCCTGGATGGGATTCATGCAGGGGCATGTGTGCTGGGCGCTGTCTCTGTGTGTATGGGGCAATGCTTGTGTAACATTGGGCACAAGGGGGCTCTGCCCGAGGGGCATCTTTATTGTTCTGGAACGGTAGCAGAGATGGCCAGGCGAGGCTGCCAGGGGTAGTCACAGCAGCCAATTTGAAAGCAGCAGCAGCAGCAGCAGCACACGTGCCCCATGGACCTGGAGACGCAGGCTCTTCCCCTGTGGAACCACAGCCTGCTCCATAGAAAGGGGAGGGACAGCAAGTAGGACAGCCAGGGAGGTGGAGCAGCAGCAGCAGCAGCTGAGGAGGGTTGCAGGGCTGGCACCCTGACCTCTGGCAGCATCGAGGCAGACAACAGTGGGGCACCCTGCCTGGAGCCCCAGGGGTGCTCCCAGGAAGGTAGGTGGTAGTGGACGTTCCTAGGGAGACAAAAAACAAGGGGGAGTTACATGTCAGCTGGTGTGTGGTTGCAGTCACCATTGAAGACAAGCCAGTGTGTCAGTTGCAAAAGCCTGCAGGGAGAGATCAGATTACACAGTTGCTAGGTATAACAAGCTTGTCACAGTGTGAGGAGCTTACCTGGATGTCAGAAGGGCATGATCCTGCAAAGGACAACAGTGAAGGAGAGAAAACACAGCACAACTACATACATGGCTAGAACATCATAACTGACCTGTTGTAGACCCTATGGGGGCAAGGCTGCGGGTTAGTAAACACACCTTTGTTAACAGGCAAGTCACATTTACACAAACACATATTTGTCTGCCCACATGGCAACGGGCAGCTATCAGAGGACATGTTGGTAAAGAGGCAGCTATCATATATATGTGTGCTGACAGGCAGACATACTACATAAAGGCGAACACAGGCAGAAGTCATACATATTAGCATGAAAAGGCAGAAGTCCAACATTATGGCAAACACAGGCAGAAGTCCTACGGTATGGCTTACACAGGCAGAAGGCATGCCTTACATATAGGCATGAACAGGCTAAAGTCAAACATATATTGGCATGAACAGGCAGAAGTCATAACACATGCCATCCCAGACCCTGCTCTTACCTGCTGGTGTTGTTGCCTGTGGGGGGGGGAGAGAGAGAGGCTGGGAGAAAGACATGGGTTAGCAAATGCTTGCAAGGAGGCAGCTGCACAGGCACAGCTGTAAACAGTTTGGCCACAGCCTGAACAGCCCTCTCTGCCCTAGAGGGGGGCAGAGAGGAGAGGAGAAGAGAGAAGTGGGGTGTTTGTGAATTTTGCCCTCCACCAACAAAGTCCCACTTTGTGGCTGCTGGGGGACAGGACCCCACGTCACGTGCTCAGAGAAAGAGAGATAATGGAGGCCTGGGGTTGGGCTTTTGTGGGAAAGAGGCTGGGTGCGGCTGGCTTCGGATAGGGTAACTATCTGTGTCCATGTCCAGAGTTATGCCACAGCTATTCCGTCCTAACTCAGGCATAACTCAGGAGTAGGGTGTTAGAACTTTTCAGGAGAGGGCTGGAGTGTGTAAGGTAAAATGGCTCCTATGGGTCTCCTCAAATTTGAGTCCACCTTTTTTGTCGACCTAAATTTTGTTCCGTAGCTGTGCTTGAGGGGGCGTGTCGGAGCTCTCCAGTGTCTGGACCTGGACCCAAATTTGTAACCGCCCCTGTCACTCCCCCGACACACCCACTTTTAGGCCAAACTTAGGATGGAATAGCTCTTAGGCCAAACTTAGGACGGAATTGGTCAACTTTCCTTAACCCGTCCTATGTCTGTCACAATTGCAGCACAAATTCGGCCTCAACGGCACAATTCAGTCCTAACTTCAGCCTAAGGCACTTAGGCTGCTTTTGTGACTGAATTGTGCCGCTGAGGCCTTAGGCTGGACTGGGCTGTAATAGTCCAGGCTGTCCATGTTAATGTTTCAATGGCTGGGAGCTGTACAGAATTTCTCTGGCGTATTTTGAATGGTGAAACTGTCAGAGTTCAGAAGGTGACATATCCTTCCCCAAAAACTAAGGGACTGGTTTGTGAATGAAAAGGAACAGGTTGCAGCTTCTGTAACAGACACAGACTGAAGAGAAACCAAGACAGAGCTGAGACCCATAAGCTCCTTATCTGATCTGGGGGGCCCTCTGGGAATCCTATGTACTGTAATCTACTGCTGACTTAAGCATGCTGATGTTGCTTGACTTCACCTGATGCTCAACTTGTATACAGTATTTGAAAATAAGCCAAATATTACAAAGACACCTTTGGGCTCCAATGATGTCTCTTCCACCGGAAGTGCTCATGCTGGGTAAAGTGGGGTACGCAGTAACAATACATTTTCTGTTTCTCCCTTCAGCTTTTTGTCTGCGCAGAGCAGCAAACGTGCAACTTCCTTGTAAGCATAGTACTTTATCTTAGTTTTGTCTTTACCCATCTCTTTGCAACCTTCCTATCTCCTTTTCCGATTCAAATTGCGGCTCTGATCCCTGAAGCATCATTGCATTATATCAGTAAGTAACTGCTCTAACCATCCTGCCTTCAGCTTTATCTTAATCGTTCACAGCTTCCCTGCACCAGCTTTCTTTCTGAGCAGAGTCCTGTAATCTTCATCTACGGGCTTCTAGCTGGACATGAACTCTACCCCTGACTTTTGGCATTGACAATTTGTAGCGCCATTTGATAAGTCTGAGCCTTTCTGATATGATATTGTAGAGTCTGTCCCCAAGCTTGACTCGGTCCTATGAGAAGTAACCTTCTGAATTCTACCTGAGTTTATCTCTTGTTGTCCTTACATGTACATAACAGGTACACAAACACTGACAGTGCAATCCTATCCAACTTACACCACCGGTGTAACCAGTGGTGTAGCGAGAACGGGAGGCCCCAGAACGGAATTCAAATCCTCTCCAAAGGGGGTTCAAAGGGGATTTGAATCCCCTTTCCATTCTGGGACCTCCCATTCTCGCTGCACCACTGGTTACACAGGTGGTGTAAGTTGGATAGGATTGCGCTGTCAGAGTGTTTGTGTTGATCCTTCTAATTGATCCTTCCTGGACCCCGAAGAAGCCTCCCATTTTCCCTGTAATTTTAGCTTCCTTCCCTGTGATTGCTCTCTCTGAGCCCCTACATGATGCTGCTCACAAACAAAGGCAAAGGGAAAGCCTGAGCAGCTGAGCTGTCTTTGGTTTCTTTTCGTTACCTTGGGGAAGCAAGCACAATTTGTTCTTTGCATAGGGCAGCCTGCTGTGACACACCCTGTGACATGCCTGCCCTTAACATTTATCCAACCAATAGATGCTGCCTTTCCTTGGCTACTGGCAGGAATCCAGCTCTCTGCTGCTTCACATGACCTGGAACAAACACTTATCGTTAACAGGCTATGCAGTGACAATCGTTCCCTTTGCTACAGCTGTTGCAGCCAGACTCAGTGTCACTGGAGCAGAAAGAAACTTCATGAAAAATAATATGGTTGTTGGTTACCTACAACAGGAGGGATTCAGAGAGTGAAAGGAACAAAATACCCTGTCAGCACATCTAAAAGAGAGTCTGAGGGTGGTTGAAGTATTCCTCACCCCTTGCCATCCTCCTCTCCTTTCTAGCCAGAAATTAATCACACACAAAATCTATTGAGGGCTGGAGAAAATTTACCCTCTAAAGGCATCATAATAAGTTGTTCAATAGAACCAATGACAAAAAGTCACAGCTAACAAGGACATCACTTTCCTGTGAATATGGGGGACAAAATATATGTGCATATGTTCACAGTTTTGTAGACGAGATTAAAAGCCATGTATCTTTAAGAAAATTCTTTATGTTTTTAAAACAAGTAAAAGGTTAAACAGTTTAAAAACACAACTAAAAATCAAACACACAGTTTAAAAACAACAATAACAATATTATTATTATTAACTATTATTAACAGTATTTATATACCGCTTTTCAACAAAAAGTTCACAAAGCGGTTTACAGACAAAATCAAATGATTAAATGGCTCCCTGTCCCAAAAGGGCTCACAATCTAAAAAAGATGCAGAACACCACCAGCAAACAGCCACCAGAAAAGAGACTGTGCTGGGGTGAAAGGGGAGCAGTTACTCTCCCCCTACTAAATATAAGAGGAGCACCAATTGAAAAAGTGCCTCTTGCCCAGTTAGCAGGGGCGTTTCACCCAAGCCTATGGGCACTCTCAGGTAAGTACAAAAGCCTTAACGGCTCTAAAAGATGTTTACGTTGTATTGTTATTGTTTTTAAACTGTGTGTTTGGTTTTTAGTTGTGTTTTTAACCTTTTTAACCTTTTACTTGTTTTAAAAACATAAAGAATTTTCTTAAAGGTACATGGCTTTTAATCCCGTCTACAAAACTGTGAACATTACTGCTGGCCATGAGAGTTTTAGATATATGTGCATATGTTTATACTAGTTCTTTGTGAGCAAAATCTTTCAAGGGTACATAGACAACAAGCTCAGGGAAATTAAATATCACAGAAGCCTTCTCTGAGTTCTAAGAACAGTTGGTTAGCACATCAACACAAGTGTGGTTATAGTTAGAGAAACAGATAGTACGGGTAAAGCAGCCATATCTATGTAAAAAACACAGCAATCCGACTGAGGTTTAAAAACAATGACGATTTTATCTGGGTTTAATGATGTATTCCCGGACAAACAGAAATTATTAAGAAACCACGGCTGGACAAGTGAGCCCAACGTTTCATGTCCTAATCTGGACACATCTTCTGGGGCAATCCAAAAAGGAATGAAAGATGTTATAGTTCTCGGCGTCTTGCTTCATTGTTTTGAACTTCAGAAGCTAGGGAAACACGCTGTCAGTTGAACGGAAACCATTCCGGAACTCCTCTGTCAATCAAAGAGATCGATCCTGCAAAAACTAACAGTGAAAGCTTGCAATTTTGTCCTTTAGACCTGGTGGATCAATAACAGTTGCATGTCAGTTCATGTTTAAACTGCGGTTATTGCGAAAACTCCGCAGGAAACCCTGCTGTCAGGCGAAGGGGTTCAATTTGGAAACAGCTTGTCAACATAGAGGTTGAGACTGCAGTTGATCCTGCAATTATTAGGTTGATTCTGCAATTATTAGCATGGAATTCTGTATATTTCCAAGGGGCTGTTGTTCACTTTGAGACCTGGTGTCTATCAGTCACATAGTATCCACTCGCATTTTCTGTTGTTATATTATTGCGAGCCTGTCCCTTCATAGGATGTTTACATATGACAGGGAGCCAAATGCGATTGGCAAGATTCAATTCTTGCTGCCTATTCATCAGTAAGTGAGGTGGTTTTTTGCTAATCTCAAGAGCTTCCAAGTTCTTCAAAATCATTGTTTTCTGTTCTTATAGAGCAGGTTTCTTTGAACAGTATAGAGTGTCCTGTGGTAAGAACATGTTCAGCCACCGCAGATTGTTCTGGGTGTTCCAGTCTTACCGAACCTTCATGTTCTTTTAATCTAGTGCTGATGGACCTCTGAGTCAATCCAATGTACTCCTTTCCACATGTACCACAGGGAATGCTGTAAATGCCTGGGTTGGAAAGGGGTGGTCTCTTGTCCTTGGGGTTGTTTAAAAGTTGCTCAATCTTCCTGGTTGGCTTAAAGATTGTCCTGATGTTACCCTGCCTGAGAATTCTTGCGATTTTATCAGTTACCCCTTTAATAAATTGTAAAAAAAGTCCAAATTTCTTGTTCTTTGTCAACGTTTTGTATCTCATTGGTGTCTTCTGTATTTATTGGAATATTGCTTCTTCCTTCCCTAGCTGTCTTGATTTTTTTACTTTGTGATATCCAGCCTTTGTTAATTTGTGCGACCGGGTAGCCATTGGCTCTCAAGGTATCGAACACAACCTGTTTCTCTTTATCTATTGACTCTTTATCACAGATTTTAATGGCTCTATAAGCCAATGAATTAATTAGGGAACCTTTCTGGGCAGGATGGTGATTCGAATCAAAATTCAAGTACGTTCCTGTATTGGTTGGTTTTCTATATACTGAGTGATTAAACGTCAAGTCTTCTCTCCTGGTGACCAAAACATCTAAGAAAGCCAAGGACCCATTCTTTTCTTTTTTCTACTGTAAATTGGATCTCTTTACAGAAGTTGTTTAGATGTATCAAAAAGTTATGTAATTCTACCTCTCCATGCGGCCATATACAAAAGATGTCGTCTACATAGCGCCACCAGACATCAGGTTTAAATGGAGCACCTGCTTTTCAAGAAATTCCATATATAAGTTCGCTACTATGGGACTTAGGGGGTTCCCCATAGCTACCCCATCTGTTTGTTCACGGTATACCCCTTGCCATAGAAAGTAAGTAGACGTCAGGCAATGCCTGAAGAGTGGAATTAATTCCCTGGGGAACTTTGGTAAATAATGACACAACATCGAAGCTGACTAATATTGAATTTGGTGACAAAATGGTCCATTGTAATTTCTCAATGAAATGGTATGAGTTTTTTTATAAACGAAGAGGTATTACCTATATTGGGATATAAAACTTTTGCAAGATACTTGGACAAACCATGTGTCGGTGAGCCAATATTGCTCACTATGGGTCTTAAGGGAACGTTTTCCTTATGGATCTTAGGAAGCCCATAGAGCCGTGGTGGTTGTGCTTCTGATTTAATTAGAGCATTGGTCACTTCTATTTTAAAATTAGCATTTTTTATTAATTTATTAGTGTCTTTTAAAAATTTCTTTGTAGGATCTCTTTTGAGAATACGGTAGGTTTCGGGATCTAAAAGATCCTTAATCTTTTGTCGGTACTCTTCAGTATCCAATATAACCGTGGCATTTCCACACAAGTGTGGTTGGACACTGTCATACAATAGAAGCCCTCTTCAGAAATGAAGCCCTATTCAGAAGCCCTCTTCATGGTTATGAAACCATGGAATGAAGCCCTGGAACCCTTCAGCACATATGCTGCATGCAGAAGGCCCCAGGTTCAATGCCTGGCATCTTCAGGTAGGGCACAGGAAAAGTATTGTCTGAAAACCTGGATACAAGCCACAAGTTTCCATTGTGTATTGCAGTAAAAAATGCTTGGTTTCAACAACGGACAAAAGTGGTTACACACTATCTAATACTGGAGAGGGTGACTGATCTGTTTTGTAGGAAGTGGCAGGATTTAATAAACAGCATGAACATTTGGGTCAGCAGTGGATCAAATGGTGCCTAGCAGCCTTCTAAGCCCACTCACACTTCACTCAATGTCAATCTGAACCAAATCACGGAATTGACAGCCCAATCCTATCCCCTGCCAGCCCATAGCACACAGTACCACTGCCAGAGCACATACTGCATGCTGGGGTAGGTGGTACATTGGCATAGCTAGCCTCTCTAGCGCCCCCCCCGCATGGAACGGAACGGGCCCCACTCCCGCCAGTGGTGTCCCTGCCCCGTCGCGTCGAGAATCCCCCCCGGCATTTTTTTCATCAGATTAGAGCTCCTAGGAGCCCAGGCGGGCTGGTGGGACGATCATGCAAGCCACGCAGCTGTTTTCAAAAGCCATGGCAGTACACTTTTTGCCCTCGCGGCCCGCCCGGGGGCCACCCCCACCCCATTACTTCCTCCACTACTGGGGCGATAACCAGAGAGTTCAGAAGACGTATGTAAACTTTTTCTTACTGATCTCCCTGTTAACCGTGCCACCACTGACAGAGGTGAGGGGGATGGTGGCGCGGAACAGGGCCTTCTCGGCAGTGGCGCCCCAACTTTGGAATTCCCTCCCCCTGGAATTGAGAACAGCTCCCTCCTTAGAGACCTTTCGGCGGGGCCTTAAGACATTTTTATTTAGATCAGCTTTTGATGTCTGACATGGCGGGCTGGCTTTTTAACAGATGGCTTTTAACATGTAAATGTGGATGACCCACTGGGGTTGTTTGTTTTAATTGTTTTAACTGTTTTAATTCTTTTTAAATGTATATATGTATTTTAATGTTTTATTGTAAGCCGCCTTGGTTGCCCTCGTGGGAGAAAGGCGGGGTAGAAATTCAATAAATAATAAAAATAAATAATAATAAATAGTCTGCCTGGCCTCCAGTGGATCTCTTCAGACCTATGCCCGCTATTTTTCTGGAATATGTTCAAGACTCAGGGGACATTTCAGGGTGGGGAAAGGGGGATAAGGTCTCGGTGTGCACTGACCTACTTGCTCCAGTGCGCCTCTGTCACGTGCACAAGGCCTCCAGACATTTGCACCAGCAGCCCAGAAGCGCACGATGGCAGGGTGGATTTTGCATCACTGTAAATGGCGCAGTGGGTTAAACCACTGAACCATGAGCTGTCGATCGAAAGGTCGGCAGTTCGAATCCGTGCGACGGCTTCTGCCAACCTAGCAGTTTGAAAGCAAGAAATTGCAAGTAGATTAATAGGTACCGCGTCAGCGGGACGGTAACAGCGTTCCATGCGCCTCGGTGTTGAGTCATGCTGTCGACATGACCATGGAAAAAACGTCTTCAGACAGCGCTGGATCTTCGGCTTTGAAACGGAGATGAGCACCACTCCCTAGAGCAGAGGTGGCCAACCTTCCACCATTAGGGCTACTGTGTTCTTAAGAGTTGTATAGAAGACAGAACCTTGGCAGCTGCAAGTGCTGATGGTGCTGCTAAAGCAGCTGCACCTGCTGAAATGCCCTCACCTTTGCAACCATTTAAAGGGCCAGCATTCATGTTGAAAGGTTGGCCACCACTGCCCTAGAGTCACAACTGGACTTAATTGTCAAGGGATACCTTTACCTAAGGCCTCCATAGGATTGGGTCATCCTCACTTAAAGTTGTCGACTTTAAGTGAAGACTTGCTGCATTTAACAGTTTAGGATTTTTTTTTTCCACAGCCACAGGTTCATCTCTGGAATAAACCTGAAAAGGCAAGGGAGAAATAATGTGTTCCTAAAAAGGACAGTGTTATACACAAACAAGCAAACAAAAAGAAAACAGTGGGAAAGAAACCAACTACCTGATCGCACACCCATAAAACAAGTGCTTAACATGGGATGCTCCAATTGCTGCATCAGCTTCACATCACTAACTGTGGCATTTCACTGGCTTAGCTGGCAGATTCAGTCACACAGCTCTTTAAAGTGTCAGCAGAAGAGAGCCTTATATCTTCCACTAATTTCCTTTTTGTATTTCAATTAGAAACCAGACTATTTAAAGGCAAAATGTTCAAAATGAAAGAGAAACAACATAAAAAATCCATGAACTTGGTCTACTATTCATTAAAAGCCTGAACACGCATACAGTAGGTTGATTCTATTGAGATCTTTAGTTCTTTTGTTAACCTATCTGTAGGTACTCGTGTGTGTGTGTGTGTGTGTGTGTGTGTGTGTGTGTGTGTGTGTGTGTGTGTGTGTGTATTTCATATGCCCATGAATATATGACTGCATTTCAATAAACTCATGTTTACAAGCTGGCAGTAAAACAGAAGGAAAACAATGTTAATAACTGTCCAAATATTAGGTTCTGTATTAAATCTCCAGTTATTAGAGCATACTGTGGAAACAGAGTCGTTTGAGTTCTGAGTATTAAGCAGTTCATGGTGTGCTATAAATTTCAGATGCATGCATGTTATATAGTGCTGCACAAATCATACTTTGGGAGTCAGTTTCATTTGTGCCATGTCTGCTGTAATAGACCAAAAACAATTCAAGCATGCTTGGTTTCCATTTTCAGGGGGCTCGGGGATCATTCAGTCGAAGGAAGAGCAGCTTCTAATAGCATTTGAAATATAGTATTAAGAAACATCACAAGCAACCATTCAGCTAGCAGAGCCGTTTATAACATTCCTGCTCTCTCAGCACTATAGAGGATTTCAATTTCCGGCCCCTTCTTTTCATTTCTTTGGTACATAGGAAGCTGCCTTATACTGGACCATTTAGACCATTAGTCCATCTATTTCAGTATTGTCTACACTGGCTGGCAGTGGCTCTTCAGAGTTCCAGGGAGACGTCACCATCCCTACCTGGAGATGTCCGGGCTTGCGCTTGGGAGCTGCATAGCTACACTGAGCTACAGTCCCTCCCTGTACACTGAGGTTTCCAAACATACCATTAAGAAGTGCCAAATTCTTGAATACACTTCAGAGTGTTTCTTTAGGAGGAACTTAATTTTGCAGCCAATTTCACTGTATTTGCTAGTTTCGTCCAGGGTACAGTTTGCCCCGTGTTGTTTTGTCCTCTTCTGTCTATTGAAAGCAGTCTATGCACACAGGGCCCAGAGACAAGACTGATGGTTCATCCTATACAAAATGCAGAAGAGCTCCTCTGAGGTAAAGTGTCTGGTTGTGATGGAGCATGACACAGCAGTGACCACGACCAGGAAAAGGAAAATGGTGCAAACATTTGGCTTAATGCCTATGGGCAGCCTGTCCACAACCTGAACTCTACATATACACAATACCTGGGGAAGTATGACTTCACCCTGTGGCTACTCTTTGGGGATTATGTGGAGAGGGCATGAAGAGAGATGTGGGTGGAATGACCCGGATAATTCCTCTCTTGTCACTCAAGCAAATATGGGAAGAAAACTACAGGAAATGGCTTGTTTCCTAAAATGAGATGTGACAGTAATCACATAAAGAAATGTCTCTTGAATTATTACTGCTGCTGCTGCTTAATACAACATCACTGGCTTTTCACACATTAGTGCCTTCAGGCCATTAATGTATGTTTTAGTAAAGTTAATGTTCACTTAAAAGTCTATATCAGTTTTGAGCATAGATATTTGACATTGCTTTTAAACTTTCACAATACTCTACAGAGAGAGAGAGAGAGAGAGAGAGAGAGAGAGAGAGAGAGAGAGGACTAGATAAAGACTTCATATATGGAAGAGTTTGCAAAAGAAGCTTACCACATTCATTCAGAAATAAAAGTCCCCTTGATAGACTGTGAACCTTTGGTGCAGTGAAGAATTTATATATACACAGAACACACTGAGAACCACCTGGAGCCCTCAGGAGCCAGTTGGTCATAAATCTAAATAAATGAACATCCTGGTAATATATTTGGTATCAGAGCATATCATACTGGGCAAAGCTCTTGAGCGCCACCTGCTGCAGGAGTCAAACAACCTCACTGTTTTTTGTTGTTTTTGTTTTTAAACAGAATAGCTGGAAATCAATAGACTGATTTCAACTACCAATTTTTAAGGTTTCTGGTTTTACAATGGAGGGTGAGAATCAGCAATTATTGTCATTCCTCTGGAGCAGCAAAAAGGTTTCAAGAGTGGTTGTGCAATTCAACAGATAATTTCATATCTAATCTTTTACTCATAAATAAATACCTATTAAAATTGGTTCTGTTAAAATTATGGTTTCTGCAATAGTTGAGACATATTTTGACAATTCAAGGGCCTTGAACAGTACATGATTGTGCCTCTCCAAAAGGAAGTTTTTCATTAGATTATCCTTATTATAGAATCTTAAATGACACCCTCATATACATATTGTGAAAGTCAGGGATGTCATAGCCATAATTCAAAGGTTAAAAAAATCGGAGCAACATACCAAATACCTAGGGCCATAGTCACAGCTATGATTTCACCTATTCCCTTAGTCTGATTTGCATGATTTTCTTCACAGTTTCACTATTACAGATCTAGACTAAAGTCTTGCAAGCAGTTTGCAGTTATTGACTAGGGAACAAATACTAAGATACTTTGCAAGCAGTCCAATCCTATCCAGCGCATGGCCCACGCTGTATCCAGCACTGGGATTGAGCAGGCTGGAGGTCTCCTTGGGGTAAGAGAGCATTTGTCCTCTTACCCCATGTCAAGCCCCAGCCTGCTCAATGTGGCTACTCAGATCTGCACCAGCTAAGATGCTGGCGCAGGCCCGAGAAGTCCTGTGTAGGACTTCCAGGCCCAGGAGAGAGGATAGGATATAACGGAGGCCTCCGCCAATCCCTCCCCTCTCCCAGGCCCGATCCGCTCACCCTCTTACACCCTCTCCTCATCCACCTCCCCACACACCCCAAGCCCTGCGATACTCGTAGCAGCACTTACCCGCTCCACGGTGGCCTGCAGGGAGGAGGCACAGGCCTTGGCACTGGTGCCACCTCTTCTCAAGTCGTCACAAACATGCTTTACGACAAATTTGTCACACTTGGTGCTAGTACTGAGGCCCAATGCCGGCACTCCTAACGTATAGGATTGCGCCATAAGAGGGTTGTCACAATCAAGCTCTTCTAGGGAGATAATTGAAATCGAGTGATGGGAATGGGTGAAGCAAGAGATACTGACAAATATCTGAAATAAATAAGTAAATAAATGAATTACAATGGCAACATGAGGATGCTGGACACCAATGGGCTTGGTGTTTTTTGGTTGGTTGGTTGGTTGGTTGGTTTTTTGTTTTGTCTTGCTCTAGGCAGATTACAGGGCAGCTTTTGCTGTGTAGTTTTTGATTCTCACAGAAAATTTGATCCAGGATAACATTCAGTTCATGGCATGTGTGTTTGTTTTCAAACTGTTTGAGCAAAAGATCTTCCTTGAACAAAGGTTTTCTCAAATGTCAGCTACTTTTACTGTGCTGTACTGTACAAATAACCATTTTAGAAAGTTTACCTGACCTGAACCTCTTTTACATTTGCTTACTGCCAGCAAAGCCAACCTTCCTTCTTGCCACTGCCCTGTTGGTATTTAACATTGCATTTTTCAAGAGTGAAGTGGCTTGCATATCTGAAGTGCATTCCCACTCAGAATTATCATGCATCCGAAAAGTCCTGCTGGTGGCTTATGCTGTCATCTTCTTCACTGAAAAGATCCTTTAAACTTCAAAAAGCATATTTTAACATGAAATAACCAATTTGCCTAAATGTATAACCAACCACCTCTCTAGAGTCAAATCCCTGTATGCTTTACACCTCGAATATCAGATACAAACTAATCCCTAAGAGAGTGAATGTGAGGGTCAGTGGGTGAGACTAATCAGATTTCATGATTCTTCTTTCCAGCTCTGTTCCTTGATGGGCTATATAACAATGAGCTGATAGGACCTAAAAAGCCTGCATGTTAGAGAATGATATTGTAATGTGCATGACTCTGATTCCAGAAAGCAAAGTCTTTGGCCCGAAACAAACTCTTAATGTGCAACAACTTGTGGTCATGAATGTGTATGTGCATTCTAATTTGTATCAAAAGATGCATCCAGCCAGTTCAGTAGGGCCCAAAGAGCATCACAATGTCGAGAAAAATGTGCATTTGAATCTGCATCATCTGTGCAAGCATATGCCAGCGTCTGCATCTAGTTTTCCTTGCTGATATAAAGATCAGCAAGGATTTTCCTTGTTGACAAATGTATAGAATGTAAGTAATAGTAAGAGCACTTACAGCCCAATCCTGTCCAGGGTCGCCACAGCATGCAAAATAATGCTGCACCGGATCCTCAGGGGAAAGGGATGTTTGCCCCTTTCCCCCAGGTAATGCCCCAGCCACTCCTATGGGTCAAAATGGCCAGTGTAAATCCAAGGAGCCGTGTAACGCCGGGGCACGATGGGTATACACAATGGAATGTGTACACTTCCTCCCCCTCCCCAAAATACCCCAAATTATAGAATCATTTCACACCAGAGGCGTCTCTCCGGTAGGGGCGGGGCTGTAAGTATCGCTGCGGTCATAGTCTCTTTACCGAGTGAGGAGGAGGCAGCCCCGCCCCCTCACTGTCCGAGCCAGTCCCCTACGGAGAAACCGGCAGGGAAGAGACCCTGCCTGCTGCTTTCTCCGCAGGGGACTGGCTCGGACAGTGAGGGGGCGGGGCTGCCTCCTCCTCGCTTGGTAAAGAGACTATGACCGCAGCGATACTTACAGCCCCGCCCCTACCGGAGAGACGCTAGTGTTTCACACATGAAGAAATTATACATAATTCCTCTATGGAAGTGTGTTCCAGAGACAAGAGAAAAAATTCAAGTAAAAAAAGATAAAGAAGAGTTCCAACCTAAAATATACAATCCAAACAGCACAAGCAGAGTTCTAGATTGCATCTGAATAGCTCTCTTGCACAACAGATGATATTTGAGAGCAATCACATTTTTGACAGCACTGTTTATGGATCATCCGTATTGAAAATAATGCAGAGGTGTTTGGCAGTTCTCTTGTAGTGATTTTCAAGGGTTATTTTACAGAATTAGGGTTAACATCTGCCTAAACATAGTACCCAACTGCTGACAGATGATAGGTGGTAATTGTCCAAGCAAAGCTTTTGAATTGCGTGTCTTAGAATATAAACTGCTCTGCTTGATTGCCTTGACTGACAGTTCTCCATGTCTGACTAGGCAAAGGGTTGTGAAAAATTCTTCACTTCATAAGCATTTGGGAAAGTGATTTCTGACACATAAACTTTTGGCAGCAATTTTCAAGGGGGTCATCTAACATGACTGATATAGTAGTTAGCGCGATGCTGGCATAGCACATTTAACAGTCGCTGAACTCCGAATATGACACAGTAGGGTCCTAATCGCAGCACTGCAAGTAAGGAGAAGGGAGAAGCTTGTGGTGCTTGACACATCCTTTATCACAATGACAAAGGAAGAGACATTGCAGCTGGTTACATCAGGCTATGGTCCATTACTGGTACATGGGCACCTTTCACATAGAGGGTATTGACCCTCCTTGGCATGACGGAAGCTAGGACAAAAGCCACCACCCAGAGAAGAGGACACATTTTAATGTTGATTTATTTAAAGCCATTATTACCTCAGCTAACTAAGGCAGCTTGAAGCCAAGAACAAAATTGTAAAACATAATATTAAATAAAACTCAATAAAATGCAAAAACAATAATAGTAAAAACAACAGTAAAAAAAAAATCCAAGAAAAGAGCTAGGAACAACTTCCTGGGGCATCAGCCCCCTCCAAAAGCACAATGAAAAAAGCCAGTAACCTGGTTTCAGAAGCAGGAATGAGGGCAAGAGGCCAGCCACGCTTTTTATTGTCATCACAATCACTCTCCACATACATATGCACTATCAGACTGGCTTGGAGGAAGCCTTGCCTCCCACTAGGAAAATTCCGTGGGTGACTGCACCTTGGGAGAAATGTGGGAGGGATGAGGAGGACTCAATGTACACCAGCGGTTCTCAAACCTTTCAGTCTCTAGAGCCCTTTACACTCCTAAAAGGAGTCACAGGGAGCCCCGCTGGTGCATGTGCAGAGTCCCGAAGAGCCCGAGAGTGTCAGCACATGTGTGGAGTGGCACAGCTCAAAGCAGATAGCGGCCATTTATGGTGTGTTCGTGGAACCCCAGAAGGGGTCTCAGGGAGCCCCAGGGCTCCTAGGAGCACACTATGAGAAACATCGATGTACTATACACCATATCGTAACCCCCCTTTTAGACAACAGACATGTCCCTGATGCCAGAAAAATACTAGGCCAATGACAGAGCTGGTGTAGGTAAAAATAACTCCATAGGGAACAATGAAGAAGGGAAAAACAAGAGAACATTGCAGCTACTACTATCCCCCACCCCACCCACTCTCTTATGACAGAGCATAGGATACAGACTACATCTGGCAGCCAATCACAGCACACCTCAGTACTAAAGACCATGCCAGGGAGACTACAACTCAGATGATCAGACATGTAGCATGGGACTATACCTCTCTGGGTTCTCAAAGGTAAAATTTGGTGAGGGAAACCATGACAGAAGGGTACTACTTGGTGCAAAAAGAGAACACTTTGCACAAACAACCTCTTGTCTCTCACAACTGTGACAAAATAGTTGGTTAACACTTGTCTTCTCAGAATTCTTATGGACTCCACACACAAATACTCAACTAGAACCTCTACACCACCCAAACAAGGGAAGCAAGCACAATGCACAAAACAAAGGTATACATTAAAATTGGTCCTTTGTACAAAAAGAGAGATCTATATACCAAAATGCTTTGCAATTGTTTACTCCTAACCAGCCCTGTAGGTAGTTTGACTGGTTTAGACAGTACTGTTGTTCTGAAAATGTTATGAATAGAATATATTACGTAATAGACTGGCAACTGGTATTATTACTATGGTTTTAAATAGGAAAAACTGATAAGATTATAATCAGTATCTCGACTATATTAATGAAAAAATCTTTTTTGTTATATCCTGCATCTTGGTTAGATTTATAGAATTTTGTTTTGATTGATAATGTACTCCTGCTCTTTGGTTTGATTTGTGTGAGCTTGGTTTGTAATTTATTTTGAATTATGGATCTTATTCTTAGAAAATAAAAAAATAAAAAAGTTAAAAGCTACATTTTAATTTGACAGCTGAGCAATATAGTGACAAGCCTCCTTGAGCAACCTAGTGGCAAGCCTCCTTGGGTATTCCATAATGAAAGGTCTTCACAGCTTTCAAGGCTCCACTAAGGTTCAAAATGCACATTTATTTATATATGTAAAATCTAATATACTATAAGAAAAAAAAATCCTATTTACCATTAGCTTGATTATTAGCTTAGTCTTAGTGTATAAAGTATGGGAGATACAGTGACTGCACCATATAGGTAGGATCTGGCACACAATTATACAATCATATATCCCATCACTGAATTCACATTCATAAATTTAATCCATGAGAGTAATTTACAGGCCAAGAAGTGTGACCAGAAATAAATTTAGAAAGGAACGTCAGTGTAAGTGCTGATGATTCTTTGCAGAGGACCCTTATCCAATGGAGCTTGAACTGGTTATTTGGGTGTAATCCTTTTTAGTATTTTTGTTCAGTGCTTAGTTCTTGGGGGGGTTTTTTGGCATTATATAAGCAATCAATATTATTACTTCTTATTCTGCCTGGACCAAAAGCTTTGGGTAAACATGAGGATCCTGCCCACAGCTCTTCACCATTAGCAACAGGCACTGCTTCACTGAAAATGTGTTTACAGTGTCAGATGAATTGCTGCCATTAAAAGATCATATTAACTAACCCTGTGTTAATAGAAGCCAGCCTTGACTCATGTCTTGGTACCTTACAAGATCATTCATCTCAGTGCTAGTGCTACTACATTCTACAGAAAGCTCCCACTGAGTTCACTCAGGGTGCTTAACATACTTTTTCCTTTACAAAAATGCCTGTTTCCTTTTCAACTCAATTAAAGAAAGTCATGAACCTTTTCCCACTGCAGTTTGCCATGTTATATGTTTGCTCTAGGACTTTGTTCCAAAAGGTAATCTGTTTGCTTTATCTTACTCTCATGCCTTCTGAGCCCAGGAAAGTAATAATTAAACGTTGTCTGATAGTCTCTTGTGGGATGTGGAATTAATAACACAATAGCCAATGCAATCATTTCCTGTGCTTGCCAGAACTATTCTTCCCAATTCAAAACATCTGGAAGAAAATTAAGAAAACCATTAATTTCTACGGTTTTTTTAAAGAGCAAAGCAATGACATTTTGCCTCAAAAAACAAATGAAGAGAAACAAACTTTTAGTTAAATCATAATTAATAATAATTATTCACATATTTTTATCCTTTATTGAAGAGGGTTTATACACACAGAGAGAGAGAGAGAGAGGATGCACACCTGGTATGCATCCTGAAGCCCTGTCCCAGCTCTCCATGATCTTTTGGGTGGTGATGGCTGAG
The DNA here is from genome assembly GCA_026170595.1 of Plestiodon gilberti rubricaudatus. Lineage (NCBI taxonomy): Eukaryota > Metazoa > Chordata > Lepidosauria > Squamata > Scincidae > Plestiodon > Plestiodon gilberti. Next base: position 184,575,204 of record JANXHW010000003.1, on the reverse strand, counting down.
CCTCTTTGCCACTGTAAGAGTAATTTTGAGTGAAGTCATTAGCCCCTGTGAAATTTCCAAAGGTCCTTGGGTAAACTATTATGCACACTGCAAATGCAAAAAGTCAATGAAGGGATATGTAAAATGAAATAAACTAACACAGATGAATGATTCAACTCAGAGCCCAGTCTGCATCCTACCCTCCTCTCAGCTGCAGAGGAGCCCCAACGTTCACCTCTAAAACAAGTCTTGTTATGCAATGACTTGCAGGAACTGGCAGGTAAGAGGGGAGACTGGTTTACTAATTACCATAGCAACCAGACTTCAATCCAAGGAACCCATTGCCACTCCCATCCACCTTTTAGTCAGTGCCATGAAATCTGATCATCTGTTAGTGAGAAGGATGAGTAGAGAAAGTGGTCAGGGCATGCCTGAAATGCACTTTCCTCTTCCACCTGATTGGTATTGTCAGAATTGTCTGTTCACCAGTTAGATGGCATGTGCACTGAGCATGCTCCTTTCCAGAATGTTAGATGGGAGTTAGTTCATGCCCCTGTACCATAAAAGCCTTTCACATACCTGCAAGCACTCAAGTGACTTAGTTGGACCTTAGAGGACCACATCACAGGCTCAGAAAGGGGATTCTACAACAGCAGACATGAACTTGGACACATAGTTATTAGGGCAGTACTCTACATAAAAATATCCGTGCTGGCACATGACTGGAGTAAAACTGCCAACTCTATCCAGTTGGCCTGGAGTCAACCAGAATTGACATTGATCTTCCATTGGCTATTGAAAGCAATCTGGAATATTAAAACAGAAAGAAAATCTCCAAGAACATCTTTAGTCAGAGCTGGCAATGCTAGCCTGAAGATGTATAGCCTCAAGAGAGCTCTACCATTATGTCCTGCTCAATGTCCAAATCATCTTTGAGTGACCTTATCAGACTCTATGGTAACACAAGTACAGCTGTCAGAGATGAGTGCCCACAGTGGTTGACTGTTTCTTTCCCCTATAGCTTCTCCCTATCATAGATAAAATTTACAAGTATTGTAGTGAACTGCTACTTTATTATGCTAAGAAATTGGAGGTCCTTGGGTGAAATCCAGTCCCTTGAGGGCCTCTTAGAGCTAAAAGTTATATGTATAAAAGGCATGGTGGCTGCAGTTATGTGACAGGCCACATGACTTTGGAGGGGTAGGAGCTACAGCCTACCACTCTCTTTTTTTCAAAACAGGCCTGCAGAAAAACTAGGTGCTCACCAATGCATTAAGCAATTTGCTTGAAATTGTTGTAGCAACATGATCAAGGAGCACCTGTAGCTTCCAACGTATTAGTTTTCCATTATTTCCCTCCCAGACATCTGTTTTCCCCTGCTGACTTAAAACCACAACATGTTTTTCTCGTAGTGAACTTTGCTGAAATGGCTGCAAGGCACGTCCATGTCTAATGCAGGACCTGGTGAACTTCTGAGCAGACATCTGAGAGCTCAATCAATGAACAGTGCTGGAATGCAGACTTTGCTCACATCAGCCTCCAGATACGATTCACTCCTTTTTTGAACTTAAAAAGATTCTGTTTATTGCTTGACTGCCAGTTTGTTTCTTTTCCTTTAAAAAACTGGAGGTTTATCCCAGCAGTACATACATTCAAACATCTTCCCAACAGGTTTCACTTTGTACGGAACCGTGTCTCTGTGTATGAGTTATGTGTGAGTCATAAAATAAAGGTTTTTTTTCCAAAAGACATTAGAGTTGTCATCAAATTTCACCTCAAGTGAAATTTTGAGGCAAATGTTGAGGTTTTTCTTGGTCAAACATCTGTGGAATTTCAAGGGAATTCCTCAAGATGTGTGTCACAACAGTGGTTGGGTTGTCAAGAACTTCTAAAAACTCTAAGACTCTCCAAACTCTAAGATTGCCAAGAACTTCTCTTATATTCAAAACAAATTATAAAGCATAATTTATATACTTTATGGTTTTATAAAGCCATAAAGCAGTCAGCGCCACACCAGTTGCAAAAGCCTCCCCAGCAGCACACTGATCAGAGTGCTGCTGAGGATGCTTACGGGAAGGCCTCCGCCTTCCCAGCCACGCTGGAGGACAGACAGGTACTGGGAGAGGTAAGCCAGCGGGAAGGCGGGGAGAGGACGGAACGGGGGCGGGAAGGTGGCATAACTGGGTGGGGAGGCTGCGGGAGGGGGAGGCCCGTGAAAGGCCTACGCCAGAGCCTATCCCCCTTCCCTGCAGCCTCCCCGCCACTTTTCTCTCCTCGGATTTATGCAAAATTGCTAGCGTAGGCCCGAGGAGACCCATTGGGGGCCATGAGGATTCTGCAGGGGTAAGGGGATTAAACATCCCCTTTCCCTGCAGAAGCCTCCCGGTCCCTCCCCCTGCACAGGATGCAGCAGTGGCCATTTTGGCGCCGCTGCATCAGCGGGTGTGTGTGTGTAAAGGTTAGGATTGGGCTCTAACTCTTGTAGGACAGGCAGTCAATGGTAACATAACTATGCTTTATTATATTAAGAATCACAAATCATTGCATGCATTCTATCGCATGCAGTGTACCTGTTTTACCTTTACATTTGCATTTTGTGGGAAAGGCAGCTAAGGACATGGCTATCTCTTCCCTCTGAGGACACAGGCAGTCTGAGAAGCAGACATCCTGTTACTACAGCAGATCCTTTGTTGTCAAACTGGGCTCGGATTAGTTCCAGAAAATCTAAATCCAAACCTAATTTCTGGCAGGGCCAGTAGGATCAAATATGTCTCCTTGGCATTGATCTGTTGTGTGAAACCCTCAAAAGGGCAGTGAATGACAGCCAAACTTATTATCAGCTCCAGCAAGTGAAGGTCAGTGAGTGCAACATCTGCCTTGCTGGGACTTGCTTGCTTATTCATGCACAACTTTCTACTCATCCAGAGGTCACAAAAACTCATTGAAAGACCAAGTTGCCACTCAGACTGACTGCTTCTACAGATATTGAAGCAAATTGTTTCTCTACTGGTTTAGTGTGCATTTTGGCAATGCTTTCGGACTGCAGAGTTCTTAGGCCGTCCTAAGGATGCGATTATGCCCAAGTTAGCAAAAACTAGAAGTGTGCATTGTGTGACTATTTCAATAGCCTGGCAGATTTCATTTCAATGAACAAAATGACTTTGGTTTGTGGAGTGGCTTTCATATCAAACAATATTTGCTCTATACAGAATAAAAGAACCAGCTACTCAGCTGTTGTAAATCACCCAAGCTTCACGGACAATTCTAGCTGATGATCTGCAGCTTACAGAAACAAAGCTTCTTAAAGGTGTATGATCACATAATAAAATAAGTAACTGTTACTGCAGATCACCCATATCAATACTAACACTGTTTCAGGGCCCAATCCTAACCGCACGCTATGCTGCCAGAATATGCATTCCGCCAGCATAACGCACTTTTGAGCTGTTGAAAATGCAACTCTGCTGGAGAGCGCGGCCTGGTCACCACCAGAATTGGCAAGCAGCCAGGTCCACATGGCAAAGGACCATGGGCACCTGTCATTTCATGGAAGGCTGTGCAGGGACCAGGAGGAAGGGAGCCAGGGTGGGAGGAACAGGGTGCGCAGAGGCCTGGAGGAAGCAGAATGGGATGGGGTGGGCAGAATGGGGTGGTGACAGGCATGGGGAATAGGGCAGATTGGGTCCGCGAATGAGGCGGGTTTGGCTGCAGCAGTGCCTGCCGAATCCTGATCCGCCTTTACAGGTCAACACAGACTTGTGCCAGAGATATCACTGGCACAGGTATGAGAAGACCCATTGGGCCGGCATGGGCCTTTCCTGGTGGAAGGAAACAAATGCTCCCTTACTCAAGGAGGCCTCAACATGCCCAAACTCCCCCACGTGATACAGCAGGTGCTATGTTGGTGCCGCTGCATCGCCATGCGTGGAGTTACAGTGGATTGGACTGCCCCATCTTCAAACTGTGGCATGTCATTAGTCAACATGAAGCTTTATACAGTGTCAGAAATTTACAGTGCAATCTTGTGTAAGATGTGCAGTTCCTGGGCTGCCCCGGGGCAGCCCAGGAGCACCCCGGGAGAAGAGGACATTCATCCCCCCGGGTGTAAGCAGACTGGGGCCCTATGGGCCTCTTCAGATGTACATCAGTTATGAAGCTGACGTACATCTGAGGTGGGAGAGTAAGGCCGACCACCTAACAAGTCATTTTCTATCCCAGATATCCACCAAGCAGTTCACCAAATCCTTTAAGTCTGTCCTCAAATTGAGCACATAATGTTTGTGTGGGTTTGCTGTTTTGCAGGAAGCTTTCCAGTGCTAAAATATTTTTGACTTTCTCTTGGTTCTTCCTGCCACTGTGGGTGCTGATGTTTTCTGGCAGGGCCATTCTCACTGCTCAAGGACATAAATCAAACTCATGTGTTAATTTATTTTATTTATTTTCTGTATACCGCCTTTCTCATCATCAGATTTCTCATCAGATTTATTCAAGGCGGTTTACATAGGCAGGCTATCTTTAGACCTGATAAGGGTCTTTACAATATTGTTCTATTCCTATATAGAACCTTCCATGCTCGAGATGTTTTCCCTTCCGAGTGCAGCCCTCCTTCTGGCTTGTGCTTTGCACTTCCAAGCTTCACAGTTCACCGCAGTTCACCCTCGGATGGTTGTCTTAGAGATGTTCTCTCTCTAGCTGACTCCTCCGCATTCCACCCTCTCACGATGCCTTCTCAGTGTCTTTGCGAGGTTCGTCAGCAGCTTCCGTCTTCCATCCAAGCGGGAACCGAGGTCGACCCTGCTTAGCTTCTTCAGGCAGGGCCACTGGCTCAAACCTCCAGGCCACATCTTCTTAATCTTAGAAAAGTTGTTTAGAAACAGAAGTGTGATTTTTTTTTTACACAATTACCTAGTTTTTTTCCTAAAACCAAATGTAGCGACATATTTTCTTATTGTTAGGATGGAGGATCATCTGTTGGGGTTGCTCTAGCTCTGGATTTCCTGCATTGAGCAGGGGGTTGGTCTGGAAGACCTAAAAGGCAACTCTACATATCTATGATTCCAGAAACTAGTGTCTATAAATTACCCTTCTATTATCCTTTTTTTCTCATGTTCTACTGTATATTGTCTCATATTCTCTATTCAGAGAACCAGTCTTTCCCTGAATAGGAGAGTTGGTAACCTGTTCATGTTACGTTGAAGCACCTTATAATAGATATTTATTCCAAAAGGCTTTGCTTCTGCCTGGGCTTCATTTTCAATAATCAACGGCCATGCTGGACACAGATCATGAGCTGGAAAGCCATGGTTAATTAGCACATTTACATCCTAGTGAAGGAACTTCACTGGAGTGCAGGGAGCTGTCCCGTGCATGCCGGCAGAGCGATGAAGACCAGGAACAGATAAGCCCTGTGCAGGGGATGGAACAGGGCTGGGGTAGGGTGGAATAGGGAGGAGATGAGGGCAAGAGGTGAGCAGATCAGACCCGGGAGAGGGGTGGGTTTGGCGGCAGCGATGCACACCGAATCCAAACCCTCTTCCCTGGCCTGCATGGATCAACTCAGACTTGTGCCAGTGATATTATTGGTGTAGGTCCGAGTTGACCCATTTGGGCTGCTGGGGATTACCCCAGGGCAAGGGAATAAATATCCCCTTGCCCCAAGGAGACTTCCAGCAGCCAAAACACCCCTGCGGGATGCAGCATAGCCTGCATCAGCGCTGCTTCATCAACACACGGAGATTTAGGTACGACTGGGCTGCACAGTGTAGATAGGACTGCATCTTAGGTAAGCCATGTTTATTTGGCTATTACTGAGCTCATGTAGTTCTTGTCTTTGTAAATACAAAATAATTATTAACATAGTAATGTGTCTATATTTGGCATATAGGATATTTAAATATCCTTAGATATCCAAGATGGTGCAGCCAAAGGTAAATGCAGATGAAAAAGGTCACTTTCAGCTTGCTTTCTTTAAAAAGAAACTCTACACTACTTGGTAAGCTTTTCACTGTCTGGAACTGTCTTTGCCTGTATAGATGACAGATTTATCCTCCAACTGAGCTCTTCAATCTCTAACTGCTGTGTGTTAGCAACCCTATCTGTTGCCATCAGTTTCCAGCTGTTATCATAAAAACAGGAGTGCTTGTGTTGCTTCAAAATGTCCTTGAAGCATTTATTTTCTGTCCATCTTATGTGCAGCAGTGCCCTCCTGTAACTCACTACACACCAAATGCTGTTGGCAACCTGGGATCATCTATCCTCAATATACGGCCAGTCCAGCATATTTTTTACTATGATGAGCACGGTATCAGTTGTAGTTGGCTGGCTGTACTTCACGGCATCATTACTACAAAGTCTCCTGCCACTGCACGAATAATATTGTGCTCATGGGGTCATAGAAGAAACTTGTATAGGAGTTGAATATGACCTTCCTAGCAGGTCGAGATACACAGCTATGCAGAATTCTAACAGAATGTAATCTGAAACACAGGCACACAGCCCAATCCTTTGCAGAGGAAGAGCCAGCGGAACACATGTTCCGCTGGTGCTGGTTGGCTGCTGCAAAAGCACTGTAAAATGCTCAGGGAGCCGGCACACCGGCAGGAAAGCCACAGCCTTCCCGTGTGCGCCGGCAGAGCAATGGAGGCCCGCCGGAGGTCAGGTCAGACCTGCGCAAGGGGCAGAAAGGGGTGGAGGGAGGGCAGATCGGGTCCAGGAGGGGCCCTTGCTGGTGCCACTGCATCACCACATGGGGATTCAGGTAGGATTGGGCTGACAGATACAGACAGGCAGGCAGGCAGGCAGGCAGGCAGGCAGGCAGGCAGGCACGCACACACACACACACACACACACACACACACATTTCTGAAGAACGTATATATGCACAGACAAATTCCATATTCAATCACCATTGCAACTTAAAATCTGTAGTGCATCATTCAGAGAACCTTTGCTTGTCCCTCAGTCACCACCTCCCCTGCCTTTTCCGATGCCTCCTCCTCCTTCTCCTCCTCCTCAAAGCACTGCTCTGCTTTTTTCCTCAGAAAACATAGGAGAAGGTAGGCTTACCATCGTCCCGGAAATGACCGGGAAAGTCCCGGCAAGCCCCTTTTGTCCCCCCCGAACTGTAGTTTAGTCCCGGCCCGGCCTGCCGGCTGCATCACAGCAGGCCGGAGCTCTTCTGAGACTGTGCTGCCTGCTGCAGCACGTCTCCGTCCCTGATCTTCCTAGCATGCGCGCGAGGCTGGAATGTCTCCGAAGTTGTCCGAGTGAACTCGGACATCTTCTGAGTGCTTCCAGTCTCGCGCAGGCGCGCGAGACTAGGAAGATTAGGACGGAGACGTGCTGCAGCAGGCAGCACAGTCTCAGAAGAGCTCCGGCCTGCTGTGATGCAGCCGGCAGGCCAGGGCGGGACTAGTAAATGAATTCACACACAATACACACACATACACAACAAACACAAATAAAATTAAATACACAAATAAAAGAGCACAGTATTTAGCACAGGAAAATAAAATACAGTATTTTACCTTTTTTCACGTGCCTCTGAGCACGTGCAGAGTGCCACTGCTGTTTTCATCCCAGCCAGCTGGCTGCGTTGTGACGGCCAGCACTGGCCATTACAATGCACCTGGCTGGCTGGGACAAAAACAGCGGCGGCAATCTGCACGTGCTCAGAGGCACGGAAAAAAGGCAAAATACTGTATTTATTTTACAGTGGACACGCCCACTTCCGGTGGACACGCCCACTTCCAGTGGAAGTGACATCACAGTTTTTGACCCGCCTTCTTGTGATGTCACTTCCGTCCCCCTTTGGGGGGGCAGAAATCTGGTAAGCCTAGGAGAAGGAAGGAACAGATGAGAAGGCGTGGAGGAGGAAACAGTGGGCTAGAGTGTCTCTCTGGACAATGAAGCAGCTCATCATTGTACAGCAGCAGCAGCAGGTAGGAATTCTAGGTGAGGAACAGCGCAATCCGACTTAACTTTTGTGCCTGTTTAACCAGCGGCGCAGCAAGAACGGGAGGCCCCAGAATGGAAAAGGGATTCAAATCCCCTTTGAATTCCTCTTTTGGAGGGGATTTGAATCCCTTTTCCATTCTGGGGCCTCCCGTTCTCACTGCGCTGCTGGTTAAACCGGCACAAAAGTTAAGTCGGATTGCACTGGAAGTGAGATAATATCGTGCACCTGGCCAATCCTCCCCCGCCGATGCAATCATGCCACCAGAGTATGCACTGTATCCTGTGGCGGGGCAGCCCTTGAGGCCTCCCCCAGGTAAGACAACATTTATTCCCTTGCCTGGGGGTAAGCCTCAAGTGCCCAGGTAGGTCTACCCAGAACTGCACCAGTGATTTTGCTGGTGAAGTCCAAGTGGACCCAGGTAGATGGATCGAGGCTGGGAAGGGGGATACGATATCAGCAGAGCTACTGCCTCCAATATCCACCCCTTTCCATCCTTGACACCCCCCATCCCTGCCCCAGTCCCAGCCCTGTTCAGCCCACCCTCCACCCCATTTTGCTCACTGCCTGCTTCCCGCACCAGCATACCAATACCGGGGATCCCGCAGAGGCCACTGTTGCCTGGCTGGTGCCACTCACTGTTTGTGGTGGTGGCCAGGCTGTGCTCTATGGCACAACACATTTTGCAACTGCCATAAAGCATGCTGCACATCTGGAACATGTGTTCTGGCAATGCAGCAGGCCCATAGGATTGGGCCACTAGTATGAGATAATGCAGGGTACAAATTTGTAAAAGAAAGAATGAAATACATTAATTGCCCATTTCATATGTTAAGTGGCAGAGCTTGGGCACTGAAGTCCAAGTCCAACACCAAAACTGAGTCCAAGCAAGTTTTTTTTCTTGAAGTTATGCCCTTAAAATAAACCTTTATGGCAAAGGATCCAGAGGAAGCATAGCAGCTAAGGATAAAAACAGAAACAGAAAAAGAAAAAACACAGACTAGACACATTGAGTTAAAAGAGGATAACTGTAGTTGAGTCAAGGTAACAAAATGTTAAAATGCATTTGTAAAAGGCACAAAGTGAAGCCTTGGAGCAATAACACAAAGATTCCAAAAAAGCAGATGATGATGATGATGATGATGATGATTTTGCATTTGAAGAAATCCCTAAAATTAGACACAATAAACCCACTAAAGTTAATCTCTTCCTCCCATAGGCAGTCTGAGAATCTGTCCCCATCTCCTTTCCTTGTAGCTGATCTGGGCATCTACCTTTGGCTGTCAAAAAGCAAAAAAAAAAAAAAAGCTCAGAACATTCATGAGCCTCCCTAGCCAATACATTCACCATTCTTTTACCTTTCTTTAGGGCTCAATCAGATAGTCATTCTCTCTCTCTCTCTCTCTCTCTCTCTCTCTCTCTCTCTCTCTCTCTCTCTCTCTCTAAGCCTGGGTCAGTTATCTGCTTGCTACTTCTGAACAGATGTGAATTTCTGGTTATGCCAGGGGCATTCTGCTCACACAAGTCATATAACAAGGCATGGGACATATAAGAAATAAATGCAGGCCACTATTAAGGAGCATAATGTGTAGACTAATAAGGATGTTGCCATTTTATAACCTAGGGCTTCAGGTTCAGCACAGAATGGTGATGCTCATGTGCTCACTTCTTTCCCAGCCAGGCAGTCTCTCTAGTTCTGTGAAATGTTTCTTGCAACAACTTTTCCTGGCCTCAGGTTTGTTTTGTCAAAATGTCAAACATGGAAAATGCTGGCCAAAATATTTTTAATAGACATCTCCATGAGGTTCTATAATTTTTATCTCAACTGAAATATGAACCATGTGTGAAAACGTGAAAACATTTCTTTTAGTATTTGCTCAGGTACTTTTTATAATCATCACATTAAAATCCCTCTAAATACATTATTAGGAAAAACAAATGTTTCTCAACTTCTAAGTCAACTTGTGACCATGCAGGATTTGGCTTGCGCAGAGTGCTCCATCAGTGGCCATTTGGTGAGTGCTGCCTCAAGAGGTAGCAGTGCTCCCCAGCTATCACCGGCAGAGGCGTATCTAGGGCGGAGCAAGCAGAGCACCCGCTCCGGGCGCCATCGCCCGAAGGGCGCCCCGCTGCTCTGCCCGCGAGTCGGACTCGGACTCGAGTCTCCGAGTCGGACTCGGAGACTCGAGTCTGAGTCCGAGTTGGACTCGGAGACTCGAGTCGGACTCTCGAGTCCGAGTCCGACTCGGGCCGGCCCCCTCAATCGGGAGAGCCGGCTGGGGACGTCTTTCCCGGCCGGCTGCCCGGGGCCTTCTAAGGGCAGCCCTTTTCCCTCAGTAACAGTCTGAGCATGCGCAAAAAAAAGTCTCCAGCCGGCTCTCCCGATTGGGGGGGGGTCCCGCCGGGTCGCCCCCTCCCGGAGCACGCCCCTCCCTCCCGGAGCGCGCTCCTCCCTCCCGGAGCACGCCCCTACATTTAATTATAGGGGCGCCTACCCCCCGGTGCTCCGGGCGCCAAGGGGGGCGGTTACGCCTCTGATCACGGGTTCCTGCTGCACCCACCAGAGCACATAAGACAGCGACAGGGCGGGAAAGGGGCTAAATTGGGCAGGGAGGAGGGGAGGAACAGGGAGGCTGCCTTACCATCCCTTTCTTCTCTTTGGACTTGTGCCAGTTACAGAGCTGTTGCAGGTTTAAGGAGACCCATTGCGAAAATGGAGGCTTATGGAGGGTTAGGTAAAAGGTAAAGGTGACCCCTGACAATTAAGTCCAGTCGTGTCCGACTCTAGGGTGTGGTGCTCATCCCCATTTCAAAGCCGAAGAGCCAGCGTTGTCCGAAGACGCCTCCGTGGTCATGTGGCCGGCATGACTCTCCTTGCTGCAGCGCGTAGCATGCGGCTGGAACATGGAGTGCTGTTTACCTTCCCGCAAGCGGTACCTATTTATCTACTCGCATTGACATGCTTTGGAACTGCTAGGTTGGCAGGAGCTGGCCAAGCAATGAGAGTTCACCCCATCGCGGATTCGAACTGCCGACCTTTCGATCGACAGCTCATGGTTCAGCGGTTTAACCCACTGCGCCACCCACTGGCCGGTTAAGGTTGGCTGGAGGGTTAAGGGAATTTAAATCTCCTTTCCTCTCTGAAGCCTCCCAATCCGCCCCCGCCCCCCGGATACAGCACATTCATTTTTGGTGCAGCTGTACCAGCAGGAGGAAAGGATAGGATTGGATATTATAACCAATCTAAGTTACTATATTATTATAGTTATTATGACCAATCTAAATTATAACTCTAAGTTATTCCAAGGGAAGAGAATTAAGAAAACACTTCATTTTGTTCCTAACATCACTGGAACTAAAACTGGTTAATTTTAGCTGAATCGCACCCACAGTTTCTATTATTGTATTTTCCACCTGATATTCAAGTCATCATGTAACTTTTTCATTTCCAAAGTTCATCTACTGAAGCATAACATCTTCTCAACATTAATACAAAATGAAACACCCACCAATAATGGCTTGACCATGTTTAACTAATTTTATGATCGAGTACAGAATGTGTAAGTATGAACACAAAAATAATATTTTAAGTTCGAGTTTGTTCATTACACAGGACAGCAACTGGGGAAATATAATTGACTATTGATTAACACTATGAATAGAACAAATAATATCTGCCTCTCCAGCATGATTGCTCAAATACGTAAAATGACTTATGGGTATAGGCATCCCCAACTAATCTTGGTTCTTTAGTTAAGTCATTTCTGTACAGTTCATTGGGTCAAATAATGTAGTTTTTCATGATTAGTTCCAACTTCTGAAGGAAACGAAAGGGGCTTCACATTGCACAGCCTGCTAATAATTAGTAGTAATATGATTAAATGTGTGTTTAATGCTTATCTAAATGAGCTCATTACTCATTATAGATGTTTGACATAATCCGGAGACTTAAAATATTCATCTTTCATTATATTTCTGATATTGATCTAATAGACTGGCTACTGTATTCATTACACTGTGTCTACATAGCATTGCTTAGTAGATCCATTGTTTCTAACCAATTATTATGCAAATACAAAAAAAATTCATGATATGCCCTAGAAACAAAGAAGCTTGTTTGGTTTATGGACAGCCCAATGCCAGAAGAACAGCAATGAGCTGAAAGGGCAGCTGTTGTGTCATGACCAGTAATACCCCATTAATCCCCTGAGACAGTGTAGTTGTATCATGTCAACTGAAAAGCTGGACTGCGAAGAATAAGGAATGCCCATTAATACCAATCATATCCTCCATCACAGAAGTCAGTTGACAGGAGATGAAGAATCACTCCACACACAACACGCACAGCCACCTAACCTGAGGTGGGCACCAGAGACCAGGCACTTCCTGAATAGGCCACAAAGCACTCACCATGGCCAAGAACCCACCTTGGCAGTCTAATCTGCACTCAGCAGCCCTTTATGTCCAGGAAATCTCTGCCAAGTGCTGCCTCCATAAAAAAAGCACTGGCTTAGTTAAATGCAGTCAGCCTACCCATTGCTGTCTGGCTAGCATAGGGACAGATGCATAAGGGCAAATAAAACTGGAGGAAGTGAGTGAGGTCCAGCCCATAACCAAAAATGTTGCCCGATATTACCATGAGAATTTTGCTACATTATGACAGCCTGGAGTATATGAACCAAATGGAATATTATACGTGTGTGTTCTTAGAAATCTAAGTACATGTCACCAAAGGCAAAATCTAGAAGCTGCATCAGATGTTCTTTAATGATACTTTTTTACCTGAGCACCCCCCAATGATCACAACAGACAGAGACTTGGATTAAGGGTAACTTTATTAACTGAACAACATGTGAAAAACTGCAGCAGGGAATATATATAACCCCCAAACAACGTGTGGGCCCTAGAATTGGGGGAAACGGCACCTAGCCGTCTGCCTCCCCCTGAGTTACCCTTGGGCGTAACATTCTGACTCCAAGCTATCCTCAGTCATAGACTGAGAAAGCCTATCACAGCCGACCCGATGGGTCAAGGCAGCTGGACCGCGCAGACTCACCCAGGCCAAGCCGTATGGTTGTCTTTGCTGATCCAATCAAGGGGCTTGCCAGCCAGCCTCACCGATCCAGTCCGGCACCATCTGAGCGGTCCTGGCTCACCCCTTGACCTTGCTTACCTCCGAATGTACACCAATTGCTTATCTTATCTACCCGGCCCGCACGTGACCTGACGGGGCCAGGCAACAGCGGGCGACGCTACAAGGTGCGTCACCCCCTTTCCTTTGCTTTTCAAAGAAACACTGAGGGTGTTTCCTTCAAGCAATTGTTGTGACCTCTGTAGAAAATCAAGATTTCAATTTCATTCTTGACTGCTGATGAGCTATTACAAGATCTGTTTGTCCAGAAAGCCTGTGTGGTTAGTCAGTGAGAGAGCTGGTATAGTGCAATGCCTAAGGAACTCACTATGCTATGAGTTTGCTAGGTGGCCTTAGGCAAGCGGCTCCCTCTCAGCCTCAGCTGAAATTTATTTAATTTTCACAATTTTTATACCGCCCTTCCTCCAAGGAGCTCAGAGTGGTGTACATATTTCCTCTCCTCCTTTTGTCCTCACAACAACCCTGTGAGGTAGGTGGGGCTGAGAGATAGTGACTGGCCCAAGGTCACCCAGGAAGCTTTGTGGCTGAGCGGGGATTTGAACCTGGATCTTCCAGGTCTAAGTCTGACTCCCAAACCACTACACCATCCTGTAGTCACCAAATGTGGTGACAATGATACCTACTTACCGTACAATGTTGTTTAAGGGTAACAACAAACACCACGAGAAGTGGCTTGCACACTCCAAAAGTGCTATACAAAATGCTAAGAATTGATCAGATTTTCCACCAGTTTCCCTTGAAAGTATGTTTGGAAAATAAGTGCCTGTTATTCTTGGTGATAACATAACATCTAAACTTAAAGAATTAAAGAAAGAGAGCACACACAAGGAAGGGAGGAATTTTTTTAAAACTCAAGCTGTCTGTTTCAAAAACTGTTTTCAGACTGACCTGTTCTGTAAAATATAGCTTCGGTTATTCAAAATATTGTAACACTTTTCATTTCATTACAAATAAGTATTGTTGTACAACATACATCTTTTTTTTTTTTTTTTTTGCTTACATAAAGGGCCATTCTGAAAGCACAGCCCTATCCTATTAATGCTCAGGGAGCTTACCATCACCAGAACGCGTTAAGATTGTAGCCTGTGTTTTGCAGGGCATACCTAATTCCCCAGGGCTGCAGGAAAATTGGTTAGGTTGGTGGGGAAAGAGAATGTAAAGAACAGTTTAATTATCAGATACAACAGGTGAAGAGAATATATGTTCCATTACCCATATTTTTGTTATTCATATACTCAAAACGTATGCATGTGTCGTGGGACCATTAAGTAAAGACATAGGAACTAACAATACTGCAGGTAAATATGATCACAGAGAAAAAGCAGGAGACATTGGAAATATCTCGTTTTGTTTGTTTAGCTAGTGGCTATTTGATTCTGATCTGGCAGGCATTAGAAGATGAGCTCCTATGCATTTGCAATTCAAGCACGTCTCAATAATAGCATCACTCGATATGAAATACAGTTTATTATAATAAACTACCTATCCCACAATGTCTATATGCTTTGATAGTTTGGGTTTTTTTGATTAATACATTCTTGTGCCTGAAAAAAATTCCAATTCTGACAAATCATTAATGATTTACAGGAATTCCTGTTCGGAATCTGTTTATACAACTCTACCTCTATACAGCCTCAGTAATAGAAAATCATATTTTTATTTTGTTGGTGAAACACAAAATTGTATTTCACTTAGATCCATGCTTTGTCACAGATGCAGTATGTTCATGCAGAATAGGCATACAGAGTAGATACTGAGAATAACCAAACTCATTTTTTTAATTCAAATTTGTATTAATTCACTCAAGGCTCTTCTTCAAAGCTTCACGTGAGCCAGAACTCAGGTGCAAAATCTAATTTGAAACCAGAGACATCAGACATATAATAAAGGACAGCATGCATCTGAGCATGTGCAGGTGGATTCATCTCACTAGTGAGTCATCACAAGTGCCAAGTACATTTGAAACTCAGTGTCCGGGTTCGGCAGCCGCCCGATCGGACGCCGAAGCCTTGCGGCCGGCGGCCGAGCAGGCCCGCGAACCCGGACTTCGGCCATGCCCCCTCGGAGGCCACGCCGAGAGACAAAGAGCGGGGAACAGCCTCCCCAACCCCGGAAACAGCCTCCCTGGCTCCGGAGAAAGCCCCCAACCCACAAACCCCTCAAAAGCCCCTGAGATCGACTTACCTGAGAGCGCAGCCTCGGCACAGCCTCCACGGCGCGGGGAACAACAGGAATCACTGGACACGGCCCCTGCAAGAGAAGAGAAGAATGATTGGCCCAAGGAAGTGCCAATCACAAACAAGGAAGCCCGCCCCGGCCGAGCTCGGCCACGCTACAACAGAAAGGATATAGCAAACAAAAACAGCTGCGAACGACAGGAAACAAATGGAACAAAGCAGCCTGATTGGGTGCACGGTAAATTCGAGGCCTGGCCTCCAAAACCCCAACCCTATTTAAACTCCCCCCTTTGGCCAGTGATGAGAGGACCCAGGCAGAGCGTGCCTTGAACTGATTATCATACCACTGAGCGTTTCTAACAACCAGAGCGTTATTGGTCCGATAGGAGAGGCGCATACAGGTATCAGCAACCTGCGCCCTCCTTTTTCCTCTGAGGCCTACCCCTCCCCCCAACCCTTCCCCTTCTTGTCCTCCCCCGGTCTCTTGTTTTCATCACTCCTAGGTACCCAATGCGAGGCGTGCTGGAGGCCTACCGGCCCCTCCCAGATAGTTCCAACGACGAGGAGGACTTCCAGACACCGCCATTAGACTCTCCAGTCAGAGGTACCTTACACTCAGCAATTAGGTTCCAGGGTTGAAAGATAGGACTTCTCTGGAGGTTCAGCTCCTGCTGTTCTATAAATTAAAATCCCACAGCCTACTCTTAATGAACTCCCTGCATGGTGATGCAGTGGCTACCACAGTATCTTACAAGGGAGTTTCGGCCTCTAGAGGCCTCCTTGGGGTAAACCCCAGCCACTGCTATGGGTCAACTTGAACCTGCGCCAGTTCAATAGCTGGCGCATGTCCACGTGGAGCCATGCAGGTGGATCAGGGCTCATAAGGGGGTTATGATTCAGCGGTGGCAGCCGCCACCATACCCGCTCCCTTCTAGGGCTTGATCTGCCCATCCCCCACCCCGTCGTCTTCCTGTTCTGCCCTCCCCCGCCCCCTTCAATACCTCGTTCCACTGTCTGTTCACCCTGTCCCGTCTCCCATGCCATCTTATCTGCCTCGGAGGGTCTTTTCAGTTCCACCGGTGCATGCAGGAAGGCTTCGGCCTTCCCGCCAGCATTCAGGCAATGCTCTACTCCACAAGCTGCTGGAGAGTGCTTTATGGCTGCTTTTCAGAAGCCAACACCAGTGGAACGTGTATTCCGCAAACAGGGAAGCCCAATTGGGCTGCCCAACAACTTAAAAAAACAACACAGCAGAATTTTAAAAGTTATCTTACCCCCCTCCAGTAATTATGCCATATGTGTTCGTACCCTACAGGTAGTCCATTTGTGAAAGCTGGACAGAACCCTTTAATTTTGCAGGCACCATGACATCAGTGGGATGGACCATTAAAGAGGACTCTTGAAGTATGGCTCAGGCCTGCCTGCCTTCCTGCCTGCCTCAATCACCTGTTCTTCCTGCCTGCCTCAATCATCTTCCTGCCTGCCTCAATCACCTGTTCTCTGCTGCGCTTCGGCAACAGTACCAGTATTGATGGTGAGAAAGTGGTATTGCAGTTTCAGCCAACCAAGGGTCAGATGACACAAGGGTCCTCTATGATTTCACTTTGTCCTATAAATCTTGTTGCTTTGGCCTGACGTTGCTCAAGTAGACTGATGTCTCAGACTTCCCTTGACTCCCTCCTTCCTGGCTTATTTATTTATTTATTATTAACAGTATTTATATACCGCTTTTCAGCAAAAAGTTCACAAAGTGGTTTACATACAAAATCAAATGATTAAATGGTTCCCTGTCCCAAAACGGTTCACAATCTAAAAAAGATGCAAAACACCACCAGCAAACAGTCACCAGAAAGACACTGTGCTGGGGTGAAAGGGGGGCAGTTACTCTCCCCCTGCTAAATATAAGAGGAGCACCAATTGAAAAAGTGCCTCTTGCCCAGTTAGCTTACCCATACTGCCAGTCCCAACATAAAGAGGTTTGGAAGATGTTGATCCCATTGTTGGCATTATTCCCTTTAAGATTTCATTTTCCAGTAAATAGTTCTTCAAATAACTGGAATCCAGAGTTTGCTAAATAGGAATAATCTCCATAATCCAAGAGTAAAGAAGTATAATAGATCTCTTTTAAGTTCTCATTCAAACTGCAGGTAGCCCATTTGTGAAAGATAGAGAGTTCCTTACAAAGTAGGATATGAAGACGAGAAAGCAAAATCACTCTTCTGTAAAAAGCTGCAGTCTTTTCTACATGCAGAAGTTATTTTTCAATGCTAGTATTGTTAAAATGCTGTCATTAACAATGTCTGAATGTATTAGATAGAGCTAGCATTCGTGGCAATAACTAAAAAGAAGCTTTAACTAGGTTCACTTGAGGATATACTTACTTTTTGTGCAAGTAAAAAGCCCTTTTTGAAATATAATGATAGTATCACAGAGCCACTGAGACGACACCATTATCGCTGACTGAATGGTGAGAGAAGACACAGATTTAATTCTGTCTCTAATAAACTAGTTCAAGGCAATGTTCCATATAATACTTACTTCTGTGTTTTCAATGCTTTTGGTTTTCCAAATTTGCTGCATTGTCTCTGTCAGTTTTTCATACATTATTCTACATCCCGGAACAAGGTGTAATGGCTAAACTTTCTCTCTTTTTCCTTCATAAAATGAGCCACAGAGGATGCTTATTAAAGATTCCAGTCATTTCTCCACTGTGCAAAGCCTATCTATTAACTCCGGGTTTTAATAGGAAGGAGGTTGAAAATTGGCTTGGGTGGGGGAAGGTTTTGCTTCCCTGACGACTAACTAATGCTTTTTTATGTGATCATTTTGTCAGCCAAGGTTTTATTTTATACAAGGTGAATAAAATTATCCATGGATAGAGTGGCAGGCTGTGCATAAGAACCATGATGATGACGATGATGATGAAGATATAATAATAATAATAATAATAATAATAATTAATAAACTAGGAACTGCAAAGAAGGGTACAATCCTGTGTAACTCTTGCACTGGTGCAACAGCAGATCCCCTGGTGCAAGAGCACTTATGCCAGCGTAACTTGCTGAATGCCTATGGACGCAGGACAGACACCGGCGTAATCCCCCTCAGACGCCTCACATGTGCAGTTCTGACGCAGAACGGATGCCAGTGCAACTCCGCCGGTGCAGGGGGCATTCCGGCAGCGTCCGAATGCCCCCTGCACCGGCGGAGTTGCGCCAGCATCCATTCTGCGTCCAAACTGCGCATGTGAGGCGTTCGAGGGGGGTTACGCCGGTGTCCGTCCTGCGTCAGTCAGCATACAGCAAGTTACACTGGCATAAGTGCTCTTGCACCTGGGGATCTGCTGTTACACACGATTGGGCTGTAAGGTTTGTCTAGCAATGTGGAAGTAAACATATGAAACTATCTTATGCTTATCAGATGCTTATTTTTCCTACTCTGCCAGTGGCTATCCAAGGCTGACTTTTTGCCATGCTTGCTACCTGAGCACCTTTCAACATGTTCCAGGAAATGAACTTAGTACAGTGAATTCTCATTGTCTGCTGGGGTTAGATTCCTGGAAACCCCAGCGGATACTGAATCCATGGAAATGGGGTCATTAATTCTATGGCCGTGATGGCGAACCTATGATGCGTGTCACAGGTGACATGCAAGGTCATTTTGGGTGACACGCCAGCGTTTCCCCCAGGGCCCGGCCACACCTTACATTTTCGCAAAGGTTTTACAGGCTTGTCTTGAACATTTAGGGCAGGGGTTTTGTCAGACCTCTTTCAAATTATTATCTAGTAAAACTCAGCAACAAAAAAGTCACTAATTGATGTTAAATAAAATGCAATGTGTTCTATAGTTGTTTTCAGTTCAGTTCAGCTCAATTCAAAATTACTATTAAAATTAGCAATAGTCAAAGTACTATTAAAAGTTGGGGGGGGGGGGTGACACACCAGCAGAGTCGAGTTAGGCTTTTTTTGACACACCAAGCCCAAATTTTGACACACCAAGCCCAAATGGTTCGCCATCACTATGGGATCAATGGGGTTAGGGGGAAAGGCAGCCTACCTTCCAGCAGCAGAGAGCCTCAGAATGGTGCAGAAACCCTCAGGATGGCAGCGGAGACCCTCAGAATGCAGCAGAGACCTTCAAAATGGCATCTTCAAATAGCACAGATACTATTAAAATGGCTGTGGGAAGCTTCAAAATAGTACAGACAACTTCAGAATGCCAGTGGAGTCCTCCTTCAAATGGCCCTGCGAATACCTTAGGATGGCCGTAGATGCCGGGGAAAGCCGTGAACATGCAGTAACAGACCATGAATACAGGAAGTAAGTGCGAATCTTGCTTCCCGCTGATAAGCAAATCCGCGGGTTGCAAATCTGCAGGTAGCGAGGACTGAGAGCGTAATCCTACCTAATTATCCGGTGGGTGGCCCAAGGCCACCTGCCAGATCCTATCCCTGTTCTGTGCCACTCTACAGCAGCCCAGAGGCCTACTTGGGGGAAGGGGACACTCAGCCCCTTCCCTCGGTGTAAACCGGGGAAGGCCCGATGGGCCTCCTCAGATTTCTGCCAGCTATTTAGCTGGCGGAAGTTGGAGGGGGCTGTGTAATGGCTGTCCGGGGATGGGGATATGGCAGACGCCATCCCCGCCCCCTCCCGGGCCGGCATGACCAATGGCCCCCCTCCCTCACTGCCCGGATAGCCTATGTGGCCACTGGGGGATCCTTTACCTTCCTCCGGCAGCCGCATGGAGATCCGGTGGCAGAGTAAGGTCTGCCGGACTAGCGCTGACGGCCCTTATTCTAGAGTCGTCGCAAACATGCCTTACGGCCACTCGCTCCGCCACCCTATAGTTGGGCAGAATTACACTGCCCCTGTACCTTGAGTGTTGTAAGAGCAGGTGATCTACTACTGAGCCTTCAAAGTGCTCAAGCAGAGTGACTATCATACAAACTGTTACTGAAATCAGTGCTAATAAATATTGATTTCAATACATTGAATATATATACGTGAAGTCTTACAAAAAACAAACCATCCAGTAAGATCTTTTAAGACCTTCTTGCGAGTTCCACATTCCTCTGAAGTATAATTGACTGTGACTTTTGAAAGGATGTTCTCTGTGGTTCCTCCAGCCCTATGGAATTCCCTGCCTTGCAAGGTACAGCAGGTTCCCTCATTACTGGTTTTTAGTTGCTAGTTGAAAATTTGGCCTTTTTCAGCAGATTTTTGCTGGTCTAGTATGAATATTGTAAAGTTCTCTCTCTCTCTCTCTCTCTCTCTCTTTGTGCATGCGTGCGTGTGTGCACATGCAAGCATTTCTGTCTCAGATTTTTTTTTTAATTTTAAAAAAATTGCTGAATGACTGTAATGACGTTTACTTTTTGTATATTGTAAGCCACCCTGGATTCATAAGGAGAAGGGCAGGGTCTAATTCTTTTTTAAATGAATAAGTGAACTCTAGATACTTGCATGCCTTCAACTGTCTTAATTATATTCAAGGAAATCCAAGAAATGGCATGTGCTTTGCATAGATAAACAAATGTGCCATCTTCAGATATATTTCTCTTTGAACCTCTTTATGCCATGCATATGGATTCACTGGAAGGCTTGTAGGGTCCAAATGCAAATATATTACTAGCAGAATGTTTTTCAAGCTGTTTGGGTGGCTAAATGTGGATATTGTGTCCCCTTGGTTATTATGCCTTAATTTTTCTTGATGATATATTAGCAGCAAAATGTATGTGAATCCAGATGTTGAATTGAGAAGCATAACAAAACAGCAGAAATGCAGATCAGTGAATGGCTCAATACCATTTTGCTCTGTTACAAACTAGATGTACATTATCTTTAAAATTATATCCATATAAACATAAGCAGTCATTTCAAACCAGTTAGTCATGCCATTTCCTTTTCGCAATGGAGCTCAACAGCAAAGATTTCATCCATGGAATAACTATAATAGAGTTATTATATTATAATAATTTTGTCAGCTTTATTATCCCAAGACAGTGGAACCATATAATTAAATTAACTGTAACTTTGCAACTAATTTTTAGATTTTAAAATAGCATATGGTACCTTTCATGGAACATTTAATAAGCCAATTCATTAAAAACTTTGACCCCAGAAGTATTTTCCTGTGTTGAATTAAACATCTATTACATTTTAGTCTGCATATAAATTACATAGGATTTTGATATCTAAGTAACACAAACAAAATAATCACAGAGTAAGACCTACTGTTTATTTGCTATAGCTATGGATGAATTAATTAAAAGATTGGAAGCTTAGTAGTAGTGACTCTGTAGTAAAGTTGCACACTGGATTACTGAAATGATTACATTTCTTGTGGGTCATATCTTTCAGAAAGCCTCTAAGGATGGAGAAGCTGGTCTTCTCATTACTTTATTCATGTGGATGTCACTGAAATCAGCATTCTTGTGGTGAGCGTTCCCCAACTGAAGAGGCACTTAACTTGTGAGTTAGGTAATAAGTCTCTTTTCCCCTCCACATCATATAATTAGCAGCCACCAGCAGAGAAAGGAAACTCCCTGTTTCCCTTGATTTGTACAATGGATATGACTTCACATTATAGCTAGAGGTGTCACAAATCGTTTTGGATTTGGATTTTTGATTTGAATAGATGCTATGTGAATCTTTTAGGGTGCTTGTGTGTACATGTGAGCGACAAAAGATGGTTGAAGAAAAGCTGGGGTTCTGATGTGCCTGAAGACAGCTTCAGACTCACCAACTGTGGACAGGATTGAGCTCCAGGCAACACAGGCTGCCTTCCACTTCCAAGAAGACTTCCAGATGAGCACAGAGTATGTAAACAGTTGCCATGCCCAGGGAGAATTGGAGGAACAGGACAACTGCTTAAGGGATAAAGAGAACAAACTGTGCTGAACAGAAGGCGACATACAAACGGGTCAGCTCTATGTGCTTGGAAAGAAGAAAAGTTCATGCTGAGGCGGCAGTAGCCCCAGGAAAAAGGACCAGGAACAGTAGAAGGCTAGAGAAGAAGGGCTAAAAAGGAACGCAGCACAGCAACACCATCAAGATTGCTGACCGAGACCGAGGCACCCAGGCACATTTCAGAACTCTGGCCTCAAAGACTGTGCTACACTAGAGCTGACCACCCAAATTGTATACCTGGAAGTATGAATGGATAGGAATTTATTAGTACAATAATATAGGGACAAATGAGCAAACTAACGCAACAAATGTTATAATCATTTGCAACCATCATTAAGGTTAACATTAATGTCCCAGGATTGATTCTCAAACAATTACTAAGAACCTCTCAATAACAACTCTGGGCTGGGTTAGAGCTTGACCACCTCTGAATCAGCTATGGCAAATTCTGCATAACGAAGGTGGGAAATCTGCCACGAGAAAGTCATTTCTGTTGGCATCTATATGCCAACAGATCTGTACAGGGACTGTACTGTACAGATCTTCCTCTTCAACACGATTGAAATGTGGTATTGGGTTGAACGTATAGACCCACTTTATTGAGGCTAGGGCTGTAGCTCAGTGACAGAGCACATGCAGAGCATATGCAGAAGAGGACATGGTCCCAATTTCAATCCCAGGAAGCTACAGGTAGGGCTGGGAAAGAGCCTCATCTGAAATCATTGCGAATCAGCATAGACAAAACTGAACTAGATGGACCAAGGATCTGACTCAGTATAAGGCAGTTTCCTATGTTCATGTTCATCTTATTTACAGAAGTGGCTATGCAAAAAGGGATGCCAGATAATTTCAAGACATGCGTTGACTTCATTTTTAAATAGGTAATTTATTCAGACAAAAATTCTGTGTGTTGAAAAGGGCAGACTTCAAAATGAAAACTGAATGTCATGGTACAATCCTAGTTAGAAGGTGATATCATGGCATATCAGATCAATGGTTCATCTAGCTTAGCACTATTTGTGTCCAGTGGTTAATTAGATCCTTTAGAGGTGGCTTTTCTGTGACAGCTGTTATGTGGTTACCACTTCACAATGGTACTGTCAGGCCTTGTCCAACTTTCAGAGGACGGTCATGGGGTCCGGTGCTAGCCGGGGTTCTCATTCCAGCATAGGCAGACCAGGATCCAAGAGACAGATGACATGATTGAAGATGGATTGATGATCAGGGGCCAGAGTCAGCAGGCAAGGATTGGGGCAGGACAAGTAAAGATGAGGCTGAAAAAATCAACAACCCTATTCAACACTTCTCCCAATAATGAGTTGCTCAGATTGTGAAGCTGGTCCAGAGACAGGGATGTAGAGGGTTTGGAAGGTCCAAATTAACCTATGGAATCAATAATCAAGCTTAGAGGCTGATCGACTCATAAAGCTGAGGGAGCAGAGCATTGGTAAGTAATGCGTGTCTACTGAAGGCTCTGGTTCAGATCCACCCCCACCCTTCCCTGACCCCTGGTTCCTCCCACGGATTGTTAAATGATGCAGGTTAATGATACAGTATAGCTAGAAATATTTGCTTTTGTTGAACTTAGAACTGAACCTTGTATTCTGATTAGCATTGGAATGCCACTAAAATAGCCTCCCTATGGAAAGTGTCCCCCCAACCAAGTAGTAACATATGCAAATCTCAACATACAATTCATTTTTCAAGTAATGTCTCCACATGCCCTTCAATGACCATAGGAAGCGTGGAGCAGGAGCATGGAAACTTGTCACATAACCAAAGAAGTTACAGGATGTGAGTGAATTATATGATGAGTGCTTACAAATATTACTACCATGTGCAAGCGGTAGTGTGAATACTTTTCCATGGCGATCATCCCATGTGTTCTTATTCTTAACCTTCAAATCTATTGGTTGTGGTGGATGGCTCCAAGTATGTGTATTTTTGAGAGAAAGAGGATATCTTTTCCCCTCCACACCTCTCAAGATATTATAAATATATCTGGATATTAGAAAGCACATGAGGAAACAACAGGATAAACTGTTTGGTCTGGGGCAGGGTGTTTTTAACTGAAATAGTATGTACTGTAAAAAGCCAGGATGGTGTAGTGGTTTGGGAGTCGGACTTAGACCTGGAAGATCCAGGTTCAAATCCCCACTCAGCCACGAAGCTTCCTGGGTGATCTTGGGCCAGTCACTATCTCTCAGCCCCACCTACCTCACAGGGTTGTTGTGAGGATAAAAAGGAGAGGAGGAAATATGTACACCACTCTGAGCTCCTTGGAGGAAGGGCAGTATAAAAATGTGAAAATGTGAAAAAAGAGTAAGTTGCTTAGTTGTAACCTACCACCCTCTTACTAAGGATGTACTAGAAGTAACCCAAATGAGTAAGACTACTTGTGTATAAATAGACTCAAAACTCCGGCTTTGGAAGTCATGTATTATTTTCTGTCATGCTTTAGTATATCCCAAGGCTGTATGTGCTTACACAAGTCTTGTGGAAATACAATAACATAAATTATATTATGATAGAGGGAACATAGCATATTAGATAGTTTAGTATGCAAAGTGCGGGGCCACACTTGAAATATAATGCATGTGGTTAAAATACACTGTCTCTAGGTCAATGCAACCCATATAAGAGGATGTATTTTTGTCTTTGTCTTTTCCGCAGTCTTGGAATTGTGCCTAATAAGAAAAACATGAGACTGTCCTTGCAGTTTCTGCAAGCTGTTTTTCAAAGGGTCAGTCAATGAAGTTGGCATGGCTTTGAAGGATTAAACCAGCTGCAGATGCAGAGGAGGTTCTTTAGAGTATTAGTTCTTGTAATTTATGGAACAAAACTAGTCTAAGCTCTTAAGGGACGATACCTAAAGAGAAATTGGTACCAACAGAAGAGAAATATGTCTCCCAAAACATTATAATAGTTTGCACACATACGTGCAATCAGGGTGGCTATTGTTACGCTTACCAGATCGCTGACCGGGACGCGTGCGTTCTGGCTCCCTCCCCCTGCCCCGCCCCTTAAGGGCAAGAAGCTCTGTCCCGGTCGGCGATCTGGTAAGCATAGCTATTGTGGGAAACAAGATCTGATCTGATCCAAGACAGCTCTTCTTATGTTCTCACTGCAGTTTGTGCATTCCATTGGAGAGCCCAAATATCTTACAGGCTGTCTGTCATACAAAGACAAACTGCTATGTCAGTTACGCTATCGCTTTTTTTTTTTTTTTGGCAACACAATGTGCAATTGGGTGCTAAAAGGTACAGGTACTCTTCATTCTAAAAATGTTTTTGAAGCATGATGACCCCTTCCCCACCACCCTTTTTCTTTCTTTCCAAAACACATATTTCTTAAGAAGTCAACAGTCTGTGTAGAACAGATAGAGAAGAAGTCCGAGGGGAGTATTTTTGTCAGGGACAATTCATTTGTAGTTAAGCAATGAAGTGGAACGAGGAGTGGCAGGGAAGAAAATGGGAAGGGTGAAAAGGGCATTGTAAAAAGCATTGGAAAAGGGAGGAGAAAGGGATGCTTCTACAGAAAGCAGTGCAGGATAATGCTTTCCCTGTGACAGTGTTTATTGCATGTGTGTTTGTGCGCACGATAGGCAGATGAGTGCATTAATGAGCAAGTCATGAATTTGCTACATTCTGAAGTCTGTGGGGTAATAAGCAGGAAATATTTCAGGAAACTCTAGCCAACATCATTTTTCCTCCTCTAGAAGTGACTGTATCAACGGAATCTTTATATTGCTCCCTAGCTAGCTGTGATGACTTACAGTTAACATTCCAGGGTAAGACATGGCTGTGTTCTAAAGGCTTACTCAGCAGAAGTAACCTAAGGCAAATACATGGTTCTTGTTCTTATGGGGTCAGTGTGAGCTGAAAATGCTTCATACTATATTATCGTCACTATTACTAGATAGGGAATACCACCAAATTAAAACAGGGCTGGAATGACCTTGGGGTAAGTGACAAACACCTTTATTACAACAGTTCACAAGTGGCAATAAGTAATGGGGCTGGCAGAGGTGGCCATCAAATATAAGTAATTAACGGAGGCAATGCAGAGAGAAGATACATCAGCCTGGGAAGTGGGCCAAGAAAAGAGGAACCAAATCAGCAAAGGCTAAGCTGAAAAACCCAGTAAAAGCATTTTTAGGGCATTAGACTTATGAAGAATAGTAATAACCATCATATGGATTTTCCCTGATCAGTTCCAGAATTAATTTGAAGGTTGACTCACACATGTCGTTTGAATTTACATGCAGAATGTCTATAATTAATTCTGGAAATGGTGCACGAGCAGGGTGATCTTACTGTAGCTTTCTGTTCCTTTTGTTTGTTTAAATGTTTTCATTTTCCAAACAACTGTGAACTTAAAAACACCGCACCATCTTTGTTTTTGGCATATGGTCCTGCACAGGATAGAACCAACTTTCTGTTTAGCTAACGGAAAGCTCCTAACTTGTTAAGCTGCATGAAGATGTAGATCTTCATGTGCAGTCATTCTCATTCATTTAAAGGAACAGCATTTTCCTTTTAACATTTTAATTTTTCTTATTAGTCCTGCATGCAGCTTTGTAAATCTGGAGGTTCAAGCCTCCCAAACGAAGGGTACAGTCGAGGAGGGTCGAGGTTGTCCTGAAGGAAGAGCTGTGATATTACCAGCAACAGCACTCAGGTGTCGCCTTTGAAACTTTTTTTAAAAGACCTGGGCTGAGTAGAAACATTGCATTCATTGAACACATACAGGAGTGTCCAAATATCTGGAGAGGGCTTTGGTCTAAAAGGACGTTTCAGAATTTAACCTGGACACTCCCAAACAACGGGACAGTGCAGTAAGTCCTCAAAGTCATTTCGTTTAAAGTAGTTTCATTTAAAGATGATGCGAAAAAGCCATGGGAACGATGATGCGAAAAAGCCATGGGAACGTTAAAATAGAAGGGGCAGAAACGGAAGCAGTAACAGATTTTACTTTTTTGGGTTCCAAGACCAGTGCAGACGGAGACAGCAGCCATGAAATTAAAAGACGCTTACTCCTTGGAAGGAAAGCTATGGCAAACTTAGATAGCATAATAAAAAGCAGAGAGATCACCATGCCAACAAAAGTTTGTATAGTCAGGGTGATGGTGTTCCCAGTAGCAATGTATGGTTGCAAGAGTTGGACCATAAGGAAGGCTGAGCGCCGAAGAAAAGATGCTTTCGAACTGTGGTGCTGGAGAAGACTCCTGAGAGTCCCTTAGACTGCTAGGAGATCAAATCAGTCAATCCTAAATGAAATCAACCCTGACTGTTCCCTGGAAGGACAGGTACTGAGGCAGAAGCTCAAATATTTTGGCCACCTAATGTGAAGAGAGGACTCTCTGGAGAAGACTCTGATGCTGGGAAAGATTGAAGGCAAAAGGAGAAGGGGAAGGCAAAGGATGAGATGGTTAGACAGCATCAACGATGCAACGAACATGAAAATGAGCGAACTCAGGAAGATATTGGAGGACAGGAAGGCCTGGCGGGATATGGTTCATGGGATCACGGATAGTCGAACACGACTTAACAACTGAACAACAATGGTAAAATTAGTTTCATTATAAGTCATTTTGCTTAAAATTTCAGTTTCCAAGAAGAACCTATCAACAACTTTAAGTGAGAATTTGCTATACATACCAAGTCAGATTGGTGATGACATGAATATATCCAGGGAGAATGGAATGTGGAAAACTAAATCCAGTCCCCCACTTCCCCCCACCGGCTAATTGGTCCTATTGCAATTTTCTGACTGGGGCTATGTGCCTGCAATTCCAGTCACATGGATGCATGTGTAGCTTTCATTTGTATATGCAGTTGTTTCTCCAGCTAGGGAGAAACACATGAAAACCTGTTCTTGCAGGTGTATGCCCCTTGGCTAGATCAGGACATCTGTCTGGAATAAATGAATAACAAAAACACATTGCCTGGTTGCAACTGAATGGGGGTTGCCTTGGTGTAGTGCCTTAATGGAGCAGCCACATATAGAACTTCCAACAGCTCCTATTGCTGAGTTTCAATGTGATTATAGTTGCAGTTTTGCACTCGCTCTCTTTGACCTGCCTTGTCAATTATGGATATATTGCCTCTCTTTGTCTTCATCAAATGATAGCAAATGATTGTTCAGCTATTCAGCAGTATTTTTAAGTTACTTTCTGTAGTTTACCTAGTGGGATGATCACTTTATAAATGGTTTATTATTATTATTATTATTATTATTATTATTATTATTCATTCCATAAAAAAAGAGTCAAGGTTGTTGGCTAATATAAACTGTTATTTCAAAGCTATACAGTTTGAACTAGCTGAGGATGTGGCCAAAATATTATTTTCGTCTCCGGTCTTGAAAAAGCTGTGCTGTTTCACCACCTTCACCCCTAAATTTTCAGCAGGCTTGTACCAGCTCAGGTCATTGGAGAAGCAATTATTCAAAAGTAATTTCTGGTAATTTAATATTTTATTATACTGCCTCTAAGGAGCTCAGGGCAGTGTATATGCTAACCTCACCCTCATTTTATCCATCCGCTCCAGGGCTGGCCTGATGTGCCATGGGGCCTGATATTGCAGGGGGTCCCACCCACTGCAGACCCCTCACTCACCCAGACAAACGGCACAAGGTCTAGCAGCACCTGATAAGTAGGTGGTGATGACGTGCAATGATGGCAGCACATCACCACCAACTCCTTTTGGGAGGCCTAATTTCCGGGCCAATCGGACACAGGGGCAGGGGCAGGCGGGAGCCCCCCAACTGGAGCTCCACTCGCTGCGCTGGCCTCTGCATGTTGACTTGCCTCCATGTGGGGTATGGCTGCGGGCAGCCTGCTCTTCACCAAAGTGCATGGACCCCTGGCTGTGGGGCCTAATTCAGCTAAATTGGCTGAATCAGCTTAAGAAAGGCCCTGATCAGCCCTGTGAATAAGTGGCAACACCACATAGATGGAAGCCCTTATGCACGAGCCCTGTGAAAGCCTCCCTTCAATACATGTGCATTAGCACACTTCCCCACTGTGTGCCCAGAAACTAGATAGCAGATGTGGGAGAATTCTCCATCTACAACCCAGAAACTGGGCAAAAGACACAGAAGAGCCTTCTGTAGCTCTGCTGCTTCAGTGAGAGCACAAAAGAGAATTAGTCTGCTGCCCAGTTTCTGAGCAACAGATAGAGAATTCTCATTCATAAAGAGAAGCTCCATCCAACTCCATAGCTGCTGTGCTTTCCCCTCCCATCGCCCAGTGAGTGTTATAGGACAGTAGGGACAGGTAAAGAGCAGCGCAGCAGCCATGACTGTCCAGGCTCAGCGTGCCAAACTCATCAGAAAATGGTTGGATGTCCCACCCCTGACACTGCATGAGCTGCAACCAGCTGCATGGAATCCATCATGCCATGAGTTCTCACACACCAATGCAACGGGAATAGCTCCAAGATTCTCTGTTCCAAAGTTTAGGATGTGTAAGGCTAAGCTTACCAGATTTTCCGGAACCCAAAGGGGGGCAGAAGTGACATCACAGGGCGGGCCAAAAAACTGTGATGTCACTTCCGCTGGAAGTGATGTCACAGGGGCCATGTCCGACCACTGCAACCAGAAGCGTCGTCACAAAAGGGGCGTGTCCAGACGTTGTGCCCAGAAGTGACGTCACTTCCTTTCTGCCCCCTTTACTTTTTTCATTTTTAAAAAATTAGGCACAGGCTCCTTGTGCACCTGCGTGAGTCTGGCCGGCTGCATCCTAGGCTGGAACGCAGCCAGCCAGGCTCGCACAGGTGCACAAAGAGCCTGTGCCTAAAAAAATAAATTAAAATTTGAATGGAACCTCCAAATTCAGAGGCAGTGTACCTTTGAATGTCAGAAACTGGGGACAATCAATGGGGGGCTATTGCCTCTTAACCTCTTCCAGAGGCATCTGGGTGGCCACTATTGTAAACAGGACACTGGACTAGACGGACTCCTTGGCTGATTCAGCGCAGCTCTTCTCAAGTTTTTTTTTTTTTAAGGCACAGGCACCTTGTGCACCTGCGTGAGCCTGGCCAGCTGCGTTCAGACCTAGGATAAGACCTGCACATCTAGGGATGAACAGATTTCTCCCATTCTATTCCATTACAGTGTTTTTATTTTGATCTAAACTACAAGTTCTACCAAAAAAACCAGTATTAGTGTGGCAGTTATGGCAAGAGTACAGGTCACTTCTTTTACAAACATATGCCATCCCGTTGCAATTAGCCAGTGCACAAATGAATGGAGACAGCAGCCTAGATTTTAGGCCAATTCGGGCTGATTTCCCTCTGGGACTAAAGTGGCAATGGATTAACATAGTGATTTAAAATAATCCCCCACAGCATGTGTATGTATTGTGTACTGTATGTATGCGTGCATATACACAGAACAAAGTTGAAGGAGGAATTGATACACTGATACTACAGTTGTGAACCATGTACAGAGATAGATACACAGAAAAGGCAGAATGAAGATGTAGTAAAGTCATAGTTAAAAGACAAAGACAATATTTCATAGATAAAAAAGACAGACAATATGTCAGATAAAAAGACAAATAAACTTAATGTTGTGGACATAAATGAGTAAATTGATATGCAGAAATAAATTAAATTAAATTGAGGGAGCTTGAAAAAGTATCAAGCCAGCCCACAGCTTGAAGGCCCCTATCTCTGTTTTTTATTAGTGTATTTCTCTGGCAGAACAGGGTCATGCTGAAATTTAAATGGTTATGTAAATCAATATGCAAATTACCTATAACCTCCAGGCATCTGGGAAGTTGCCAGAGCTGTTTCAGATCCAAAGTGTTTGGATACTATAGCTTTGTGATTGTAAATTCCTATGCAAATTGTATAAATTGTATCTGTGTGTAAATTTAAAGCTACAGCTATGGGTTTATTGGAGGTATGTCACCTGAGGACCTATTACTGGAATTGTAACAGTGGTGTCATTTGCTGAGATGTGTTTTCCTAGATGGCTCCCTGTAGCTTACTCACACTAGTTGGGGATTATTTCAACCCATGTTCCATAATAATCCCAGCAAGGATATACCAGAGTAGTCCTGCATTTCTGGGCCAGATGCGAAGTAAATGCAGATGTGGATATACTTGTTTACCTTAGAATTACTGCACCTATTAAGATCTCATTAGCTAGTCAATTTCATTCTACAACATTGATCAAATGAATGAGTCATGCAGAATTTCCTCATTTTACAGAGTAAAGTAGTGTAATTGCTTTATCCTTCACTGATTAAGAATCACTTATTTCAGGATATATTAAAGCAAGATCTTTGGAATGTGAGGTTTATTCTGTAAAATTTCCATGTACACATACCATTTTTTGTTCAGCATACTTTTCTCATGCTTATAAAATAAAATACCAGAAAACAAGATGTGGGGGGAAGTATTGACAAGTATTTGTTCCTTTAAGACTGCAATCCTATACGCAATTTCCTGGGAGTAAACCCTATTACCATAGCAGTAAGTGTCCATAGGATTGCTGCCTTAGTCACTTGCATCACAGGGAAAGGAGAAATACAATGGATTATCTAATTCCATTTGGATTTAGGGCAAAATAAATAGGCAATAGCAAAAGCATCTCCAATATTAGAAAGTTTGGGTTTTTTTAAAAACTAATATTTAAACTAACACAATGCATCCCCCACCATGCATGCTTACCTGTGAGCAAGTCCTATTAAATCCAGTGTTACTTTCTTCCAAGGACTGTCTGTTACTGTACAAGTTCTTCCACAAAGCTTTGGTTATTGGTTATATAACCAGTATTCACTCCTCTATGATCACTATATACCCCATGGGTTTTTTTTGAAATTATTCTATGGAGCTAAATACAATTATAAACAAAGATAACTCATCCACTTACTCAAACAGCACAATGATTATAACATGGCATTGTTGTTGTTCAGTCGTTAAGTCATGTCCGACCCTTCGTGATCCCATGAACCATATCCCGCCAGGCCTTCCTGTCCTCCACTATCTTCCTGAATTCGCTCATTTTCATATTCGTTGCATCGGTGATGCTGTCTAACCATCTCATCCTTTGCCTTCCTCTTCTCCTTTTGCCTTCAATCTTTCCCAGCATCAGAGTCTTCTCCAGAGACTCCTCTCTTCGCATTAGGTGTCCAAAATATTTGAGTTTCAGCCTCAGTACCTGTCCTTCCAGGGAACATTCAGGGTTGATTTCATTTAGGATTGACTGATTTGATCTCCTAGCAGTCCAAGGGACTCTCAGGAGTCTTCTCCAGCACAGTTCGAAAGCATCTTTTCTTCGGCGCTCAGCCTTCCTTATGGTCCAACTCTCGCAACCATACATTGCTACTGGGAACACCATCGCCCTGACTATACAAACTTTTGTTGGCATGGTGATATCTCTGCTTTTTATTATGCTATCTAAATTTGCCATAGCTTTCCTTCCAAGAAGTAAGCGTCTTTTAATTTCATGGCTGCTGTCTCCGTCTGGCATACATACATACATGGCATACATAATAACAATTTATTTACATACATACATACATACATACATACATACATACATACATACATACATACATACATACATAATAACAATTTATATATGCTTATCACAGGTGAGTGTGTTTTTCAATCGTGACAATAAAGCCAAATTCAGGCACTTGTTGGAACAGGGTTTTTACCCATTAAGATTTTATTTTGTATCTTAACAGTGCAATCCTGTGTAATCTTGCACCGGTGTAACAGCAGATGCACCGATGTAACTGCAATTACACTGGCATAAGTGCACTTACACCAGTGCATCTACTGTTACATCAGTGCAAGGTTACACAGGATTGGGCTGTTTAACTGTTTGCACACACAATGCATATAAGTTATCCTTTACCCTCAGTCTTTTATGCAAACTGAACTTTCTACAGATCAATAGTAATTTAAATGTCATCCGTCCCTGTAAAAGCATTGCGTTCGCATGTCTGTTTATTTCACAAGCCAAATGATTCTTAAAACAAGTATGGAAAAGCAATCACACTTGTCCCTTTGGAATTACATGCTACAAAGAGAAAAGAAAACTCTGCCTTTAAACTGTGAAACTGTTCAGATTAAGGAGATCTCACCTCTTACATTTTGATGTTGATTTCTTTAGACATGGCTTACAATTTAATTCCATCACAAAATGAACTCTTAATAACAGATGCTACAAGCGACTGAAGGAAAGAATGCTACTCAGTGAGACCTATCAGAAAGATACTATTGGTGATGGTAAAACTGCTAAATGCATTCATAAAATGGATACACGCTCAGTATTCTATCACATTTCCCTTATGGAAGTTCCTTTCTCAAAATGTTCATTCAAAGCCAGATTAAATGTGACTGAAAATGATATATCTGGGCTTCCTAACTACTTTGCATTCATTTGTTTTGCTTAAATGCATATAGATTGATTATAAAAAAAATGAGTGCACCATGCTGTCAGGACTCACTTAGATCGGAAGAGTGTGGACGTCCCTTCTAGATGAAAAAGTTATGCATAGCTTTTCTAGTTGTCACAGTTGCATCTCACTAGGCCTGTAATGATCAAGTTCCAGCAAGTGAAGTGAATCTCAGTGTTTGACAGTACTGATTGAATATTTTGCGCATCTGGGAGCTCTATTCAGTTCAGTGCAGGGAGCCAATTTGTTCATACAAAGGTCTGTACAAGTGGATCAGCTCCCTTCTATTGAATTAGATAGGGAAGTTTGAATCAGGGCAGTGTTCATGTCCCACTTCCAATTGCTGCATTTGTGGTTGACAAAGGTTTTCATAGGGTACAGTAGCTGAGCAAGGGAGCATTTTTCTTCTTCATGTTTGTTGTTGTTCAGTCGTTAAGTCGTGTCCGACCCTTCGTGATCCCATGAACCATATCCCGCCAGGCCTTCCTGTCCTCCACTATCTTCCTGAGTTCGCTCATTTTCATGTTGGTTGCATCGGTGATGCTGTCCAACCATCTCATCCTTTGCCTTCCCCTTCTCCTTTTGCCTTCAATTTTTCCCAGCATCAGAGTCTTCTCCAGAGACTCCTCTCTTCGCATTAGGTGTCCAAAATATTTGAGTTTCAGCCTTAGTATCTGTCCTTCCAGGGAACAGTCAGGGTTGATTTCATTTAGGATTGACTGATTTGATCTCCTAGCAGTCCAAGGGACTCTCAGGAGTCTTCTCCAGCACCACAGTTCAAAAGCATCTTTTCTTCGGCGCTCAGCCTTCCTTATGGTCCAACTCTCGCAACCATACATTGCTACTGGGAACACCATCGCCCTGACTATGCGAACTTTTGTTGGCATGGTGATATCTCTGCTTTTTATTATGCTGTCTAAGTTTGCCATAGCTTTCCTTCCAAGGAGTAAGCGTCTTTTAATTTCATGGCTGCTGTCTCCATCTGCAGTGATCTTGGAGCCCAGAAAAGTAAAATCTGGTACTGCTTCCATTTCTGCCCCTTCTATTTGCCAGGAATTGATGGGCCCAGATGCCATGATCTTAGTTTTATTAATGTTAGTTTTATTAATGTCACATAGAATGTGACAAAGTTCATTTGCATGAACCATAGACACACCCATTAGCTCCTAACACTAAATACTTAGGATAAAAACATATTTACATGCATTTC
The DNA here is from genome assembly GCA_026170595.1 of Plestiodon gilberti rubricaudatus. NCBI lineage: Eukaryota > Metazoa > Chordata > Lepidosauria > Squamata > Scincidae > Plestiodon > Plestiodon gilberti. The sequence continues at coordinate 184,540,402 of JANXHW010000003.1, read as the reverse complement.
CAACTGCTGCAGCAACATGGCATTATACTGGTTGTCTAGGTCAGGGTTTCTCAACTTTACTCCCATTCTGAGCTTCATTTACCTCTGTGGTACCCCTCATAGCTGCTGTTAGTTGGAAACAAACGTACTTTACCATCTGCACTGTTTATTCTAATAATTGGTGATTTATTTTTATGTAACAAAGAAAATTTGTAAAGACAAAGTGTATAGTAGCAACATGAGACCTGCTAACACACACACACACACACACACACACACACACACACACACACACACACACACACACACATTCTGATAATTGGGACTTTATACAGTGACAGTGTGATCTTTGTGACAAATTCATCATACCCTCATACCTGCCAGTTAAGTTTGGGTGGCCTTCTCAGAAACTTACTGTGGCACCCTATTGTCCCATTTTTCCATGTGGCTGCCTAGATGTATGGTGCCCCCCAAGGGGCCACATGGCCCACATTTAGAACCAATAGTCTTGATAATACATCTGCATTGGAAACAGATACTCAGCTTGAAAAGTCTTTCACCGAAGTTCCAGTTTATTCCTTGTTTCAATCAGAGATAAAATAGAAGAAGTTGTTGTGTAAAGTGCAAAATGCCATGTGGGTGGTGGTGTTGAGTTGACCTCTCCCTTCAAGAGTATTGAACCACTTTGCCCCTACTCTTCCACTCCTATTTTTCTGCCAGCAAAACTAGCTTCAAGGTGTTGGAGGCTGACTGGGAGAAAAAAAAAATAACCTCAGGAAAAATAGTTTGGGGAGTCAGCACTTCCTCCTCGGCTCGTAAATTACATACCCACATACTATACTATATTAGGCATATGATTAGGGCAGACCTTCATCTCATCTAAATACATTTGTTTGCTGCCCTCATGAATAGATCTGAATCTGATACAGTCTTATTGAGTCAAAAGATAACAGTGATAGAATTCTCCTGCTATTGACCAATCTAGCTTATCATTGTTTCTCACTCTCTCCTCTCTCTTGTTCTTGCTGTGTGTGCGAAAATTTGCCATTTGAGATAAACAGCATTGTTGTTTTGATTTTCTGCTAAACCTGCACAGTAGCTATATTGCACACACATGGCTTAAGGTAGCATGGAAGCAAGCATGGCTTTGTGTCTTCTGCCACGTGGAGTTTGGTTATTTCCAGGACCACATAACTGAGCAAGAAATATCAGATGTATCAGTTAATAATAGTTTGGTGTTGAAGCAAAGACCATAACAAGGACGTCCAGCAAATGTTATGTACAAGTTATACTATTTGCATCTGATATAGCATGGCAGCCACGAATTACGTGGCTGCCGGCCATTACCCTGCCCAGCCCCGCGCATGCCGGCTGGGGCCTACAGGGTGGCGGCAGTCGATTGGCTGCCTTGCCTTGGGGGCGGGACTGAGAGTGGGACGAGCAAGGCAGCGTGCTCGTCTCCCTCAGTCTCGCCCTGAACAACGCGCCGAACGGAGCTGTTTTGGGCTGCTCCCAGCGAGCAGGCTGCTCCTTGTGTCTCAACGTGGCAGCATGTGGGGCAAGCGGTGCGACGAGAGCAGCTTTTGAGCTCCGGGGGTGCTGGAGTTCGTCCCCCCGCTCTCCAGCGTCTTCTGTGGGTCTTGGGTTGCACAATGTATTTAGAGTGCGGCGTGGGAGTGCGAGGCACGGGTTTATACCCCTCGCATTGGAGCAGCTGTCAGAGGGGCCAGTGCCCTCCCCTCCTCGTCGATGGTTTCCAGCTCTTCAAGTGGGGTGTGGGATTCGTCCCCCCACCTTCGTGTATCCTTAGTTGAAAACAAGACACTCAAACACAGTTTTAATTTCTTACTCATTTATTAGTGACTAGTATTTTGAACAATGCCCAAGAAAGGCCAGAAGATGGGCGGTAAAGCCCCGAAACGCCCTCCCCATCGCCCTGCTCCTGCTTCTTCCTCTTCTGAGGATGAGGGGGGGATGATTGGAGGGCCATGCTGGCAAGGCTTGAGGCTCTGGAAAAAGAAAAAGCTAAGAGGGAAGCAGGGCAGGGGGATGGTGGTGAGGTGTCTGGGCAACCTAGACGCTTAGCTCGAAAGGGAAAAGTGGTTGACAAAAAACTTTTCTTTCCAGGTTGGAGGCCCTGGAACGCCCTTCCCCGGCACCTCTCCATTCTAAGGCAGTTAATGCTGCGGCCCCTGCCGGGGTGCCTGCTCCCCTTCCTTCAGTCATTGCTGGGTTCCCAGGTGAGGTTCCTTTGCCTGGGCAGAAATCGGTGGTGGAGGTTTGGGAGGATAAGGGTGGGGCTACGGCTTCTGGACCTGGGTGGATTTACCCTCAAGGCTGGGCTCCCCCTTACTGGGGATGGCAGGGCATGGGCAGCCTGTTCAGACTTCGCAGCAAGGCGTCGAGCCTACTGCGGGTCATCAGCAGTCTGCGCCATTGGAGGTGGCTCCAGTTGATGTCACGATTCAGCCCCCAGCCCCCTCTTGGGGCCCACAGTTTGCGTCAGGTTATGGCCCAGGTGGGGTATCCAGTTTGGCCGCCCTCGCCATTTTGGGGATATGCCCCTCAGCCTGTCGAGGACCAGGAGCGCTTTCCCTCTTCTTACGGTGACATGGCCCTTCTGCTCGGCGGGCACCTTGCGCTATCTGTAAAAGAAAAAAATTGGCGTAAGGAGTACATTGATATATTTAGCCTGATTCATGCGGAACCTGAGCTGGTTCCCAGAGTAGGCGACCCGGTCAGGGACCCAGAGACGGTGAAGAACAGGAAAATCGACAAAAATTGGCCCAACTGGTTGAGTGGTTTTCTGATTTATATGGCAGTTATGCACCAAATGCATCCTAAAAGAACTGACCATTTAATAAAATATCTGGATCTGATCCATAGGGCATCTAGGGACTATGCTGGGCATGCTTGGATTTCTTATGACCAGCATTTTCGCCTGAGGGCCTCTCATAATCCCTCACTTGATTGGAGGGTTCCACAATGGGAACTGTGGAACCAGTTGGTGGTCCCATCCCGCCCTATCCAAGAGGAAAGAGCAGATAGTGGCGATTTGATTGCTTGCAATTCCGCCACGGTTGCAAAGGCGGTCAGGGTCAGGGAGTTCAACCCCCCCCCCCGCATCTGCTACGAGCTTAATTCCTGTGGCAGATGTTCCTGCCCCACCTGCCCATTCATTCATGTGTGTGCCGCTTGCAGGGCCAAACATGTGTTGTCCGCCTGCGGCCGACTTGGGGGGGGCAGGCAAGGTGGTAGACAACAATTTGGAGCAGGAAAAAAAGGCGGGCATCCCCCCAGCTGCTGGAAAGGGGGATGCCCGCTGGATTAAGTTGGGACCTCTTTCGGACCTTCTTCAGTTTTACCCTGACAGGTCGGCTGCTGAGTACCTCTTGACAGGTTTTTCCTTTGGTTTTAGGATTCCATCCCCCCTCCTACTTCCCCCATCTGGGCCAATAATCTACGCTCAGTGTAGGGAATGGAGGAGGTGGTCCGGCATAAGATAGGGAAAGAGGCTGCCGCCGGCAGAGTTGCCAGCCCCTTCCTGTCCCTACCTATTCCTAACTTAAGGATTACGCCCTTAGGTGTGGTCCCCAAAAAGGCTCCTGGTGAATTTTGCTTAATTCATCATCTGTGCTACCCTAGAGGGTCGTCAGTGAATGAGGGCATACCCCATGAATTTTGCACAGTCAGGTATGCATCTTTGGATCACGCTGTGGCTGTGTTGCGCCGCTGTGGCAAAGGAGCCTTGTTAGGCAAGGCTGACATTCAGTCTGGCTTTAGGCTCCTTCCCATTCACCCCAACGATTTTTGCCTCTTGGGTTTTCAATTTGAGGACCACATTTATGTTGACGGGGCCCTTCCTATGGGATGTGCAAATTCCTGTTTTGCAGTTGAGGTTTTTAGTTCTTTTTTAAAATGGGCTCTCTGTTTCAGAACAGGTATGCATACTGTTATCCATTATCTCAACGATTTTCTTTTTATTGGCCCGACCGGCTCCGCTGACTGTGAGATCCTTATGAAGGAGTTCTTTTCACTGTGCAATGAGCTTGGAGTTCCAGCCATGACACTCACCTTCCTGGGCGTTGAACTTGATTCTGTTGCAGCCTGTTCACGCCTGAGGATAAGCTGTCTGCCCTGGCTGACCTGCTTGACACGGCTATTTCCGCCTCCAGGTTGATGCTCCGCGAACTTCAGGTGTTGGTTGGACACCTGAATTTCGCTTGCCGGGTTGTTGCCCCAGGGCAGGCCTTCCTTCGTAGGATCTGTGATGCAATGGCGGGTTTAAAAATGCAGCATCACCGCATTAAGGTTACCGGCCCCATGCATGCAGATCTTAACATGTGGAGGGTATTTTTGTCGGGTTTCAATGGGATTTCCTTTTAGAGGTCCGAACTGCTACTGGAGGTGGATTTGCAGGTTCACTCAGATGCAGCCGGGAACTCTGGCTTTGGGGGTTATTTTAGGGGCCGTTGGTGTGCCGCTTCGTGGCCGCCTTCTCGGATTGCTGCTGGGGTCACTGTTGACATCACCTTTTTAGAATTGTTTCCTATTGTTGTTGCTGTGCATATTTGGGGTACCGAGTTCTCCAATTCCACTGTTCGCTTCTGGTGTGACAACCAAGCTGTTATCTTTGTTGTCAACCAGCAGACGTCCAGGTCCTGGCAGGTCATGCGTCTTGTCAGGGCTTTTGTCCTGCGCTGTTTGCAGCTGAATATTCTTTTTCTGGCAAGGCATGTCCCGGGGGTACGGAATGGAATTGCTGATTCGCTTTGTCGTTTTCAGGAGGAGCGTTTTCGGGAACTCACCCCCTGGGCTCGACTGGAACCGGACCCCATGCCGGAGTGGCTCTGGACCCTCGGTTCGCCAGAGTCTATGATGCCATCTGGTCGGCTCTGGCACCCAGTACATGCTGCAGGTACAGGGGTAAGATCCAGGCTTTCCAGTTTTTTCGGCAGTCAGAGGCTTTAGGTGAGATCTGGCCCATCCCCCGGAGCATGTTTCGCTGTTCATGCTCCACCTTCATGAAATGGGCCTATCGGTATGTTCTCTGAAGGTTTACCTATCTGCCCTTGCCTTTTTCTCCAAGGCTTGAGGTTTTCAAGATCACACCTTGGAATTCCGTGTCCAAAAAATGTTGGAAGGTTTCCGTAGGCGTTGTTTCCATAGGGTTTCCGACACCAGAAAGCCTGTGACCCCTGAGATGCTTGAGCATTTAATGAAAACGACCAGATCAACCTGGAAAATGCTTCCTTTTATTAATTCAATGCTTATAGCAGCATTTGTACCTCTCCTTACGAAGCAATCCTTTTCAGGACTGCTTCTCTGGTCTTGTTCTTTGGGGCATTTCGTCCAAGTGAGGTGCTGTGCACCTCCAAAGTAGATGCCTCAAAGCAAGCTCTTCAGCTGGGTGATGCAGAGGTTTCCCTCACCATGGCTGTCATCCGGCTTCGCAAGTCCAAGACTGATCAGTTGGGATCAGCGTACCATGTGACTGTGGTCTGAGCTATATTGGTATGACAACACGCTCCATAAATACGAGGATCGCAGAACACGAACGATCGGTACGTCTGAAACACCCCGAGGCTTCCTCCATTGCTGAACATGCGATGAATACAGGACATAAAATCCGGTTTGAGAACACCCAATGTTTGAGAAATGAAGGCAACACAACAATTTTGCGCAATCTGGAGGCTTTGGAAATCAGTAAAAAAAATCAATTGGGGACCTTATGAATAGACAACAGGACTTTGCCTTTATTTATAAGATTTGGTTGCCCATTATACGTGGGACAGAGCGCACAGACACAAAGGTTTCAGAGAAGGACGTTCCAGGGGTTATTTGCGGTTGCCACTAATCATTTCCGTTTTCAGTTCCGTTACCAATTGGCAGTTTCCCTTGCGTTCTATAGTCTTTTTAAACTGGTGACTTTGCTCTACCTGCTTTACCATCTTCAAACTTCGTGATTGCACCTAAAAAAAGCTCCGAGCTACGGAGCGAATCGTCGGTATCTGTAACATAAACAGCCTCCGATTTTTAATGTATTTTATTCCTGTCTGGAGCTCTGTTTATATCGGTATCTTTGCACAGTGTTTTGAAGTCATTTTAAATCGTTGGTCTGTTTGAAATAAACTACATGGCATCTTTACCCGTAATTCTAAAGTCTTGGACGATAACTGATCAGTTGGCTCGCGGTCAACTCATCCAGTTGAGGAGAGTACCTGGTTTACCACTTTGACCCATCACTGGCCTCGAGAACTACTTCTTATTGCGAGGGCATCAGGAAGGCCCTCTTTTTCGCCACCATGATGGGTCCCCCTTGTCTTTATTTCAGTTCCGGGCTGTTTTTCACAGGGCACTATTAGTCTGTACAATTGTACAGCTGTATTCAATTTCCTCCATGTCGGGTTTGACGGATTCTTTCTCGCATTTTTTGCTATTTTACCCGTGTTCGTTCTGGAGCGCCTAACATCGCCAAACTTGATTTTGACCTAGTAAATATCTTATGATTTAAGACGAAACGTTGGTCTACGGAGCCCTCGTATGTAATATTACGTTTACGTGGCTTGAAAAATATACCAATTCTACATGGCTTTTTTACCCTTGAATCCTGTGTCTCGTAATAATGCACTATTAGTCATTGATTTGTCCCCTGCTGATTATGGCCTGCACTCTTTCTGAATTGGTGCAGCATCGGTGGCTGCCCAGGCCGGATTGCCCTCTGCTGCGGTGCAGCGCATCGGCAGATGGCGCTCTGTAGCCTTCAAAGGCTACATTCGGAAGTTTTAATCATCTGCTCGTTGCAGGTAAGTTGGCCTGTTGGCCTCGTTATATTCCAAGGCCGTGGGCCTTCTTGTACAATGCAGCCCGTAGGGCTTGTGTAGCCTTCGGGCCTTCCTTGCGGCCCGTGGGGCCATGTTCGTGACCGTGTCACCCCATGGGAATGTTAGCAGTAGGGCATTAGGCTCAGTTAGGTTTTTATTTTGCTGGTATTTAAGACATATAGAATGTGTCTTTGGAAATGTCACGGCTTTGGCTTAATAATTTTTCTCTTTTCCAGGTCCATTTGATGCCCGACCTGCAAATGTGCTCATTTGCGGTCATTCAATCGTTTTTGGGGCCAGGAAGCGAGCTGACAAGTCACACTTCGGCTCGCAGTTGGGACTCGGCGATGTGGCAAGAGTTCAGTGGGCTGCCAAGCGTGGGATGCACTGGGGCCAGTTGCTCCCTTTGCTTTGGGAATTTTTAGCGGCTAATCCGCCGCCCCAGGTACTGGTTATTCATCTGGGGGAGAATGACCTGTGTCAGAGGACCGGCGTGACCTTGAGGCTACAGGTCCTTAGTGATCTCGCCCAGATAAGGCAGTGGCTCCCAGGGATAGCTATCCTTTGGTCTTGCCTTCTCCTCAGGAGGGTATGGCTGGGGGCTTTGAACCCCCACCAGGTAGACATCACTCGCAAGAAAATAAATTTGTACCTGAGGCATTTTGTTTTTCACATGGGGGGATTTCTCATTACCCACCCCAGTTTTTCTTTTAGGGCCTCTCACCTGTTCCGTAGTGATGGGGTTCACCTGTCCACGGCGGGTGCTGACCTGTTCTTGGCCGTCCTGCAGCAGGGCATTCACACTTTTTTGCGTAGTTGGGCGATGGGGATCATGCGCTAGGCAGACCCCCCATGTGGTAGGGGGCGTGCAGGAAGGGTAGCTAGGGAGGGCTTAGTTGGCATCCATCCTGAGGTAAGCAAGGTCTGGGGGTGAGCCAGGACTGCTCAGACGATGCTGAACTGGATCACTGAGGCAGGCTGGCAACCCCCAGGTTGATTTGCAATGATCGCCTTTTGGAGTGTCCTGAGGCTGGTCAGAGCTGTTCAGCTGCCTCGGCCCCTTCAGGGGTTGGCTGGGATAGGCAGCTCGGTCGTGGACCGTTTTCCCCAGCCTAGCCATCTGCACGCCAAAAGCGGGTGGTTTATTGTCAGAGCCCTGCTGCAGCTGTGTTCATTTTAGTTAATAAAAGCAACCCTATATCACCTTTACCTTTTTATTCCAAGCACCTGTCTGGCGTGTTTATTGGGGGGGGGTACAAGGGTAAATATATTTCAGAACGTACAGGTGACGTGGTACAAGAGATACACATAAAACATCAATTAACTGTGCATATATGTTCACAGCAAACTTGAATATGTTTATGTTTTAAATCAACACAGCAAACTTATATAATTAATGCAGTCATTTCCTTTACAAGAGCCCACATTTTCTTTACTATATTTTCCCAAAATTTCAGATGTCAAAAGCAATAAGTACACAGCATTATACTATCAAAACTACTGACAAAAATCAGTGAAACAGCTCTGTAATCACCTATACGGGTATATTCAGAAGTCTCATTGAGTTCAATGGAACTTACTCACAGGTAGCTGTGTATAGGTTTGCAGTCTAAGGAGGTTAAAGAATTGTCAGCATCTTCATGAAACTACCATTCTCTGGGGAAATGTGTATTAGTATAACTGAAATAATAAAAATAATATAAGTTTGAAGTGTACATATGCTGTTATGACTAAAATAGTCACGATGACTTCTAATTACCCGTGCACCCCCCAAATAAGCACGCTAGACAGAGGCTTGGGTTAAAGGGCCAAATGTTATTAAACATAACAGAACCTGCAACATAATAAAATATCTTAACTAGACCCTTAGAGCGTGCGGGCCCTATCTGGGGGAAACGGTCCTAACCGTCTTCCTCCCCCATTGATTCCCCCAGGGTGTGACAACCTGACTCAAGTCTCCCAGTGGTCAAGGACCACGTGAGCTATCATAGTCAACCCTGCAGGGTCGAGGCAGCTGGAAGCATCAACCCCAGCAGCCAAGCCGTGATGTAGGTCAACGTGTTCCAGCCAAGGGGCTCGCCAGCCAGCCTCACCGACACGGACGGTGTCGTTAGAGCAGTCGTGGCTTACCACTTGACCTTGCTAGCCTCAGGCTGATGCCGAATCCCAGTTTTCCTGGCTACCCGGCCCGCATGACACCTGCCACACAGGGGTTGGCCTTGTGCTTGACCCCCATCGCCCCACTTACTCAAAAGATGCCGAAGCGCCTGCTGCAGGTCCAAAAGAAAAATATCCGCTCCCAGCAAGGAAAGGTGTGCACCATCACCTCTAAACAGGCATGGGGTGTTGTAAGTTATGTCTGGATGCCTAACCACCTCTCCCCCCATACAGAACACCACCACCCCAGGTAGGCATTGGTTTTGCACCTTGCGATATCAGCCCGACGCCGGTTTTGAGCCCCGCGCCAGCATCTGTGAGGAAGCAAATGGGACCAGATGATAAATATCCCTGGGATCCACTGCCTGATTGTAATTAGATCCCTACGAATCTGATGCCTCAAGGACAAGGCTGTCCTCTGGCCCAGATCATTCTCACCCAAAGGAAGCACTAATACCTAGGGAGGAGGGTGGCCGTCCAGAAATTCCTGCAGGAGCGGAAGCAGCTGGCCGCTAAGCATGCCCCTTCTTACGAGCCAGCAGACATTGGCAAGGCCGCCCAGGCCCAGCTGGGACCCGAAGCGACTGGAGACCACCCTCTCGAAGGCCCAGAAAATGATGGAATGTCTGCAGATGACGATGTGGACAGGACTGAGGCTTGGGCGACCTGCAAAGTAAAGGAAATGTTAACTGCGGGGCAAAGGCCACTGGCCAAAATCAAAATCAAACAATTCCCCAAAAAGCCCTACACTGGGCAGCTGAGCAAACCTCCTCACCAGGCATAAGCTCTACACTGAGCACCCATCCAAATAGGATGGTGAGGATGTTAAACCCAACACAGGCCGTAACACAAGGCCGAGATAAATCTTTGAGCAGCCATCCTCACCGGGCCTGAGCTCCACACTGAGCGCCCATCCAAAACTGAAAGCGTGGATGCTAACTCAAAACAGGGCCTAACAAGGCCAACACTGGGGCTATACTGCACCCCATCATTTACGCACATAAGTGCAAAAGGCGCCCGATCGCCAGCGCCCAATCCGTTTAATTTTTTTTCCACATTTTTATACCACCCTTCCTCCAAGGAGCTCAGGAGCTCGGGGGGGGGGGGGAATTAGCTTCATTCGGCAAGGGTTCGCTGGGTTCGGCTGGACTCGGCATCGTCGGCTATTGTCTGTAGCGGTAGCAGCCAGGGACCTCGCGTCAGGCTCTCTCCAGTGCGGAGCTTGCCTGGCCTCATCGCTGCAAGCAGCAGGGCTGCTGATATATTCGCCCCATTTGAGGGCTATATCCTTTTGTTAAAAGCACTCAAGTTCTCCATTGTTTACATACTTGTGTGATACACCACCTCTTGCCACTTTACTCCATCCCCCCACCTCTCAAGCCCCATCATTCTCCCCCCTTCCCATTTTTTATTTCTTGGGCTACTCTTGCCCACCCACGCGTGTGTTAGCCAAGGCGTTTTATGTTCCGTTATGGAGTTAAGGGATACCTTCTTTTCGGCCTTGGTGTTGCATTTTTTGTTTCTGTCACTCAGGATAGCCGTTGAGCTGTTTGGAGCTGTCGCTTGAGTTATTAGCCCCACCCTTTAGCCTTTGGCTACGTTTTATTTCTCTTCTTTGACAGCCATTGGCCTGTTTGAAGCTGCACTCTGGTGTTGCTAACCCCTCCCCTTTCTTGCCTCGTGCTGCATTCTGCATGAGTCACTTCTAACAGCCATGTGCCCTGTTTGGGTTTTGTTGGAGTTTTTGAGCGTTAGGGTGAGTGTTGCCCCTTATTTTTTCTGCCATGCAGATGGTTCACCTCTCACCTTGTTCCAATTTAGATCCGTGCTGCACCAGGGGTTGGCCCGACTGGGTCTCCCCTATAGCCAATTTGGCCTCCATTCATTTAGAATCAGGGCAGCTACAGCTGCAGCGAGTTTAGGTCTGCAATCTGCAGATATTCAACGGATCGGGCGCTGGCGATCAGGCGCCTTTTGCACTTATGTGTGTAAATGATGGGGTGCAGTACAGCCCCAGTGTTGGCCTTGTTAGGCCCTGTTTTGAGTTAGCATCCACGCTTTCTGTTTTGGATGGGCGCTCAGTGTACCTTTCCTTGCTGGGAGCGGATATTTTTCTTTTGGACCTGCAGCAGGCGCTTCGGCATCTTTTTAGTCAGTGGGGCGATGGGGGTCAAGCGCGAGGCTAACCCCCTGTGTGGCAGGTGTCATGCGGGCCGGGTAGCCAGGAAAACTGGGATTCGGCATCTGCCTGAGGCTAGCAAGGTCAAGTGGTAAGCCACGACTGCTCTAACGACACCGTCCGTGTCGGTGAGGCTGGCTGGCGAGCCCCTTGGCTGGAACGCGTTGACCTACATCACGGCTTGGCCGCCGGGGTTGATGCTTCCAGCTGCCTCGACCCTGCAGGGTTGACTATGATAGCTCACGTGGTCCTTGACCACTGGGAGACTTGAGTCAGGTTGTCACGCCCTGGGGATCAATGGGGGAGGAAGACGGTGACCATTTCCCCCAGATAGGGCCCGCACGCTCTAAGGGTCTAGTTAAGGTATTTTATTATGCTGCAGGTTCTGTTATGTTTAATAAAATTTGGCCCTTTAACCCAAGCCTCTGTCTAGCGTACTTATTTGGGGGGTGCACGGGTAAGGCCGGTGACGGGACTAACCCCGTCGCCGCCATGACTAAAATAGTCACAACGACTTCTAATTCTTTTCCAACACCACACTTGAAATGCATAATTCTGGAAATAGATATACAGTTTACTAATTTAAAGTGGCACTTTGTCATGGCTTTTTAGACAGGGGTTTAAGATCCTTGTCAACAGAAAGTAAGATTGAAAAGAGCTTCATGTTGAGCTGTGTCAATTTTTTCTGCCAATTTTGCATGCGACTCCCTGCAAACTTTTGTATTATCTGCAAACTCTTTTAACAATGGGTTTCCCTTCAAATACATAAAAGAGAATCTGAATCCTGATACTTGTAATACAGATCACTATGTTCTGAAAAAAAAAGGCAAATTGAGAGGAGTCACAAATGGGGTAGTAAAAGTATTAGAAGGTTCTATGGTTATCATTGACATCCATATATTGGAGTGTTTAAGTGCTTCATTTTTATGAGGGGCTGATTCACACATGCAGGTACAACACTTGATATTACATTACTCAATGATTCACAACTGATTATGTGAACTACCTCCAATGAAAAGTAGTGTGTTTGAGTGTGCCAAAATAGGTGAGATGATGGAGGTGATCAAATTCAAATCTCTCGACTCTTGAAATTCTGGCAAATAGCAATCATGGATGCCAAAGTCTGCTTTGGCAATTTTCTAATCATCATCATCATCAATTCATAAAAGAAATATCTTGCATGATTTGAGGAAAAATGCTTTAGGAACCTGTCCTTAGTTTTCTATGTCATTGTGATTGTTACACTGTTGTCGTTGCAATTCTAAATAATAAATTATCTCTGAATAGATTCAAATGGCATGCAAATATAGTTTCTTTGAAAATAAAACTCAAAAAACCAAAAGCGTTGTTCTTAATAATTGTCCTTCGAAGGAGACAGTCTGTTCCTCATTCCTTTAAATAAGCTTATGCTGGCAATAAAATCAAGAAACAGAAACCTAAATGGTAGTGTAAGGCCCAGGGGAATATCCAATTCAGTTGAGAAGCAATAAAATGTCTTTCCTTTCCAAGACTATGATTAAACATTTGTGTATTTCTGTAAAATAGCCAGGAGTCTAACACAGAAGATATAATTTGGAGTACCTAAGGCTTCTCCATGGTCATGTACATTTCTTTAAATCCTTCAAATAATTCACGCAATCACTGAGGCAAAGTAGTAGATTGTATTGTTTTTCGTGTTAAACAGACAATCAATAGTTCAATACAATAAAATTAAGTGTTTTGAGTTTATTAAACTTCAGAGATTGCTACAGAGTTAACTAGAAAGCAAAATATCATTAAAAGACAATTAGCATAAACACTACAACCTGGTGTTTGTTCTTAGCTCTGTTATAGTCCTTAATTTATAAAGGAGAACAACATAATACTGGAGAGCTGAATCCAGTGGACAAAACGTCTTAGCTATACTGTGCAACATTTTGGTGAACCTCCAGAGTGGATCTCAAAAGCCAGAAATGCTTCTGCAATTCAGGCTTGGTATGGAAGTTATCTGAGGCAGTGAAGGGCAAGAGCAGCATCAGAGGGCCCGGCTGGCAGTGTCAATCCCCTGGAACCCTGCAGTGGAACTGGCAGCAGCAGCACATGCCTAGCAGAAGCACATGCCTGGCAACCCCATCTACAAATGGGAACATCTCCCAGGTAAGATTGGCCCACTAACTTGACCTGGTATTATCCTGGGTCCAGGTCAGCGTCCAGTATCCTGGGTCCAGGGTAGGATCCATTATCTTGGGTCCTGGGTAGTAACCTGGGTCCAGGCCACCTTGGCCAGGGTGGCCACCTGGATTCCCTCTAGACTGAGCATTTATGCATGCAGAAGTGGGAGGAAAGTGGGAGGAGAGTGGAGCGCGTGGAGCAGCTGCTCCAGGCGCAGGCGGACCTTTGGGCGCGGTGTTGGGAGAGTGGAGCAGCTGCTCCAGGTGCAGGCAGACCTACCGGTCCCGTCCTGGCGCGTTGCTTGTCTCTGGCGCGTTGCTCGTCCTTTTTTCAGCCCTCCCGCCCTCCCTGGAGCCCGTACGGCTCCGAAATAGGTAGGAAACCGGCGGGGGGGGTCGGGGTCGGTGACGCGCTGGGCACGTCACATCACCTAGGCCCTGCCCCCTTCCTCCAGGCGCCGGGAGGCCTGGTTACGCCTCTGTATGCATGTGAGCATAAGATACTTGCTAGAGAAGGTAGCAAGACTGTATCTGCTCCTCTTTAAGGGGAATCCATATGGGTGGGACAAGGCAGGCGAGCAAACGGCTGGCAAGCGGGGCAGCAAGGAGAGAGAGCAGCAGCTCCTCTCATGTAGACTTTTTGCAGCCTCTCCTGAGCAACCAGCAGAAACATCTTCTGGAGTTGGAGACAGAGGGAAGACAGCCTGTTCTCCTCTGTGAGTGCAGATCCTTATGACAAACAGATTGTTGCCTTGCCATGGGGGCCTTCCACCTTGCATTCTGCTGACTACAGTGAGACAAGAGGAGAAAATGTGGAAAGTGGAGGTCTGGGTTCCTGTTGGTCTTCTGGCTCTTCGGTGGTTCTCTGTGGCTTGATCTGCCCCTTGGAGATTGCTTCTAAATTAAATGAGCCTTTTCCATTCCCTCTCTAGTAATTTAGTATATCCTAAATAGAGACTGCCCCTTTTTATATCCTTCCTAAAGTCGGAAAGAAAGGATAGCTGATACAGCGCATGAGTCAAAAAGCATACAGGTGTTGCCAAGAACAAAGGGTAATGATCATCCCATGACTCAATGGCAAACAGCCAAGACTGAGGAATGTTATATCTTTCCTCAGTGATTGCACACAACTGGGTTTCTTTCATTGAGAGCACATTAAAGCTATACCAACCAAACACCAAACTCTTCACAGACGGGGTAAAGTTTTGCTTGGGGGCAGCAGGTGGGCCCAGATAGTAGATGGGCTTGGGCCAGGTCTACCTCCCAGAACTTCTGGCATCATCAAGCTGGACCTACACTGCACGCATACAATATTGTACGGGCACGTGCATCCCGTGTGTTCTCTCGTCGGCTGACGCTGTTGGCCCGTCGGAAAGTTATGTCCCGTCCTGGGCAAAGTCGACCCAACTCGAATTTTGTCCGTTTCATGTCTATGCAGCCAATCAGAGGCAGTGCTTTGTACTGTGTGTGGGGGGGAACATGTTTCACGCGGTAGCCAATCACAGGGCAGATGTCAGAAACACTGTAAACCAATCATAAGCAAGTACTTTTAGCAAGCAACTCACTGATCAGACTCTGAAACATGGCGGCAAACTCGAACTGGGGTCTTGATATACAATTCGTGCAGGAGGTGGAGAAGAGACCCTGCCTTTATGATATGAGTCTCAGAGAGTATAGGAACCTTCAATAAAGAATGAAAGCATGGGAGATTGCACAAACATTGAGTATGACAGGTACATTCTTCACTAGTGAGCGTACGCAGAGCGCAGGTTGCCAGCGGAACGTGGCCAGTCCAAACAGAAAAGGGAAGGCGCTGGTGGTAGCAAAAAGGAACAGGGAGCAAGCGCTGCCCGCCCGGATCCTCGCCCTTCCTCTGGCATCGCCTTCTCCCCCTTGCCGGTGGCAACTATGGAGGGGGAAAGTGCCTGGCAGGGTGGACCCTTGTGCGCAGGCAGCCCGCTCAGCGCCCGGGCAGTGCAAATGGGCGGCGGCCATCTCCCCTTCCTGACCATTCATAGCTTCCTCCATGCTGCGAGGAGGCAGGAATCGGCAGACGTGTGCAGAAGTTGAAAAGTTCACCTTGACTGCCTTCCTGCCTGCTGCCGGGAGCAGACGAGGAAGTTAAGTTGACAGGCTCCTTTGTCCAGGCTGCGACTCGCTCAAAACATTTTTCTCTCTTTCTTCTCGTCCCCCGCTTACATTCTTGTCTGGAAGAAGAGGGTCTTCCGGTTTCTTCGGCGTTCGGGGTATGTGTGCTCCAGCCGCAGGGATTGCGACGTGATGAAGACTGCAGCCCTAAACGCAGCTACTCAGAAGGAGGTTCTCTGGGACTCGGGAGGGCTTACTTGCGAATAAACAACCTGCATAGGGTCGGGTGGCACAAGGGAAAGCTGGTTCTGCATTGCACACAATCAGACTCAGCTGCAATTGTTGCTATCATCCATCTTGAACCTCCATGTCCCAACCATGCACCCACTTGATTCCTGTTGCTTATTGACACTGCAACCTGCCGCCACCCCCACTATGACCTGAACGGATCTAGTCTGCATTTCTAAAACTGTATGAATCTGAATACACCACTTTACAGAAGAGTCATCGCTGCCTATTCTTTCTCTTTCCCCCCATTCCATCCCTGCCCAGGCCGCCCCAAAACCAAAGCAAGTGGTGAGAGACAGGCACGATCGTGTAGCTTCATGGAAGTAAACTTGCTGATTGTATTCCACTGACAATATACCCTCTCCTATTATTTTAGTCTTTTGCAGTATTTTACTCTTTTATTCTTGCACATTGTAGATGCACAGTAATGAGGGATTTGGATGAACAAGTATTACTTATGAAAGTGCTCCGTGAATGATAGACAGTGGGATTGGGTCCCCAGGTAATGGGCGGAATTATCCCGCTGTATGCTTTTTGCAGCGGTGTGGGGTGGGTGTTACTGCACAATCCTATGCAAGTGTAATCACAAGTTCCATTGTGTTCAGTGGGCTTATTTCCCAGATAAGTTTCTTCAGGGTTCCCGCATTACTGGGGCTAGCTGGGCCATTTACCACAGAGTGGGCTGTAACGTGTGTCCTATTCTTCTCTGATACGAGTACATAAGTACATAAGAAGAGCCCTGCTGGACCAGGCCAAAAGCCCATCTAGTCCAGCTTCCTGTATCACACAGTGGCCCCACCAGATGCCTCAGGGAGCACAAGACAACAAGATAACCTGTTCCCGTTGTAACTCCCTTGCACCTGGCACAAAGAAAACCCACTTCTAAAACCAGGAGTAATGTCACTGCAACTTCTAACATGATCATGAAAATTCCTTTCCAGTTACATCATGTACAGGGAGATGGAAAACAATTCGCGACAGATATGTCCGTATATATAGAAAGAGTGGTTCAGGAGCCGACAGGGATGTATCTAAGTAACTAGGTCGCGAGTGCGAGTGCGAGTCAATGCCAAACTCGTTTTTGCACGAGTACGAGTCCAAGTACGAGTCAATGCCAAAAATTTTGGGCGAGTACGAGTCAAGTGCGCATCATTTTTCCCCGAGTACGAGTCGAGTGCAAGTAAGGCCAAAAACCATGAGTCACAAGTTGAGTCACTTTGGGGCAAATGGCTTTCCCCCCCCTGAAAATGGGGTGGGTGGGTGTCTGTGTGGGGTGTGTGTCTGTGTGCCTCTGAGGCTTTTAAAGCACCCACTTGGCTTCCCCTATGCCCTTCCCCTCACCTCTCAGTCTTGTCACCACCCATCTGGTTTGGGAAAAACAAGCGTGTCTACATTCAAACCATTTATTCCCTCCCTGCCCCCTCCCCTTGCTGAGCTGAGCATCCTTGGGCTTGGAGTTTTGGCCAAGGAGGAGGAACCGCTGCGGCAGCTTCACCTTCCCTCACTCCTCCCCACCCCTCGCGCTCGGAGTTGTGGCCAATGGCGAACAGACGGCAAAAAAAGGGAAAAACTCCAAGCCAGGCTTGTTTTCCCAACCCCTTGAAAACCCACCCTCTCTGCTGCCCTCCTCCTCCAAGGTCTCCACTGCGCCTGCCTGCCTGTCTGTGTTGATGCCAGCCATTAAAGGAACATGACTCGGAAATGGCAAGTCGTTACCCCCACGAGTGCAAGTCAAGTACAAGTCCCGTGGGTCACGAGTGCGAGTGCGAGTCAGTGGGTCATGAGTACAAGTACGAGTACGAGTCAGGGAAAAAGTGGCTAAGTCACACTTGCGAGTCGAGTCATTTGACTCAAGTCCCCATCACTAGGAGCCGATGATGTCATAGAAGACCCAGCCTGGATGGTGTGCCGATATTTTAGTTTCCTTAACCCTAGCATCAACCCAAGAAGGTAGTACATCACCACACTACTAATTTAAGTTGGCCGTTGCCAGTGTCATTATTACTGTTTTCTGTATGTATTAGACCACAACTGAACGTTGTGTTGTAATAATTGGATCACCCTCCTTGAGGATGATATTAGTTCCTGGAGGGAAGCCTTGAACTTGGGATTATACACTGAAAAAACAGTTTTACTGCCTTTTAAAATTAATTTCAGTACTTTAAACAGTTTATAACTGAGCATTAATGATCATATCTATGTGCCGGTCGCTTGATCACATGACTAACAAATTGCTGTGTTACACTCAATGATTGTAGTACATCTGGAAACGTATGTGAATTCATTGCAAGCCAGCAAAGTAGTCAGCCCTCCCAGTGTCGTGCGTACGTTATAGACAAAACAGATGGTGAGTTCCATAATTGCAGACACTGGAGGCTGGAGCAGACACTCGTCAACTGTATGGAGAGCAGCCCCAGTACTGCGCCTACTGCCTCAAATAATGTGCCCATAACACACTCTTACTCAACATCAGAGCAGTCTACAGGTAGGTCTCACCACACAATCTGAGTTATCACAGTGAATTGTTTTCTTAACAAAAGTAGAGCGAGTTGTACGAGTTATGCAAGTACCGTATTTTAAATGACTTTTTATGTGCTTTCAGAGATAAGTGTAGTTCCTGGAAAAAGAAGGCATGTACAACAAAGCAACTAAAGCAACTGATAAAGCAACTAACAAAGTAGTGATGTACTTAAAGTGCCGATCAACCTACCTAAAACAATATTTCAACAGGAAAAGGAACCAAATGAGCTTTTCTTCCAGAGCCTCATCCCTCAAGTGACTACTGCCTCACCAGAAACTATGAAGCGTATTCACATTCGTGTTCTACAAGTAATTCAGGAGGAGATGGGAAAGTACAAAAAAAAAAAAAAAAAAAACAGTGACATTGATTGTCAGAATCAGGAAGTTGAGGTTTCCTTACAGTTATGTAATGTTTGTCTTCATTATAGTTTTTGCATAAAGTTATGTTTGAAATCTTCATACTCTTATTATTTATTGATATAATTCCCCACACTTCTCCCCCATAGGGGGACCCAATTGTACAGCGATAGAGCAGGCTTCCAAGGGAATCTGCGCACTACAACTGCAAAGAACAAATAGCTTTTATTATGTTTATAAATTTATAATGTACAGACGGAGACAGGGTGGAACACGCAGTCCAACAACATTCTAGTGAACTTCTCAAAAGTCATTATATATGGCACTTGTACGTTCTGCAAAGTGAGCCTTGCCCAAAGTTTCTGAAAATGGCCGAAAATCACTGTTTTCAGCTGAACTGAAGATCAGAGAGGCCTGCAGAGGCTCGCGCAGGCCTCCATGATCTTCAGTTTGGCTGAAAACGGCTATTTTCGTCCATTTCCAAACCGGAAATGGCCGAACTGAAGATCGGGGAGGCCTGCAGAGGCTCGCACAGGCCTCCCCAAAGCCCCCACAGGCCTCCCCGAAGCGCCCCCAAGCCCAGGCTTCGCACCATAGGACGCACGTTTTTCCCCCCTATGTTTTTTTGGGGGAAAAGTGCGTCTTATAGTGCGTAAAATACGGTAAATCTTTATTATTATTATTATTATTATTGTTGTTGTTGTTGTTATTATTATTATTATTTTATTATATAACTTTTCATCCACAAGTTCACAAAGCAGTTTACTTAGCAAATAAATGAGAAAACTGTCCCCTGTCGCAAAGGGGATCACTCTCTAAAAAGACATATGGCAGGACTCTTTCTCACATTTTCAGTGGTTTGTCTGGCTAGTCCTGGGACAAGAATAAGCTCTATCCACTAGTTATCCTTTTCTTGTCTTAGCTACACTTGAAGAACCATTTATTTCTTTACTAGTTGGGGAGGCTTGCTATGAGTGATATTTGAGATGTTCTGCTCTAAAGTCATTCTTAACTTGAAACCTATCACTATGTCAGTTTTAAAACCAAGAAGTTTTTTTTTTAATAAAAAGCACACTTTCAGCATATACTATATGAGACTTGTAAATGTGAAAACTACAAACCCAACTTAAGATACGCTCAGTGACAGTGTCAGGTCCTGATATCTTGTTATTTCTTATCAGGCTTCTGATGGTATTTTAAAAACTCCTTTTAGTCTTCTCCTGTCAGCTTAACAAAAGTGAGTAAAGGATAGCATTTATAATACACCGTGGAGAAAATAAATACATTGATCTCAAGACATGGAGTGCATGATGCTATTTCTGAGAACCCTTCCAGAAGATTTGGATCATTTATCTATGTTAGGAGTCATTTAAGTTCTGAATTTTCTTGTTTCTCTAAATGTATTACCCATAAATCTTACAATAGTACTATCGTAACTCTTTTGTCTGTAATAATGCAAGATGGAATCTATGTTGGGAAAGTTGGCTATATTGGGTAGACATCTTCCTGTGTAACTGGCTCAGAGTCTCTTCTGGTAATAATATGAAGGCATACATGGAGTAAGACAACCTGAAATACATATGTAACTCTTGGATTATATTTATAACTTTGGAAGTACAGGTGGGCCCCCATATCCACTGATTCGCTATCCACGGTTTCAGTTATCCACGGATTGTGGGGACCCCCCCCAGGCTTTACTTTTTTCCCAGTAAGCTTTGTTTTTTCCTTAAACAAACAGGAGAAGCAGCCTCTGGCTGCTTATTACAGGCAAGTAGAACGAGACTAAGTACTAGAAAGGCTCTGCAAGGTTAACGGAAACCTTGCAGAGCCTCTCTAGGACTTAGTCTCGTTCTACTTGCCTGCAATGGAGGCTGCTTCTGTGTTTGTTTTAAGGAAGAAACAAAGCTTGCTGAAAGAAAAATAAGAGCTGGGGGGAGAAGCATGCCTGCCTGCAGGGGAGGCAGGGTGGGGGGCCCCTCAGGAAACCATGGAGGGGGTGTTCGCTCTTATCCACGGTTTCAAGTATCCACGGCGGGGCCTGGAACATATCCCCAGAGGATATGGGGGCCCACCTGTACAGTATTCTTTTCAAATTCTTTGACTGTTCCTGTCAAGTTAGCGATCCAAGTATCTTACGGCTGTTATAAATGTAATGGTATTGGACTGGGCTATTGCATTACATCCTCTTTAAAAATACACTTTAGCTAAGTACATGTGCCATCCTCAATACCATATCCTTATATCCAAATATCTGTCGATATTCCAGTGGGAGTGGCTCAAGTGTTCAAATATCTTTTTTATGGCTACCTAAATGCATTCAATTCTTTTAGCACTGGCTTTATTCATCTGACCTGGAACTATTTGCTGATTAAATTCAGTAAACGGCAAGGTTTTGATATATGGCGGTTTCATCTTGGTAAGAATAGTTAATTATTTCCATATCACCATGTTTCTTTTCTATAAATTGACAAAAACCATGATGTAGAAAGTTAAATACCACATCCCTTGTGCTTCTACCATTGTTGTGGGAATCAACATCAGTAGATATTAAGTATTGACCAGTGGCGTAGGAATGGGGGGGCAGGGGCAAACTGCCCCAGGGCATCACGGGGTGCACAAGATGCCGGGGCGTGCACAAGCCTGTGGTGGCGGCATTTTCAACACTTTTAGTGCCTTTTCACCCCCCTGGGTGGACGCCTAATGACCATTTTCTGGCACAAAGAAACTGGGGGGTTTCACTGGAAACCCCCCTGGAAGGCTCGTGACATCATGAGTGTGGGGCAGGGCTTGTGACGTCATAGGGGGTGTCAAGTGGTGCCCCCCCCACGAGGCTATCTATGCCACTGGTATTGACAGATGTCTATCACAGAATTAGACAGAACATTACTGACAGACACACAAACATTAGGCCAGATGAGGCATAACATCAACCCATTTTGGTGATACAGTTGTGAGCCTCTAAACTCATACACATTCTCCTTCCTTCACACCCTTCTTAACTTCATCCTTCATGGTTTCTTGCATGCAGTAGGTCCCAGATTCTGTCCCAAATATTTCTTGTTTAAAAGATGTCAGGCAAACGTTCTGGTAGACCTTTGCCTAAAACCTTCAAACTACTACTAATCAGAGCAGACAGTTCTGAGCTAGATGGACCTACAACCTGACTTGGCATAAGGTAGCTTCATATGTTCATATTAACACTAATGAATGTGGACAGTCTTTCTTGAGAATTGTTCATCTGTAATTCTGTGAGACCTTGAACTTTCCGTTCATGGTGATGTCAAACAATTTTCTGTGTAAATAAAATCCAGTTCTTAAGGACTACATTGTTTCCCATTCACACATTTCAGCATATGTCAGAAGAAGTAGCTTGTACGGTGACTAACAGCAGAATAGAACGGTCATGTTGCAGGTTATATCAAGGTTTCACATATAAATAGTTTATAAACGGCTAACAGAAGATTAATAGCTCTTATACGCATGTAACAGCCATGATCATCATGTGTTATTGAGTTATAGGCAGTTGTAAGTACATCAGTACAAGATGTTATAAATCACATAGTGAACAACCTGTTGGGCTCCATAACAATCTGTAATTTATTCATTCTAATATTCATGTATTAATTCTTTATAAGTTGTTTATAATATTCATCCACCCTTCATAAGCTGCTTAAACATGGAGCATCATTGTGAAATGTGACAGGCCATTATGTAACACCGAAGGCATCAGTTTTGTGATATACAGTATTTTATCAGAAACCTTTCATTAAACTTGTATGTACTTTGATTTATATTAGCATCAAAACAATGTCACAGCATGGGGACTCTCTGTATAGTCTGAAATTTCAGATTTTAGGCAAGGAAAAAAAATACTACCTCTGTTTAAATGTCATATTTTTAGAATTTCACAACAACAGAGCATCAATCCCAATTTCCAAGACAATTCTAACTCGAATAATTATATTCACATAGCCTGCCCTACAATATTGAGCAGTTTCATGTTGGCTTCATTTGTATACCAATTAGTTGAATTGTGGTGCTGAGTAGTGATCAATACCACCTAGATGCATCTACAATTCAGTTATAGACAAAGTGATATAGTATGTATAGGATGTATTATCTTCTTTTGTGCATTGATTATATTTATATAAACTATATTGTGTACAAGCTTGAGAGTGTGGGAGAAAATTAAACTAATAGAAGCACAAAGGAAACTTTTCAGGGAACACTAATAGTTTGATCTGCTAACTACTTAAGCAGATATTGATCTGCACAAAGAGGTAATGTTTATGGGGTTTTTTGCCATGTGAAAACAGCTCTTTAAATAGAAGAAATAAGAATATGAAATTTCTTATTTCTTCTATTTAAAGCGCTGTTTTCACATGGCAAAAAACCCCATAAACATTACCTCCTTGTGCATAGCAACAAGCCATGAAAACCTACACAGATATTGATCTAATTAAAGGATATTTTAATGCAGGAAGGGAACTACACAATGACATTTCATTGTTGTTTCTTTTACACAACACCAGATCTGAAATATTTTGATGCAAATAGGCATAACTGTGTTTGCTTTTCTACTTTCTTTTCATATTATGAAAGACATGCACATATAGACTGCAGATATATAGCTCTATATAGACTCCAGATACAGCTCTATATCTGATAGTGCCACTGTGGCACTGCACAATAGTGACAGTGCTGACTCAGCGCTGCTAAGTCAGCAGCGGGGCAGGCTGTGGGCAGGGAGGGGGAGGACTGGGGGCATAACTGGCTAGGGAAGAATGAGGGGAAGAGGCAGGAGGGCGTAAATCCAGTGGCAATGGCGTATACAGGATCTTATCCCTTCCGTTTTAAACCACCCCACCCCTTTTCTCTCTTCGGACATACGCCACCAAAAGAGGACATACGCCACCATACTGCCCTCTGGCTTTCCCTTGGGAGTGGTAGCAGCCAGCGGAGGGGATCCCCAGTCTCAATCTGGACGCCTGATCCCTGTCTGTTTCCTCCTTCTGGAGAGGGACTGGCCACTTGGTGGGCTCAGCCTTCTATTGTTAGCTCCACTTTCCTCCTCTCTCTTCGCCCACTCCAGGGTCCCTTGTAGCTGTTTCTCTTGCCTCTCTACGTCTTCTTCCTCCACTCACCTCTATTGGGTCTGCTCCCTCCTCTGTTCCTCCATCCCTCTCCACCTCTCCTTCTTCCTCCTCCTCCAGTTCTGTTGTTCTGCCTTTCTCCATCCTCCCATCTCCTTCTGCTCCTCCCTTCTTTAAGGGCTGGGCCCAGTCCTACCCCTGCTCAGCCAGGTACTGTTGATTTACCCCTGCACTTGGCCAAAAACAGGCTGCTTTTGGCCAAGTGCAGGGGGGAAGCATCATTGCCAGCCATTGTTCCTGTACCCCAGTTGTGGGCAGGGCCATGTTCCGGTGCCCAGCTGGCTGGCAGGACTGCGCACACTGCCTCCCAGCTGATTGGGCATTGTGTGGGCCACTTCCTAGCCAGTCAGCAGGTCTGCCCCCTCTCCCACTGCCTCATTGGACCTCTCAGAGGCTTACAGCTCCCTATGTTAAACTTGTTCCTTATGCTATCTTTTGCACGTGCTATTTTCTGTTTTAGTTATGAATAATTTAAGTGATAGGTCCTCCCTCTATACGTTCCCTTGAGAGATTATTGTACATGCCTAATAGACATGGCTGTTAGGAAACGTTTCCTGTTACTTCACTGCCTATTTATATTGCTTTATACAGGCTTAATATATATTGATGGCACTAAATCCATCTTTTTATGTCTCTTATTTCTGTCATTATCCCACCTTCTTCCTCAAATTCATCTCCATGTGTTATTGATTCCTTTATCCGATAGTTCAATCCTGGAACCTCATTTATAGAAGAGCTTTACAGAGGAGATAATGGAAATGGTAAAAAGTTTCCTTTACAGAATCACACACACACACACACACACACACACACACACACACACACACACACACACACACACACACACACACACACACACACACGATCTAGCAGACTTGCATAACTCATTTGTTCATACCAATGAATAGGGTGATGGGGTGCATCGATCAGAGCAGTGCCTTGCACTGGGCCCACTTGTCACTTCATCCACTCCTTGGTGGTTCATTGAGTGCTAAAGTTGCCACTGGTATTAAGTACTCAGGGGCTGGCCTGGCCAAGTGAGCCCTTGGATAGGTGTGGGCTCTCAACCAATGCTCAACCTGGCCAACCCCCAGTATCATCTTTGGGCCAGAGTATTGGAGCATTTGAATTGGAATTCATGAAATACCTAACTACTATATAGTAGCTATAACTGCTGTCATTTCAACTAGTAGTTGCTTTACATCAATGAACTTCAACTGGTGGGTCAAGAGGCACAACGGAGTCATAAAACAATCTATGGTAAGAGTTGTCTTTTGTATTTTTTAATGATTTAAAGGAAGGAAAAAGAAATAGAAGAAAAAATTAAAACGGAGATGGGAGAAAGGAATATACCATAGGTAATAAAGAAAGTAACAGCGCAATCCGACTTAACTTTTGTGCCGGTTTAACCAGCGGCGCAAAGAGAACGGGAGGCCCCAGAACAGAAAAGGGATTCAAATCCCCTTTGAATTCCTCTTTTGGAGGGGATTTGAATCCCTTTTCCATTCTGGGGCCTCCCGTTCTCGCTGCGCCGCTGGTTAAACCGGCACAAAACTTAAGTTGGATTGCGCTGTAAAGAGAGTAAAAAAGAACATATAATGAACTCATAAGGGTCAAATGAAATGTTATGCAGAGTGTATAATGTGAACCTATATTTTGTTTTTGTTTTTTTGAAAATAGCACACTGGAGGGGGGATGAGGTGAAACTGTGATGGACAGGGGGGGGTTAGGACTTGCCCCCACTGTGTTTCTGAGCCTGATTGTATCCCCTTGCACATTATTTTGATTGGAAAAAACACATTAAATTTGCTTTTAATGCCTGGGCAAAGCCCTAAAGTCCTCCAACTCCAAGGCCCAGCGGCCCAATCACCTCGGCCCTCCCTCCCCACATCCTCCCACACCGCCTGGTGCAGAACCTACATGCATCCGGCAGCCAGGTCCGCATCCAGCTGCGGAGTGAGCGGCGCCAGCCTTGGCGTTGGCACCACTTACTCCGTGGGTGCAACGAAAGTGCCTTATGGCATTTTTGTGTCACCCAGCGCCAGCGGAGCCCTCACTCCTGGGCAGAATTGTGTCATAACTGTCCTGGGTAGGATTGTGCCGTATGGGTCCTCTGTCTGATAAGGGTGAAGACTTCTGCCCTACAATACAGAACTTTTGTCAGAATAAATGAGATAAGAATTGTAAAAAGCACTTTCCTCTGATATAATTTTAATGAATTATAATTTAATAGATTATAATTTAAATTAAATTAAATTAAATGATTCTCCGTTGGAATATAGCTTGTCATTGTTTTGAGGTATAAGCAGCCTCTTGGAAAATATTTATCATTTCACACTAATTGTGCAACAAACAAACAGCACACTTCTATCATGTTTACTCAGAAATAAGCTTTACTGTGTTCAATAGGGTTTACTGCTTAGTAAGTGTTTAGGACTACTGTACAATCCTATGCACACTCAGTTGGAAGTAAGTCCCATTGGATACAATGGAATTTACTTCCAAATCAGCAGGTATACTTACTTTTTATATGCACACTTACATGCACAGAAGTTTACTGCACATAGCATTTTTTATTACTTTTCTCTGGCAACTACTAAGCTGTATCAATTCAAATCATTTTGAGTCTTTCATCTTGAAGTCCCAGGTTGTTGAAAAAGAAGCCTGTCTTCCTATCAAGTGTTTTAAATACAGAACTTGATAACTAGGCTATGGGTGCACAATCTCTAACATGCTTCAGACCAATTTACAGAAAAATTGTACCCGAAAGAGCAGTTGTCACACATTTTCACAGATTTTCCAAGCCAAGCAAGAAGCAGCTGCTGAGGGACTTTGAGAGGACTCAAGGAAATGGTTTCATGTCAGATATCTGGCATTCTACGCTCCACCTCACACCCCTCTTCTAGAGTCCATGTGTTCCAGCTCATGTCTACATGTCTAACAGGAAATTATCTTAAAATCAAATTATCCAGTGATGTGTATATATTCCCCAAAGAAATCAAATGCATGCATGTTTACAGGCAAAACAGTCCTCATGAGCTGTAGTTTCAATAAATAAAATGCATGGTTGTTTTTGTTGTTGTTTTTTAAACCCCACTACAGATCCCAAAATCTTTTATAGTAGCTCTGGTTTGCATAATGAGTAAGATCACATTCTTATTTTACTGTAAATTAAAAGCAACAACATTCTTTTAAAACTTCCTGCCAAACCTTCATTTTTAAAGATTAAATGGCAGACAAATACCATAGTAATTGATGTTGCTTTAATATTATACTTTTCCACTATTTTTTGACTCTTGACATTTTCTTGAGCTTTTCCGCTGTTATTTCTTAGCCGTTATGTTATTCATGCCATTTTAATGTGTATTAAATTTTAATTAATTGAGGATGTTCAAAGTAATCATAGTTTTGTAGAAACCATTTATTTGCCCTTGCTGGTTGTGTGCAGTGCAATTCTAAGCACTTCCATTCAGAAGTAAGCCCCATTAAGTTAAGTGGGGTTTACTCCTTAGAAAGTGCTTATGACTGCCGCCTTAGATGAGGCATTCCTAACAACTAAACTGTATAATGAATCAAATCCTTAAATAAAAATTTGGAGTCTTGGTACAATGCATAGTTATTATGCCCCTTCTTTGATTTAATAACATTATTTATATAAGTACAGTATCTATATACGTTTTGATAATTCTTTTGACATTACCCCAAACAGTACTGATATCACATTTGCTTTTCATACCAATACCTCAATGATTCTTGAAGTCTTCTCAAAAAATAATTGTCAGTTGATGAAGAAAGTTCATTAATTAATTCCCTTAAGATCCTGGGATGCATATCATCCAGAACTGATGGCTTGTATAGATTGAGTCTTCCCTTGTATTCTTGCCAGCATTTTAATGCCAATTCTGTCAACAAGGACTTCATGTCCTTTTTTCGCCTCGCTCTCTCTTTTATGAAGAACAATTCAAAGATGACTATAGATTCTAGTATAATTCCCATAGGAAAGACACTGGCACAGGGTGGGCAGAATTCATAGCAAAGTAGGATTTCATGTATTAACACATATTTTTAAAGCAAGTTTGCAAAGCCTTTGGTGCTAAAATGTAACAAACAGGAGAGAGATATTAATTTTCCTGTAAAATAGTGCTTAATATTTTAAGCTATCACAACAATATTGTTACAGTAATTAAAACATTACTTAGTTTCTTTTTTCTAATTAGCATGCTGAAGATACCTAAATAGTACAAAACCTCAGGGTGAATAGAAGATTTTAGCTCTTCGCCCTCACCAAGGTTCCCATCGGGCAGCCCAATTTTGTCTAGCAAGACACGGCGGTGCAAATAAGGCACCTGCCGCATCCTGTGCAGGATGGGGCCCAGAGGCATCACTAGGACGCGCATCACCCCAAGGCGTGGGGGGCGTCATCCTAGTGATGTCCTCTAATAGAACTATCGGCGCGGCTATAGGCCGCGCTGCGGTTTTTTTGGGGGGCCACCAGGCTGCACCCTGCCCCCGCCCCTTCGCGTCGCCCTCCGGACGCTCCGAGGCCGGCCCGGGAGCCGGCCTCGGAGTGTCCGGCCCGGCTGGCGTTCCAGGGCCTTCTAAAAGAAGGCCCGTCAATACACAAACTTTTACTGTTTTTGCGCATGCGCAGAGACCGTTTCTGAGGGCAAGGGCCTGCCCTCTTGCCCTCAAAACGGTCTGCGCATGCGCAAAAACAGTAAAAGTACCCGTATTGATGCATTGGGCCTTCTTTCAGAAGGCCCTGGAGCGCCGGCCGGGCCGGACGCTCCGAGGCCAGCTCCCAGGCCGGCCTCGGAACGTCCGGAGAGCAACGCGCCTCACGGAGGTGACGCGCGCGGGGGTGCGTGCGTCACCCCTTTGCACGCGTCACCCCGTGGCGGCCCGCTCCCGTCGCCACTGATGGGGCCTGTACCAGTGCAGCTGGAGGCCTCCTCAGGGTAAAGGGACGTTCATCCCCTTAACCTGAGTAGAGCCCCAGCCATCCCAATGGGTCTACTCGAATGTGCAGCAGCTATTTTGCTGGTGCACATTCAAGCCAGCCGTGTAACGCCAGCCGTGCCCAGGAAGGGGGATAGGATTCGGTGGAGTGTGCCATGATCCCTCCCGGGCCCAGTGGGCCAATCAATCCTACCCCCCCCCCGGAATGCCTGATTCTGTCCTCCTCATGCTCCTCTGTCCGCCATGGGGAACTTGCCTTGTCCGGTGGCTGCAGCATTGTCCTCAGCATGGAGAGAGCGCCTCCAGCCTTGGTGCCAGCATAGCTTACTCATCGGGTGCCACAAATGTGCTTACACCCTAGACCTAGCGATCGCTCCACTGGTCTATTTCTAGATGGACTGCACTACTAATTGCATACCCCCACATTCCTTTTTATTGAAAAAATAAATTGAAAGCCAGCGGGAACCACAACGGGGTAAAAAGCTGAAGCCCCCCCCCACACACAACAGTTTCTTGTTGTTTCAGGCTGTCAAGTGCAATACTGTATTTTTAAAAAAAAAAACAGCAAAAAAAACAAAGGGCATATTACATGTTTCCATTCACATGTGCTTTGGTCCTAAGAGCTTGTTAAAAGTGTGAGAGCACAAATGCAGAAACAGATCTAACATATCACAGTGGCAAAGATCCAGTATCAAAATGTATATCTGCCAGAGCTTAGCATACTAATTAGTCTAACCTTATATAACTATGTTATTAGTGGATATCAACTAGTTCCTATTAATGTTCCTACTAATTTGTTTCTATATTATAGTAGATTTTTCCAGATGTTATGTGGTATAAAGAGGTCCTTCACAGCTGCTGTGAACATTTGTGAAAAATATCACCTTGGTCTGTTTTTAAACATGATGACAGCCAGTAAAAGTGTCATTGTTCTTTTTAATTGAGAAAGAAAGAACAAAAGCTGAGATGAAGGTAAAGGAACAGAAACTGAAGCACAAGCTGAGGAACAGGAAAAATATAATCATCCCAACCTAGCAAGAATGATATGCATACAAAAATGGATTTCTGCATACAGATTGTTAATAGGAACTGCCAGAAGTCCCACAAATACAGAAATATATATCCGAGTGGATTAATTAGTGTGCTAAGCTGTGGCAGACAATATATCTTCAATGCTGGGCGTTCTACATGAAATTTGCATGAGTTAAAGGGCGTTGCATTGTACAGAAACCTGCATCTAGCATCAGACATGTTTCTATACTGTGTGCACACCATTAAACAGAATTTGTTTGTCAGCTCTAACAGACGGATTGAGTTATTAGAGGGATAGATCTGAGATATGCCTTCCCCTCACCCAGTGGGTATAGTCAATGGGGGTCTCTGGATCAATGCCAACATAATTTGTAGGGAAATGAATTTTAGAAAATACACTAGTCATAAATCTTAGAACATTCAGCATGTTTTACCTCAGTGGTTCCCAAACATTTTAGCACCGGGACCCACTTTTTAAAATGACATTCAATTGGGATCCACCTAGCTTTATGAGACTTACCAAGTGATCCTACTTAACTTTAGGCTGGTGGAGTAAGTGCTGATGAAAACCGAAAGTGGGTCTTGATCGCTTCAGGGAGTTGATCTGAAGTGTGGGAGGCACCCCCCGCACCCTCTGGGCACAACCCCCGGTAAATAAAAAAAACTTTTCTTGCTAGCAGCGGGACATCACCGATGTTTGGTTTAGATCAGGGGTTCTCAACCTTTGGAGGCCCGGGTACCCCCAATGAAGGTCAAAAATTTTGGAGTACCCCCAGCTAATTAGCATAAGCAGAATGCGTCACGTTCTGGCCCCCCACGTCCCTCCCCCTTAAGGGTAGACTGCTCCCGTCCCAGCGGCGATCTGGTAAGCCTGAGCATAAGTAGCCAATTTACATAATTAGCTAATTTACATAAGTTGCACAAAAATACACAAAAATGCCAGGATATCTTTTAAAAACACACACAGCAATAAGACACATGAACAAAATGCACAAAAAACACAAATCCCAAGTACAACCCCCCCAAACTGAACTCTTTCCCTCCCCACCCCACCCATGCAGTTTCCAAAGTAAAAAAACATAAATCCCAAGTACAAAACCCCAAAACTCAACTCTTTCCCCCACCCCACCCATGCAGTTTCCAAAGTAAAAAACATAAATCCCAAGTACAACCACCCCACCCATCCATCCCACCCATGCACAGTTTCCAAAGTAAAAAACATAAATCCCAAGTACAACCCCCCAACTCAACCCCCAAACTTACCCAAGTGATGTCTGTCTCTGTGTTAAAGTAAAAAACACTCAGTCATCCTGCAGCAGGAGCTGCATTCATTAGGAGGAGAGCTGGGAGGCAGGAGCGTGGAGCACAATGCCCTCTGCTGGCTGCTGAGAAGCTCAACCTATGCACGTGCATAAATTAACCCTGACAATCAGCTGTACATCGGATAGATTAGTCAGGGAAGAAAGCACAAGGGAGCTCTCCGGCTCCGGAAAAAAATCCAATTTTTTTAAAAATACAAACTTAACACTTAATTAAGTGTTAATGGGGCAGATAACAGCCAGTGATAGGCATACCCCCAGCACGTGGTCCGCGTACCCCTAGGGGTACACGCACCACAGGTTGAGAACCTCTGGTTTAGATATAAGAAACTTTTCAATCAATTTTCTATATGTAAAAATGCCTTTCTTTCAAGTTACCACAATAAAGAGGGGGTGACAGGGGATGAGCTTCCTTCTCTGGTGGGTGCTTGTACCCCCTTTTGTACCATCTTTGTGAGCTGATATAGTGTAATGGCTTAAAGATGGAAACCATGAAACAGGAAATATCCATTTTGAATCTTGGCTTTTCCATGAACTCACTAGGTGGCTTTAGACAAGCCTCTCTCTCAGTCTCAGCAATATCCATCAGCAATTTGAGGATAATGACCTAGCTAACAGGGTTGCTGCAACAATAGATAGGTATTTTATATGGAATACTTTTAACTCTCTAAAGCGCTATATATAGGGCTAAATATATTTCTTCTTCTTCTTTATTATGTTCCAAGAAAAATATGTAACGCCATTACACATAATTGATCTTGAAAGCTATTTCAAGGTGTCTAAAGATACATTGCAACAATTCAAAATGTAGACAAAAGCACTATGCAAGCATTATGAAACAGTGGAGAGTCTCCACCATTTCACAGCACCTGTGAGTATATTGGTGAGCTCTACCCCACTACTTACATGTCGCCGCCCACTCTTCCTATAGAGGGCATTTGCCTGCAGTAATTTTATCAAACTATGAAATGGTGGATACTAGTAACATGGTTATTACTAATATAATGCAAGATTCTGCAATTAGGCAAAAATAAAAAAAATCAAAGGCACAGGTATAGAATGGGATTACTACATGTGAAGGGGATCTTGGTATTGCAGATTAGAAGCTGAACATGAGTCAGCAGTGTGATGTGGCTTCAAAGAAAACTAATGCAATTTTAGGATGCATTAATAGAACCATAGTTTCCAAATCAAGAGAAGTAGTGGTTTCACTTTATTCCACGCTGTTCAGACTTCATCCAGAGTAGCATGTCCAATTCTGGGCACCACCTTTTAAGAAGGATGCAGTCAAACTGGAACAGATTCAGAGAAGGGCAACAAAGATGATCAAGTGTTTGGAAAAAAGGTCCTATGAGGAAAGGTTGAGAGAACTCGGTATGTTTAGCTTGGAAAAGAGAAGGCTAAGGGGGAAACAGGATAGCACTCTTCAAATATCTGGTGTTGTGGTCACATGGAAGTGAGCAAGGATTTGTTCTCCACTGGCCCAGAGAGAAGGTCTAGTTCTAGAGGGGCCTAAATTGCAAGAGGAGATATTTCGATTGAATATCATGAGGAATTTCTTTACAGCAATACCGCTTTACAGCATGAACCACTTATCTAGGGAAATAGTGGGTTCCTCGCAGGAAGGCTTGAAAGGTACCTTTGGAGATGCAGTAGAGAGGGTTTTCCTTCTTCAAGCAAGGGGCTGGAATAGATGGCCCTAAAAGACCCTCCAACTCTATGATTCTATGAATACATTTAATGGAGTTTAAGATTTTATTTGTTTATACTATAACTGTAGATCATAATCCATTGAAAGGTTCTCCTATACAAGCCCCATCAAAATTAATGGGAGCAGACCAAGAACTCTTACGTAGCTTCTGTTCATTTCCATGAAATTTGTGAAGGAGAATTTCACAGTGGGCTTTTCCCCATTAAGGTGTTACAGGTTAATTTTAAATTAAGTTCAGCTACTTGAGTTGGTTTTCTTTTTCATTGTTTAATGATTTATTGGCTCTTGCATCAAGATATTATCCATGCAGTGATAATTGATCGAAGCAATTGCATTTTAATTGTCTTAATAGAATGGCTCAGTGATTTATTCCTTTTTCTTTTGTTTCACTACTACAGAGTCATAATCTTTGCTCAGATGGTTAACTGTCCACCTACTTTGTCTATTAAACCAATCTCCCAGCTCTGGTTTATTAATCCCTATAGAATACACACAAGGAGTTTGAAAGGTTTCCCTACGCCTGGCCACTGTCTATTCTGTTGTATTGCTATCAACTTGCTCAATGTGTACAGTGGGCCCTCTTTATTTGCGGGTTCGGGACCTGCGGATCTTTTACATCGCAGGTCCCAGATCCGAGAAAGTCTATGCTAAAAACATGTAAAAAAATGAGAAAAAGCTCCCAAAGTGCCGTTTTACCTTTGAAAAGCCAAACCACTGCATTTTCAAGCCTCCACGAGGCTTCTTGAAGCTTCATGACCCACTTCTGGCTGGGAGGGGGGGAAGAGACTTTGCGCGTCCCGGAAGTGGGTTGTGAAGCTTCAAGAAGCTTCTTGGAGGCTTGAAAATGCAGCGGTTTGGCTTTTTAAATGTAAACGGTGCTTTGGGGGCTTCCCCCCCTTTTTACATGTTTTAGGCAAACCTCGGTATCTGTGGATCTTCACTATCCGGGGTGGGTGGGTTTCGGAGCAGATCCCCTGCAGATAGCAAGGTCCAACTGTATTTTTTTAAAATATCATCACCGGCTGATAAATCTTCATAGTTTCAGGGATCATGACAATAAAGTTTGTGTCTCAGTACACACAATACTTTGGTTTACAATTATTACAATGTTACATTTGATTAGCAATCAGTGACTGGAAATAAAATGGAATAAGCAATATTACTTTTGCAGTAGAAGTAATCAATGAAAATGATATATTTAACAATTTTCACTGCTACTGATCTGGCCACGTGCAACACTCAGTTAATGAAGAGTCACATTTTGACCTCAGTTATTCAAATTGTTTGGTAGGCTTGAAAATCAACTTGGGTTTGAAGTGATACTTCTTCTATGAGGGAGTCTGAGTGGCAAGAAATAACCACCATGATTCTACCACAAACACGAAGGACAACTTTTAAGACAGGATTTCTTATTAGGTAAGTAAGTGCCCATTGTGCAATCTTTTTCTGTGTTCCAATGGTATAATATAATAATATAATATACAACAACAACAACAACAACAGTATTTATATAGTATTTATATACCGCCTTTCTGGTCATTGGATTTCTCCTCCGAATTTAATTCAAGGCAGTGTACATGGGCAGGCTGTTCTAAACCCCAAGGGGTTTTTACAATATAATAACGTTCTAATCTTTCATAGAACCCTTCATTTGAGATGTTATTTTCACAGTCCAGCTCTCTCTCTCTCTCTCTCTCTCTCTCTCTCTCTCTCTCTCTCTCTCTCTCTGACGTTCGCCTCAGCACGCTTCAGCTGACAGGGCAACCTTGACTGCCACTCAAATGCTTCAGCTGCAGCTCCACTCCCCCACAGAGGCTCTGCAGCTTATCAGCTCAGCGTGCCAGCAGCTCTCCGACAGACTTCCGGCCGTCTTGAACTGCTGTCCTTCAGATCTTCAGGCATTTGTGAGACGAACGCTCTACCAACGGAGCCAGACATCATGCCCAATAATGAGCATAATGCACAGCTACATGGGCGCAACCTTTCCTTTTGCACACACCAGTGCAGCAGACTGTTCCAGCTACAATACAGTAATTGCTAGTATAGCTGTAACAGCCACAGCAGCTCCATCCTGGATGTCACAGGCTTAAGGTTCCATGACGAGTTATGCCTGTTTTTACAGCAGCATTGCTAGCTATTGTATGGCAGCTCTGTGATGTTTGGATGCCAGATATGCCAGAAATTTGTCAGGAGTGATCGGCTCAGTGCCGTACCATGCTGCATGGTGCAGAAAGGTGTGACTTGAATGCTTAGCTTTTATTTGCACTGAAGCCAGGGTGCAATTTTATGAAGATAAAAGAATAGAGTCCTAAATACTCTTTCTCTAGTACGTTTGCCTTTAAAAGAAGTTTCAAATAAGACCATTCAGAGCGCAATCCTGACTAAAAATCCGCAGGCGGCGCTAGGGCCGCCCGCTGGATCCTATCCCCGTTCCGGGCTGATCGTGATCAGCCCAGAGGTCTCTTGGGGGAAGGGGATGTTTGTCCCCTTCCCCTAGTGTAGCATGGGGTGGCCTCAATGGACCTCCTCAGATTTCCGCCAGCTATCGAGCTGGCGTAAGTTCGAGGAGGCCGTGTAATGGCTGTGCCGGCTCGGGAACAGGGTTTAAAAGTGTGTCTTTATACACTATACTGACATTATGTAATGCTGTAAACGTTAAAATCAGAATACTGCAAATCTTATAATTTACAATCTATTTAATTTCTAACTCATATTATGAGCATAAATGGAAATGCAATTGTAAATTCAACACAGAAATTAAATGGCAAAAAGTGATTTATGACCACTAACCCTGCTATCCTATACACTTTTACTTGGGGGTAAGTTCCATTAAACTCAAGGAAGCTTACTGCTGAGTAGACCACACACAGGCTTGCATTGCCAATTATGTACTGGAAACTATTCTTTAACTGGTAAACTAGAAAGACCCGTACTTACTCATCTCCATCAATAATCCAACAAAATGTGTCAGGTCGCTATACATTACTTAAAGGTGACCCCTGACAATTAAGTCCAGTCGTGTCCGACTCTAGGGTGTGGTGCTCATCCCCATTTCAGAGCCGAAGAGCCAGCGTTGTCCGAAGACGCCTCCGTGGTCATGTGGCTGGCATGACTCTCCTTGCCGCAGCGCGTAGCATGCGGCTGGAAAACAGAGTGCTGTTTACCTTCCCACAAGCGGTACCTATTTATCTACTCGCATTAAAATGCTTTGGAACTGCTAGGTTGGCAGGAGCTGGCCAAGCAACGAGAGCTCACACCGTCGCAGATTCGAACTGCCAAACTTTCGATCGACAGCTCATGGTTCAGCGGTTTAACCCACTGCGCCACCCGCTGGCCACTACTTACTTAGATGCCATCTATTTACTACATTACTTTGTTGTTGTTGTTCAGTCGTTAAGTCGTGTCCGACCCTTCGTGATCCCATGAATCATATCCTGCCAGGCTTTCCTGTCCTCCACTATCTTCCTGAGTTCCATTACTTAGATGCCATCTATTTATTGTGGCCCACCAGGTGCTCAGCAGTTCTATTTTCGTGGCCTGGAAAAGAGTGGAAAAACAAGGGCATTATCAACTACAGTATGTAATTAGCAATATAAGGATAGTGTGCTGCATGAGTGCCAGCAGTTTTCCAAACCTATTCAATTCCACAGATGGTTATGAACCCAGTTATATAGAGAAGTCATGTTCTGAGGTTCTCCTTCTGGTGCACCTGCCTTTGTAGATTAGGAAGTGATTGGAGAAAAGGCCTTTTCATTGAAAAAGTTTTCAGGGATATCACCCTGGCTTCAAAATGCTCTCCTCAGGAAACTTTGCCTATGACTTGTGTCTTTTCAACACTGGATAATGACTATTCTATTTACCTGAGCCTTTCAGAAAGGTATCCCCCGGTTAACGACGGGGATATGTTCCACAATCTCCACCGTTAACAGGGGTCGTCATTAAGCACATTCAATGGCAACTTGCTGAAAAACGTTTTAAAAAATAAAAATAATCTTGCTTAATAATCTCTGAAACCGCTGTTTTTAACTGGCTGCAGGGCCCAATCCTATCCAACATTCCAGCGCTGATGCAGCTGTGCCAATGAGGCGTGTGCTGCATCCTGCGCTGGGGGAGCAGTCATGGAGGCCTTCCCAAGGTAGGGGAACGTTTATTCCCTTACCTCGGGGATGCATTGTGGCTGCATCGGTGCTGGAAAGTTGGATAGGATTGGGCTCACAGAGAGGGAAATCGTGCTCTGGAGGTGTGACACCCCCTTCCTTCGCCCACGCTTACCCTAGTGATGGTGTGTGTTCTGTTTTTGTACCCTGCTGTTAACCCAAAGCAGGGTTTATGTCCATGTTTTCTGGTCCTATACACTATTTGCTGGGCTACTCCAATTACAGGTGTTTGCAGTTCTTAGAAATGAAAATCATATACTGTACACTTCTGTGCTTGTTTCTCAACAGAGAGATGCTATTACCTTAAGAACTGGACAGTCATTTATCTAGTTACTTGTACAAGAGAGATCATATTTAAACATTTGGAGATGCTTCACACATTCCTTTTGCTCCCCCCCTTCCAAGCCAGAGATAATTCTGTGTCCAAAACTGGAATGTGTGATGTTACCATTAACAGGAGAAGTCATTTGAAATAAGTAGTCATACTTTAGATTGAAACTGATACTTTGGTAATAGATTGAGGGTGTTTTTTAAAAAAAATTAAAGATAAGTTGAGTTTTTAAACCTTTGGGAAAAAGGAATATATATGGTAAGTATAGCAGATCACAGCAGAAGAGCTCATAGGATAATGCATTATTAGGATACTGACTCCAGCACAATGCTACAATTCTTAGCGAAATGAGCAGCAGCAGCAGCAGCATTCTGACTGCTCAGCAATGTTGCATTGGCAGCTTCTCCCTACTCCTCTTCACCTCCAGTGCTGCTGTGAGATCACTTCAGCTGTGCTACTGAATGCAAGCTGGGAGTATTACTGATTATAGCCTTTTTGCACCTAGTGACCTTTTTGGACACATGGGGCTGGTGTGAACAACTGGCAGCTTCAGGTAGAAGTAATTTCTCTTGTAAGGCGGTAGAACTGGAGGCAATCTGCTCTTCTTCCTTTGCCAGGGATTGGATCCCATAACATTGCAGTGGTGCAAATCACCTATCTGGCTTAATGGCTTCTGTCTGGCAGGCAAGCTTCTTCAAGAGCCTAATGGAAGTTCTCTTGAAATCTGTGAGGCCCAGTTCCAAGTAAATATGCTTAGGGCCAGGGTGCCAATTTGTGATTTGGGGAGGTGAGCAAAGATCTTTCCAACAACCCTGCACTATTCATCCAAGCATTGCTCACAAACTTGCTTTTTTTTTTTTTTTAACACAGAACTGCGCTCTCCTAGCCGTCCAGCACTGGGGAGAAGGGATGAAAAGAAGAAGAAAAAACAGCTCCAAAAGGAAGTGTCTCTGACAGCTGCTGAATGTGGGTTTGATTTGGTTAAACATCAGCAACACGTCTTGCAACAGAGGAGGTAACGAATCAATTCCACCACCGTCGCCCCCTCACCCACTCCTCCCATTCATGTCTCTTCGAAAGCCGCCTGCACATTGCTGCTTTGTAGTTTCCCTGCGATGGAGCAGTAGGACCCAGGGGCCTGCCACAGCCACCAATAGAAGCTCATACTTGGATCTATTTGTATGCAATGCCTTCTGCTCTGCGCATTAATGGTAATACAGATAACGGGTCTGAAAGAATTCTCTTCTGAAGAAGGATTTGTTTTTCCAGGGTCCTGATATTGGGAAGAAATCCAGTTTCATCCTCCTTTTATAGTGAAAAGTCTCTCGAATAGCTTGTCTGCTTGAACTAAAAAAAAGGCGCTGCGTGTAAGGAAAGTTGCAAAGGACTGCCTGAATCATGGAGCTGCTAGTTTTCTGACATCCTCCTTATTTCAGAGGGTAAGTGCCGCAAGTTAATCGAAGGGTGGATTTTACTTGCCTACAAGTGGCAAGGTTGCTTAAATAACAAACAAGCCGGGGGAGGCTGCTCTGCTGCTATTATTCTGGGTCTGAAGCAAAGCAGTTAGGGGGCGAATGGGTTGAATTTTTTTCCCTTAAGCAACTGTAGGGGAGGGCTCCAACGATCGCAGTGCGCCCCCGCGCAAATCCAACAAGTTTCTCGGCAGCTCCTGAAAGCCTCTTGTTGAACGCCTGCAAAGTTAGCAGGATGACTGCGGGGGTGGCATTGCCACCAATGCGAAGGAAGAAGTTGAAAAGCTCCGCAGGCGTGTGGGTTCAAAGGGGCCTTTTTAAAGAGCAATTTTCACGCCGCACGGGCAGCAGCGCGGCAGAAGAGGAGCCTGCCGTCTTCCTCGGGTTGATTTATAGCCTGTGTGGGCTTTGCAAAGGCAACTTTGCAGGGGGGCTGGTGTTTGCGCTTCCGTTGCTGCAGAGTCAGGCTGGCGGTACAAGCAGGGATTTCCTGTTCCCGGCTCCGGAGAAAGGTCTTCTCGTACTTTGCAAATGCTAGCAGTTTGATTTGGGGAGGGGGGAGGAGAAGTGAGCGGCATCACCCGCCGCCGCCGCCACTTTCCCTCCTCGACATTCCCACCCCCTTCGGTGAGAGGAAGGGGCAGAAAAAAAAAAGAAACTATTCAAAAACTGATTCCCCAGGAAACTGTCTTCCTACTCTAAGCATTGTGTGCAGGCTATGATGAAGGAAATAAGTTAACCCTTACAGAGAGAAACAGACTGCTCCCCTTCCCGCACGTTGCGGGAGACTCGACCCTTTTGGAAGCCGGGCAGCGTATTGCAGGTGGGGGAGCCAGGCAGCGCCTGCATTATTGATGAAAGGCTCCCTGCTGCTGCTGCCGCCGGAGGGAGGAGCGCCCCCATCTCTCGGAAGGACAGGGCGGCTGCGGGGCGTGGAGCACTGCTCTGTGAGGCGCGCTGCCGTCTTCACCTAACTACACAATGGAAGGAGCCCCCTACGGCTGGCGTTGGGCTCTGGCGGGGCGGGGGAAGGAGAGCAGAGAGCTCGACTGCTCTGCTGCAGCCGCGGCTTGTGCTGCAGCAGTCAATGCCGCAACCCTTTGCCGGCTCCTCTCTCCCCCCTCCCTCGGTTACGGCTCCCTATCCTGGGGTTGCATGCGGACAAGTTACATTGTGTGGCGAGAGAGAGTGACACGCTCCCGAGAGGCGAGGGAATGCGCCGCTCTACTGAGGGCTTGCCCTTTCAGCCTCCTTCCCGCCTCCGCAATCCTCGTGAGGGGAGAGAAAGGTAAAGACACTGAGGCGCTCGCCGCCTTTTCCCGCCACCCGCCCTCTTGCTGTCGTCCAGGAGAGTCTTGGGCGCTGCAGCCCAAGTTAGCCAAGGCTGAAAATGTGTGCAAACTTACCTGGGAGTAAGCCCCTTTAAATATAGGAGACTTACTTCCGAGTAAACATGCTTAGGCTGGGCCAGCACGTTGGATAAATGAAATCAAATGTCTTTTTCCAAGGGAAACATCAGACGTTCATTTGACCCAGGACTTAGCTCTGGAACCTGTTCCAAAGATTCCTCAAAACTTAAAAGAACACACGTGAAAGGTTAATTAAAAAAATAAAGTTTAATTAAGAAGGCAGGTTTTTGGGGGAGGATGTGTAGAGTGATCTCCACCTCGCCCTTTAGCACGGACACTTGCTTTACAAAAAGACCCTTAATGTAGGAAAGAGTGCAGCCACGGTGCAGTTAATCTTGTTGGATAATCATGGACACGTGTGTATTGTGTCATGTATACTCGCCCCTGGGAAGGTAGGATTGGTTGTGGATTTGTAGCACGTGTACACAGACAGGGTATGGCATACATGCAGGTGTGACTTTCAGACATGACAACGTGTAGGCTACCTACTATTCCTTACTCAATGTCTATGTAGAAATGTCTGTGTAATGCAACCCTGAGTGACCACAGCTGGCTTTTACACATCAAAGGCTTCCAAGTCAGAGGTCCCAGTATGGCTTTTGAGTTTTAGTCCATGCACCTTTTCTTAAGTGTTGGATCAAATGAGGGGGAAAGGACAAATGGGGTATGCCTGTGACTCCAATAGAGTGTTGCAAAATAAATCTGGGACATTTTTTCCTGAGGGGTCTGTTCTGTAGAGTGCTGCAGGCTTGGAGGATTTGTGTGTGTGTGCGCTAAGTACAGCACTTGCAAAAATACCATGAGAGGACAGGACAGCAATAAATCACATGCAGAAAATATTGCATATTCCCTTGTGTCACCAGGTCGCTTAGCTTTGTTTGCTTCCCAAAAGAGCAGGACGGCATGTTTGAAGGAAATAACATAAGTCCAAAGGCTGACTTTGTGTGAGAGAGAAAAAGCAGGCACCTGAAGGTTTTCTCACCCTTTTAGTGTTGTATGTTTCCCAAGTTTGTAATTCATGTAACATTTACATTGGCTAGAAAGAACACTGATTGGATTTTCAGTTGTTCTCTTCTGCTTGTGCACATGTGAATGTTGCCATTAGGATAGCATCAATAGTAGCATGACAGAAAAAGCACTTTTAGGCTGCAGTCCTATATGCATTTCCTCGGAAGTGAGCTCCACTGAACACAGTGAAACTTCTGAATAAATGATGTGGGAGTAATTCCCTTTGAACTCAGAATGTAGAACTTCACTGGTAGTTTAATTTGTGAAAATATCCTTCCAGTCCTATCATGTGTGTTTACTGACAAATCAGTCCTGCTTAAGTTTGATGGAGTTTACTCCCGAGTAGTAGTAAGGATTGCTGCCCATGCAAGTGAACTGCATTGGTTTGACACCCCTGCTATATACTGTAGTAAGAACAGCTGAGATCAGGGTTGTGTCGGCTGGACAAGTTGTGTTGGCTTTGTTTTAACTGCCTAAGTGTGAGGCCTAAGATTGGGCGAGCCAAAACCTAACTATGGTCTCGTGTCCATTGGGTTGCCACCTGGCCAGAAAAAAGGCTGGCCTGCTCTGCTGTACTTTTATTAGGAACCTGAAGAAATCAACAGTTGTAGCTTTTCATAGTATGAATAATATCACCTGCTAATATCTGCAGATCATCCTGCTAAGACACATGAGCAGAGCACCATAAAATAGCTGGCATTCTTATCATTCACAAATTAGAGTTACAGGTGGGCCCCCATATCCACTGATTCGCTATCCACGGATTGTGGGGACCCCCCCAGGCTTTTACTTTTTTCCCAGTAAGCTTCATTTCTTCCTTAAAGAAACAGGAGAAGCAGCTTATTACAGGCAAGTAGAACGAGACTAAGTATTAGAGAGGCTCTGCAAGGTTAACAGTAACCTTGCAGAGCCTCTCTAGGACTTAGTCTCGTTCTACTTGCCTGCAATGGAGGCTGCTTCTCTGTTTGTTTTAAGGAAGAAACAAAGCTTGCTGAAAGAAAAATAAGAGCTGGGGGGGGGCAAGCATGCCTGCCTGCAGGGGAGGCAGGGTGGGGGGCCCCTCAGGAAACCATGGAGGGGGTGTTCGCTGTTATCCACGGTTTCAAGTATCCACGGAGGGGCCTGGAACATATCCCCAGCGGATATGGGGGCCCACCTGTATATGGCTCCTACAGTTTATTGTTCAGTCACTTGAAAATAGAGTTAAAGCTTAATAGCAGTAATGGGTTTTCTGTGTGCATTTTTCGTGCTCTTCATAAATCCTAGTTAGTTTAAAGAATTGGCAGCCCAAACTGACTTAAAGATTGGGCGGGTGGCTGAGGCCATCCGCCCGATCCCGTGCTCTGCCGCCGGCTGCCTGCAGCAGGCAGCCGGCGGCGGAAAGTCTACTCGGGGAAGGAGACGCTCATCCCCTTCCCTGGGTGTAATGGCAGCTGGGGCCAAAAGGCCTCCTCGGATTTCCACCAGCTATTTTGCTGGCGGAAGTCGGAGGTGGCCGTGTAACAGCCCAGCCACCCTACGGAGCCTGGCGGGGACCGGGATATGGTGGACACCATGTCCCTGCCCCCACCCGGGACGGCTGAGCCTATGGCCGTCCTCCTGGCTCCGCCCGACCGACTGCCGGATCCACACTTACCTGGAGTCCTTGGCCGGCGGAGCGGAGTCCTTGGCCGGCGGAGCAGGGAAGGCCGGCATTGCGCCGGCCTGCCCTGCTCGAAAGTAGTCCGCAAACATGCTTTACGGCACGTTTGCGACTACTTTGGGCTATTCCGGGTGGCGGATTGCTAGGTCCGCCGTCTGGAATTTAAGTCGGATTGCGCTGTAAGACTTTTAAGGAACACACAGGGCCTGTAAGTAAAAACTGCCTTAGGAAATTTAGAAAGCAAGGCCATATTGAGCTATTGTTCTAGTGCTTTATATGTATTGGAAAGGAATAAGAGAGCCACCCTCCTGGAATATCTTTCAATATGTCAATGAAATAGTCTGATGTCTTTTAGTCCAAAAGTGTTTCTTTTTATAATTAGAGGTATGTAGAATAATTTTTAAGTTCTCCATGGAAACTCAGCTGGGGTTTTAGCCTCAGTTTATAGTTTTATGCTCTTTTAGAATAGTGATGCTTCTCTTATTATTTGCATAGTTAAAGGTCTGCCATTTCTAAAAAGAGAGGTGCAAGGTGTTGTGACTTAATATTGCCAACATTTTTTTTGAACTGTGCTTTTATGCCTTTAACAGCATGTTAAAGGCAAGATCATGTTTATTTCCATGCTAGAAAGATTTATTTCCTGATTTTGTCAAGTCAAACTGTTGTTAAAGGCATAAGCATGCTTGCCTTTTTTTCAGGGCATTTGTCAACCCTAGCTATGACTAGAGTTACCACCTGTTTCTTGATAGAGGTCCTGTTTAGTTATTTTTAATAATATTTGAATCTGTGTTTCCTCCAAAGAGGTTAAAGTTGCTTATGGTTTCCCACATAAATTGTTGGATATAGGATTTCTTGAAAGACCAGGGTTTCTCAAAGTTCTCCCCTCGAGTAGGGGAGAACTAGGAGTCTTTGCAGGGACAGTGACAGTGGAGGCGGCGATCCCCGGGATTGTGCCGCTGCCAGGGGAAAAGTGATTTTTTTAAACTTACCAGGGGTCCTGGTGACCCTCTGGAGGGTGCGGGGAGGCCTATGCCCAACTCTGCGGGCCTCCCCATGCTGTAGATCGCCGCTCCGACACGTTTGTGACCACTTCCGGTTTTTGTGCAAGGAGTGGCGATCTACAGAGGGGGGCGTGGGCCTCCCTACACCCTCCGGAGGGCTGCCAGGACCCCTGGTAAGTTAAAAAAGATTACACTTTTCCCCCCAGCAGCAGTACAATCGCTGTTGTGCTGTCCCCGCCTCTTAAGGTGGCAGGGGACAGCTTGCGGTTCTCCTGGTGCGTCACGACCCACCAGTTTGAGAAACGCTGGAATAAACTGTAGAATTTCCAACTTTCTTTTTACTGATGCTTGCTCTGAGGCCTCTATCATTAACGTGCTGTGCAGACATTAGCTGATGATAATGCTTATCTCCATGCCATGAAAGATTTCATCTACTGTTTTGTACATCTCAGACTACAGTACTATTAATGGTCCAGAAGAAGTCTAGGCCAGTTTCTTTTACCTTGCCGGTTGTCAACCTCCTAGAACAAGCTCCTAACAAAAATATGTAGCTTTTCAGTAAAATTGGCCACTTTACTGGAGAATTCAAAAGTAGCCCATACAATGCCAATTTACAAAATTGGATCCAGGGGTCAGCCAGGATGTTATGGACAGTTAGCTAACGTATCTTTCAAGTAAATTGATGGAAAGCCTTATTAAATTATTAAGCCTATAGGACAAGGCTTGCTGAGCATCATTTCTGCAAAGAGGACTTGAAGTCATCAACTTTTCATCAACTTTTGGGA
Organism: Plestiodon gilberti rubricaudatus; assembly: GCA_026170595.1. NCBI lineage: Eukaryota > Metazoa > Chordata > Lepidosauria > Squamata > Scincidae > Plestiodon > Plestiodon gilberti. The sequence continues at coordinate 184,495,881 of JANXHW010000003.1, read as the reverse complement.
GTGTCAACAAGCACATGGATGGGGAGATCCAGTAAATATTATATACCTGGTCTTTCCAAAAGCTTTTGACTATCTCTTATCAAAGTTTTCTCAGTAAATTTAGCAGTCTTGGGATTAGGGGACAGGTCTTCTTATGAATTAGTAACTTGTTAAGGAACAGGAATGGTAAGTTCTGAGTAAACTGGCAGTTCTTGTAGTGGAGGGAAGTAATGAGGTTCCCCAACTTATATTGTAACCCAACTTATATTGTAAGAAGTATTTAACTTGTTAATAAATTATCTCAGGTCAGGGGCAGACAATGAGGGCCAAACTAGATGTGCACAGAAACACATACAATTGAACCACGCTTCCAAGTGGAAGTACTTTTTTTTTTTTTAAACACCTAATAACAGCTTTGTGGGGGGAGGATCCCAGTTGTGACCAGTCTGGGAAAGGGGAGGTTCACAGATTCTGTGTATGCAGTTTTCAAGCTAAAAACTATCCCATAATGTAGTGATTTACTCCTACGTGGCAGTTCAAGAAAATTGCCACTTTACGGCCCAATCCTGTGCAAGATGCATTGGCCGGCCAAAATGTAACATGTGGCAGCAGCCCGGGACCACCTTGGGAGAAGGAGACGCTCGTCACCTCCCCGGTTGTAGGGTGGCAGGATGTATGTCGGCTCTGGAGCTGGCATACATCCGTGCTGGGGGAGTAAGGGTGAACCAGGCCAGGATAGGGCGTGGAATATCGGTGGAGCGCGCCGCTGATATCCCAACCCTCTCCCTTGCCCAGTGGCAGTCCTCCCCCACTACCTGATCCGCCCACCCCTGCACCGGCCGGTGCAGGGCTTACCTTTGCTGGCGGGAGCAGGGACGGTCCGCCAGAGGAGTAAGGGCTGCCAGCCTTCTCGCCAGCAGCCCTTACTCGAGAGTTGTTGAAAACACATTTTATGGCGTGTTTGCGACGGCTTCGAGTGGCGGAGCATGCGCTCCGCCGCTCAACGTTTACACTGCATTGGACTGCCCATGTCAGATTGCCACAGGGGGAGTGAATTTTCAGCTTGGAATGGTACACAGAGAAAGTGAACCTCTGCCTCCTAGTGTGTTTCAGTCCCAAGTAGAGTTGTCTCCCTGTAAGGCAGTTGTTTATGGGGAAAAAGTTGCTTCCAAGTTTCTGAACATGAATAGTTTGGCCTGAGATAGCCAAGTTTGTAGATGACATCAAATTATTCAGGATGGTGGAAACGTAAGCAGACTGTGAAGAACTCTAAAACGATCTTGAAACTGACTGAATAGGCAACAAAATGGCAAATGAGGTTTGATGTAAAGTAATGCACATTGAGGCTAAAAATCACAACCACTTATAATATAATGGAATCTGAACTGGCGGTGACTGACCATGACAGTGTTCTTGGAGTCATATTGAATTGCTCAATGGAAACATTGACCCATTGTGCAGCAGTGATGGGGGAAAAAGCAATTTCTAAGCTACAGATTATGAGGAAAGGGATTGAAAATAGAATGGCCACTATTGTAATGCTTTTATCTAAAGCTATGTTGTGACCGTATTACAGTTGTACACGTCTACCTCAAAACGATATGAAATATAGATACAGACCCTGACCATATGTCCTGTAGGAATTTTGAGGTGGACGAGTTCTCTCTTCAGTTCCTGTAAGGGCATGCCTAAAGGAAGAGTAAAATCCTGGGTAGACATTTGGCAATCCAGGCACAAAACACCTCAAAATTCCTACTAAACTTATGGTCAGGGACTAGACTATTTTTGGGGATTTTTAGTTTTGGAAAAAGATAACTAATGAGGAACATGATACATGTTTATAAAATTATGCATAGTGTAGAGAACATGAATAAAGAGGTTTCTTCTCTTTAGAGTACTTCTTTCCCATTTCCTCTTACTAGGGGTTCACCTAATAAAATGGATTTGTCTACCCTGAATCTACTGCCAAAGAAAGTCCTCCTTCACACAATTATAAAATTCACTACTACAAGATGGGCTGATGGTCACTGGTTGTTAATCCTTTAAAAGGGAATTAGATGCATTCATGGAAGTTGGCCATTAGCTATAATAGTTAAATTAAACTTCCATGTTCAGAAGTGGTATACCTCAGAATACTACTTGCTGTGGAGGAAGAGTAGAGAATGTTTATAGCCTTCAAGCCTTGCTTCCCAGAGACATCTGTTTGGTAACTCTGGGAAGCAAGATGTTGGACTGATGGACCTTCAGTTTGATTCCGTAGGGCTTCTCTTTTTCTGTCCTTATGAGATATAGCAAGGGTTCTCAACCCCTTTCCAGCCGAGTACCACCTCTGGCACCACTCTCCTGCTGCATACCACCAGAAGTGACTGGCGATGACATCATCGCCAATTCCAGGTTTTCAGGTTTTTGGAGGCCAGAAAACGCAGATAAAAGACTCTGGGCAGGTGGGAGAGCCCTTCTCAGTGTTCCCGAGAGGCTCAGCCAAAGGCAGGAGACTCTTGGGAGCTAAAACGCACCACTGAAACTGCTGCATCGGAGTGGGGTTCCAGTGGTCCGAGTACCACCAGCAGTCAGCTGAAGTACCACTGGTGGTACTAGTACCACTGGTTGAGAACTCCTGAGATATAGTATGGGGCCCAATGCAACCCATTGAGCTTCATGCCTGAGCAGATATTTGAACCCACTTGTCCCCAGTCCAAGTCTAGCACTATTAATTATTTTTTCCGCATACTGTCCCATTATGGAGTCAGTTCATCTTTATGTCATGAAAAGTGGCACAGCTTTTTTTTTAACTAGGCTCACCTAATCACAGTAAGGAAAAAAAGGCTGCAATTTTAGTCATGCCCTCTGTACCCCCCCCAAAAAAAACAGCTTTACAGCAGTGTTTCTCAAACTGTGGGTCGGGACCCACTTGGTGGGTAGCGACATGATTTCTGGAGGGTCTCGGGTGATGGAAAGATTAGATAAGTAATTGCCACAAGCCCTGAGGCTATTCAAAAATCAGAGGGCTGCTAATTGCCATTCAAAGAGCCCAGCTCCTGCAGTTTGCAAGATAGCTGCTAATTGCTCTGCAAACAGCTGAGCTCCTGCAGTTTGCAAGCTTGTGTAGATATAGGGAGATAAATGTTTGAGTGTCTTTTTTTCTGGTGTTTTTTTTTCCAGGTCCTTCAATGACAGGTAGTGGGGGCAGGTATTGCAAATAAATAAATTATTACTTGTAAATAAATATATTATTTCTTTCTAGATCACCTTTTTTAAAAAAAGTCTCATAAAGCTAGGTGGGTCCCAATGGAATGTCATTTTAAAAAGTGGGTCCCAGTACTAAAATATTTGAGAACCACTGCTTTAGAGATTTGGGACACCCTCCAGTATAGGAAGCCACGCAGTTGATTTTTCCTTCCTACATGAGTGAGTGTCAAGGAGAATGCTGCATTTATATTGACATTTCAACTTCTGTTATATGCTTGTACTCGCATGGTGTCCTCTTTATTAAACTAGATGAATCATTGAAAGAACATTGGACAGTTTTGTGTGGGTTTTCTAAATTTGCTCTGCATGCTACTGATCACATTGTACTAGATACCAATATAGACAAGCCTCTGAAGCTGATGTGTGTTTGAAACTTTGAACCAGTATGTGCTGTTTCACTGGACAACTGCCTGAACCTTGCAGCCATATGGCAGGACTTCCTTTATCTAAACTGAAATGCTCCTAAGCGAGTACATCCTGCATAAGGCGAGTCAAGGTTGGCAGAGTTGGCTTTGTCTTCTCTTTTATCATCAAGCCTGGTCTTAATATAGTAGTTCACCCATTCCTATGAAAGCTGGTAACCAGGGAGTTGAACCATTACACATTTGGATTCAGTTCCAGTTCAGGTTTATCAGTTATTTTTTAATTCTCTGCTTCAGTTCTGCAATAGTCTGTCCGTGTTGAGGCTGTGTAACTGGACCAACAGCTTGTGGGTGGGCAAGCCACAGCTACCAGATTCTCTTTCTTCTCCTCTCCTTCTCTTCAGATGGCTCACTGAGAAATATAGTTTCTCCAAATGCACCTGGAGGAACCTTTATCACCTCTCAAATTTCCTCAGTGCTGTATTATTTATTTTTCAACCAGTTACAACTTTTTGTGTTTATAGGTTCAGCTCGGGTTCATGGCAGTCAAGAGATTTTAGGTTCGGGTTCAGTTCTGGTTCACTGGGAAAACCTTTCTGAACTGATTTTGAGGTTTGGTTTAAGTTTGACTCCCTGCAGGTAATGAATGCACCATGGAAACCAATACTTGTACCACAGGTTGAGAACCCCTGTTCTAGATAATGGTGAGACCCAATAGGCCTTGCTAGCTCTTCCTGAATTGATTCTTGGATCTATGGCCTGGAATATTCTGTGATGTGCCAGAGTTCTGAAGCAGACAAGATAATATGGAAAGAAATCCATGACCGTAGAAAGTTTTAAATCCATAGGCTTAGGGAAAGCCCAAGCCGTATTTATCAAATGAAAGCTGCAAATATAATATGATGGCTCAGACAGATCAGCTATTGAAAATAAAACCTTTTTACCTCATGAACATGGCATCTATCATGGTTATTATGTTACCTGGGGACAGCCACTTTATCCATTCATGTGAATCCACCCTACAAGCCAATGCACAGAATCTTGTTTTTCACACTGTAATTTCACTTATTGCATAATAACTTGGCTTTCTGAAATTTCTATCACACGCTGGTTTTCTTTGTGATGCTGTTTCTTCAAGAGCAAGCAGTAATTGACCAAGGGAAGGCAATATGTTTAGAATAAGCTAATTGAACAACAATTGGCCTAGATGCTTTACAAGCCATAAGTAACCTCCTGGTTTTAGAAGTGGGTTTCTCTGTGCCAGGTGCAACGGGAAACAGGTTATCTTTTGTTGTCTTGTGCTCCCTGAGGCATCTGGTGGGGCCACTGTGTGATACAGGAAGCTGGACTAGATGGGCTTTTGGCCTGATCCAGCAGGGCTCTTCTTATGTTCTTATGTTCTTATGTTAATTGCCTTGTGACTGCATTATGTGTAATAAAAAATTGTTTTCTGTAAAAACGCCATCTTTACATGAATGTGAGACTAAAGTACAATTTGTGCATATGGCATGATGATGCTGTTTTATTCTACTATAAAGTAATAGAAGAATGTTTAAACAACATAATGATTCACATTTAATAGTAAACTCTGTCATGAAAAATGTTTACAGTTCAGAAATGTGGTTTTAGAAATTGATTACAGTGTAATCTGTATTCGATTGCTGGGGAGGGTTTTTTTGTTTCTGGATGTTTTGTTTCTGGATGGTAAAGGTGAACTTATCATGATATATAATATGTGGATATGCAGCTAATAATGGCAAGTCATTACTACGGTATTTTTAGGATTCTGAGGGCACAATCCAAACCTACTTAGGCCACCGTTGTAACCAGAGGCCCAGCGAAAACGGGAGGCCCCAGAACGGAAAGGGGATTCAAATCCCCTCCAAAAGGGGAATTCAAAGGGGATTTGAATCCCCTTTCCATTCTGGGGTCTCTCGTTTTCACTGGGCTGCTGGTTACAACGGTGGCCTAAGTAGGTTTGGATTGTGCCCTGAGTGCCCTTTCCCATGTTTTTTGTAAACTAGAAATAAATCACATGCATGTGTGAAGCTGTGGCAGCTCTCCAGGGTTTCAGGTGAAGATTTTTCTCAGTCTTCCTTCCTGAGAAGCCTTTTGACTAGGAATGATTGAACCTAGGACCTTGTATATGCAGAGCATGTGCTCCGTCACTAAGCTATGCCTTCCCTCTTAAAAAAAAAAAACTAACAGAAGGGAGGTCTGTTCGCTCTGTTACACCAATATATTTTATGGTTTAAAATATGCTCTCGTTCATTTTCATTACTATTATTGGTTCATTTATTTCACTAAAATGGTTCCATAGGAAGCATTCATTTGGACTGCTTTGTACAGTTCATGTAGACTAATATGTTGCAGAATAATACTTGCAAAAACATCTGTTAACAGATAACAGTCTTCAAAAGGTGTTTGCAATGTTTTATATTCTTGCATATTTCAGGACATAATTGTAGATAGTACATGATAATGCACATCAACAAGTCGGTTTAGAATGTAGAGAAACTACTGGAAGTATGCTAATATCAGCTTTAAAATACGAAAAAAATGTTCATACGTTATGTTTCACTGGTTTGGTCTTTAGTCTAATACATCTAACAAGTAGGACCAAAGCTAGCATTACTAATGTAAACATATAAGTTGTCTCATAGAAGTGTAGGTCTGGTAAGTATGCATGATGGTGCTCTACTAAAGTAGTAAAATGCGGGAAAACTCATGTGTTTAAAACTAGTTGAACATTCATACAACACAAGTCTGTTACTATTCGGAGCTGCTACCCTATGCACTGCAAGTGTGCCATAGAAAAAACTAATGTGGAAAGAAGTCCATATATAAATACTGCATCACAGCACTAACTCATGCTCAAAGGTCCACAAATATCCTCTTGACTTTACAACCAAACACAATCCACACATGCACGCGTGCACACAACCAAATACAATCCACGCATGCACACACTGTCTCCAAAGCTTGCTCCCTTCCCCACAAGAGTCCAGTTATTTGTGGTTCATGATTCCTTCCTGGGGTTATATTAAAACTGCCTTTGGGCACATTGTCAGGGAGCGCTTGCCCCACCAGGATGGTGTAGAGCGGTAGATTTTTTTCTACAACTGAACACCCTTGGAGGTGCTCAGAACCTCGCCCCATGCAGGTATTACACACATGAAGAATGACACTCCCTTTCTAATGAACCTGTTTCTAATGAACGAGTGCTCCGCTGTTCGAAGCCATCGCAAATGTGCGGTAAAGCCGGCTGCCCTCACTCTGCTGCCAGATTGTTTCTGGGGCCGCCTGAGAAGATAAGTGCAGCTCTGGCGGGGCAGACTGGGAGGCGCGGTAGACCAGCTGTTGGCCAAGCCGCCTGGGGTATGTATGGGGATGGTAGCTGCCATATCCCTGTCCTCTTCCCGGGCCGTATCTGCCATTATACAGCCTCCTCTGATTTCTGCCAGCAAAAGAGCCTCCCCTCGCTACACCCAGGGGAGGGGGACAAACGTGGTAGAGACAGCCGAGGAGACCTCGGGGAAGGGGGATAGGATCCAGCAGGCGACCTAGGCCACCCACCTTTTCTGAAGCTGCTATTAGCCTTGAGACATAAGCTTCCATTGGCACCAATGGTAGCTTTTTTGCATGTGTCTAATAGCAGCTTTGGGAAGCAACTTTCATTGCGACTCTGGTGCTATGGGAAATTGCAGACCTCTTTCCTATGCACCAGAGTTCCAGTTCTGATCTGCCCCCCTCCTCTATGTGGCTGCTATTTTAATGTTAAAAAGAAATGAGAGTGATGCTTTTAGAAAAGCTTGTGGTTTGACCCTAGCTGATTTAATGTGGCATAAACTCTTGTGGCCAGAGCCCACTTTATCAGATGCACTTTTAAGCACTTCCCTTGAGAGAAACTGGACCTGAGAGTCCCAAGGACTAGGTTTTGCACTGCTTGGGGTGTAGTAGTTACTAGCTCCTGAAATAGACCAGAAGAGAGACCAAATGAAGTTTACACAAGCTGGGTGGTTTGAAAGAAATTCTGTGGCACAAAGCATATGAAATTTCAGTTGGTTGCATTGTGTGTTTGCTCTCCAAATGTTTGCATATGCTGCTAAAGAAACAATATACTGTACACAGTTCTAAAAATCTTTTGGTAATAAAGGATTGTGAAACGAAAAACATTTTTGTTTAAATGAATGTCATTATTTACATTCTGCTTGTTTTCTTTTAACAGATGTTTTCTAGTTTTCAGAACTCTAGAGTAGAGCTCAGTTATATATACATTTCATACGTTCTCTGAATAATATTTGCTGTGCTCATGTAAAATAGTTTAAAAGAAAGATAAAGATGTGGTATAGAATTTTGGAAAGGTATCTGATATTTCAAAAGAACCTCAGGAATTCACTATGCAGTAGATAAGTTATTTCTTGTGCTAAAAATTAAGTTGTGTATGCATATTGACGTGTGCTGGTAGTGTATTTTAGAGTGTGCGTCTGAAATACAAACCTCCCCTGTTCAGAAACCCAAGGCCCATTATAAGTTCAACCCAAACCCTTCAAAGTTTGATCCTGGCTTGTAATGGATTTGTCTTTGTGAGCCAACCCTCTGTTGTTAGTTTCTACCTTTCCAAGGAACCAACAGTGTGTGTGTGTGCGGGGGTTCACAAATACAGCCTTGTGGGAGTTTGGACACTCCTGAACGTGTCAGCCTCATTTCCTGCCAGGAACATGGGACTTGCAGTTTCTCATACCAAATTCATTGCTTAAGGAGAAAATGGAAAGGAGGGCTAGGGCTAGGCTCCACTGGGCTTGGCTTTTCTAAGCTTTCTCTGAAAAGCTTGGAAAGACATAAGCTTTTTCAGATTTTTTTTTTTTATGAGAGACTTCAGAAAAACCATACTCATTGTGGGGCATATACTCATTTTATATGCTTGGAGGGCAATATAATTTATAGTCTTCAGTTTAAGATAGGTGGACATGCTGAGGAAAGTTTCTTATGTGGTGCACATCACCTGTCGTCAGAGAAGACAAAGTGCTCATTCCACTAATTCTCTATATTCTGCCTAATGGCTGATAAGTGTGCTAAGAAGAGTCTCTTTAAAACTCTCCACATTGTCAGTCTTGTGTTGGAGGGGCAATAGAGTTTGCCTATCCTAACAACTGGTATGAGTGCGCATGATCTGTTGCAGGTGTTTTTTTTCTCACTGGTGCCTCTTGAAATACCCAGCAAGGTTCACCCATATGCAGAATGTTTTGTTTTCCCTATTATATTCTGATTTTTTGATAAGGACAAATGAGCATTTTTGTAACAATGATATTACTTGTCAAGGTTCTGAAAGAGGTACATTTTTGAAATATTTCATTTAATCAGTCATACTAATGCCCACATCCCTAAATCTTGCTATATATAAAATTGGTTATGATATTGCAAAAAAACCCACCAACCCGCCCCCCACCCCCCCAAACTTCAATTTTAGTAGTTAGACAAGCATTGAGAGCAGATGAGCCAAGTGCAAATGGTTTCCCAAGGGCAAAAAAAGCTAATTTTTATGTTTCTAAGGAGTTTATTTGTAAGGAAGATTTTTTCCTCTAATGAATATACTGTGTCACCTCAATTATAAACATTGAGCCTGAAGAACAAATTTATTTGCTAAAGCATCCTGCAGGCAGGTTGATTACTTATTCAAGGAAATCTGTTTTTGTGGGTGTTTCTTTTAATCCTTAAGCCTTTTCTTGAGGGATATTGTGAATGATGTCTGTAGGTGTTGTGTCTGACATTTTGAAAAGGCCAAATTACAAGATTAATAGGAAATATCTTAATTAGTGATAATTTTCTTGTGTTTCTTTCAGTCCCATTTAAGAGACAAAAGTCTGACTTTATTTTTGTTATATATTGGTTGTCTGTAATAATACTTAGCATTTGTATAGCACTTTCTAAGTGTGCAAAGTCCAACATGTTGGTTCAGTTTATAGAAAGAAGTTATGTAATATCTGGCATTTTGATGATTAACTGGGCAAGGATAGTTAATTCCTTGGGCTACAGTGGAACATCCCCACTGATCCCCAGCTGGACCTGCTGCACTCCTTCCTGGAGTCCCTGAAATGTTGGTGACTTGAGTTGGTGGGTCTATTTTCAATACCCTGTCTTCCCAACATGATGGATTGTACATCATTGACATTTACTAAGGAAAGAGTGCCTTTATATATGTGCAGAATGTCATCGCATAAAGAAGCATCAGCTATTTTCTTACACATCCATGGATAGGGAATAGCTTCTTGTGGAAATGGCTATGAGCACAACTTGCAGACAAAATAGACTTTAACAACTCTCATTTAGAAAGTAAGCTATACTGTATATGGTTTAAGTCAGTGCTTCTCAAAGTCTCTTCTGTGGCGGACCAGCATACCCCCACTGTGCCAGGGACTGGCTGTATAGCCAGACCAGGGTTCCTTTAGACGCACTGACTTAAGTAATTGAATTTTTGTACTTTTGGGGGAATATGTAAACAAACACCTATTGCTAAAAATCTTGTTGCTAAAAATCCAAGGAAAAGAAGGATTTTAAATGTTCGGGAACACTTGCTTCTTGTTGCATGCTGGGTTTGTTTCAAAAGAATCCCATACAACCACTAAAAACAACAGCTCCCAATAGGCCCCCTCAATTGTAGTTGCAAATGTTGGACTGGGAAAAGACACACACACACTAGGTAGGAAAGATTTGTCTCCCCATTCCAAAGAGAGATGAGGTAGCCCTGATCTCTCTTGTGACTCATTTGTATACGAATCTGCCCTTATACTGATTGGTCAATCTACTTCTAGCTCAGGTTACTGTCCAGGACTACAGTTTACAGTCTTCCTCATTTGTACTGAAGATGCCAGGGATTGAAATTGGGACTCACCAGCGAGACTGTCTGGGAGGCGCCTCCTAGAGAGGTACACGTCACTTCCTCTTCCTCCTCTTCCATCGGAGTTGTCTGAGGCTCCGAGCCCCGGCCGGAGTGAAGCAAAGTTCGCCCCGCGCCCGGCTGGTAACCCCCGCATGCGAGGCTCCGAGTCCGAGCCTCGGCCCGACTCCGAGTCGCTTGCGCCCCCAAATAACTGGTGCCCGGGGCGCTGGGCCCCAGGGCCCCGTATGGTATGACGCCGCTGCGAATCCTGCAAACGGCCCAAAAGCAGGCGAGCTACAACCGGGGGGCGCTTTTTGGTTAAAAAAGCACCCCGGCGGTTTTTAGACCTCTTTTAGGCCATTTGTAGGGCTCCTGCATCTAAAAGTGGCCGAAAAACTGTGGGGTTGTGTGTGTGCACTGCAAACAACCTAAAAGCAGCCGAATAACCGTGGGGGATGCTTTTTTGCTGCAGTGCCGCCGAAATTTGGCAGCAGCATGGCAAATGTGACATCACACCCCCAGGGGAGGGGCTTGTGACATCATGTGGGGTGTCAGTGGAGATGCCCCCCATGGGGGCATTGCGAAGCCACTGGAACACATTAGGACTTACTTCTGAGTAAATATGTTTAAGATTGTATTATAAATCTATGAGAGAAAGAAGATATAGCAACTTTTTGTCTTTGGGTTACCTAATTCAAAAGAAAATCAGACAAGAGTAAATTGCATTAACTCTAGCAAATTATGTCGTGCATTAAAAGATTCCAAATTGTTAGGAAAACAAATTTTATTAGATTAGAAAGGTCAGTGTCATCACTGAAAATGTAAAATTGACTAGCGATATGATTTGTTTTAAACAGGGATTCTTAAACTAATTATATATTAACCTAATCTTGACTACCACTGCTTTTATTCTTTAGCCTCAGAAATTTCATACTTGGAATATGTTTTGTCACTTTGTTGTCATTAATTTCAGGGAGTCTATTTTTGTTTGCAAATCTGTGTATGTTCCTTGAAAAGTAGAAAAGAAGTCATGTAATTATTAAATAATAATAATAAAAATGTTTAGTAGTTGTACTGTACACTGGTTTAAAAAAAAACCCTCTGTGGACAAAGACTCGAATTTGTATAATTCGAAGAACAGTTGTTAAATAATTTCATTATCTATAATGACACAAATGAAAAATCTTTGACTAAATTATTCCACTTTTTCCAAATCTGGAAGATGAATTAATGTGACAGTCTATTACTTTAGCTGCTTCTCCTCGGCTTTACCACAGGCTTTATTGATTGGTTTCAATTAATGTATGCCAGCAAGTAAATTAACATAGCACCTGAGGCATAATTCTCTAATGGATCATATACACTGACTTTTCACCATTCCTGCTGTTTTAACTCCTGTTGAGAATATTGCTAGGAGGTGCAGTGTTTTTAGTTTGGACATGAACATTACCCATGGCTGTAATGACAGGTCATTTGCAGCAAACCCATGTTTCGCTGCAGAGGTGTCTCTTTAAGTGACATCTTATCAATAGCAATTCAATTAGTCAGTCTTAACACTTGGATACATTTCACATTCCGCCATGCAAACTTGGTTGGCTATGCATTTCTAGTGCTTCTTGTCATCTTTTGGTGCTGATTTTAGCATATCATATGAAAAATTCATAGCACATTCTTAAAATGCAAAGCTGCTCTTGATTTTTTTCTGTTTTTGATTTGTTCCTAAGAACATATGAAACTGCCATATACCAAGTCAGAACATTGGTCTGTCGGTATTGGTCTGATTGTCAGCAGAGTATTGTCTCTAGAAGTCTTAACTGGCAGCAGCTGTCCAGGGATTCAGACAAGAGTTTTTCCCAGTCCTACCTAGACATGCCAAGGATTAAACTGGGTTTTTTTGTGCATGTACTCTCATTGGTTGAGCTATGGCCCCTTCCTGAAACCATACTATCCTCAAACCATATCATCCACTGAAAAGTCTTGTAGAGCTTACATTCATTTTTTTTTAATGGAATTTTGTGGCAACCGTGCATTGGTGATCCATTGGATTTGTTCACAAGTTGTGTTAAATGCTATTATTTTAGGGAGAAAAAACCTGTTTGATTAGCAATAAATTCTAGCAGAATGTTAACCTGTATGACAAAATTATTATGGAACATTTTTAGCACAGCTGATACAATGGGAAGCTTCAGAATAGAGTTAACAGGAATAAATTCACCTTTGTCCATTGGCAAAGGAGGTCATGGATGAGCGTATGTTGAAAAAAGCATTGAAATTAATGGTGTTTGTGATACTTACAATGAAACTGATGCCTCTGTGTGTATGTTTTACAACAGTGAAAAAAAGTGTGTGTGAGAGAGAAATAATTTTGGTTGTGTGTATAATGTATTTGTACACACACTTACACAGATCCAAAGTGTTCCTTTATACCTCAGGCAGTTGATTTGCATACACAGGTGAATTTTCCATTTGGCTTACTAGAGAGCAGAGATGCTTGATGATGTAAAAGATTTCCTTGACAGTCCAGCTGTCCTCACATTATGAATTGGTGGTAACATTACATGACTGGTAACATTACATGGATCATCATGGATCATTACCCTTCATGGATCATTGCCTTGTCGTGGCGAAGGGGCTTGCGTAACTCAAAGAAGCCATGAGCTATGCCGTGTAGGGACACCCAAGACGGACAGGTCGTAGCAGAGAGTTCTGACTAAAAGTGATCCACTGGAGAAGGAAATGGCAACCCACTCCAGTAACCTTGCCAAGAAAATCCCATGAACAGTACCAAAAGGCTAAAAGATATGACGCCGGAAGATGAGCCCCTCAGGTCGGAAGGTGTCCAATATGCTACTGAGGAAGAGCGGAGGACTATTCCAAGTAGACCCAGAAAGAGTGAAGCGGCTGGGCCAAAGCCGAAAGGACGTCCAGCTGTGGATGTGTCTGAGGTTGAAAGGAAAATCCAATGCTGCAAGGAGCAATACTGCTTAGGAACATGGAATGTGAGGTCTATGAATCAAGGCAAGCTGGATGTGGTCAAAAATGAGATGATAAGATTGAACATTGACATCTTGGGAATCAGCGAACTAAAATGGACGGGCATGGGCGAATTTAAGTCAGGTGACCATCATATCTACTACTGTGGGCATGAATCCCTCAGAAGAAATGGAGTAGCCCTCATAGTCAATAAAAGAGTGGGAAAGGCAGTACTGGGGTGCAACCTCAAAAACGACAGAATGATTTCAGTTCGAATCCAAGGCAAACCATTCAACATTACAGTAATCCAAGTGTATGCCCCAACCACTGATGCCGAAGAAGATGAAGTTGAGCGGTTCTATGAAGACCTACAACACCTTCTAGAACTAGCACCCAAAAAAGATGTCCTTTACATCATAGGAGACTGGAATGCTAAAGTAGGAAATCAAGAAATAAACGGAACAACAGGCAAGTTTGGCCTTGGAGCGCAAAATGAAGCAGGGCAAAGGCTAACGGAGTTCTGTCAAGAGAACACGCTGGTCATAGCAAACACTCTTTTCCAACAACACAAGAGGCGACTCTACACATGGACATCACCAGATGGTCAATACCGAAACCAGATAGATTATGTGCTTTGCAGCCAAAGATGGAGAAGCTCTATACAATCAGTAAAAACAAGACCTGGAGCTGACTGTGGCTCAGATCATGAGCTTCTTATTGCAAAATTCAGACTTAAACTGAAGAATGTAGGGAACACCACTAGACCAGTCAGATATGACCTAAACCATATCCCTTATGAGTATACAGTGGAGGTGAAGAATAGATTTAGGGCATTAGACCTGGTAGACAGAGTGCCTGAAGAACTATGGACGGAAGTTTGTAACATTGTACAGGAGGCAGCAACGAAAACCATCCCAAAGAAAAAGAAATGCAAGAAAGCAGAGTGGCTGTCAGATGAGGCTTTACAAATAGCTGTGGAAAGAAGGAATGCAAAAAGCAAGGGTGAAAGGGAAAGATATAAACAACTGAATGCAGAGTTCCAGAGAATAGCAAGGAGAGATAAGAAGGCCTTCTTAAATGAACAATGCAAGGAAATCGAGGAAAACAACAGAATGGGGAGGACTAGAGATCTCTTCAAGAAAATTGGAGATATCAAGGGAACGTTTTGTGCAAAGATGGGCATGATAAAGGACAAAAAAGGCAAGGACCTAACAGAAGCAGAAGAGATTAAGAAGAGATGGCAAGAATACACAGAAGAACTATACAAGAAAGATCTGAATGTTCCTGATGACCACGCTGGTGTGGTCACTGACCCAGAGCCGGACATCCTAGAGAGTGAAGTCAAGTGGGCCTTAGGTAGCATTACTAACAACAAAGCTAGTGGAGATGATAATATCCCAGCTGAGCTACTTAAAATCCTAAATGATGATGCTGTGAAAGTGCTGCACTCAATATGCCAACAAATTTGGAAAACTCAGCAGTGGCCAAAGGATTGGAAAAGGTCAGTTTACGTTCCAATTCCAAAGAAGGGCAGTGCCAAAGAGTGTTCAAACTACCGTACAATTGCACTCATTTCACATGCTAGCAAGGTTATGCTCAAAATCCTACAAGCTAGGCTTCAGCAGTACGTGGACCGAGAACTACCGGACGTACAAGCTGGGTTTCGAAGAGGCAGAGGAACTAGAGATCAAATTGCCAACATGCGCTGGATCATGGAGAAAGCACGAGAGTTCCAAAAAAACACCTACTTCTGCTTCATTGACTACGCAAAAGCCTTTGATTGTGTGGATCACAACAAACTGTGGCAAATTCTTAAAGAGATGGGGGTACCAGACCACCTTACCTGTCTCCTGAGAAACCTGTATGCAGGTCAAGAAGCAACAGTTCGAACCGGCCATGGAACAACTGATTGGTTCAAAATTGGGAAGGGAGTACGGCAAGGCTGTATATTGTCACCCTGCTTATTTAACTTATATGCAGAGTACATTATGAGAAATGCAGGGCTGAATGAATCGCAAGCCGGAATCAAGATTGCCGGGAGAAATATCAACAACCTCAGATATGCAGACGATACCACCCTAATGGCAGAAAGTGAAGAAGAACTAAAGAGCCTCTTAATGAGAGTGAAAGAGGAGAGTGCAAAAGTTGGCTTGAAACTCAACATTAATAAAACTAAGATCATGGCATCTGGTCCCATCAATTCCTGGCAAATAGAAGGGGCAGAAATGGAAGCAGTAACAGATTTTACTTTTCTGGGCTCCAAGATCACTGCAGACGGAGACAGCAGCCATGAAATTAAAAGACGCTTACTCCTTGGAAGGAAAGCTATGGCAAACTTAGACAGCATAATAAAAAGCAGAGATATCACCATGCCAACAAAAGTTCGTATAGTCAGGGCGATGGTGTTCCCAGTAGCAATGTATGGTTGCGAGAGTTGGACCATAAGGAAGGCTGAGCGCCGAAGAATAGATGCTTTTGAACTGTGGTGCTGGAGAAGACTCCTGAGAGTCCCTTGGACTGCTAGGAGATCAAATCAGTCAATTCTAAATGAAATCAAGCCTGACTGTTCCCTGGAAGGACAGGTACTAAGGCTGAAACTCAAATATTTTGGCCACCTAATGCGAAGAGAGGACTCTCTGGAAAAGACTCTGATGCTGGGAAAGATTGAAGGCAAAAGGAGAAGGGGAAGGCCAAGGATGAGATGGTTAGACAGCATCACCGATGCAACAAACATGAAAATGAGCGAACTCAGGAAGATAGTGGAGGACAGGAAGGCCTGGCGGGATATGGTTCATGGGATCACGAAGGGTCGGACACGACTTAACGACTGAACAAACATTACATGACTGTGAGAAACTATTAAAGATTCAAGCTGCCTCTCATGTGGAGTAAGAATAATATACAGTATCCTTCTTTGGAACACTAGGATCTGTCTTCATACCATAGGACAACAAAGAGGGCTTTGACATCTGTCAGACTTCTGCATCCTGGGACAAATGTCTCTGATGTCAAAAGGCTAGTAAAACACACACCAAACACTGCCCTTTTCTGTGAAATGTATTGTGAAAGCCATTCCATCTCCAACAATTCATTCTGGAGATTTGATGTGGTAGAACTACCGTATTGTCCCAAGTATAAGACGCACCCGATTATAAGACGCACCCTTAAAGTTTGGTGCTATTAAAAATTTTAATTAAATCACTGGCATTAAATTGCAACAGCCTGATTATAAGATGCACCCCTAGTTTAAAAACTTAAATTAGGAGAAAAAAGTGAGTCTTATACTCAGACCAATACGGTATTTCATTCTTCTCAATGTAGCAATGTCATGAAGTGTAATCAACTTCTTGTGCTCATTCCTATACTCCTAACCCAGTGCCATTTTCCTCATTTTGTAGCCAGGCTGCCACAACTGGTGATTAAATCTTGGATGCTATCTATTTATTTTCTGTAGATTGGAATTGTTTTTTGTTTGTGAGGTTAAAGGGGAACGGAGCTAAAGAGACAGGATTAAAAGATGGGTTATAGTCACACCCAACTTACCTGCAAGATTTGTTTTTGTTTCAATTTAGTGGAATTAGGCGATTGTGAAATGTCCTCATCCACCAGCATCTCGGCATGGCTATACCCTTTTATCTCAGCAATGTTGATCAGCAATGGAGGCCCAAGAGCAGCTCCTGCACATTCTGCTGCCCAGGCTGAACTGTGCCCTGGGTTCACATACCACCAATCTTTGTAGCTGTAATGGAAACTTTCGCCTTAGTGTTGTTCAAATAATATTTGCATAATGTGCCATTGATCAGGTAACATACATGCCTATATTCATGGATAGTTATCAGTTCTCTAGTTTATGGGGGGAACGTTAGGAACAAGTTATGCATGATGTTAAGCACACTGTTAGGCTATTAGATTTGCTTTGAACTGAGTAAACAGCTGCTGGATCAGGTTTGGCTGCAGACTGGGCTTAATGTCACATGTAGTTTGGCTCCTTATTTAGAGTGACAGTATTCCATTAGCTACTGAATTAAACTAATGCAAAGGTCTAAATTCTGTTTGGGGCTTCCAAGGATGTATTTTTTTAACTTGAAATTTTGTTTATATTACAGAAGGGTTGCTCTCACCATGCTTCCATACAGAAAATATCAACAACGTCTCGTAGCCAGGTTGCAAAATTGCTGATTTTATCGCCTTTTGTTCAAAGTGCTCCATATATAAATTTGCCACTACCGAACTTAATGGGTTCCCCATCGCCACACCGTCTAATTGTTCTCGAATTACTCCATTCCATGTAAAATAGGTGGAGTTTAAACAATGTCTAATCAAAGCCGTTAAGCTGGCTACGATATGTAGATGATATTTTCTGTATATGGGAGCATGGTGAGAGTGAGCTCAAGGACTTCTTGATCATCTAAACAAGGAATGTCCAGCCATCCAATTCACTATAGAACAGGAAGTTGATGGCTCATTACCCTTCTTGGATGTATTAGTATCAAAGAGAGAAGATATGACATGTGTTTGTACAGTATACAGAAAACCTACACATACTGGCCGCTATTTGAACAGCGCTTCTAATCACCATCCCATGCAGAAAAATCCTTTAGTGAATTCTCTGATATATAGAGCTATTAATATTTGTGATTCCACCTCGCTGCCCCAGGAGAGAAGAATTGTGACAGACTCTCTACTGGCGAATGGGTATACTTTACCCCAGATTAATAGAACGTGGACGCGACAAGTGCAGAAGCAACAAATTACTAATAACACGGTGCGAGAGCCAGAGGAAGAACAGAGAATGGCCATCTGCTTGCCTTTTATTAAGGGAACTACGGATAGAATTGGGAGGATGTTGCGGCAGCATAATATTAGAACAATTTTCAAGCCAACCCAATAGCTCAATGGCTGAGGAATCCCAAGGACCCCAGATCCCTGTTGTCCACGCCAGGGGTGTATCGTGTTCCGTGTATATATAGGGACCACGAAGCGATGCATCGCTACGAGGATCAAAGAACACCAGCAGGCCTGCAGACTGGGGCATTTGGAACAGTCTACCCTAGCGGAACATTCAATGGCTACTGTTCATAACATTAATTTTGGGGATACTGAAAGTTTGTCATGAATCAGGTTATAGGAAGAGACTTAGTTTGGAAACCATTGAGATTTTTAAGCATGGCAATAGGGTCCTTAACCGGAGGCAGGAACTGTCAGTTATAAATAGAATCTGGGTGGGCGGGGCTGGGACGACGGACCGAAGACGTGATTCCAGAGAGCTCTCTGGAGCCGCGCCGCAAAGCAGTGGAATTCCCTTGATCCAGGCTGGATCGGGGCCATCTGCATCAGGAGAGATGTAGATGAGAGATTGGGGAGCAAACTGAGGGAACTGGTCAAGGCATTGAGCCAGTTTCTGCTTGGTATTCCCTTTTCTGTCCCTGCTTTGTCGCAGACACCATTTTGGTGACTGTGAAGGCTCGCGTTGCCGCTCACCCGGACAAGAGGAAAAGATTTATTTTAAAGTAGACTCCTTCAACGTACCAACCTTGGACTGGAGTAAGAGTTTCTCTGCTGATCTGGAAGAGGAGCGGTGAGTGGGAAGACAGGAAGGCTGAAATTTATAGGCATCTAAAAGAAGCTAAGGGGATAGGGGTGGATCTCCCCCCCCTTACATGGACTCTGCTTCCCTCTTCTTTGCCTGAGCTGTGCTTGTTAAACTGAGACATATTGAATTACAGAAGGAGCTGCATTCCTTTGATTCAGTCTGGGAAGTTAACCCTGAATGTGCCAAGATGTGGTCTGGGACTATGTACTTAGTGGAATTTGGCTTTGAATCTATTATTAGTTTTAATTTGGATTGTGAACTGTGATGCTTCGTGTGCCTTAAGTGGATAAGTTGGAAGTTGCAAGCAGGACTGAGATAAGGAAAAATGATGAAAGTAATAGAATTTTAAGCTGCTTTCCGTTGTAGCAGGAGGTGCACAGGAGCTAGAGATTTATCAGATGATGGAATTTTTGCAAGATATGTGGGCCAGCATTAATCAATTAAAAGAGACTCTAAATATACTTTTGTTAAATCAAAATAAAGCCTCTGGAGAAAGACAACAGATATTGACGCAATTGAAGCAGATGCAGGATGCAAGACTTTTGAAGACACGGGCTGCAGTAATTACAGAGGAGATTGTAGAAATTCAGATCATGGAAGAAGTATACAAGACCTCTGAACAACTGGAGGCTGCAACCTTTAAACGGCAAACAGAAGAACTTACAGCAATCCAGGTTATGGAAGAATTAGACAAGTGGTCTGAACAACAGGAGGCTGCAACCTTTAAATTGCAGATGGAGAGAGCAAGTTTCATGTTTAGAATACAGAATTTTTTTGCAAAGGACCGAGAAGATTTCTATTGGACTTTTATGGCGTGGGTGATAAAAGATTTGCAGATTCTGGAGGCAGAGGTGTTAGAAATTAGGAAGGGAACAGGTTAGATATAAAGTTTTGTGATAAAATAACTGACTGGGTAAAAACATTAGAAGTAACGAACAGACCACAGTGGATAATAGATTTTCATAATAGACAATATAAAGAATTGATTGTATGATAAATATGTATGAAGTTATAATTTTTCTATTGGATTTTGAAATAGTTAAGATATTATGATATTGGGGTTATAAATTTAGGATGAGAGATTTACCTATAAGAGTAAGATTAGATTTGGAACTTAGGTTATAAAATGGTTAAACTTCTATATAAAGGATTTTATATAAAATGTTTTATCGAGGGTGGTTAACATCAAAGAAGTTAAGTAAGATGTTGATGAAAGTGTAAAGTATTTGTTGGAAAGTTAATATGTTTTGGAGGAGGCCTCCTCTGATTTTGGAAGAGATATTATATGGCACGCTGTTGTTTTTATAAGATTTGTTTTTATTCAATATGATGATATCAGTAATGTTTTAAAGAGATAAACATATTGTTGTATATACGGTTATTGATATATGCTCAGCAGTGAAAAGTTGAGATTGAAATTGAGATTATACTAGATATTGAAGAGTTAATGATTAAGATTTATATTTGAGGGATTTGGATGTTTAAATTTAACGTTTAGGAGATGGAAATGTAAAGAAGAGAACAGACTGGTAGTAATTATTTTATTTTGATTAGATGGAAAGGTAATGATAAAAAAGAATATTATTATTGTATGTATTGTTGTCCAGGGGGTGGAAATTGAGTAAATATGGTCCTAACTTTAGTTAGTAAGAGAACAGAGTGGTAGTAATTATTTTATTTTGATTAGATGGAAAGGTAATTATAAAAAAGAATATTATCATTATATGTATTGATGTGCAGGAGGTGGAAATTGAGTAAATATGACGGTAACTTTAGTTAGTATAATTGAATAGTTGAAAGAGTCATCCTATGATAAAATGATGTCCGGCTTGTTAGTGTTCCTAATGTGTCTTGTTGATATCCCCCCAGTTTGTCATTCCCTGTTGTATCATTTTTGTTGTTAGGTAGGTAGTTAGTTAGTTAGGTAGTTAGGTAGTTAGTTAGTTAGTATTTTTATTATTGTATTGTCTTGTGTTTTATTGTTGTTAAATAAAATAAAAATATATTTAAAAAAAAAATAAATAGAATCTGGACTCCGTCTTTAAGCAGGGCTACAGTGAAGTTGGGTAAACTCTAGAGACTGGGGAATATGAGTGTTGGCAAGATACGTTACCAGTGGTTAATTGCTTCCTAGGGATAATTGCTGGTTTCTGGAGATAATTGCTTTCATCATATAAGATGTGTTTGGGTTTCCCTTAAATACTGGCTACATAGTATGCACTGTTACCACCTTGCTGCTGTTTTTTAGGCTCTTGCATCTGTTGATATTCATGGCTGAATGAATGAAACGTCATGCTGTGTTTTTTTAAGTTTTATTGCATTTTTAATACACTTGTCTTGTTAAGTTTTAATATTTTAATTACACGTTTTATGACTTTTAATCCTGCTGAGATGATTTGTTCTTACATTGTTGCTGGTCATAACAGTTTTCGTGCTGTTAAAACACCTTTTGTTTTTGAACATGACGCTTCTGAACTGGTGGTATTAGTCTTTCTTCATATTTGGCATTTTCTGCCTTTATAAATTGGACTCTTCAGTGCTGGTCCTGAAGCTGCTCAATCTGTGGAACAAGTTTATATATAATTGCTCTTTGTCTATCAAAACATTTTAAACTATGTAGTACTGTAAAATCTTATAGCACTTTTATTTCTTGCAGTGATAGATACAGCAGCTAAAGAATTGATGTCATATTTGGAACAAGATGATGAAGAGATGTTCTTTGCTATGGTACTGTGAAGTGACCACCCATAATTTAGTTCTTCTACCTTATCATGACAGTTAACTTTGAATGAGAGCATTGCCTCCAAAGCGCTGACTCATCACAATGAGAACAAATATAGCAACGTTTGCTTTGACAGAATGAACAAGCCTTTGTGGATTTGCTGATGCTTATGAAACATTTTTGTTTCGTCAGGCATTTGGGTGATGGGTTGGTATCTGCCTCTATAGATGGTGCCTGTATAGATGATGTTTCATTGTGCTGCTTTCCTGTGGTCTAAATTGTTGTTGTGTTGTTCAGTTGTTAAGTTGTGTCCAACCCTTCGTGATCCCATGAACCATATCCCGCCAGGCCTTCCTATCCTCCACTATCTTCCTGAGTTCGCTCATTTTCATGTTTGTTGCATCGGTGATGCTGTCTAACCATCTCATCCTTTGCCTTCCCCTTCTCCTTTTGCCTTCAATCTTTCCCAGCAGCAGAGTCTTCTCCAGAGAGTCCTCTCTTCGCAGTAGGTGGCCAAAATATTTGAGTTTCAGCCTTAGTACCTGTCCTTCCAGGGAACAGTCAGGGTTGATTTCATTTAGGATTGATGTGGTCTAAATAGCAGTATTTGATGGAACTCTGTAAGCCGCTTGGCACATTTGCTTTGGCACAGGAAAGGCAGGCTACAATTTTTTAATTAATTAAAGACAAAAACATTTTGGGTGGAAGATATATCGTCTTAGACATATCTCCTATTCCTCTTTTTTGTGTGTAAGACTCATGTTAATTCAAATCCTACAAGAGATTTCTTTGTTTGAAAATGGGACTTATTTTGTGTACAGTTTGAACTACAGTTATTAGACATGAAATAGAATTTTTGAAAAAAGAGAATTTTCATAATACAGTAATGGAAAACTGGAGAGTTGTAAAACATGGATACTTATAACAAGTTGGAACGTAGGGGTAAATGCCAAGAGACAAGTCCCTCCTATTATGCCCTGCTTCTGTATGGTTGTTTGTGACTCATCATACACTTCTTGTTGTCAGTAACATAATAGTAAGC
The DNA here is from genome assembly GCA_026170595.1 of Plestiodon gilberti rubricaudatus. NCBI lineage: Eukaryota > Metazoa > Chordata > Lepidosauria > Squamata > Scincidae > Plestiodon > Plestiodon gilberti. The sequence goes on along the minus strand of JANXHW010000003.1, from coordinate 184,473,081 downwards.
TACATGGACCAGTGAACTAAGCCAGTGTGGTTGTTACAAGAGACAGGCTCATGATTTATTCAATATCCTGAAGATTGTGTCAGTCTTTTCGGTTAATTCTTCTGGAACATGGTAGAACTCTTTACAGTGAAACCATAATGACCAAGAACTCATCAATAAAATGATAATGTCTAAGACCTAAAGATCTTCACAACTAATTCCAAGCACCCAAAGAAGTTGTATATTTTTGTGTCTTAAAAGGATGCTCATAAGTACCATGTGGAAACTAATGAGAGTATCAAAAACATTTTCTTGTTGCATGGGCAATATGCTGCCTAGAGGGCAAAAAACCCAACAACCTTAATGTACCACTGGGCATGCACAGGTCCTGGGGAATGGCAAAATTAGGTCTTTGATTCAAGACTGTATTTTTAACCAAATTTTATATCAGTGAATTATATTATCTTAACTGATTGTCTTCAGATTCCTAGCAGCTTGTTATCTTATGACATACAAATTGTTTTGTATCTGTAACAATATAGTCCTTACTGGGCTTTATGACAGTGAAACAGTGGTTCTGATGTTGTAAATAAGCCTTACAGCAGTGCGCTGTGGGCACAGTAGCGGCCATTCCAGAACTACTGCTGCAAATAGCAACAGTGTTGGAGGCCTGCTGCCACAGCTGGGTACTAGCAGAAATGCAGATAGTTCAGCACGGGGGGGGGGGGGGAGGGGAACGGGGGGAGAAAAAGGGCAGATAGGGGAGGAATGGGGGTGTCTGAGTGGGGAGGGGATGGGCAGGAGGCGGAACATGAGAGGGATGGATCCTAATGGTACTGGCATGTGCGAGGATCCTAATCCCATTCCTTCCCCCTTTCCCTCTCTCTTACTCTCCTTGGTTCTGTACCAGCAAAATTTCTGGTACAGATACAAGGAGACTAACAGCTCAATCCTATGCATGTCTACTCAGATCTGAGTCCCACTGTAGTTAATGGGGCTTACTCCCAGGTAAGTTTGGATAGGATTGCAGCCTTATTGGGGTAGTGGGAGGCTTACCCCATGCCTCCATTTAAAGAGACCTCCGAACTCCTCCGCTGCTGGATGTAGTCACGGCAGTGAATTGTGAACTGCATCGCAGGAGGGGATTTAGTTAGGATTGGACTCTTAGTGACTTTCAGTACACAAATAGTCCACTAAATGCATGAACATACCTTGTCCTACTGGAAGTTAAATATAAATGCCTATAATTTATAAAGAAGGAAGGGAAGTAGTTCAATTAGCCTACTTGCATTTCAACGCCCGTCTCTATGTGGCATTTTTAGATCTCAGGGCTGCATTTGACTGTTGATAGGAATCTGCTATGGAATAAGTTGGGGAAACTAGGGCTTGACAAAAGGTTGCTCCTATTAATACAAACACTTTATTCTGACACTTCTTGCCAGAACAAGTTGTCATCAGAGGGTGACCTCTCTGAACCTGTACCAACTAATAGGGGCGTTAAACAAGGTTGTGTGTTGGCTCCTGCATTATTTAATTTATTCATCAATGATTTAGTCCCATCTTTAACCAATTTGGATGCCCACTATCCCAAATTAGGTTCACTGGGAATCCCACTGGTGCTTTATGCAGACGATATGGTGCTAATATCTTGCAGCAAAATTGGTTTGAGGCGACTAATTAAAGGCTGCATTGAATATCTCGGAATAACCTCCATCTTAATTGCAAGAAATCTAAAGTTGTAGTGTTTGGGAAAACATGAAAACCCCATTCTTGGTTGTTTAATGGGAAGATGATCCAACAGGTCAAAGAATTTAAATATCTTGGTCTATGGTTTAATTTTAGACATTAATGGGTTTCCCATTGCAATGCAATGATCAATTCGGTTAAACCATCTTTTCAAGCCATTGCCCGCTTTTTCTTTACATGGGGTAACTCATACATACCAGCTACCTTACAGATCTTTAACGCCAAAATAACTTCCCAACTTCTGTATGGCGTTCCTATATGGATGACAGCTTATAACAACATGGTTGAAAAGGTACAGGCAACCTTTTTGTATAAGATATTTTCTGTCCCCCACTCTGTTTCATATGCAGCCCTATGCCTACAAGCAGGCCAACAAAGACTAGAGCTATGGGCCTGGTCCAGGTTTTTAAAATACTGTACCAGAATATGTTTCGTTGCTGATCAAGATCTCCTGCTTAAGGGTGTATTCACCGATTCAATAATTACCCCTGGCTTGGCCTTGTATCTTGAAAAAAATCCCAAAACTGGGTTTATCAGGAGATGTGTTGGGGGCAGGTTCGCTGGCTACAGCTTGGAAGTTATTAATTACTAGGCTGGTGGATATAGATAGGTAGGAGATCTTGGCAGGGGCACAAAGAATCTGCTCCCCACTGAATTCCCAATTGCTGATTAACTATGGCAGCAGACCTAGATATCTGCTCTTTTTAGACAGCCCGCAAGAAAGGTGAACATTTACGTTAGCATGCTGTAATGCTCTGCCCTCTAAAGTTTTATTGGGCAGATTTAGAGGTCTGTCTGCTGAGGACTGCTGCTGCAATTGTAATTTAGGGGGACTGGAATCCCTACCCCATATCTTGCTTCACTATACCTGGTTTCCTGATTTGCATGCCCAATTTCTTAAACCGTTGCTTTCGGGTATAGTGTGACTGTCAGATAATGTTGCTATCCAATACCTATTAGCAGGGGATGATGAGATACGTACTAGACAGGTGGCCAGGTTTCTAAGTCTGCTTGTTCAGAAATGCTTAACCATGCTGTTTTTCAATGATCAATCTGAGGATGATATATAGTTTTTATGTATATATGGTGCGGGAATGTAGATTTTAAATGTTTTGAATGAAGATAGATTTAGTTTTAGTTTAATTAACTTTGATTCAGTGTGCAATTCATTTTGATCTGTTTATTTAATTCTGTTCTGTTTGTATTTATTTTATTTGTATATGCCAATAAAGGTCATAAGATAAGCCTACTTGTATTCATTAGTCTCTGAGCTGCATAATTAATGAGTACTTCTGCATGTCATGGCGGATTGAACATAGTTAGAGAAATGTCATAGCAATTGTTTCTTTTTCACTTCGTAGGTAGATGTCTGTGGTTAATAGTACAACATACAGGACACTCATGATATTTGCATTTATTGTGTGAAGTTCTGTAAGTTTTACACAATATTTTCCAGTTCTGATTTTCAGATGGAAAAGACTGATTTTGGTGGTTTATAGATATTTTATGAAAAACCTTAGGAGGTATGAATAAAGTTGAGTTTTAATTTTTTTGTCCTGTCAATTCCACTGCATGCTGTTGGTTTTTGGGTATCATTTCCTCTCTGGCCTCTGCTTCTTTTTTCCTGTTCTCTAGATTGCCATCCATGCCCATGGAGGCTCATTTGGTACCTTCCCTCCTATCTTGCATGTGGCAGGTAAAAATGTTTTTTATATCCAAAGAGCTCTTCATTGAATTCAAAGTCAATTAGGAGTCTCTTGTTTTATTCTTGGTCCTTAGTTGTTTTAATTTGCTCTATAGCAGGGGTTCTCAACCAGTAGGATGCGTACCACTGGTGGTACACGAAGTGGGTGCTGGTGGTATGTGCGGCACCTGCGGACACCCACCTCGCGTCATGGAGGCCTCAACACAAGCTTGCAAAGGCCAATAGAGGCTTGGTCAGCGGCCAGAGCTCCAGCACACAGAGCTCCAGCACACAGGTTTTGTGCTTTGGGAAAAGTCCTCCTGCCCGGAGCCTCTTACCGGCCTTTTCATTACCAGTTACGGGGGACTGCCCTGGCCCGGTAAGTGGTATGCTGAGTCGTGTGTGTGTGTGTGTGTGTGTGTGTGTGTGTGTGTGTGTGTGTGTGTGTTAAGAATCCCTGCTCTATAGCACTTTATTTTATATATGGGATTTTAATATAAAAAGCTTGGGCGTTGTTGTGGAGCAGTATATCAGTTTAACAAATAACTAAAATACATGCTGTTTGTGATTCTGCCAGTTAGGAGTCCTGTACAGTACTGAACTTGCATGTTGACATAGTGTTAGATAACAAATCAGGTTTGGCTATATAATGAGGGCCAGTGAGGACATAGTAAATTAATATGCAGATATTATATGCAGTGCTGAGAAATTGCCAAAATAGTATCTTTTTGTATGCTTAGAAATGTTCATGAGAAATGGTAAATAGTTTCAGCTCAATTCTATATGTTAATCAAAAACATAAAAATAATGTTTTGTGTATTAGAGATTTTTGAGGGTTTATATTTATCTTAGATTCTTGAAAATTATTTCAGAGGTGGGTAATCCACATGATTTTTATGGTAATTTATTTATTGAACTGTGATTTTAATTTTAAATGACTCTCATTTAAATCAAAACAACATTTTATATATTTGGATATCCAATCCAAAAACTTGTTGACTAACAAAGGAGATCATTGTCATTATGGGGACTGTCTTCTAGATCTTTTTTCCCCTAATGGTTTTCTTCCTAGGTAGAAAGAGATGACAAACAAGAGGACGCTGTAAGAAAATAATACTGATTGCAATTGTGATTGATGTATGATTGCATAGCAGTAATAGGACAAATGGCAAGAAAAATGACAAGGTGTAGCGACACCCTATTGTGTCTACTTGGAATGATACTTGGATGCATTAATGTTATATTTTATGGTTATTTATCCCCTGGCACTATTTAACACCACCAATTTTCAAGATAAATGTGTTAAAAGCATTTTTATCCCACTGCTATGAAAATGTGCTGTTAATAAATTTGGTTTCTCTCAGGTCAGTGGGAAGAAACAAAGATTTTGAAGCTTTCTAAAGTCCCATATTATTTACAGAGTTTAAAATGTCATAAAACAGCTTGATGCACTATAGGAAGTCTGCAGTAATTGGAAAAATGTTTCCATACTAATGTTTGGATTGCAGTAACTTGTGCCATTGGTACACATCTGGTGATAATAAACATGTCTTTTTTTAAGTATAATTCCGATATTGACTTAAAAAAAAAAAGGTACTGTTGGTCAGTGTAAGTAATGACATTTACAATCCAGTCCTTGCAGGATTGGGCTGTTGCGCATAAGGGTTTACAACAACGGATCAAAGTTCCCCTGTCGTAAAATGGCTGACGATGGAGCGCACAGTACTCAGTCGGCAGCTGTTTTGTGCATGCTGCTGCTAGAGGCGGCAGTGTCACAGCGCCTGCCGGACAAGGTAATGCAGCAGTGGGGGTGGGGTGAAGCTGAGTTTGGAGGAGGGAATGGGGGACAGGGAGGCAGCTAGGGGACTGTGAATCCGGAAGCAATGGCTGCACTGGATCCCATCCCTTCTTTTTCAAACCTCCCCGCCCCTTCTCCTCGGACTTGTGCCAGCTAAAGAGCTAGTGCAGGTCCGAGGAGACCCACTGCAGAACAAAAGGCTTACAGAGGGGTGATAAATAATTCCCCTTTCCCCTCTGAAGCCTCCCGAACAGCCTCCAGCTGGATACAGCAGACTCCTTTTTGGCGTGAGTGCATTAGCAAGGGGAAGGATAGGATTGTGCTCTCAGCAAACTATAAATAGTAATTAGGGAGAACAATGCCTCAACAGCTTATGTTCATTAAGAGCCTAATCCTCCCCCCCTGCCAGTGCAGCCACACCAACAAGGCATGCGTTACATCTAGCAGGGAGCAGATCTGGAGGCTTTGGAGGGGAAAGGGATCCATCCCTCCTGTCGCCTCCCTGCCCCCTATTCCCCCTATTCATCCTCCCCACCCGGTTTCACACCTCCCCGACCACCCCCACCTTACCTTGACCGGCGGACGCGATGGGGTCTGTCGGCGAGGTTGCGGCATTACTGCCTCTAGTGGCAGCCATTTTGCGATAGTGGAACTCTGTTCCGCTATTATAAACCCCTATGCGCAACAGCCCAATCCTGCATAGGTTTGGGCTATTGGAATGTTAAGAGAACAGCTAGGTTTAATGAGTTCAGTATAATTCTTTCTGCTGAGGCCCAACTGCCACTAATGTGAACCATTTTGGACCTTCATTCATCTTGAATTCGTACCTTGATGCATGAGTGTACCTGATAACATAACTGGAACCACTTGTAGGTTAAGACTGCAATCATATGCACGCTTTCCTGGGAATAATCACACATAGAATTGTATTGTAAGTGATCTAAATCCATAGTGTTTTATTATGGGCCACAAAGTTAAATTTCATTCCGACGTATAAAATATTAATCGCAATATACTAGAGGCAGGGCCAGACCATAGTGGTAAGCTTAAAACAGCCTTCATTTGTATCAGGGCTTAGTCTTGAAATATGTGAAGGACATCAGTTATTTGTGATGATATTTCCCCCTAAGTAACAGACTCAGAAATCAGGCTAGCTCATTTGGAATAGAATCTACCTTTTCTGCAGAATCCTACCTACCAGCCCAATCCTACCTAACTCTCCGCTCAGCAATGCAGCTGTGCCAACATTTGTTCCCTTGCCCAAGAGTAAGCCCTTACAACCTGAGTGGGTCTATTTGGATCTGCATCAGCTATATAATTAGTGCAAGTCCGACTAGACCCGGGAAGTCAGATCGAAGTTGGGGAGGGTTGATAGGATATCGACGGCATTGCAGATACTGTCCCTTCCTGGCCTCAATCCACCCTCCGTCTCTGATCTCCACACTGTTCCTCCCCTTCCTTCTAGCCTCCCCCCCACTCTGATTTACTGGCGCCAGGGGTTGTGGATGGCCTACTGGTGCACGAACCTGCCCTTTAGCCATTTGTGGCGGCAGCCAGGCTGCATGGAATGGTATGTCATTCTTTGTGACAGCAGTAGAGGGCCTTATGCTGCTACAATGCTAGTTCCAGCAGCGTAAGGCCCTTATAGGATTGGGCCGTAAGTCCCTATTTAGAGGAACCCATTTAATTCATTTTAATGCGTGACTTTGTTCTCAGCCACTTGATGAGAGTGAAAGAGGAGAGTGCAAAAGTTGGCTTGAAACTCAACATTAATAAAACTAAGATCATGGCATCTGGTCCCATCAGTTCCTGGCAAATAGAAGGGGCAGAAATGGAAGCAGTAACAGATTTTACTTTTTTGGATTCCAAGATCACTGCAGATGGAGACAGCAGCCATGAAATTAAAAGACGCTTACTCCTTGGAAGGAAAGCTATGGCAAATTTAGATAATAAAAAGCAGAGATATCAGCATGCCAACAAAAGTTCGTATAGTCAGGGCGATGGTGTTCCCAGTAGCAATGTATGGTTGCGAGAGTTGGACCATAAGGAAGGCTGAGCGCTGAAGAATAGATGCTTTCGAACTGTGGTGCTGGAGAAGACTCCTGAGAGTCCCTTGGACTGCTAGGAGATCAAATCAGTCAATCCTAAATGAAATCAGCCCTGACTGTTCCCTGGAAGGACAGGTACTGAGGCTGAAACTCAAATATTTTGGCCACTTAATGCGAAGCGAGGAGTCTCTGGAGAAGACTCTGATGCTGGGAAAGATTGAAGGCAAAAGGAGAAGGGGAAGGCAAAGGATGTGATAGTTAGACAGCATCACCGATGCAACGAACATGAAAATGAGCGAACTCAGGAAGATAGTGGAGGACAAGTCCGACTCGCGGGCGGAGCAGCGGGGCGCCCTTCGGGTGATGGCGCCCGGAGCCAGTGCTCCGCTTGCTCCGCCCTAGTTTCGCCTCTGTCAGTGGCGTCGCTGGCCCTCCCGGCGCCCGGGGCACGGGTTGCCCGAGCGCCCCCCAGAAGGACCCGAACGCCCCCAACCCCCCTGAAGAGCGCCCCCACCCGGCCCCTGCACCCACCCCCACCACTCTCCTTACCTTTTTCGGCCTCCTTGCCGCCGCCACCCGCCGGCCCCGTGCTCACCTCGGCGCGACTCCTTTTAATATTGGCTGTTTAAAAGTAGCGCCGAAGTGAGCGCGGGGCCGGCGGTGGCGGCGGCAAGGAGGCTGAAGAAGGTAGGGAGAGCGGTGGGGATGGGGGTGGGCGCTCGGGGGCCGGGTGGGAGCGCCATTGCTCTCCTTACCTCCTTTTTTCTTTGCCGCCGCTGGCCCCGCACTCACCTCGACGCGAGTCAGTTCCTTTTAAAATTGGCTGTTCTGTACATGCGCAGAACGCCTAAGAGGCCAAGAGAGGGCAATTTTGCCCTCTCTTGGCCTCTTAGGCGTTCTGCACATGTTCAGAACAGCCAATTTTAAAAGGAGCCGACTCGCGCCGAGGTGAGCGCGGGGCCGGCGGTGGCCAGGAGGCTGAAGAGGCGCCCCCGGAAGATGGCGCCCCCCTGAAGATGGCGCCTGTGGCCCGAGGCCACAGGGCCCCTCCCAAAGAACGCCACTGAGGACAATAGGATTAAAGGTTCATATTTCTTATATAGCCTACTGCAGTCTCCTCCAAAGTATCCTCCAAAGGAGTATTGAGTCTCCTCCAAAGCATCGAGGTCTGCAATCGGAACCAGGTTCCTCTGACATAGATGATCCTTAACGCCATTCAAGTTAGCCCGATGTCTCACCACTTACCTCGACGCTTTGGAGGAGACTCAATAATACTAATTTCAGGATCTGTGGAGGGCATATTCTTGTATAGTTTTTATCCTGATGAGGTTGTTGAGTTAAGCTTGTAAATTGTTAATATTATTAAGGATATTTATGCACAACGTTTCGCATGCAAAGTTCACAAAGAGGTTTACATAGCAAAAGAAATGAAAAAAATGTTCATGTCACCAGCGGGCTCATAGTCTTACAGCCCAATCCTGCCTAAGATCTGCCGCAGTGCACTAAGCGCGTTGTGCAGGATTCTGCGCAGGATCAGACCGTTTCTCCCTTTCCCCCAAGGAGAGAGCCCCAGTGGCCCCTATTGACCTCCTCGGATGTGCACCGGCAAAATGGCCAGCGCAAATCCGGGGAGGCTGTGTAAGGCCGGCCAGGCCCAGGACTAGGGTTAGGATATAGGCTTAGCATGCCGTCTATCCCACCCCTGTCCCTGGCCTGGCTGGCCAACTGCCCCCTCCCCATGCCCTCCAGTCATCCGACGGAGGACTTACTTGTGTCTAGCAGCGAAGTGAGTGGCGTTGGCCTTGTCTCTAGCACCGCCTACTCTGCGGTGCCGCAAATGTGCCGTAAGGCATGTTTGCAACACCTTGTGCCTGTGAAGTGCTTGCTCCACCGGCGCCGGGCTACACAGGATTTTGCCATTAAAGTCAGAAGTGAGATACCAGCAAACAGCCACTAGAAATGTGCTGTAATGAATAGAGGCACTTTTATTTTCCCTGCTATATATTACAGCCACAACTAAAAAGGTGCCTCTTTGCCCAGCAGGTGAGTCAGTATGAGAACGGTAATTTTTGTGCCAACAAATGACATATAAATAGGAAACAATGTCTAAATATATCAACCGAACTGTACAGTGTTTACATAGGTAGATACAGGGCCTGCTGAAGCTATTAGGCTTCTTGAGGTTGCCCATTGTGCTGCCCTCCCCCCCCCCCAACTTTCCCTGGCTCCTTCCTTTACATGGGCTCTTGAATCAAAGCAGGAAATATGGGGCTTGCTTAGGCTTACCATCGTCCTGGAATCGACGCTGGCTTCGGCCTAGAGCAGACCTGAGCCGCTCCCAAGGGTGCACTGCAGCTGCCCAATTTCTCAAAGCTCTGAGAACCAGAATGCAACCACCTCACTCCTTTAAAAAGTCTGGTGGAGGAAGGAGCAACATGAAAAGGCAGAGGAACAGATTACTGCACTCCAAGAACTAGAATGCAGCAATCCTGCCCACGTACCTGACTCCTTCCTTCATGGCTCTTTAATCAACACAGGATGTACAGAATTCGCTGGGATCACTCCCAGAATGCTCACCATTTCCCACTGTTTAAAGAACAAAATCACTATTTCCTCCACATGGGCTCTTTAAACAAGGCAAGAAGGGCAGAGTGCGCTGGGAGAGATTCCAGCTAGGCTTACCATCGTCCAAGAATCGACGCTGGCTTCGGCCTAGAGCGGACCCGAGCCGCTCCCAAGGGTGCACTGCGGCTGCCTAATGGGGTTCCTGCTTCTTCCGCGTCATTGACCGGAAGTTCCGGAAGCCCATTGGGCAGCTGCAGTGCACCCTTGTGAGCGGCTTGGGTTCGCTCTAGGCCGAAGCCAGCGTCGATTCCAGGACGATGGTAAAAGCTTTGAGAACCAGAATGCAACCATCTCACTCCTCCTCCTGTGCAGGCACTTTAAATCAAGCCAGATATGTGGAGTGTGCTGGGAGTGATCCCAGCGTGCTCCACATTTCCTACTTTGTAAAGGAAGGGGCAGCTGATGTGGCCAGCTGTCAGTGGCAGCACAGTGGGATGAGGCAGCAGACATCTGTTTGCCTCCCCCTATGCTCCCCCTGTGCTCCATTTCCTGATGCAAACAGCACCATTCATTTCTTGGACAAGTAAATAAGTCAGTAAAATGATGTGTAGGTTTGTTACCAAATTGAGAATTCTAGATTTAACTTTTTGTTTGTTTGTTTTTGGCCAGAACTATAACTACTGTGCCAAAGATTTAAACTCCCAATTCCACATCCTTGCCTTCCTTTTATGTTCTGACGTAAATCCATCAAATCTTCTAGTGGTAGTTTTGCCCTTTTTAAGAACTGAAAGATATGTACTCGCATGGTTCCATCCATTTCTTTTTAAATACTGATGTGTATAATGCATGGCACCAGCTCAACCTCATTTATTTGCTATTTCTATCTTGATCAAAGCCAATCATAATCAAATTGCAACAAAAGCAGTAATCTATCAATGTTATTAGTCAGAAGCATTCAGTATGTTTCTCTTTTGTCTTGTGAGGAGCAGGATATGAAACCCCTGTGAGATATGTGTCTCATCAAAGGCTGACAGGGACAAACTACAGTGTCATATTTCCCTATAACGTGTCCTTTCATACACCAACAAGTGAAGAAGACATCTGTGCTTTTTCCACAGAGAAATATAAAAATACATATGCTTTTTTATTTTAAGAAATATTGCATGTGCATTCTGCTTCTCAGATGCTCCTTTTTCATTGTAGGAGGGATGTCACATCCAGTTCTACAAATTATGTACTACATCATGGAAATTTTCACGTGAAGACTGCCTTTTGGGTCCACACTGTGTTGCATCTGAATAATTTGGTATAAAACATACAAATGGGAAATTTCCTCCTTAAATGTATATTTGTTCACTATGGCTTTTTGCTATAGTTGTCAAATTCAAATACCATTTTTAATGTCACTTGAAAACACAATTCTTATTTTTAAAAAATAAGGGCTTAGCCAATTGTTCATGATGTTCAATTTTCATCTCAAAATTTTGGTAAAGTTGAACTTCTCATTAAAAAAGTAGGTTGCATTGCTTTTTCATGGATGTAGTTTTCCAGCCTCAGAGTTTTGCAATTCCAGGCGGACATGCTTTTCAGCCAAAACTGGTTTCCAGAACAAGTTGCAATTAAAATGCAGTGTTTTTCATCTCATTTCATCAGAGAGGGAACATTGTGTGTGTGTCTGGTCGGTCGGTCGGTCCCTGGCAGTTGATGATATAGTCCACATTCAAGACTGTTCCCTGTAAAATTTCGTTTTAGCTGCAACGTTGTTGACTGTTTCATTGATTGCTTTTCTGTAAACATGTTGACTCGCCTTTTGTAGTTTTTCACTTAATAAAATTTAACTATAAAATGTGTGTGTGAAGACCTCCACAAAGGCCAAATCCCTGATGTAAATTTTCTTGGTTCTATAGCACTAAGGGCGCAATCCTGGAAACTCCGACGGCGACGGAACAAGCGTTCTGTGGCCAGAAGACATCACAAACGTGCCGTAAAGCACGTTTGCGATGACTCGGGAGTAAGGGAGGCCGGCGCAAGGCCGACCTCCCTCACTCCGGCGCTGGATCTCCATGCGGCCGGCAGCAGAAGGTAAGAGCTCTGCCGCCGGCTGCATGGGCGGTCTGGCCCAGGAGAGGGGGGGGGCTATTGGCCTAGCCGGCCCGGGAGGGCGTTGGCCATATCCCCATCCTCGCCAGGCCGGCCACGCCGTTATGTGGCCTTTTCTATGTCCGCCAGCTATTTAGCTGGTGGAAATCCAAGGAGGCCGATTGGGCTAGTCTGGATTTACACCCGGGGAAGGGGACGAGTATCCCCTTCCCTGAGTAGACCTCCAGGCCAGTGCGCGCCGGGCAGCCCATGCACAGGATCTGGCAGACAGCCCTGGGCTGCTGGCCAGATCCTTACAGTGGATTGCGCTGCCCATCTGGTTGTGCTGATTATAGTTGGTCATGATGTACCCTTAAAATTCATCTTACTTTATTTATGCACTATTTTTCTTCTTCTCCTTTTGTCTAAGAAACATGACAGCAGTTTAGCAGTAAAAGGAGGAGAAGTAGTAGTATCTAAATATACTGCATTACTTAAAGGTCACCTACAAATTAGACTGACAATGCTTCTGTCATCTTCAGCAATGCATGCTTAATATTGCCAATGATAACCAGGCAGTCTGCAAACTATTATCTAGCCTCACTCAGCCGGACCATTGACTTCCACTTATAAACTAGTTTGCTGATGTTGCATCAGGCTGTTGTCTTGTTGAACCATGAAACAAGATTATAGTAATACAAGTTTCTTTTGCGTTGCAATGTTTGCAAAGCATACTGTTTCTAACAAAAAAAATGTAGTGAACTTTAAAGTTGTGGAGCATGAAACCTTATTTGCAAAGAATTAAGTGCACCAGAGCTAAAAGCTTGTAAAAGCTACAATTTTACTCAGACTTGCATAGTAGTAAAATCAACTGGACATAGTAGGAAAGTAAAGAATTGTATCATGCTTGTATTGCTGCTTAAGAAGCATAGTAGGAATTGAGGAAGGAGGGCAAAAAATGAGGGGGTTATTAAGAATTGTGTCTGTGTCAGAACAGAAGAGGAATTATATTTTCACCAATCACAAGATTGATCCAACCTAAAATCTCTCAAGCCATGATATCATACAACAATTTTTCAAAATGTATGATTACACAACCCAACACACATTTTGTTGCCTATTCTGCAGTATATTTGGGGTGCTGATTCCAAAAATGGCATCAGTTTTGCCTTATTAACTCTAGTTTTGGAGATATGGAATAGTCACCTTATATGTTGATTCAAGTTGCTCCCTCATGAGGAAGCCGACACCATGGCTTCCTCATGAGGAAGCTGCTTGAATCTGCATGTACGGTGGATGTGCCGTATTTCCAAAACTAGAGATGATAGGGCAAAACTGATGCCATTTTTGGAATCAACGCCCCAAATATACCCAAGAATAGGTCTAATGTCCGGAGCACCAGGGGAAAAAAATCTTTTTTTTGTTTGGTCTGTGTTATAAATAAGTAGCATCATAAGCATATGTGGCTATGTACCAGACATTGGGTTCTTGCCTTGGAGGGGTGACATGATTCTAGAGTTGGGGAGGAGGAAGATGTGCTTTACTAGATAAAGAGGTAGACCACTAGAGGGAAGGTCAGTTCACAGAACAGTTTGCTAAACAGGACGCAACAGAGCTTGTTGGCAGGAGGGGCAAAGAAAATCTAGATTTTCTAAAGGAGATGAATTGGAAGAACAGTTTTGCCCTCACTTTTTCAGTTTGACAGTGGTTTTCAAGATTGGTTGGTTAAAACCTCACATGTGGCAAGGCAGTAGTTTTGGTGGTGGGCTGGTGTGGTCTGGCCTCTGTAGCATCTGTTGTTATCTGAGGCTGGTCTTGTGTGTGGGATCCCCCTTTTCTTGACCTGAGAGACAATTCACAGCCCTGTGCAAAAACTCTTATGATTGAAACAGAGGCGTCGTCTGGAATGGGGCGGTGGGGCGGTGGGCCCCAGGGCTCAGGGCGCTGAGGCCTCCTGGGGGGGCGCGGACCTCCTTAGGTTTCGTTTTCGAAACCTTTTTTTTTCCTTTTTTTTAACCTGTTTTTTATGTTTTCCCGGGGGTTTTAATGTTAAACGGGCCTCTGTGAGTGTAGTGTGTGCTTTCTCCCCACGTACTTGTTATCTGTAAGCCGATTGGAAGCGCCCCGAAGTTCGGGCACCCGGGCGAGCTTCCTCCTGCAAGCGCCCAGAACTTCTTCATTCTGCGCTTGCGCAAGTCCTTGCAGTTCTGCGCCTGCGCTAACAGCACCGGGCACCATTCCTTTAGCGCAGGCGCAGAACTGCAAGGACTTGCGCAAGCGCAGAACAAAGAAGTTCTGGGCGCTTGTCGGAGGAAGCTCGCCCCGGGCGCCCGAAATTCGGGGTGCTTCCGATCGGCTTACAGATAACAAGTACGAGGGGAGAAAGCACACACTACACTCACAGAGGCCCGTTTAACACTAACCCCCCGAAAAACAGTAAAAAACAGTAAAAAAGCGTTTTTTAGGGGGCGCCGGGGGGTTATTGGGGGGGGCGCCGGGGGGCCTCGCCCAACCCGCTCCAGGCGCAGCGACACCTCTGGATTGAAGGAGAACTGGCATTAGTGAATGAGAAAAAACAGGACATTGGGAAAGAGAATAATTAATTGAAGACGGCAGAGTAATTAATTGAAGGAGGAATTATTTTGAGAGGGATTTGGTATGAAAGTGAATATTCTGCTGAAAACTAGTGAAAGAAGATGAGTACTGGTTATGGAGAAAGGAAGAAAATGAATTGTGGGATAATATTGGATTGTGGATTGTGGGATTTTATATTTGGGATAAAATTAATGGATGGTAAATTATTTTGGTGGGGATGTGGGAGGCAAATGAATCAGAAAAGACAAAAAAAATCTGTCTTACAGTGAAGAGGTAATTGCGTAGGTCAGTGTTTCTCAAACTGTGGGTCGGGATCCACTTGGTGAGTCGTGACCTAATTTCTGGTGGGTCCCAGGTGATGGAAAGAACAGATAAGTAATTGCCTCAAACCCTGAGGCTATTCAAAAATAAGATAGCTGCTAATTGCCTTTCAAAGAACTGAGCTCCTGCAGTTTGCAAGGAGCTGAGCTTCTGCAGTTTGCAAGCTTGTGTAAATATAGGGAGATACAGTAAATGTTTGAGCTCTTTTTTTCTGGTGGTTTTTCCCAAGTCCGTCAATGACAGGTAGTGGGTGCAGGTGAAGGCTGGATCACATAATGAAGTCCCTCAAGCCTTGAGGCTATTCATTAGGGCTGCCTCAAGACGAGAAATGGATTGAGTTTTTTTGCAAATAAATAAAATATTACTTGTAAGTAAATATATTTCTTTCTAGATCACTTTTTTTTAAGTCTCGTAAAGCTAGGTGGGTCCTGATAGTGTCATTTTATAAAGTGGGTCCCAGTGCTAAAACATTTGGGAACCGCTGGCGTAGGTTGTTGAATAAGAATATAAGGAGATTCTCCTGGGCCAAGCTGTTTAGTTTATAATATTTTCAACAGCCCCAGCTAGGTGCCCTAAAAACTTTTGACAAGTAAGGCATTGATTAAGATGTTGCCTTTCCCTGTTGTTTGTTCCTAGCACCTGGTGTTCAGAGCTGTATGCCTTCTGAAGTTAGTTCTATAGCTATCATGGCTCATAGGTTTTGATAGATCTATTCCTTGTGATTTTATTTAAACCTCTTCAAAGCCATCTATGTTAATGGCCATCACTACCTCTTAAGGCACTGAATTCCATTGATGATTGACCTAACAGTTGCCTGCACTGGGCAGGGGGTTGGACTAGATGACCTCCAAGGTTCCTTCAAACTTGAACATTGTTTGAATGTTCAAACAATGAACATCACCACTATATTCTAATGTGGTGAATGTGATTTATGCACCAATTCTATGCTCTGAAAATAAATGCCTTGGAATGCCTCAAATATGTGAAGTTACATTTCTACTACACTCGGGGCCCAGTCCTAACGCCTGCCAGTCTGTAGCATGCAGTGCTGCTGACAGGTGAATGTTGCAGGCTGTGGTGGGAGTGGGGGCAACCACATGGCCTAGGAGAGGTAAGAAATACCTCTCCGTAGGCTTGCCAGTGGGTCTCCTCTTTAGCTGGTGTAAGTCCGAGAAGACACCTGGAGGTGGGACTGGGATGGGAAAGGGGGATAGGATCCTGCCCGTGCTGCTGCTGCCGAGATCCATCCCCCTCCTGTCTCCAAACCACCCTATGCCCTCCTCACTCCCTGCTCCGAGCTGCCCATGAACTGCTCTCTCTGCCACCTTATCTGGTCCAGTGCAGCATCTGGGAGCTGCTGCCATGTGTGGGGCCTCTGAATGTTTGCGCTGGCAGCCCTAAAGTGCATGACAGTGGCGTGCTTTTTGTGATACTGCAGCCGCACGTACTATGGCGGACCGCGATAAATATACTGTGAGTCTAAGGCGCCATCAATTCTAAGGCGCACCTTAATTTCAGGAACACCAGCAGAAAAAAAACAAAAACCATCGATTGCAAGACGCACCTCCTTCCTTCAATTTGTCTGCTCAGCTCCAACTCTCCCCAGCTTGCCTGCCGCTCCATTTCGCCAATCCAATTATTACCTTGCCATTTTGCCCCCTCTGCTCAGCGGCGAGCTCTCTCTTCCTGAACCTGAGAGCTCGCCCCAGCATGCCCCACGCGCTGCAGCTGACGATCACCTTGCTGCCTTTGAGCAGTGCCTTTGCGGTCAGCCAGAAAATTCAATTTCTTTACTTATCTGGGCTTTGGGGAGGCCTGCGCGACCCTCTGCAGGCCTCCCTGATCTTCATTTCAGCAAAAAATGGTGACTTTCACCGTTTTTTGCCGAACTGAAGATCGGGGAGGCCTGCAGAGGGTCATGCAGGCCTCCCTGAAGCTCCCCCAAGCCCCGGTAAGTAATAAGATGGCATTTTGGGGTGCTTTTTGGAGACCTTCGATTCTAAGACGCACCCCATTTTTTGAAATGCTTAATTGGGAAAAAAACATGCGTCTTAGATTCGAAGAAATACAGTAATAAAAACACAAACAAAGAATATGCGTGATCATGAAGATGTTGCTCAGCGTTTTCTCTTCAGGTGCTCCAAGTCCCGAGTGCCTGAGAGCAAATTAAAAACCAGAACTAATGATCAAAGTGTCAGTTTTTAATCAATGGCTATTATCTTTAGTGCAAATGTTCTGTGCAGTGCTTCGGTAAATCTAATGTGCTCCCAAATATGGGTGTTCTGGTTAATGATGCATTATGTGGCCTATTGGCAAATCTCTGTTCCTTTAAATTGTAAAACATAATCTCTTGTACAGTTGTGCATTTCCTGGGATGATGCAGAATCAGTATATGATGTCTTCAACTTCTCTGGTAGGTTCAGCTCTTCTCTTAGAGCTATAGTTGTTGTTGTTGTTCAGTCGTTAAGTCATGTCCGACCCTTCGTGATCCCATGAACCATATCCCGCCAGGCCTTCCTGTCCTCCACTATCTTCCTGAGTTCGCTCATTTTCATGTTCGTTGCATCGGTGATGCTATCTAACCATCTCATCCTTTGCCTTCCCCTTCTCCTTTTGCCTTCAATTTTTCCCAGCATCAGAGTCTTCTCCAGAGAGTCCTCTCTTCGCATTAGGTGGCCAAAATATTTGAGTTTCAGCCTTAGTATCTGTCCTTCCAGGGAACAGTCAGGGTTGATTTCATTTAGGATTGACTGATTTGATCTCCTAGCAGTCCAAGGGACTCTCAGGAGTCTTCTCCAGTACCACAGTGCAAAAGCATCTATTCTTCGGCGCTCAGCCTTCCTTATGGTCCAACTCTCGCAACCATACATTGCTACTGTATACTATATGCAGAGCTATAGTACACAAACAATTTCATTTACTCTTGTTTATTTCATTCCCTCTGAATAAGTTATAAAAATCTTTAGAAGTCTTGATGGGGGATGGGGGAATGAGAAGGGGATATGAAATTATATTCAGAAAATGAAGTAGCAGCCATAATGAATGCTGCTTTCAAAGCTCCTTGGCATTTATTTGGCTGTATCATTTTCATGGCAGCTAGAGGAAAATACTTTCTCCTGCCATGCAACACACATCTTTAAAATATTACCCCCTGAGCCATCTTTAAAATATCTTAAAATATTACCCTGTAAAATGTATTGGATAACAAGTATAGTGTGTGCACCTCACCCAAAGGAAAATTCAGTAGGAATAACAATAGCTATAAATTCTTATCCCATGGGTCCCCAAATGGCACTTGCATAAATGCAGCAAGTGAAACTAAAAATGAAGCTTCACTGAAGATTGCCCAAAGAAAACTGGTAATGGATACTGTTAGCAATAAATAGTATGAACAAATGGTCCATGTGGCTTATACAAAATTCACCTGTCTTTCAAAGGTACACACTTCGTATGCACAGATTTAGATTTGCACCATGCAAATAAGACAAACTATCTCAAATGTTAGATTTGTTGTGTGAATATTTTCCAGCATTTTTCAGCTGAGGATGGGCACTTAATTTTAATTAGATTTTTAACTAAGGTCATTTAATACAATTTATGAACCCTGGGCAGATCTGCTTTCTCTCATTGCCAGTGTCCAACTATTTATGAGTAGTTTTGTCAAGTGATCAGATAAACATTTCTACATAGCTAATGTTCCAAATAGAAGCCTCATTTTGCAACTGTAATTTGCAGTTTAATAGTCACCCTTTTCTCTGAAGAAGGACAGATTAAAACAGATATGAGCTTTTGATATTTTGTCTATCAGCATTTGCAGTACATTGGGGATAAGCTTGTATATTTTCTAATTGGGTAATCCTTATATTGAGCATAATACAGTGGACCCCCACTTTACAATGGGTTCACTTTATGATCAAATCGCTTTACAAAGGACTCTCTGTAGTGAAACAAGGTTCACTATACAGTAATGGGCTCACATGCTGCTACCAATGGGCTCACAATTGCTGCCAACAGCACCTCATGGGTGATAGATAAGCCAATCGGCAATGTGAATACAAGTGTTTGGTAGAATCTCAGCCAATAGCAGTGCTTTTAACATCTGAAGGGAAGGATATAGCCGATGCGAACGGTGATACAAACACAAACCTTCTAGGTAATGTCTCAGCTAGTAGTAGCGTTTTTATCATCATGGTTGTGTGTATAAAGGGAAGGATACAGGCTTGTAATTTGTGGTTTATAATTACAACATTGTATAAACTAATAACTCTGACCCCTAAAGAGCGCAGTAGGCACCTTTTAGAGAGGGAAATACGTACATAGCTTAGTACTGTAGCAGAAACTTCTGAGGTCTTGAAACGAATTATCAAAAAACAATGCGTTATTGGGTCCACATTACAATTTTTTACAATACAGTGGTGTCTCCTGAATGGATTACAGTCGTAAAGGTCCACTGTACTGATATCAGTCAATAATTAACTTACTAATTTGCCTACACCCAATCAGAAAACAGAGGCAGGACACTTGCATATTTTTGGAGTGACGATGTGGTGATATACCTAATCCAATTTGGTGAAATGGTAGCCATTCTCATTAAATGACTGTGACCCCCACTTTGGCAATGGAAGGGTTTTATACTTTATGATATTAATCAGGGCTTTGTATGTGCTTTTAATGTACTGTTGCTGATCCTCTTGTTGATTGTTGTGAACTACATGACCTGACTGCACAACCAAGCAGCCTTTTATTTGGTATCTTCTCTATGTGGGTCAGTTATCGCAAACATTTTATGTAGCGGTTGTTCCTTTCCAGACTTAAAGCCCTCAAGCCCTCTCTTGTTCTTGGGAATGTTATGTGAGTTTTTGGCAGGGGAAGTTGGATTTCAAGCAACTCTTCATCATAGCAGCTTGGGATCATTAAAAGAAAGGATTGATAATAAGATTGCCAATATTGTTATGCCATTGTACAGATTGATGGTAAGCCACTTCTGGAGTATTGTGTCCACTTCTTGTCACCACATCTCAGAAAGGATATAGTGGAACTGGAAAAGGTTCAGAAGTGAGCAACCGTAGGCTGGGACACCTCCCTTACAATGAAATGCTACAATGTTTGGGGCTCTTCAGTCTAGAAAGAAGGCATCTGAAGGGGAACATGATTGACAGCCCATTCCTATGCAAGATTGCGCTGTAATGTGGAGGGTTTTGCGACAGCGGAAGACACTTCCGCTGTTGCAAAATAGCTAGCATGGAGCGATCCATCGGCAGCCATTTTGGGAGCACTTCTACCAGAGGTGGCTGTGCTCCCCATCCATCACCACACCTGTCTGTAGATGCCGGAGCAGGTAAGGCTGTGGAGGAGATGAAACTGGGCCAGGAAGGGGGAGGAACTAGGGGCAAGGCAGCTGTGGGAGGTGAAGGATCCAGTGGCGATGGTGTGCGCTGGATCCTATCTCCTCTCTTTGCAGCCTCCCTACCCCCTTTCTCTCCTTGGACTTGCGCCAGCTAAGGAGACCAATTGTGGAGCAGGAATCTTATGGAGGGGTAAAGGGATTTAAATTCCCTTTTTGGTGCAGCTGCACAAGTGGGGGGGGGGAGGAGAATAGGTTTGGGCTCTGAGACATCATCATCATCATCATCATCACCATCATCAATCTGGCATGGGATGGATAGAGGGAAGTTCTTTCCCCTTTCACACAGCACCAGAACCTGGGGACATCCACTAAAATTGAATGGTGGGAGAGTCAGAACAGACAAAAGGAAATATTTCTTTACCCATTATGTAATTAATGTGTTGGAACTCCTCGCCACAGGATGTTGTGATGGCCTAGATGCTTTAAAAGAGGATTGGACAGATATATGGAGGAAACGTCCATCACAGATTACAAGTCATGACTATGCCAATACTGGGTTTTGGAGGTATCCCATCTCTCAATGCCGGATGCAAGGGTGTGGCAACAGGGTACAGGTATCTGTCTTATGTGCTAGAGAAATCTGATGGACCACTGTGAGATACAGGAAGCTGGACTAGATGGGCCCTCGGCCTGATCCAGCAGGGCTCTTATGTTCTTATAGGTGATGCTGAGAACTACAGTTTGCAGAGGATAGCATGAGGCACGTACATCTGGTACATAAGCATGCATGCACCAGTATTATGAATCAAGAAAAAGTCTTGAAAAACAGACAAGTATTTTTTCTTAAAGCTCACTGTGAAAGCTCATAATTATCAAGCTGTTTCTGATTCAAGTCGTGGGGAATTCACTCATCACTAATTTTAACTCTTCCCCAAATATATATCAGTTTAGGAATAGTTAATAGAGCCAAAGAACTAAAGCACATAGAAGTGCTATCAGATGAGTGATGGGCATTTAACTTTTAAATCTTTATGTTTATTTTTAACTCTGCAGGTGTTTTTGTTGTATGGGAAGCTTCTTCTGAAGCTCGCCCAGGTTTAAGGGCAACTTGTCAGATGGGATAAGAAGCTGCTTCAGAAGGAAGAGCTCCATATATTCCTATGGCATACATAGATGCTACATGTGCAATTCTTTGACATTTCCGTGTGTGTGTGTGTGTGTGTGTGTGTGTGTGTGTGTGTGTGTCCGTGTCCGTGTCCGTGTCCGTGTCCGTGTCCGTGTCCTTACCCCAGGAATGGATTTTTGGCACACTCCTTACAGTAACAAACCTTTTGATTTAATCATATTGTTAATTAAGTAAAGAGCGGAAGCTTTCATGACCAGGAACAATTTTCAAAGAAATAGGGAATACAGGTTTTGATGCCATGTAAAAATTGAAATAAAACGTGTTTTTACTTGTTTTATTTCAATTTTTACATGGCATTAAAACCTGTATTCCCTATTTCTTTGAATATTAGTTAATATGTCACAATTCTTAGGGTTGCTTATTCATCTTGAAATAAAGGGGGGAAACCCTGTCCTGAAGTATACACCAGCACTCTCTGCGGATCAATATGTCTTATTGAAATGGCAAATTTAACAAATGTACTAAGAAGATATATCTAATCACCTTTGTTGATAGCTCATATGAAATTCAGAGGACTTATCTGTGTACTACAATGACCACCAATACCAACAGATGTGATCGATTATAATAAAGGATTTGGCTCTGCTTACAGTTTGAAAGTACCTTGTACTGAAGAAAAGTTATCATCTGCCTTCTGGAGACTATCACTCTAAAGTTAATTGGCACCTATGTCCTAGCAGAGTTGGCCTCATACTTCATGAATAGGCAAAATTCCTATGAAACAGATGGACCCAAGTGCTGGCATGCTAGAGAGCCAAAATTTGCATTCTGTTTGAATATCATTGGCTGGGATTCCCTTTAGGAACGTATGAATTTGCAAAACAGAGGTTCTGAGTGATAAGTAAGAGATGCCATAACTGTCCTTCTTCAAAGTTAAGTGAAGCCAAGAAAGAATACAGGTGTATTATAAAAGAGATGTTAACTGTTAATTTGGAGGAAAAGATAATAAAGATGTTTGCAATGTCACCACTAGTAGCTCCATCTGTTGGAGTGTATCAATCTGTTAAAAACAACAACAAATGTGTTTGCGTGCGCGTGCGCACGCGCGCGCACGCACGCACGCACGCACACACACACACACACACGTCAAATTATCTCTGAGTCACTCATGTTTCCTATATTATATCTCTGTGGTAATTGAGCAGTTTTGTTGCAAAGGCTTATGTATTCTAGCACCAAAAAGTTTTTATGATGGAAGGACAGGTGATGTCAATAACTTAAAAAAACCCCTCATTTAATATTGAGCTAAATATAATCAGAAAGATTAAACCTATAATTGCATTTCCTGATTATTCTGCTGCATTTTAAGTAAGTTAGCTCAAAGTAGCATTTTTCTTCCTTTGTTCAAACAGTTGGTAAGGTGTATAAGCATAATAAAATCTAAAGTATTCAAGAGAGGATACTCTTATCCTCTTGCTAGTTGCAAATACCGTACATGCTGTAAATATAAACCAGAATAGTATTTACCAATTGACAAGGGGTGCATTATTCTAAGTTGCTGTGTATTATGTGTGAAGAGTGCCCCAGCTGTGTCATTGGTGAGGTTCAAAGGTGTTAGCGATTGCATCTTTTAAATGAACGTAGTAAATGAAAGTGAACAATTAAGTAAGAAATTTGGCTTGGTATCTGTGCATGCTGTGTTTTATTGTGGTGTTGCCAGCTTCTCTGAATGAAAATGCAAGAGCAAATTAAACAGCTTTATGAACTGGCAGGAGGAGCAGTTGTTCTAGTGGCTTTCATACAAATGTCTAATTAATTCTTGAAGTAAACCAAATTGTCCTTTTGTGATCAGTGAATAGGAATTTGCAAAAGAACCTGTGCAGATGAACCTAAGTGAAATAGGACTTAGGATTTAATGATTAGCTGGCAGTTTGCAGTTGCTGGGTCCAGGAAATTTTAGTTAGTTTTCTCATTAATATTACATTAGTAAGTTAATGAAACATTTGGGTGAATATATTATAAGTAATAGAGGCATTAATGTTATTTTTGAACACTCAATTATGCTAATTGGCATCTGTTATTTTCTCTCCAAATATAAACCTTAGCTGACAAAATCCAAGAACAAACAACTAAAGATGGACATTCCTCCTAAGAAAACATTGGCTTTTAACATTGGTGTGTGTGTGTGTGTGTGTGTGTGTGTGTGTGTGTGTGTGTGTGTGTGTGTGTGTGTGTGTGTGTGTGTGTGTGCCTCATACTATGCCTTTTTCACCTTTTTTACAAATGTACTCTGCCTAGACATACTTCTCTATTTCATTGGGCAGTACTGAGCTCTGTGGACATTCCTTTATGGTATCAGTAAAGTATCCACAAAACTGATTATATTTTATTCTTCTTTGTACTGTCACTCTCTTGCTCAACATTTTCCATCTCCGAGAATGTTTTGAATGCCAATAGAATAATAGCGGAATCTATATTCCTGGCCCATCCGCTCATGGATGGGTGTAAATTGCCACATCTTTGTAATGACTGCCTCAAGATGTATTGGAGATTCTTGACAGTTTAACAAAGTTGTCTAAATTGCTGCCATCTCTGTGTCAAAACCCTTCCATATAATCTTCCAGATTCAAGCAATGTATAGTGACATGGAAGAGATATAACAACTGATAGAATGATTTGTTTCAGGTCATATAAACCAAGCTTTTCCTAGTTTATGTTTCACTGCAGTCAATGGGATCATCTCTACATATGGAACTTTGCCCAAATCCTGTACCAAGTTCTATAGAAAATGAACTATATTCTTTACACCAGCAGTCTTGAAATGACAATTGTTTCTTGTCAGATTGTCTCAAAGACAGGCATCTGTAGGATACTAGAACAGAGCAGTGCGTTTTTAATATTGTTCAAGCAGACTACGTCAAGCACTTTCTTAATTGTGTATAATGCCTTCAATTTCTTTCATTTGTCTTCATATACTATGCTGTTTTCATAGGCCTTTGGCTTGTGACTGTGCTCCCTGAAGGCTGTGAGTGACAGCTCTGTAAAGACACTCTTTCCTTGCTCCAGCTGTGCATCAGCTGCGCACCACTTTTTTTTGTACCTTTTACCTAGTCGTTCTGGTGTTGTTTTATAGCAACATTGCCACAAAAGCAGCACTGAGGTTTGCTGCATGACCTACTGGGAGCTATTCGAATAGAGGAAAAAGCTCCAGTAAGAATGCAAAGTGCAGTGCACACAGCAGCAATATTTGCTGAGCCACTTGCATGACATATTTGTTGGTATTGTAATCAGGCTTAAGCCCTAATGAATATGCTTGGGTATTACTAGCAGTACGCCTCTTGACAAAATAGCCTTTCAGGCAGAATGGAGGCTGGCAAACATAGCAATTATAATGTAATCAGATATATCCCAAAGTAGCTCCCCTGCATGGCAAATGTGAGATTTGAGAAAAGATTTCATTATGCAAACAACCATGATATTATGCACGTTAAAGACAAAGCTTGCTTCTTCAAATTAATTCCTGCTATACATGGGTGTGACTCCTGACATTGGTAGAATTGTATTCCTATGTGCCAGTGGTCAGCAAAGTCCAATATATCTGTGACTGAAATTTCCTTAAACAAAATTGATAGAAATAAATTGAAATCTAGGTCACTAAAGGGTAATTCCAGCAAGGTCGTCTGATTCAGCTCTGTTACAGCTTAAAATTGAACTCTGAAAGCTGTTTTATGGTCAGCGTAATAAAGAGCAAGCTAAATAATTACAGCCTTCAAATTTGAAATTGTGCATCTTTACTGCAATATTTTCACTCTAAAAAGTTGAGTATAACTAAACTTTGGGGAGCTCATGCCTGAAAAATAATCTCTGACTAATTGGGTTGCTCCCTTAGTTGCCTCCTGGATTTGAAATTAAACCTCTCAAAGCTGCTCATTTGTATTCAGAATACAGAAGGGTTCTAGAAAATTTCAATCATAGCATTAAATGTGTGTAATAGTATCCCTGGTTATTTTGTAGTTAATTTGCAAGACAAATTTTCTGAAAGAGTTATTTAGAACACAGATTAGCCTAGAGAAAATTATGTAACCATCTCTTCAGTATCATGATCATAATCTTTTTGAAGGTTAAAGTGCTTTTTATGATCTATTACCATAATAGAGAATGTATTATATATTTTCCTTATTTACATTTATATTCTGCCTCTCATCTCAGTTGATGGGAAGGCAGCTAACAAAATGTACATAAAACACCAATGTACACTTACCCATTTTAATTAAATCTGATATATTCAGTAGGACACTGGTATCCGCGGGGGATAGGTTCATGGGAACCCACAGATGGGGCGAATACTATCTTCTGTGGGCCCCCCACCCTCTGCGGCTATTACCTTATTTAAGTTGATATCGCTGGTGCCATGCAAGCATGGGTCTTGTTTAAACCAAACGCTATAAGCAGTGGCCTGCTGCTCATAGCAGAGGTGTCGTTAGGGGGGAGGGCCCCCTGGGTGGTGGAGTGTGTGTCAAGCGGCAGGGGGTGCACTTGCCGCCAAATTGAGCAGCAATTCAGCAGCGGTGCGAAATCACCCCCTGGCATTTTTTCGGCCACTTGTGGTGGGAGGATTGGCCTGCCTGCCCTCCCAGACTGCAAATGGCCTAAAGCAGCTGAAAAAACACAGGGGCGAAAAAAGTGACGCCATGCTCCCTGGGGCGGGGCTTGTGTCATCATGTGGGGGTGTCGCGTCGACGCCCCCCACTGGGGGTGTAGCGACACCTCTGGCTTATAGCACAGCTTCTGACTGAGTAGAACCAGCAGCCTCAGTGCTAGAGAGGCTCTGATATTAACAGGAAGTTCCTGTTAATGTTGGTAATGTCTCTACCACTGAGGCTGCTGGCTCTTAGTCAGAAGCTGTGCTATAGTGTTTGATTTAAACAAAACCCACGCTTGCTTGGCGTTAGTTGGAAGTAGCCTTCACTGGGCCCCATCCAGGGCGCCATCCACTTTCTTACCTTTTGAAGACCTTTGAAAATACCAGGTGCAAAACTTCATAAAGGGTCATCCATAACATAGTGGATCACGTCTTAGTATTTTAACCCTGTTTACATTCATTCTTCTTCATCATCCCAGTTTTCAACCTATTATGAAATATTATGACTGCTCTTTCTGTGGCTGCTTCACCACTTCTGTCAGTCAACATAATAGGTTTCAATATGTTCCACTAACTTTGCAAATGAGCATAGTTAAAAATGAAATGTTGGTAATTGGTATCCACTGAAATTGTACTTGAACAGTCTAGATATCTTCAGTATGATGATCTGTGGCCTGTGTATAATGTGAATAATCTGTGACTAATTCTTGTGAAAACTGTACAACCCTCAAGCCTAATCTTAGTCTGACCTGAGACTTTCTTGACTGGAACTATCAGAATAAAACATTTAAGGTTTCTTAAGCCAAATGTTTTTTACCTTTGACTTAATAAACCTGAAAAAATGTTTTATTCTAATCTTAGTTATTTTACCACAGTATCCAATTTTGAAAATTTGTCCTACTTTTTTCTTTCAGCGCAATCCTGAGTCTTCAGCTGGTGACAGAATGAGCGTTCTGTCACCGGGAGACGTCGTAAAGCACGTTCGCGACGACTCAAGAGCAAGGAAGGCCGGCGCAGAGTCCGGCCTCCCTTGCTTCGTTGCCAGAGCACCCCTGCGGCTGCCGGACCAGCTAAGCCGGGATCCGGTGGGCACAGCGTCATTTTGGCGGGTGAGGGGGGGGGGATTGGCCTAGCTGGCCCAGGAGGGGGTGGGGAATGGCCTCTGCTATATCCCGACCCCCGCTGGGCAGCTAGGCTGTTACACGGCCTCCTCCAACTTCCACCAGCTATTTAGCTGGCGGAAATCCAAGGAGGCCGATAGGGCCTGCCCCGGTTTACACCCGGGGAAGGGGACGAGTGTCCCCTTCCCCGAGTAGACCTCCGGCCCAACGGCAGCATGGCCACCGGTGCACAGGATCCGGTGGGCAGCCCTGGGCTGCCGGCTGGATCCTTCTGGTGGATTGCACTGCCTGACTGGGAAGCAGGAATAATGTAAAAATGACTAAAAGTATTTTAGTGATGCTACCTAATGCTGCATTGCTGTTTTACTTCATTAGATTTAACTTTACAGTAATTGTCTGGTTTAGTTGTCTTGGACACAAGATATAGCCAGTTAACTGTAGCCGTTAAATATTTGCTTTTGGGCTAGCATGCAAGGCGATGTGAACATTTATATCCCAAAATAAATAATAGCTTGATATATACCTGCCCTCCCAAGTTTATACCTGGTAATAAGAGCCTTGTCAGAAACTGCAACGGGTAAAAGGATATTTTTGTAGTAGAGAGAATAGATAACAATTTCTGCCAGCAAGGGAAAACCTTGCCAAAATGTTCCTTGCCTGATCATCTTCACTTCAGCCTATTGAGTGAACTAATTTCAGCACTGGACCTTTTTCTCTCAGACTTCATGAAATGACTGGCAAGTTTTGTGAGAGTGCCATATGCGAAGAAAACAACTGCAATATTTCTGCCATTAATTGAAAACCTATCCTCAGAAAGCCAATAGCAGAAGACCCATTGATTGTGGCCAGCTGCTATTGCACCTTTGCTGTTTTGCACAGCAGGAAACATCTTAGTAAAATCTTGGCATGTAATACAAAATGGGTTCTCTCCATCTATTTCCCAGTTGCCCAGTTTGCAGTCTTACAATCATTGTTACCACTTTCAAATGAATATTTGGAAACCTTTCATGCAGAAAATAATATACTAAGGTGGACATTTTGATCATTGTTAGTTATTGTTCATGGTTTGTTTGTTTGTTTGTTTTGCAGAAGAAGCATGTCATTGTAATGGCATAGGAAGTAGTGTTGCTTCTTGCAAAGGATATACAACCCTGCTGCTTAAAGCCGTTCAGTGTGTGAGACTCAAGCTACCCTACAGAGCCATGAGCACTGTTACTGGCAGAACTTTATAAAACACATGTAACGTGTGCATGAAACATGTGAAACATGAAAATGAGCGAACTCAGGAAGATAGTGGAGGACAGGAAGGCCTGGCGGGATATGGTTCATGGGATCACGAAGGGTCGGACACGACTTAACGACTGAACAACAACAACAAAACATGTGTGCATGGGCGAAAAACAGTCATGTATAGAGACTCAGTGTAATGACCACTGATGTGACTATATAATTTGCCAGCGAAAGGAAAATGATGATGAGGTTGAAGGTGCATAAAGATATACTATAGTGCTCAACAAATGGGTTCAAACTGGGCATAACTGAATTAGCTCGTTC
Source organism: Plestiodon gilberti rubricaudatus (assembly GCA_026170595.1). Taxonomy (NCBI): domain Eukaryota; kingdom Metazoa; phylum Chordata; class Lepidosauria; order Squamata; family Scincidae; genus Plestiodon; species Plestiodon gilberti. The sequence continues at coordinate 184,444,476 of JANXHW010000003.1, read as the reverse complement.
ACTCTCAGGGCCCAATCCTATCCAACTTTTCAGTGCCGATGCAGCCGCAATACTGCCCTGACGTAAGGGAACAAAAGTTCCCTTACCTTGAGGAGGCCTCTGTGACTGTCCCCCAACCACAGGATGCAGCACACGCCCCGTTGGCACAGCTGCATTAACTCTAGAAAGTTGGATAGGTTTGGGCCCTCATTCTAAAGGCTAACCAATTTATTGTAGCATAAGATTTCATCAACTACAGTCCACTTTTGCTACAATACATTTGTTAGCATTCAAGGGGCCACAAGACTCATTGTTGTTTTACACCGGTGATCCACCAGTGTAAGTGCACTTATGCCAGTGTAACTTGCCATACGCTGACGTACACAGGACAGAACCAGCGTAACCCCCCTTGGACGCCGCGCATGCGCAGTTTGGACACAGGATGGACTCCAGCACAACTCCGCTGGTGCAGGGGGCATTCTGGGGATGTCTGATCGTCTCTGGAATGCCCCCTACACCGGCAGAGTTGCGCTGGCATCTGTCCTGTGTCCGAACTGCGCATGCGCGGCATCCGAGGGGGGTTACACTGGTGTCCGTCCTGTGTATGTCGGCATACGGCAAGTTACACTGGCATGTGCACTTACACCGGTGGATCTACTGTTACTCTGGTGCAAGAGTTACACAGAATTGCGCTGTTGTTCATCTTTTTATGCTATAGTGATGGCCATCGTATGGTCCCTTTCCAAAACAGCTGTCCTCAAGCATATTTTGCTTGTATACTTTCACTATTGCTTGTCCGTTATGGCATTCTTTACGAGTTGAGCCAATCAGTCTGTGAGACCTACAAAAGCCAACAGTAAATTTTCTTTTGTGTGATCTGTCTGTGGTTGGGCAGCTAAAAGGCATGTCCTAGGGTAAGAGATTGTTCAATAATGTCAGATGAATCCCTGGAGTCATGCACTCTGTCATATTATTTTCTGCAAATGTTGACACAAATGAAGTGAAGCATTCATTTATATTCATATGCACATGATTATCATAATGGAACATTTGATTGTAATATCAGTATCTTGAATACAAATAATATATACTTTTACAGTGGAAGGTTGGTTGAAATTTTAGTTACCAAAATTGTATATTTTTTTGGTCAAAATGAAATAGAATTGTAATACTTAGAATATCAAGTCAAATACTAACTAGTATTTTAAGATATCTGTGTATGTGCACAATGCAGTACTGAGAGAGTATAGGAATGGATAGTAGCCATTTTCTCTGCCCACAACTATGTCTCATTACCCATTATAGAACTGCATTCAAAGGAGAAGTAGTGTTTTACAGAAAACTGTCAGACAACCACAATAAATTAATGTCATAACATGAATTATAATGTAGCCTATGCGGGTTTAGTGGCCAATTTATATGTGTTATTGACACTCTTTCCTATTGTATGTAGTATGTTATAGCAAAATGTTTTTTTTTAATCAGTATTGTGGTTTTCTTGTTTTCTAAAAATATCCAAACTACTTTTTGTAGCACTTACTGAACCTAGCACATGTGGAAAGACAATGTTTTGAATGATACGAACATGAAGTGTTACATATAAGCAAGTTAAGAAATGAGAAAAAAAATATAAGCAATGTTATGTCTACTAGACATAGGACGAAATTCTAAGGATCCTGCCAGCGATCCCGTGCTCGCCGTGGACTGTCATGCAGCGGGCCATAGGTTTACTCGGGAAGGCCGTTCATCTCCTTTCTCGGGTGTTAACCGGGGCCGGGGCCTATCGGCCTCCTTGGATTTCTGCCAGCTAAATAGCTGGTGGAAGTAAGAGGCTGTGTAACAGCCGAACTGGCCTAGCGGGGATGGAGATATGGCGGACGCCATCCCCGTCCCCTCCCAGGCCGGATCGCGCAATGGCCCCCCTCGCTGCCCAGACCGCCCATGTGGCTGCCGGCGGGAGCTTTACCTGCCTCTGGAGGCCGCATGCTTGTCCCATCGGTGAAGTGAGGGAGGCTTCCCTTGTGAGGGAGGCCTTCCTTGAACCCGAGTCATCGCAAACGTGCCTTACGGCATGTTTGCGACGGCTGCCCAAGCGCTTGCTCCGGCACCAGAGACTTACACAGGATCTGGCTGATAGTCAAAATTTCAGTCTAGGTATGCTATCTAGTTATCTTGAAGAAGTGTCTTCCTATTGAGCCTGATTGAAGTTATTTCTAGAGACTCATTTATCCATTTAGGAAATGACACCATCAAGTGAATGCTAAGAAAATACATGAAGCAGGGTTGATTCTCTGTGTCATGCATTTAACTTTAAGAACATATGAAGGTGCTTTAAACTGAGTTAGCCTGTGGGTCCAAATACCTCAGTAGTACCTGAGGTTCTGAGGTTCAGTAGTACCTGGAGTGGTTCTCCAGAATTTCAGGGAGGTCTTTCCAAGACGTACCTAGATAGCAAGGACTGAATATGGGACCTTCCATTTATAAAGCATGTGCTCTATCACTGAGCAATAGCTTCTCTCTATTTCTGCCCTTCCACCACCGCCTGTGTTTTAGCAATGAGTCTGCATTAGTACACCTATTAATTTGCAAACAACGAATATTTTGCAATAAAGCTTTACATGCTTTACAATTTTATTGCTCCTACTTTTAATTTTTCAGTGATATTTACCATATCTGCTTCCACAGCGATTTCCAGCACTGACAGTATACAGCTTTAGTTACATCACAATCCTGTGTAACTCTTGTAACAGTAGATCCACAAGTGTAAGTGCACTTATTCCAGTGTAACTTCCTGTACGTCGATGAACGCAGGACGGACACCAGTGTAACCCCTCTCAGACACAGTTCGGACACAGGACAGACGCCAGTGCAACTCCACCGGTGCAGGGGGCATTCTGGGGGCGTTCGGACACCCCCAGAATGCCCCCTGCACTGGTGGAGTTGTGCTGGTGTCTGTCTTGCATCCGAACTGCACGTGCACTGCGTCTGAGAGGGGTTACACTAGTTTCTTTTTTGCGTCCATCGGCGTACGGCAAGTTACTGACATAAATGCACTTACACCAGTGGATCTACTGTTACACCGGTGCAAGAGTTACACAGGACTGCGCTGTAAGTAGAATAAGCCCAAGATATAGAGAATATACTTTGCATGTAAAACTACATATATAAGAGTTATGCAGAATTTTGTCTGCTTTGAACAAAAACATTACAGAAATACTGCTATAAAAAGGTTACTACCTTTGTTTCCACACAAAGGGTACAGCACATCTCAGAAGCTGTGCTTCATTTTTTTTCCTTTCAAAAACAAAAACAAAAAACCACAGCTATGGTGACAAACTACTCATTTAATAGTAGTTACTTTATTTTCCTTCCCGCCACTGAAATATGAAAAACTTAATTAAAGTTTAAATTATAGCTGCCAAATTACATGTACATAAATGGTAAGTAATTTTCAAATTTGAGTTGGCTACCATAAATTTAATTCATTTTTTTAAACTGTTAGGCACACTTATCTAAATGTAAATATTCATAGTATATTTCAGCAGATAAATAAGCCTTTTAGGATAGAGTCATGTGTAGAGATGGACTTCCACAGTATTTCCTTGGCAACAGCTGCCCTGGCCTTCTTAGGCTTCTGAAATGGGAAGATTGAAAAAGCAGCTTCTGATACAGCACAAGGGATTCAGTTCAAAAAAGGAAGAGCAGTTTTGTTGAATATGTGGTTGGCTTGCTGGATTGTGCAATAGGTTTTGAAAGAAAAGCAAATGTATTGTGAAGAAAAAGTCTGGAATGAATAAAACGAAACAAAACATAAAGGTACCCATGGTGCATTCTCAAAATTCTTACAGTTAGAAACCATGTGAGTTTTGCAACTTGAAATCTTCTTGGATACACTGCAGTTTTTCTACATCTGTTTATTTGAATAGTGCTAAGAGGGGATGAACAAAAATACTTGTATAATTTCTCTTTCATTTTCATGAGTGGCATATGGGGTGTAGTGCAACTGAAAGTAAAGCACATGCTTTTCATTTCAGAAGGTCTCAGGTTTGCATTTCAGGTTCAGTTCTCAGCATCTCCAGGTCAGGCTGGGAAAGAATCCCTACCTGAAACCCTGGGGAAGCACACTACTGAGACACTACTGAGCTAAACGGACCAGTGTAAGCAGAAGCGTCACTAGACGCGCGTCACCCTAGGGCAGGGGGGCGCGCGTCACCCCCCTGCCCTAGGGTGACCCCCCAACACCCCCTCACCTCGGAGGGAGCCGGCCTCGGAGCGTCCAGCCCTGCCGGCGCTCCAGGGCCTTCTGAAGGCCCGATGGCTCAAAACGTAAAGTTTTCCATTTTTCGCGCATGCGCAGTACATTTTCTGAGGGCAAAGGGCTGCCCATTTGCCCTCAGAAAAGTACTGCGCATGTGCAAAAAATGGAAAACTTTACGTTTTGAGCCATCGGGCCTTCAGAAGGCCCTGGAACGCTGGTGGGGCCGTACGCTCCGAGGCTGGCTCCCCGGCCTCGGAGCGTCCGGAGGGTGACGCGTGGGGGTGTGCACGTCACCCCTTTGTGCGCGTCACGCGCGCGTCACCCCGGGGCAGTCCGCCCCCCCCCGCCACGCTCCAACGACGCCTGTGAGTGTAAGGTGCTACTTGGGTGTGCAACCTTCAGTGGCGCAGAAGCTTTTGGTTGCACTCAAGGCAGAGAAGGGGAAAGGTAGAAAAGAAAAAGGGAGCCAGAGTTACGGATCCTGGATGCCAGCTTGGTATGGTAGTCCTTGGATTGCAGCTGGAATAGAGGTGGCTTAACATGGCACCAGCAGCGCTTCCTCTAAGCTACGCGACTGCGTAGCTCAAATTGGAGCCCTGCACATCTTCTGTCATGACACTCCAGAGCTTGACTATGACGTGATTGCCGAGCGCTCTGAAGCTGCCCCTGCTCAGGTCTGTTAGGGCTTCATGTAGGCCCTGCAAAAATTACAGGGAACAGTGGGCATCAGTTGGTTAAATGCATGAACAAAGCAGCAAGGCAGGCAGATGATCAATGGACAAAAGATGATGAGGGTCTAGTGACCCACCTTGTTATTTTTCTTCTATAGAATTCTATGGGTTATTTTGTGCGTGAGCTCATCAAACAACGTTCTTTTGTTGCTTGATGGCCCCTGATAGCTCATTCTCTGCCCTAAATGGGTGCCACTGTTTTACACCTTGCCAAAGGTACAGTAGCTAGCTCAGGAGACCTGTTGCTTCATTAGGATGGACTCAACTGAAGTTGGCCATGGAGTTGATGAGGACAGGTAGGGTTGGAGACCCTTCTTTTGTGTTGTTAACTACAAAACTATTGCATGAGTCAAGAGCAGTGGTGTTGCTACACCCCCCCTTGGGGGGGCTGTTGGCGTGACACCCCATGTGACATCACAAACCCCACCCCTGGGGTGTGCTGTCACAAGCCCTGCCCCATTTGGCGGCAGTTCGGCAGTGGCGCTCCAAAAATGCACCCCGGCGTGTTTTCAGCCTCTTTTAGGCCAAAAGTGGCCCGGGCGGGCTAATCCTGTCGCCGAAAGCGGCCTAGAAACGACTGGAAAAACACTGGGTGGTGGTGGTTGCATTTTCAATGCGCCACCATCGAATTGCCACCGAATGCGGCGGCAAGTGCACCCCCGGAGCGTGTCACCCCCACCGCCTGGGGGCCCATCGCTCCCCCGAAAACGCCTCTGGTCAAGACCAATCAACCCGAAAAGAAGCATCTGCATGAAAAGAAGCATCTGCAAGGGGAACAAAGGCATCAACATAACTCAATAAGTATTTTTCAACATAATGTTTCAGCACAATCCCATAATAATTGGGATTGTGCCAGATATTCTCTAATTTCAATATTCTCCTTGAAATTAGCATATCTAGCACAGTCCCAATTTTTATCTTGTTTTTCTGTGCTTTTTCAAACTGTTGCTTATTATGTACCAACATCATCTTGCTTTGGTTGAATCTTTGTGTTTTGCTTCCTGATGCCAAATCCTCTAATACTAGTTATGCCTCTACCTTGATCCTTACTTGAATTAGAAGATTTTATACTTTAGATTGAATAATTGCTTATTTATTATGCATCACTGCCAATGATCCTGAGTCCCAACCCTGCTTGCACTCAACAACCTGATAAAGCTGCCAGTGTTGTCTATGACGGATCCTTTTGAAGCTTTATTTGTGTATGCGTTGGTCTGTTTATGTGAAAGAGCTTAATAGAGATGTCAAATAATATTTATGTTCTTCGAGATTTTGTGAGTTTTCTTTTCTTGAAGATAAAGTAAACAAGATTTAAGAGATAAAATCATTTATGTTTGTGATGTTGCATCATAAAAGAGACTTAAATGTAATACTGCTACAAATTTAAACCAAATGATGCTATATATCTGCTCATAAAATGAATAGCAAAATGTGGAATGGAATAAAATATTAAACCAAGGTATACATAAACTTCAGGCAATTTATAGGGCAAACATATCACCAACGTACATAACATTGCTTGAGGGGTAAAAATACGTAATGGTTTGACAAATGTGGATATAAAGTCAGCATAAAAGAAGGATGTGTGTTCTGAATAGATAAATCCTTATGTAGCTTGTACTGACCACCATAGATACTTTTCTTTAGGACAGCAATTACTTCACATACCGAACTGTTGGAATAACTTCATAAATATTCTGCTCCACGTATTTGTGTCGGGAAAAGACTTGGATCTAAACTGTTCTAGGGAGATGCTTATTCTAAATTTCACAATGTTTGGGAGAGGAGACGTTTCCACTGATCAGTCTCTTTCATAGTACTCAAAATAGCTGGCATGTGGATACTACATTAACAATCTTTCCAGTAGTTTTCTTTTGAAGAGCATCCATTGTGCCTCTAGTGCTTTCTGTTTCTCAAATTAATGAAGTTCGATATAATGAGATGAAACTAAATGACAAGAGACAATGATGAGCTGAACTACCTACAAAGAACTATTTCTTTATCTTTCCATCCATATATTAGAAGTGCCGGTAGAAGGCAATTTAAAGGCCCATGCACACTTCTGGGCCACTAGGAATCTTCTCTCAGGTTGTGCAGGCCAATTCTAAATGAGCAATCTAGGCGCCGCGAGGCCCTTCATGATACATTGTACACTTTTCCCTCTTTATAAGTACTTTTGCTGTACAGATGTTCACTTATCCATACTGCATCTATTAAGACTATCCCTCTTTAACCATACTAAAATTTCCAATATAAGGTCTGGGAATGGTGGGGCAAGAATGGAACCGTACAATATAAAAATTGCATTAATACATTTTTTTAAAACAATATATGGTTTTACTGAATTGAAGACAGCATTTCCTAAGCACTTCTACATTTCATTTTTGCTTCCAATTTAAATAATTGCAAGTGTAACAAACATAGGCAGTCATAGCTAGCTATCAATTTAAGGTACTTCATCAGTTGATTTATAATTAGATACTTTCCTCCTTGGAATCAAATGTGAAACTCAGATGCTGAGATATTGCTTCAGGCATTCCTGCTAAAGTGATGGAAGGAAGCAGTGGGTCCACTGTGAATGGCAGCGTAAATGTGTCACGGGGGAAAAAACAGTCAAATTTCTATTGTGTGTAGAGAAGAAACAATTCGAATGCCCACTAGAAGTAAGAGATGCTTGCCAATGGCACTGTAGTTGCTTCACTTCACAGCAGACTGGGGCTATTTTAGCTAATGTTATGTGCTATCTGTACTACATTTCCTTTTGTCTTGAGTTTAAAAGGAACTACTAAAATCACCAAAAAAGACATTTGTAGGCATAATGGAAGGGTGTTATATGTGATTATTCTAAATGGAAATGAAAAACATTCAAGTTCTGTGAGATGTCCTGACTACAGAGTAAGAAGGAGTAGCATTATGAAACATGTTAATGTTTCACTAAAAATGATGGGCAGCTCAATCCTCCCCAAACATAGGCTCTTCAGCATGGGCCATGTGGCCCATGCTGAATCCTAAGCAGGGAAGGCTCTGGCTGGAGGTCTACTAGGAGCAAGTGGGCATTTGCCCGCTTGCCCCAGGTAAACCCCCAGCTGCTGCAATAGGACTACTCGGTTCTCTGCCAGCTCTTTAGCTGGTGGAGAATCAAGCAGGCCTGTGTTGGGGCCTGAGAGGGTGGATAGGATATGGCAGCTGACACAGAATCTGGTCCCACCCACCCTCAGCCCACCCTCCCCTGTCCCATTACACCCCGTCCTTTACAACACCTTTGCGACACCTGGCGCCTGCGCTGAGGCCTCAGCGCTGGCGCCCATGGGAGATAGGATTGCACTGTAATTCATCTTTGACATCAGAATTATGATGCTGTTGCTAATGAGGCAGCTGTAATTCTCATACTCAATAATAATCCTGTATTTCTTCAATTCTAAGACGCATGTTTTTTCCCAATTAAGCATTTCAAAAAATGGGGTGCGTCTTAGAATCGAAGGTCTCCAAAATCACCCCAAAATGCTATCTTCTTACTTACTGGGGCTTGCGGGAGCTTCAGGGAGACCTGCGCAACCCTCTGCAGGCCTCCCTGATCTTCAGTTCGGCAAAAAACGGTGATTTTCAGCCATTTCCGGGTTTTGCGAAAACCAGAAATGGCCAAGAATCACTGTTTTTCGCCAAACTGAAGATCAGGGTGGTCTGCAGAGGGTTGCGCAGGCCTCCCTGAAGCTTCCCCAAGCCCAGGTAATGAAGGAAATGGCACTTTCTGACGGGGCCAGAAATGCTATGCAAAGGCAGTGCACTCAGTCATCCTCAGCTGCAGGAGACATGCTGGGGAGAGTTGGTGCTGAGCAGGTAGATTTAATGAAGGGAGGTGAGTCTTATATTCGATGGATTTTTTTTCCCTGCTGGTGGTACTGAAAGTAAAGGTGCGCTTTAGAATTGATGGTGCCTTAGACTCGAAGAAATACGGTACTTTTTGTAGGTTCTCTATTTAATTTTTCCATTCTTATGGCCCAATCCTATGGGTGCAATACGCTGATCTCATGATCCACCATCACCTCAGCCTCCCCACCATTCTGTAGCCCACTAGTGATGGTGGAGCAGCCTGAAAGCCATGGGTCATAGATCGCCTGCCAGAGGTAAGGTGGTAGTGGTTTTGGGGGGAGGATCATGGGTAGTTTGGGGTAGGGGACTAGATCAGGTGTGGAGCTCAGCGGCAGCGGCACATGCTAAGATCCCAACCCTCTCCCCTGACTCTCCTCAGACTTATGCCAGCTAAATAGCTGGCGTGGGTTTGAGGATACCCATTGTAGGCCAGGCGGCTTACAGGGAGGTAAGTAAAAAATATTTTTGCTTAACTCTCCCGGGCCGTCTAGTGCCCCCCGCCACCATAACATACAGTGCATCCTCTGCCAGCAATGCTGCATGCTATGGGCTGGCGGGATAGGATTGGGATGTTCATTTGTTAGGCCTTATACATTCTATTCTTATTTTGTTCCTGTTCACATTATTTTATGACCAAAAATGAAATATTGTGCCACTATAAAACGTAGAGATGTTTACATAGTCATCTGCTCAGTGTATGAAGGTGGTACTAATATGAAAACCCAAGATAATCTTTCAAATATAGTTGCATTTTATACCTGCTAAATATTAAACTCATACTAAATATTAAACTCAAGCTACTGTATATAATGCAGCCTGTCTTGATTTTGAAGTAAATCTGAACCTTGTTTCTAAACTGAGCCTACAGGCATGTTCTGTAAGTAGGCATGCATCTATTGGCTTCCATAGGAACTATACTGATTAATCACTGCTGAGGTGATGTCCCACAGTGGTGAGGATTCCCCCGCCCTTCTTCGAATTAAATTATCTCTTTACTTCAAACACTGTAAAGTATGTAATACATATGTTGCCCATGGTCATTGAGAGATGACAACTTGGAAGGATAAAGAATATTGTTGCCTATATTTGGGCAGGTGAGGAATTGGGGATTAAGATCAATAAATTGAAACTGTGGCAGCAAAGGAAATTGCTTTCTCATATCTTTGTAAATATAATATAGCAAGTTAGATGAAGCATAGCCAGAATGGGATGTTTGACTACTCTAATATATGGATGCTTTTCATTAGACGTTCAGCTAGTCTCTTCTGTTCCTTGGTTACAAGGTGTGCTACTGTATGATTTCAGTACTGTTCATCTAAAAGTCAGTTACAACCTTCCCCATGGCCCAAAAGGCTATTAGTTTTAATTAGCTGCGTTTGTTTTAGAAGATTAGATTTTGAATTTGCTTCAAACCATTTGTAAAGAATGACAATTTTGTTTTAAAGCACTCTTGGACTTTCTGACTATTCTGGTGGTAACAAGGTTAGGTGGTAATGTGCTACTGCTGCATTTCACAAGATGGTTCTTAATTTTGGAACTGGAGCATGATTAAAAGTCATGTTGCTAAAAAAAAAAAGGTTCTCCATGACTCGACTATGTCTGAGTTATAGGAAAGCCTACATGAATTAGAGCTTATCCAATGTATGTTCAGTGAAGGCATGCCATGTTAAGAACTGGCCATGGGCCCAAGCTCATCAGTTGTTCAATCTGGCCAGGCTGAGGCTGGTGGTAGCATTAGTGCCCAATGCAGCAGCAGGGGGCAGGCAGAGGTGTCAAGCAGGGGGCAGCCAGGATGGTGTAGTGGTTTGGGAGTTGGACTTAGACCTGGAAGATCCAGGTTCAAATCCCCGCTCAGCCACGAAGCTTCCTGGGTGACCTTGGGCCAGTCACTATCTCTCAGCCGCACCTACCTCACAGGGTTGTTGTGAGGACAAAAAGGAGGAGAGGAAATATGTACACCACTCTGAGCTCCTTGGAGGAAGGGTGGTATAAAAATGTGAAAAAATAAATAATAAAAATAAGTGTGCTCAGTGCAGGACTTTGCCCAAGGCTGGCACCAGCACTAGAAGGATGAAGCCGGAGCTACACTGTCCGCGTTGCGTGTGCGTCTGGTGTACTGCCCCCAGGTCAAACAACGGCTCTGATTGGTCGGACGTAGTGCAGACGCATCAAAAGTCGCGCTAGACTCGACTTTTGCTGCGTCCGCGCTACGTCCAGCCAATCAGAGCCATTATTTGACCTGGGGGCGGGACACCAGACGCACATGGAACGCGAACACAACGCGAACGCAGACAGTGTAGCTCCGGCTTGAGTGTGGCTAGCCAAAGCAAAAGGATGGTATGCTCTTGGTTCTACATGTCTACTTCCATCCTGTATTCTTTTATGGCCTGCCTCTACTCCCTTTACTCTTCTTGCAATTAGCCTGCCAGTTTTATTATCGCTACCAACAACAAAGGAAGGACCGGGCTGATCAACAGTCCTGACTTCCAGAGAAGCAGGAAACACAAGACCTTTCCTACCCTACCCAACTTTTTAAAGGAAAGAAGGAAGGGATGCCAGTGACTAGATTTCCTTGCGAGTGCTTTCACTTTCTGGGATGCACAAGAACTTTGTACTCTCCCTGCCTCCTTAGCGGTGGTGATGTTATTGTCCCCCTCTGTTTCTCCCTTTCCTCTCTCTATTTGCTGGCACAAACATCAGATATGACAGGGAGCCAGCAGAGACCCTCTTGGCTCTCTGTCACGCTGCCCTAAGGGGGATGGGTCAGGGGACCCTTCCCATAGCAGACTGCCACAGAGCATTTGTGTGGCTAAGTTAATTGCTGTCCTGATAGCAATGCCTTGTCCCATCTCTGAAGAAGCCATTGTTCTGGATCCTATCCATTCATGTACAATTTCTATATTTTCATGTAGAATCCATTTATTTATACAGATTTTTTTTTCCTTTACTGAGTAGCCAGCTTATGTAGCTTGGTGAGATAGCAGCTATGTGCTTATTTGGCTGCTTTAAATCACTGTCGTCTGTCAACTTTTTTGCTAAAATCCATACCCTTTTCTCTAGCATAAGACATAGAAAGGTGGAGTGAGGCATACGCTTGTGTTAACCATAATGAAGTAGGCCATTTATTCTTATGCTTTGCTTTCCCTTAGCCAGCTTTTCACTTATCAGTTTTGCCCTCTCATCTCATAATTATGTAATTTTTCTCAATAATCTCTTGTGGGACATTTCAAAAATCTTTGAAGTATAAATAAATAATTCTTATTTGCCTGTAGTTCAAAGCATTATTTCAGAGTGGGGAGATAAGATTTCCCTTGGCTAAAAGCATACATTTAAAGCTGCTATTAAGACATCAGGGCATTCAGCTAATTTTTAAATCAATATTTTTATTAATTAAATACATACAGATTTGATCTCACTAAACAGGATGGATTTACTGTATGTGGCTGTAAAAACTTTTGCTACCCTTATAGCAGCAACTTTTGCTACTGTTGTACAGTAATGTCTTTTCATTACTTTTCATTTTTTGCTCCACATACATAGGTACTTAAAACTGAATTCCATGATCAGCAGCCTTGCATCATGCATCTATTACTATTATGTACTTCTTGAAATGCAAGTAGGGATTGACTGTTTGCATGCTGCTCTGTGTAAAAATTCCCTGCACGTACTAAATTGCATGTCAGGAAGATAGCAGGAACAGAATTTCATCACTGAAGGATTGTAGATAGTGTTTAGATTTTAACTCTAGATTTTAACACACATAAAAGTATGGTCTTCTGCTGTCATTCAAAGAGCAGAACTACATGTTCCATGATTTTTTTTTCCTCAAGGGCTTTATTTTATCACATAAGGCAACTTCAGGCTATAGAGGGCCAGTTGGGTGGGAAATAGGCTGTTTAGCCTTTTTGTTCCCAGCCATTGTCCACTCCAAATCCTCATCTGGACATTTTCCCCTGACTGTTAAATGATACAGAATCGGAATTTTTGCCTCTGAGGGAGACAAGCTTCTTGTGAGGAGTGATTTTGAGTGTTTGGGAATAAATAAAACAGTGTATTTTCTAGCTAACCTCTCCTGGTCTTCCATTCATCATGAAACAACCTACAATTGCTTTACATAATTAAAAATGGGGGGGGGGCCTTCAGGAAAATTCATTGTGGAGCTACGTGTAACATGTAGTTCTGCCCTAAGGAACACTCTGATAAGATAGTCTTTCATACCTTAATTACAAACATATTAGATTGGACTCACACAACCACTTTAAGGGATATGACTAAAAAGCTGGTTTGGTAGTGATTAGCATGTGGTAGTGTATCAGGAAAGTATGTGAATAAGGGCAGTTACATGAAAGGTGTTTCTTTGAGAAGTGAATAAAATAATAACGAGCTAAGCACAGAGTTGAAGAAACATGCAAGAAACATATGTATGATTTAAAGATGCAAAGTTGGGTAAAAAGTGAGACTTTTCAGATACGATTTTGAGAATCTTAGATCAAAGAAGGAATGGGCAGTTCACTTGAAGCGTGGAGTTCATTATCAATGGGGTTAATAGTCAAGTAATATATTTACTGGTATAAATTGCCAGATACCAGTGAAACAAACTGAAGATGAAGCAGTAATAGAAATGAACAGGTGCATCAGCAGGTTCAACATAGTTATGAAATCTTGCTTACTATGCACCCATATTAAAAAATAAGACATGGCAAAGGGGGCTTGTGCAAGTAAGTACTGGCTCAACTTTTAGTTGAGTTAATAAATATCTGCTGCCAAAAGTCAATTGCCTCCTGTTCAAGAATCTCTCATTCTCTTCGAGGCACCGATCTTGATTTATGTCTGAGTGGAGACCATGTTTCCGTAAAACAAATTGCTGCAGTGTTGGACGACCAGAAAGGATTGCCAACTCTGCAAATAAGAAATTTTACACAGAAATGATGAAAAGGGGGAACTTGTCTGCTGCAAGTTATATAGATTTGTTGTGGTAGGGAGCAGTTTTTGAAGTACGACCACAGTTCCATTTACGTTTCACATGTTGAAGGCCAGCAGAAGGATTGTTACCAGCTCTCCAAGCTTGTTTCTCATCAAAATTGTCTGAGGATGGCTCATTGTGTCTTCTCTGGCCAGTGTCTTAAGAGTGATACTCTGAACACAGGTTGCCCTACTGCACTCTTACATTCTTTATCCCTTTTATGAAAGCAGTACTGTCCTAAAAAGAAGTCTGTCTATCCTTCTTTTTGACATGAGGATTACATATGAACAGCCAAGATGCCCTATCGTACTCCATCTCTATGTTAAAGGGAAAACTCTATTTCCAATTCCAATTATGTATAAAATCCTAGACACTGGTCATCCCAGTCAGAGTTCAGATGTCTCTTGAAAAACATTGTCCTGCTCCTGGACTGTCTAGGGCAATTTTTCCTCAACAGCTCTGACAGCCATACAAACGAGTCACTTCATTTTTCACAAATAGATGTAGTGTCTTCGGTTCATAGTAGCGCTGACAACTTTACAACAAAGATGTTTACAACAAAGATGTTTAGTGCTGCTTCTGCATACTATTTTCTATATTGAATCCGAATCTTTATTTTTGAGTTTGCTGTGCCACATGTGTATTCCAATTTACTTTTTCTTCTCTTACACAGAAGATGCATAAATACTGTATAATTGATCCTTATGTTATGGAAAACTAAACTCCAAAGTACTGCCAGGTACAAAGTAAAACTATTTCAAACAATGTCTTGATATAGTTGAGCTACTGTATTTTTCGCTCCATAAGACACACTTCCCCCCCCCCCCAAAATAGGAGGAAATGTCTGTGCGTCTTATGGAGCGAATATCGTAAAAAAAACCTTTTACATACCATATTTATCAGTGGCAGAAACACTTGGACAGGCGTTCCCAGCCCCCATCTGCCTGCTTGCTGCTGTTGCTCACTTTGGAGGACTGGAAACCCGGCAGGAGGGGGCTGCCTTGCTCTGCCCCAAGGACGCTGACTTGCCGATCATTCCGGCAGGTTGGCCCCGAGGACGAGGACGCTGACTTACAGACACGATCATTCTGCAGCTTGGCCTCTCCCTTCCCCCTTCCCCAAACCCAGTAGGAGGGGGCTGCCTTGCTCTGCCCCAAGGATGTTGACTTGCAGATGTGATCATTCCAAGCAGGCAGCAGGAGGGAAAAAGAGTATCTGTGAGTTGGGGGGGAGAAGGCGGGGGAGAAACTTGGAGACTCGATCATTCTAAGCAGGAAGCTTGGAAGCATTCCAAGCTGCCCCAACTTTGTCATCTCCTGTTGTTGGTCCTGATTGATAAACAGGCAGCAGGGGGAGGGGTAGATTTTCAAGCATTTTCTGCTAAGGGGGAGGGGAGGAGAGAATGCTTCACCCACCCTTCCCCCCCACACAGAGTTTAAGAAGACTTTTTTTTACGTTTAAAACTATTTTAAAAAATATTTTAGTTCACCATTTGGTTCTGAATTTTTTTTTGTTGTTTTCTTCCTCTAAAACCTAAGTGCGTCTTATGGTCCCTGCTCCAATCCTTTTCTGAACCGCCCCCACTGCCACCTTACCAGCTCTAGTGAGGCATATGGGAGTGGCTGGCTTGTTTGCTGGTCCTCCAGCTGTTTAATCCTGGGTTCTATCCTGGGTTCTCTCAATTGAGAGGGGAGGGGCTGGCTCCAGGCATACCCTCTGACCCTAAATGCAGCAACAGCTCCTTGTTCTCAATTCTAGCTGTCTCCTGATAATTCAAGGAGGTGCAGCCTGTCCATATCACTCTCAGGATGGAAGGCTCAGGTGGGTGGTTTCTGACAGGTCCTCTCTGATTCCCTTTCCATCCCTTGATGCTATCTTGCTCCCTGTCTCTTGTCTTCCTTTGTGGCTGTCTCTCTTTTCTCTCCTGGGATCCCTCCTTCCTTGCCTCTCTGTCCTCTCCTCCTCCTCTCTCCTGTTGGCTCTCTCCACATCTCCTCCTGGGGCTCTCACCCTTGTCCTCCCTCTTTCCTCTTTCCTCCTCTTCCTTCAGCTCTTTTGTTCCATCCACTTTCTACCTTTTCTGTCACCCCCATCTCTTTGATCCTACTGTTTTTAGGGGCTGGTGCCAACTGCCCAGCCCTCCCTGGACAAAGTGTTGCAGCTGGCGCTTCCCCAGCTCTCATGTTGCTGGCTGCTTTGTCCAGCCAACTGGCATTTTTGATGACATCATTGCTGTCAAGGAGGTGGGGTTGTTTTCCCTGTTTTGTCACTCTATTACAGGGAAAAGGAGCTGTGACTTTAAAGGAAAACATTTGACTGGCTATCTAGCTAAGTTTTACCTGACTGTACAGGAGAGTAAGAACACCTCAAGTGCAAATAATTAGAGATGTGCTTGAGAGCTGAGTAGTTAATCATGACTCAGCAGAGTTTGGGAATAATTCTATTGCTGGCATAATTCCAAGGGGTTGGACTTCAGAGTTATAAACTTGAGTAGGAGTTTCCTTTGGGGAGATGGCAAGCTAGAGACCTTAAGCTTGAAGCCTAGAGCTTGAGCCTGGTGTCCTGGATGCTATGTAGCATGACAACTGTTTGGGAAACCAGAACAAGTCTGTATGTAAGATTTACAGCCCATTCCAACCCAACTCCTCTGCAAGTCTGGCATAAGAGTGGCCTAAGTTCATCATAAGTTCGACATAAGTTATGTCTGAGTTATGCCTGAGTTAGGCAGGCTGCAGTTTCTGTGGCCCAGCACCACCCCAGGATCCAGGCAACACTTACCTCCCAGGCAGGCAGGCTCTCCAGGCTTGGTGTCTGGCTCGTGCATGTGCAGGCCTCTGTCTGCATTTGTCAGCGTCCATCCATGGCAGCTGCCGCAGTGTCTGTCGCAGCCCGGTCGCAAAGGGGCTGACCGCGGGCATGGGGGTTGCGCCAGTCATGTGGTGGGCACAGGGCAGGTGACAGGTGAGCAAGGTGCCTGAGCCAGCTGCCACAGGGCACCCTGTGCATCAGCCACCTGCTGCAGGGGAGAGTGGCCGTCCCCCCTCCTGCAGAAGGCAATGCCACCCCCATGCCACGTTGAGGCCGCACGTGGGAGTCATGGGGGGTGAGCGGGGGAGGGAAGGGAAGGAGGGGGTGGGAACGTCACACACAAGGGGGGTCTCATGAGGTCTGGAACCGCCTCTGACATGACTCGCCCGTGCGCTGCCTGAAGCCCTGGGTCTCCAGGGCCGTGGCTATGCCCACAAAGAAGGCAGCCCGGTGTGCTTTCTGCTCTGTGCCCCGGCCATGACCGAGAGATGCCATGGGCTTGTCTGCTGCGAGCGTGAAGGGCTCACGCAGCTCATCATGACCCCAGTTGGGGCGACTACGGCGCCTCGTGGCAGGCGCTCTGGCGGGATGGGGGGTTGCCAGCTGCCAGCATCAGGGAGTGGGAGGGGAGGCAGACACACAGACAGGCAGACAGGGGGTGCTGGGGAGGGGCACGGGTGAGTCAGAAACAGACAGACAGACAACAAGGCTGGTGGGAGAGAGATATAGGGAGAGGGGTCTGCAGAGACCAATAGGGACACAGGGGGCGCTCCGCAGATGAAGGCGATGCAGAAACAGGCGCCTCTTATGCAGACGGACGTTGGGCGGAAGCCACACCGACACGGACGGAGTGTGGGTGGAAGCCACACAGAAATGGGCGGAACTTGGGCGGAAGTGGCTTCGTGACGGGCGGACCATGGGCGGACGTGGCTTCGTGACAGGTGGACGCCCTGGCGGGTGAGATCCCCGGTTGCCGAGCAGCCACTACAGACGCAGCGGCCACAAGCGGCCCCGCTATGGGCTCCGTGGCACCTGTCACTGTTTGCTTGCCTGAGAGGCCCCCCCACTCCCCACTCCCCTCTGTGCCATGGGGGTCTGTCAGCCCCCCTGCTGTGTTCTCCCTGGGAAGGAAGTGGCAGTCCCTGGATGGGATTCATGCAGGGGCTTCAGTGCTGGGGGCTGTCTTTGTGTGGGGGGCAATGCTTGTGTAACATTGGGCACATATTTGTCAAGGGGGCTCTGCCCGAGGGGCGTCTTTATTGTTCTGGAACATTAGCTGAGATGGCCAGGCGACGCTGCCAGGGGTAGTCACAGCAGCCACTCTGAAAGCAGCAGCAGCAGCACACGTGCCCCATGGACCTGGAGATGCAGGCTCTTCCCCTGTGGAACCACAGCCTGCTCCATAGAAAGGGGAGGGACAGCAAGTAGGACAACCAGGGAGGTGGAGCAGCAGCAGCACCGGCAGCTGAGGAGGGTTGCAGGGCTGGCTCCCTGACCTCTGGCAGCATGGAGGCAGACGATAGTGGGGTACCCTGCCTGGAGCCCCAGGGGTGCTCCCAGGAAGGTAGGTGGTAGTGGACGTTCCTGGGGAGACAAAAAACAAGGGGGTGTTACATGGCAGCTGGTGTGTGGTAGCAATCACCATTAAAGAAATGCCAGTGTGTCAGTTGCAAAAGCCTGCAGGGAGAGAAATAAAACACAGCTGATAGGTGTGACACACATAGCATGGTCTGAGCTGCTTACCTGGGTGTAAGGCGAGCATGATCCTGTAAGGGAAACCGGTCAAAGAGAGAGAAGACAACACATATATTGGGTCACAACCATGGCAATCCTAGCAGTACTGACCTGTTAGTTGACCCTGTGGAGAAAAAGGGGGGGGAGAACAGCTGGTGTCTACATAAGGCTAACATTTCCACACTTGTGGCATTTTGTGCTCACATTACTACAGGCAGCAATCAGACACAACAGTGGTAAAGCGGCATGTATCCTATATATCATAGCAGGCATTGCAGGCAGGCATGCATCAGACTACTCATTGGTAAAGAGACATTTCAGGGAAGGCGTTGCAGGCAGACATGAGAGGGCACATTGGTAAAGAGGCATTTCAGAGAAGGCATTGCAGGCAGGCATCAGACTACTCATTGGTAAAGAGGCATTTCAGAGAAGGCATTACAGGCAGGCATCAGACTACTCATTGGTAAAGAGGCATTTCAGAGAAGGCATTGCAGGCAGGCATCAGACTACTCATTGGTAAAGAGGCATGTATCATATTTCTATATTCAAAGAGGCAGAAGTCAGACCACTTGTCAGCACATACCCTGCTCTTACCTGCTCTTACCTGCTCGTGTTGTTGCCTGTGGGGGGGGGAGAGGGGCTGGGAGAAAGACATGGGTTAGCAAATGCTTGCATGGAGACAGCTGCCCAGGCACAGCTGTAAACAGTTTGGCCACAGCCAGAACAGCCCTCTCTGCCCTTGAGGGGGGGCAGAGAGGAGAGAGGTGAAGAGAGAGAGAAGTGGGATGTTTGTGAATTTTGCCCTCCACCAACAAAGTCCCACTTTGTGGCTGTGGGGGACAGAGCCCCACGCCACGTGCTCAGAGAGAGAGAGAGAGACTGGAGGTCTGGGGCTGGGCTTTTGTGGGAAAGAGGCTGGGTGGGGCTGGGTGCTGATAGGCTCCCTATCTTTGGCATAACTCCAGAACTCCGACATAACTCTGACATAACTCAGGAGTAGGGTGTTAGAACTTTTCAGGAGAGGGCTGGAGTGGGTAAGGTAAAATGGCTCCTATGTGTCTCCTCGAATTTGTGTCCACCTTTTTGGTCGACCTAAAATTTGTGTCAGCATTTGTGTTGGAGGGGTCGTGTCTGTGCTTGCCAGGGTCTGGAATCCAACGTTAATTGGTTGCCGCCCCCGTTACGCCCACGGTCCGCCCCTGGAACGCCCACTTTTATGTTGACTTTATGTCCTTTGTCCTAACTTCGACATAACTTCAACGTAACTTTGACTTTATGTCCTTCGACATAACTTCGACCTAACTTCGCCGTAAATGGTCGCGTTCCAGACATAACTTCGCCCTAAACGACTTAGGCTGACTTTAGGTCTGACTTGTGCTGCTTAGCCCTTGGGTTGGAACGGGCTGTTAGTTAGAGTTTATTGTTTTACTGTGCTGCCTTAGATTATGTAATTTGCTTGCGTTGAAGCTCTTCCTTTTATGGTCTTCTCCTTCAGCAAGAAGGTGGATGAGTTTTCATTTTATTGAATTGCTTTTTAAATAAATTTCTATTCATGCAATGCTAGTGTGTATATCTTTCTTTGACCAGAGAAGCTATATATGGTCCCAAGGAACCCAACATGGTGGTAGAGATTATTTGGCTTTAATAAGCTATTTGGTTTTCCCATTCTTTCTGTTGCCACTGCTGAGCTGTAAAGTGGAGAGGCTCTGGCATAGGAAGAAGTGGGAGTTATTGCGTCTGTGGGGTACAGACAGACCGTGTTGGGAGAAGGGGAGAACTACTTGGATTTGGAATGACATAGTGGTTGTCTAGACTCCCTGTAGTATTGTATCACCCCAAGAAGTAATTAGCCCTGGGACCAACGTGACAATCGCCAAATATCACAGTGTTTAGCTGGCAACTGTGTCTTCCTGCCCCTGGCCTCTCAGAGACCAGTTGGAGCAGGTGTGTGTGTGTGATCACACATACACTGGAAAAAATATCCACTCTTAGATGTAACTTACCTGGGCATGTAGACGTATAGTTACAATGTGAAAAGCCTTGTTCATCTTGCAGCCTAGAGATTTGCTTGTGACATGCTGGTAGTTCCATTCAGACTTTTGTCATGTTAGAGTAAATCATGAGACAAGAGGTTCATAGTTCAAATCTGTCATGGACTCCACAGCTTGAACTGGGAACCTCCTGAATTGAGGCTGGGAATAGGCTAGTGCTGTGATGGCGCGGACCTATGACACGCATGTCACAGGTGACATGCGAGGTCATTTTGGGTGACACGCCAGCGTTTCCCCAGAGCCTCGACACACCTTATATTTTTGCAGGTTTTACAGGCTTGTCTTGAACATTTAGGACAGGGATTTTGGCAGACCTCTTTCAAATTATTATCTAGTAAAACTCGGCAACAGAAAAGTCCCTAATTGATGTTAAATAAAATGCAATGTGTTCTAAAGTTTTCAGTTCAGTTCAATTCAAAATTACTATCAAAAGTAGCAATAGTCAAGGTACTGTTAAAAGTTGGGGGGGGGGAGCGACACACCAGCAGAGTCAAGTTAGGCATTTTCAAAATCTTTGACACACCAAGCCCAAATGGTTTGCCATCACTGAGCTGTGTGTGGTCAGAACACAAAAGGCAATAATGAGTTTCAAAGTCTGTTCCTGAAACTGAATACGAAGCTGGTGGATTGGGCAGGATTGATATAAATACTAGAAGTCTGGCCTTCTATTCTTCTGTGGTAGAATTACCTTTTGTTTGTAGCACTTTGGCATCAAACTCCAGCTCTTATATCAAGCTCTAGCAACTGACCTTAGTGGTTCTGGGTTGAAGAACACAAACTCTAAGATTTAGATTTGTGTATAGATATAGGCTACCTGTCAATAGCTTTTGCAGGCTCTAACAAAATATCATCTCCGACATCAACTCATTAGATGGCCCTAGGAAGCCATTGTGCCTCAGCCAAAAAAATCAAACAGTCTTGTACATAATAGTACATGCACATGATCAGCTCATCATACTCTAAAGTCACTAGCTGTTAAAAGTTGTTCACGATTGACAGGGATATTAGAAAAGATATTTTAAAGCGAAACATAACATGGTAGAGTATGGGACTTAAGGCTGTGACAGACCGCATGAATTCTGGCGAATCCCGGCGCCGAGGTGAGCGAGCGAGGCTGGCCGCTCTCCTCCACGCTCTGAGCTTGTCTGTAGGAGTGTCTTCCCGCAAATAGTCCCTCCCTTTGTCCCGCCTTCTTGGAAGAAACCTCCATGGTGATTGGCTAACACTCCTCCCCCTCTCATCTGATTGGTGGCTGCAGTAGCTTCGCGAAGCAGCGCCCTCAAACATGGGCCAGGAACATTTTTGATCGTGCCAAACATCGGGAGATCGGATCTCCTCCGCTCGCTTCTGCTATGGTAACCAGACACCTCCCCACAGCTCGACAAAGCTTCTCGGGCGTCCGGGACGCGCAGGAATTCGTGCGGTCTGTCACGGCATTTAAAGTAGACCTTTCTCTAGATCTCTTGTCATGATAAAAGCTGCAGAAAAATAAATCATCTTACATTCAGGGAAAGATCCAAATCAAGAAACATGGTTGCTGTTTTTAATCGTACTTATGTGGTTTTCAAAATACTGTACTAGCAGTATTTAGACTTATTACTGTTACCAATGACTTCATGGTATAGAAATAGACATAACAAAAATGAGAACATTGTAGACTAGATTCATACTCAGACAGTCTTGTATGCACATTGTTACTTGCTGCAGTGTCGCAGTGCAGAAAGGATCCCACTAGAGAGGTCTAAATTACTTGTAGAGTGTTTTGACCTAATAAGTTAAGTAAATTACTTTGTTCTATACCGTGAGGTAGCAAGGTAATGAGATTCCTTCAGCTGTAGCACATTTCCATTTTCTTATGCAAAGGTTACCTTAGTGTCTTATTTGAGAACATGCTCCATTCACATTGCTTCTTTCTTGCTGTGCTTGCTGCAGGTCCCTACCTAATTGCAGCAACAGGTGACTTCAGAACTCTCTGCGGATATTTCTTCTGTAGATTTCAGGCAGGAATGTTTGTCCTGGTAGTCCTATCAATTCATCAGATGGATGCCAGAACACTCGATGCTTATTTAAATTATTTTGAGGAAAGAGCCTGGAAGTCTGGTCTCTTTGGA
This sequence comes from Plestiodon gilberti rubricaudatus, assembly GCA_026170595.1. Lineage (NCBI taxonomy): Eukaryota > Metazoa > Chordata > Lepidosauria > Squamata > Scincidae > Plestiodon > Plestiodon gilberti. The sequence continues at coordinate 184,421,971 of JANXHW010000003.1, read as the reverse complement.
GGAAGTTTGTTCTCCAACTTGTGCTCATTTTAATTTTTCTTGAGCTTAAAATGTAGGTTAGGATGAGCCATAGAGTGGAATACCATTCAGAAAAAGAGACATCTTTAGTGCAGAATATGATCTCTTCAAGGTCTGCAACTTTTATTTCTTGTTTCTATTCATTTATAAAATAATCTTGTTAATATGAATAACTGTGTGTGTACATATGTATACTTAACATATATAGAAAATGTATAATGAATAACAATTCATTCCTAAGATAATTATGCATAACTTCAGAGAAGCATTCCTTTACAGTTTACCATTATTAACATATGTAGAACTGTGGAGCTATCAGACTTGTAGGATTACAGCCCAGCCTGGAAAGGGGTGCAGGATATCGGTGCAACCCAGCGCTGATATCCCTGCCCCCTCCCTCGCCACCCTGGCTTGCCCTCCCAGCACAGACCTTACATGTGTCAGCCGGTGCGGGTCCGGGACGGTGGCGGTGTGAGTGGTGCTGGCCTGTGCACCGAAAGCATAGATCTGTACTGCCCCAGTGATCAAAATTTAGGCTTAATGTTTACAGGATGGTAGATTCAATGGAACCAATTGTCTAATTTCAATTATGGAGCCATTTATCTAAGGTAGAGGGTTCTGACATTGCACGTCTTCAAGCAGAGCCTGGACAGCTGTCTGTCAAAAATGCTGTAGCTCTGGATTTCCTTTGGTAAGGAAGAGGTTGGACTGGTCTACAAGGATCCACCAACTCTGTGATTCTGTTTAAAAACAGTGCAATGGGTTTTTGCAAAAGTAGGCTTTATAATGACTGTTGGAGATGCCCATTGCTCAATATTTAATCCCTCTGCTTGTAATGCACACAGGGACTTTGGGGATTTCAGAATGTTGATTTTGCTTTAAAAGTAGTGCTGCCAGCTATGGACTAGTTTCTGTGCCCCAGTAATTGTTATCTGTAAATGAATAGAATATTATGGAGTGCTGTAAGTGTCCAGTGTCTTTTTTTTTTAAGTATATAAAGGCTGTTTGGAACTTCTCACCACTTGGGGAAGGTGGCACATGAAACAATATTGATTGTGAAAAAAGTTCACTGTTTTATTTCTATTTTGTATTCTCCAGAAAGAGTCCATTCTGTGCATCTTGTCAGCTAAGTGAAATACTTCACTGTCCATCAATGACTCTGGCACACATTTTAATTCCTTGTAGCCTCCTGTCAAGCCCAGCTGTGTGGCTCTGAAATCACTTGGCTGGTAATTAGGTATTTATCAGATTGTTTCTGAAAAGGGATAAGGCACAATCTGACACAATTATCTTTGAAAATTGAATCCCCCTTTTCTGGTCCTGCTGAGGACATTGAGAGGCACTGTGCATGTTTAAAGCTAAATGCCTTTGAAAAATGCTTCAATTTTTTTACGTCTTGAAAAAGGAGAGTCACATTGTAGCCAATTTTTAAAAAATCTTTCAGCCACTGTGATTTCTTTGATGTAATGCTGTAATAATAAAATGTGTGTGCGCTGTTTATTCATAAGACTTTGTTTATAAATACTTGCTGCTTGCTCTGTAGAGAAATACAGTATTTCTTTCCCCTTTTTAATATTGTGTTTTTTAAGGGAAAGTACGCTCAATCTTTAAAATACTTTGCAGATTCATATTCAGTAGTATTAAAATATATATTAAGCAAATATTTCCACAGATTTTGAGGTGCATACTTCAAAACATTTGAAAAATCTAAAACCTCTCAAGTTCAGATTCACTGAAATTGTAGTGTTTCTCCCCATATGAAGTTTTTTTTTTGGGGGGGGGGGTAAATGTCAACATTTGCCATTTTCAGAATTAAATATTTCAGATTAGATGATAGATGAGTTTCTTTTTGCAATTGCTTTGTAAATACACTATAAATATGCAGTGCATTAATCATGCTAGCTTTTCTTGAAGGTGGTTACAATTTTGAAATGCCTATATTGTTAGTGTGCAATGCATGGATTTTTTTGCGTATCCGTCTACCATGATTTTGCAGTTGAACAGAATATAAAGAATTGAAATAATTAATCCTGTATCATAGTGCTTATTTAGACATTACTGTCCACATCTGCAGGCTGCATCTAAATTCTTAGTCATGTTGGCACTTTACGAGTGCAGCATAAATATATTTCATAATGTGAGTGGACATGCAGTGTAGAGCTTGTAACCCCTTCTATATCCCCTTCTATATATTTGGGGAATTCAAAAGGAACGCAGAAGGGTCCTTTGGTAAAGATCTTTTAAAAGATATGCTTCCTACATAATACATCACAAGTAAGTTTTTCTCATGTACATTGACTGAGTAACTCTAAAATGACCCACGTGTATGTCAGAAGCAATGATTTATGTATTACCTTGTTAATTGCTTTTTAACATAATCCCTATTCCATCAAAATCATCCATATTAGCACATTGACACCTGCTGGAATATGTTATTAGATTTTGAGTTTCCATATAGTATAATTCTTATATCTACTTAGAAGTAAGTCCCACTGAGCTTTATGGAATTTACTCCCTAGTAAGTGTGGTTAGGATTGCATTCTTGGTTGCTCCACTTTTAAAGACTTTCATTAAGGAAACACCAAAGAGGTAGGTAGGTAGGTGTGTGTGTGTGTGTGTGTGTGTGTGTTTCTATCCAAGGAAATTAGAGAAAGGTGCACTAAAATAGTAATGTATTTGCAGTTTAGAGATAATGTGTCAATTTTGTTTCCTGTGCAAGATATTTTTCCTTTGTTTAATTAAGAAATGTGTCTGGGAGTAGAAAGTCTAAACCATTTATTAAACATGCATTCACTAGAAGCAGTTCATGAAATGAAGACCTGGGCAGCCCGATCCTGCATAAGCCCTAGAGCAGCAGATTGTGTGTTCCACCGTTCTAGACCATCGCAAACGTGTCAGAAATCACGTTTGCGATGACTCTGGAGTAAGGGCTCCTGATGCGGAGGCCTGCAGCCCTTACTCCGCTGTCCTCCAGACCTGGTACCCACTGGTGGAAGTAAGTCCTGCACCAGTTGGTGCAGGGGTGGGGGGAGGGTGGGCCGGGCAGCGAGGCAGGGGGGCCATTGTCCGAACTGGGCTGGGAGAGGGCTGGGATATAGGCGGCGCGCTCCTCCAATATCCTCAGCCCTTTCCCAGCCCAGTTTGGCCTTATTCCGCCACCTCGGATGTACGTCAGCTTCAGAGCTGGCGTATATCCTAGGAGGCCCATAGGCCCCAGGAAACCCTACACTCGGGGAAGTGGACGAATGTCCCCTTCTCCTGAGGTCTTCCCAGCCAGCGCAGCCCGGAAATGGGCTCAGGATACCGTGGCCAACCCTTTAGGCTGGTCGCATAAAGTTGCATAGGATTGTGCTGCTAGTCCCTCATTATGTATGGGCATTAGAATGCCTAGGTGATGTGTTGGTGGTAGCAGTGGTAATCTACCTTCAAATCTAGCTATCGCGCTGAAGGGAAAACAGAAACGTCCTTTCCAATGACTTCAGAAAAAAAGTTTGACATGAAACAAATACAAATGGAAAAGACATTTCTGCACACATCACTGGGTCTTTTGCACACATGGGGGTTAGGATTGGGCCATTAAGTCATTTATAAACTTAGGTCCTGGTTGTAACTGAGCTGAGACTCCATTTTGTAGTCCAAATATAAGAAAAGCCAGGTCCAGTGGAAGTTCAGATGAAACTTAGCAATTTTTTTATGTATCTGCTTTGTAGGTTGGTCACAGAATAACTTTGGGTCACTTTCTTCTCCTGTTTTGAAAGCTGTAGTAGCATTGATTTCTGTGGACCCTTACACTCCAGCTCAAAGAAACATTTAATTATCTTCTGTACCTATGTACCAAAGTGTGCAAACACTATATCTATCCCTGAACAAATACAAATCATGAGAACACTTTCTTCTTGCTGCCTTTTAGAATAAATCTAGTTTATCCCAGACAAGCTTAAAGGATTATTGTTAAAGTAGTGTAGTACAGCTGTTCATTTCAGTGATATATAGCTTAAACAGCAGTACTGTAAAGGAAGAGTATGTCCAGGAGTACTATCACTTCAAGGACAAATTACCAGCTGTCAACATGAGTACCACGAGTTTTTATCTTGCTGAAATGAATTGATTGAAAATCATGGAAAAGTAAGTCCATTAGACACTAATGTTCATGAACGTTATGCATCACATGTTAAAAACTGCCATGAGTTGTCGATCGAAAGGTCGGCAGTTCGAATCCGCAACGGGGTGAGCTCTCGTTGCTTGGCCAGCTCCTGCCAACCTAGCAGTTCCAAAGCATGTTAATGTGAGTAGATAAATAGGTACCGCTTGCGGGAAGGTAAACAGCGCTCCGTGTTCCAGCCGCATGCTACGCGCTGCGGCAAGGAGAGTCATGCCGGCCACATGACCACGGAGGCGTCTTCGGACAATGCTGGCTCTTCGGCTTTGAAATGGGGATGAGCACCACACCCTAGAGTCGGACACGACTGGACTTAATTGTCAGGGGTCACCTTTACCTTTTTCATCCTTTCAGGACTCACTTTAAGAGACAGCTCCTTTGGTGGCCTAAATCTGCCCAGCTATTTCTATGGGTGAAAGCGAACTCAAGATCTGTCACATGCATATATCAGTGAATCCATTGTAGTTCAAACACGTCTGCTTTGCCTCTTCCACCCAGGCCTTCATTCGCCCACGACTGCCTCTTCTTCCAGCTGGTGAAAGTTAATATCGTGCCCTGTAACTAGCTTCCTTCTCCACTTCTGTTTCAGACGTTCAGCTGGAAACGTTTTTGTTATCTTCCCCCTAGGGACATCAGTAGCAAGGGAACGAGAGAGCAAAGCAGCTTGGGAGGAGTGGAAATGATGGGTGTTCAGTTTTCATTCCTACAGTTGTGAAGGAGAACTTTCACAGTGTGAGCCTTCTTACATCTGTCTTCACCCTGAGCTGAGGTGGAGTTATGCCATTTCCTATCAGATCTGGCCTCTTGGAGTTTTAGCAGCCAGTATTCCAAAGCATGTCAATGCGAGTAGATAAATAGGTACCGCTTGCGGGAAGGTAAACAGCGCTCCGTGTTCCAGCCGCATGCTACGCGCTGCGACAAGGAGAGTCATGCCAGCCACATGACCACGGAGGCGTCTTCGGACAACGCTGGCTCTTCAGCTTTGAAATGGGGATGAGCACTACACCCTAGAGTCGGACACGACTGGACTTAATTGTCAGGGGATACATTTACCTTTATATTGTGGATAAGGCAGCTGGTTATGCACAGCACAGTTCTCATGAGAGGATGACTAGACTAGTTCATGAATTACTCTTACAGTAATCCAAACTAAAAAAAACCTCCACTGATGCAGCAGGAGCAGAGGCGCATCCAGCAGGGGGAGGGGCAGTCCAGAGACCTCTTCGAGGTAAGGGCACATTTGTTCCCTTACCTCGAGGCAAGCCTCTGCTGCCTCACTAGGTCTCCTTGGATCTGCGTCAGCTATTTTGCTGGTGCAAGTCCAAGGAGAGTAAGAGAGAGGGAAGGGGAGATGGAACGGGATTAGGAATCCTGGCTCACGTAGCTGCATGCTATAACGTGGATAGGATTGGGCTGTAAGTCTCTTACAAGGTCAGTGTCTATCCTGAAATGGTATTATTATTGAGACTATTTGTATATGGCTTTTCAACAGCAGAAAAAGAATTCACAAAGTGGTTTACGTAGCTCAGTGGTTCCCAAACTGGGAGGCACGGCTCCCAGGGGAGTTGCGTAAACCAGCCGGGGAGGCTGCAGAGTGCCATGGAATCCTCTTGGAAAACAGTGCAATGCAAATTGGCAGGCATAAATATAATGTAATGGGGAGCCACGGTGAATGGTCGCCAATGGTTAAGGGAGCCTCAGGTCAAAAACATTTGGGAAACACTGAAGCTAAATAAATAAATAGTTCCCTGTCCCAAGGACTCATAATAAAAAAAAAATAGCATTCATAATTAGAGTGTGTCGGGGTGCTGGGCTTTGGGCAGCGATAGAATGGTAGGAACACAGCTAGTGGGAGCAGCCCAAGTGTTTAGAATTGGAGCCAGGGATAATCCCAAAACTACTGCCCCCTCCCCAAGTCACCCGGTTTTTCCCTCAATAGCTTCTTGCATTGTATAATGCAATGGGAGAAAAAAGGCAGTAAAGCTCAAATCTGTCATGACTATCATTGTTCTGTGCTTAGATTATTTTACTTCTACGGCTGTGTGTTATGCAGATAACACCAAAGTTCAGGAAAGACCAACATTGATTAAATCCTTTCCCCATATTAACTTCAGTGCTTCTTTCCCCTTAGGGCTTGTGCACTTTTAATTTGCCATTGATTTCTTAATGATTATAGCTTCAGCAGAGGAAATGGTGTGTTTTTTATTGACCCCATGGATAGCTCCTCAGGCTTGAGTCTCTTTAATTTCTGTACTTCAGAAGAAACTTTGTGGAATAAAATGTAGTTAAGCTGGTAAAAGTTGCTGATTTTTCACTATCCTGATTTTATTCTTCCAACATAATCTGATTCAGTAAATGGATGAAATCCTGTTTCTGTGATCAGGAATTGCATACAGTGTAGAACAATCATTTTCTAACAGCACAATCCTATCCAACTTACACCACTAGTGTAACCAGCGGTGCAGCGAGAATGGGAGGCCCCAGAATGGAAAGGGGATTCAAATCCCCTCCAAAGGGGGGTTCAAAGGGGATTTAAATCTCCCCTCCTCTCCAAAGCCTCCCGCCCTGCCCTCCCCCGCTGGTTACACCGGTGGTGTAAATTGGATAGGATTGCGCTGTAAGTCAAACAACTATTGTTACTAAATAACTTGGAAGTATTGATCGATGCCCTTCGTTTTATTTCATAGCGGGAGGAAAAACTCACTTAATGTCTTGATCCCAACTTTTTATCAGGGGTGCCATTTTGGATTTTGGGGAGAAAGCAAACAGATTTCAGTGAAGAAGAAAGCAAGATTCATAGGAAGATTCAAAGGCCTGCTCCAGCTTTGGTTTTTCAACTCCCTGTGCCAGACAGTCATGAAGAGTGTGCTGAGAGGAGTTGCCAAACAGGCAGCATAAAACACATTTACTATATCCAGCATGTGTAGAATAGAACATAGGAATCTCACTTCTCCTAACTAGGGAAAATAGGTTGGTGGTCCTACTTGCAGTGTTACATATTTTAAAAACGGGTTGAATTTTAAGAAAAAAACATTTCTAAAAATAAACAAACAGGAACTCCCCTTGAAAAGGCTGTGTTTAAAAAAAGAAAAGAAATAAATCCAGTTATATGGATTCATTTCAAGGTGACATCCCAACACTGTTAGATAGATTATCCTTTTTGCCTGACAGACATCCTGTACCTTTAACAACTGTACACCAAGTTCCCATGTTGGTTGTGCCTTGACCTCACTGGAAACCCTAGGCAAGTCAACCTTGTCCTAACTACAATTTAGGAATAACAAGAAGGGCCTTCACTGGTTGATGTAACAATTACTGTGATAACATTTGTGGAGCAATTAAGCATTTTGCAGCTGCTGGCAAAATTGTTATTAGCAAATTTATTTTGACTTACCTAGTATTTAATGCTCTAGTCTAAATTACAGAACTGTATAGTAGCAACTTTACCAGTAGCTGCTACACAATCTTGTCAGTTTGCACTCTTTACAGTCCTTTCTTCCTCAAGCACTTCAACGATTATATAACTTTTTGTCTGTGCTTCTCCCAATAACCACACTATACGTGTTGCCGATATTCCCGCCCCTGTCCCTGCTGGTCAATCTTCTCTCCCCCACCACCCTGACCCACCCTTCCATGCCCTCCTGCTGCCTGGTGCAGGTCTTACGCTGTGTTCGGTGGCGTGGTCTGGGGCCGTCCCCAGAGTGAGTGGCACCGGCCTTGGCGCTGGCGCCGCTTACTCTGCGGGTGTCAAAAACATGCCTTATGGTAAGACACCCAACGCTGGTGGGAGCTTTGCCGGCATTAGATCTTTACTGGATTGGGCTGTTAATTACATACTCAGTGACAGAAATGCATTTCTAATGGAACATTTGTAGTCTTGGTCAAAACTGGAGTGCTTTGACAAACTTAAGAGTTGATTCAGAACACTTATTCCGAGGGGCCTTATGAATTTGGGTACACTGGGTGACAATTAGGGACAGCTTTAAAAATGCACTCTTCTCAGGTATGTCCTTGACAATGAGGAGCAATGGATGGCAGAACACCTTTCTTGTTCTTATTGCATTTATTTGAATAATAATTATGATCAGTGATGGGCAGCCCAATCCAATCATGGGCTTATGGTGGCAGATCTCATGGTGTGCTTCTGCAAGTCCTGGTGCAGCATTGCAAAAGGTGCGTAGCTGTCGTGCATTTTGAGTTTGACGGTGCAAATGGCAAGAGGCCCTGCATGTGTGCCAATGGCTCACCCAGGCCATACTGGAGCAAGTAAAGTTGTGACAGGGGCTGGTCTTGGGTAGTTTGTGGGAGGATTGGAGCGCGGAGCAGGGCGGACGGGGGGTGCTTCAAGGGCGGGAGGTGGTGGATTTTGATGGCAGTCACTCACGCTGGCATCTTATCCCCCTTTTCTTGGACTGACACACCTCCTTAGAATCCTTGGACCTATGCCAGCTAAATAGGTGGTGAGGTGATGTAGGTTTGAGGAGACCTATTGGTGGCCAGGTGGATTATGGGCAGGTACTCCCCCTTCCAAGATGTCGTGTAGTCTGTTGGTGCCGCTGCGTAGTGTTCAGTTCAAATATTTCTCTGTAAATGGGAATGCCACAGGGCAACTGAGTTTTTTATTTTACAGAAATATGTGTAGACCATCCTTCAGTAGTAATATTTCCAGGATAGTTGAGAGAATAATAAGAATCATAAAAGCAGCAAACATTATCACTTAATGAAATGAGAGAACACAACAAGTATGTATCTTTACTAAAAAATCATTTTCAGTTCTTCAACTATGTCCTTATTCTTTTTAATGCAAAATAATACCTCTCTTTTGTTTTTCATTTTGCCCTATTGAAATTATGGCTGAAGACACATTACAGATTCATTTTAACTGTTGGTGCAGTACTGTATTAAAAGCCATTGTGTCCTTCCAAAGCACCACACATGCTATAAATATCTTACCATGGACCAGTATTCTGGCTCATTAATGCCACAAGTACAGATAATCTCTTTTCAACACATATTGTAAAGAGGTTATGTCTCCTTTACTGTTGTGAAATGTCAAGCATGTGCTTTCCAGAATTGGAATGGAGTGAAATAAATGCTAAGATAACTTGCTGAATTTGGTTTATGAGTAGCTGTACTTCAGCTTGAGAAGCCATAAATGTTATAGTCCTGCTTGCATTATAGTCCAACCTTGTTGGTTGAAACATTTCTAATTTTTGCCAAAGCATTTACCACTTCCATAAGATAGTGTGTTTGTCTTTAATCCAGCTATATTTTCTACATTTTATGGCTAGCTGTTTAGCAGAAGATAAAAAGTTCGTTACAGGATTAAAAGCCATAGTAAACAACATTAAAAACTGAAGTTAAAAGTAATAAAACATTGACAAAAACAATGTTTTGTTCATCATACGATGAACCTTCTCAGGTTATAGGCCACAGCGAGCGGCAGTTTGATGGTAAGTAAAAACAGCAGTAAAACACTGCTCCTTAAAAAGAGGAGTGTCTTATTTACCATCGCACTGCTGCTCGCTGTGCCTATAACCTGAGGAGGTTCATCATATGATGAACGAAACGTTGTTTTAATCTATGTTTTATTACTTTTAACTTCGGTTTTTAATGTAATAAAAGGTTGTTTACCATGGCTTTTAATCCTGTAATGAACTTTTTATCTTCTGCTATTATTGCTGGCCATGCGAATCTTAAATCTTAGGCTAGCTGTTTATTTGTGTAATTCATAATGCCCAGAACAATTACCGTATTGTCCCGAGTATAAGACACACCTGATTATAAGACGCACCCTTAAAGTTTGGCGCTATTAAAAAATTTAATTAAATCACTGGCATTAAATTGCAACAGCCTGATTATAAGACGCACCCCTAGTTTAAAAACATAAACTAGGAGAAAAAAGTGAGTCTTATACTCAGACCAATATGGTATATTGCAATTACTTGGGAAGTTTTTTGCAGGTTGTGTGTGCATCACTATTTTGTTGAGATAAATTGAGCATAAAACACACAAAACATTCAAAAGATATCTAGGTTGTTTGAGAACGTAATTCACCATTCTTTCCCCACCCCCTTGTTGTTGCAGATAAAATTTCTAAAAGTGCTGTTGGACTGGTGTGATGCAAGAACAGAAGCAACATGAAATGGAAACGTTATTCTTTTACTGTCGTGGTAGCTGTACTCAGCCTGTCCCGGATTCATCAGTTACTGGGTCAGCTTATTCCAGGTAGAATTCAGTTCATTCAAAATATTTGTATAGTCTTTTTTGCATTTCAGAATGTGCATGTTGGAATGAAAGCCTGTGTGTGTGAGAGGGACTGTGAAGTTGTTGATTTGTAGGGTATTCTAGATACCCCTTTGAATTATCTAAATGGCTTCTTTGGGTTTGTCAAGCAAATATACATGAAATTGTCTAAAGAAACATGAAGTGCAAATGTGAATTTAAGTATGAAAGACAAACTAATATAGAAACGATAGGGAAAAGTACCAAAGTGTGGAGACCAGAAATGGTGAAAATACATATATAACATAAATTACTAGCTATGATGTGTCTTCATCCCATACTGCTACTATCCAGATTATTATGAATTCCAGCGAAGGCCCAATGAAATCAGTATAGACAGGTGGAGCAATGCAAAAGGAAAATACACTTATGGATTAGATTTTTGACCAGATAGACACAAACTGATCTTCACACAGGCTTGAAGCACTAAGAGAGGTTACAGAAGTGGCAAGCATATAGTTAGGTAGAACATATCAAAATGGTTTCAGCATGGTTTTAGTAATTTGTCCCATCTAGCAAATTTTCTTGAATATTAGATGGCATCTCAAGGAATTTATATTTATTTATTTATTTTTCACATTTTTATACTGCCCTTCCTCCAAGGAGCTCGGAGTGGTGTACATATTTCCTCCCCTCCTTTTTGTCCTCACAACAACCCTGTGAGGTAGGTGGGGCTGAGAGATAGTGACTGGCCCAAGGTCACCCAGGAAGCTTCATGGCTGAGCGGGGATTTGAACCTGGATCTTCCAGGTCTAAGTCCGACTCCCAAACCACTACACCATCCTGGCTCTCTTTGCTTCTCCTTTCTCTACATCAGCATTTCTCAAAGTGAGCTCCTTCAGGGGCTCCACAAGCACACCATAAGTGGCCACTATCTGTCCCCTGCCTGGGAGGGGGCACCCCCCCACCTCCCCTGTTCGTTCCAGATAACTTTTCAGGCACTTGTGATGACTTATGTCTGAATGGGCAGCGTAAAACCTCTGGGACACATGGAAATTTAAACATCCCAACTGTTCTAAAACAAGAAACCTTTATTTTTTAGATTTGGGCTTGCAAAGGGTATCCTGAAAATATAATGATGAAAACTTCAGTTGTGTTCCTTAGTGCCAAGTGACCTGCCCATCTCTGTTTTAGTGTTGTCCGGTAGCGTTGCCCGGAAAGCAGTTATTTCAGAAGTATTTTCCTTCTTCTGTAGAAACCTTTTTTTTTTTCCTACAGGAGAAACCTCTACCTTTTGCCATCTCATTTAAACTCCATATGACCTGAATGACCACAAGTGCTTTTATTGGTATCAGTTATATTGGTTGAATAGAATTTCAATTATTGGATGAATAGAATTTCATTTCAAAATAGAATTTTAATAATTGGTATTACCTGTTGAGATATATAGACTTGGTATGTTTTCAAGAGCAGCGTTTGACTCAAGATCTCAGAAGCAGGAATTACTTTTATTTATCTGAATTATTTTTTTAATGCTCAGGTGACATCTAATGCACCTTTAATTTCAAGTACCAGGAAAATCCAATCAATACTCTTATTTTACTGTTGTTTTACGTTGAGATTTTTTATATATTTAAGCCAGGTCTCATGACTTATAGTATGATAATATGAAATCCAAAGGTCCCAGTTCTGAAATAATTCATTCTGAAGTGACAAAGCGTCTACTTCCAAGATCCAAGCAGCACAGAATCATTTTCTATGCATATACTCTTAGTCAATCAAGAAGAGCCTAGTCAGTAATCAAGGGGGTCAGATGCGTGAAATGGAAATAGGAGGCTGTGGAAGTAAGATTCAGTTTCGTGACCAGATTTTTAAAAATGTTTTCTGAATGAATGTTTTATGATAGTATGTAGAAAAAATGGCAAAACCAGAAGCGTCTCATGGCACCTGAAGGATCTTTTTGTGGCATACATTTTCATGGACTGTGGCCTTCTTTGTCAAGGCATTAAGGTGTGGCACCCCACAACAGGGACCCCTCAGCTGACCTCAAGGAATGGGCTGGTTCATATGAGAAGAGACAGTTCTACGTCACACATGCCCAAAGTGTTGGACATGCCTACTGGAATTTTTGACTTCCCCCCGCTCATTTAAACAGTAGATACCCACTCCAGCGATGTCGCACACTGGATATGAAATTCTAATCAATTTTAAAAGAGATTTGCCATGTGGCATATAAGGTGAGGGTTTCTGTTTGAGAAAGTCCAAACCTACCTTGGGTGTGCAGTACTGGTAGTTCAGCTCTTTATATCAGTGCCTATATTGAACTTAATACTGCAAGCTTTAACATTTTTTCAGCTGTTTGTTGTATAATACAATATGTTCATCAAAAGAAATGTTTTAAAAACTATTAGATTAGATGTCTCTGCTTTATGTGAACGCATGTAAAGTAATTTAAATAACTGTCTTATACTGGTGATGTATTTATTCCGTGGACTTTTTCAGATATCCTGGCAGATTCTTACTACTTTGCATGTAGTTTCCATGGGGAAATGCTGTCTCTCTCCTTTATTAAAATCGCTGCTGAGCCTTTCAGCCTGTGTCATTACATCTTACCTGTAATTCACATTTAAGATACATTCTTTCTACTATGGTTGTCTCCTGAGGCATACAGTATCTGCAGTATGCCACAATATCTATTTTAATCAGGATTTAAGAATTAACTAAGCATGTGATTTCTAGCTTTCTCAGTTTTAATGTTTGCTTAAACACCATATGAGAAATTGGTGGATAAAGGAGCAACCTTCATTATCTGATTGCAATGCATGCTTTACAGTGCAATCCTATGCATGCCTTTCCAGAAGTAAATCTGTTTTGTTCAGGGGAGCTTACTCTCAGGTAAATGTGATTGACTGTAAATATTTGCATTAACCTTCTGCACATTTTAATTCAGTTACTTTTATTTATTGGTGCATTTAAACTAGGGCATGTAGCAAAACTAGGAGTAGCGGCCGCTTCCAGTTTTCGCGACCCACCACTTTGAGAACCACTGTGCTATCTTAAGTGAAATTGTCTATGTGTCAGCCTAGTCACATCTAGTAGATTTCTATATGAAATATCTAGAAAGTATTTCAAGGTTTTATGAGGAACTCCCAGCTAAATGACTGAAGTCTTGACAAATTTACAATAGGCAGTAATCCTTTCCATTGGGAATTTAGCCAGCAATCTCATTGGTCTTTGAAAGCTGTGAGTTATATCAAGAGTTTAATGAACAACCACTATTAATGTTTAATACTAGTATTTAATTGCACTGTAGCTACTGGTTTGCATTCACTTGTTAAATCTTAGAGATAATATTTTATTTTTTGCTAACTGCTGGGTAAATATAATCAAACACTGTTTTATAATTATGTTTTTAATTTCATCTAGTATGGTATGGATGCTTCTCATATCTGACATCTTTATATCCCATTTCATCATGATGTCTGAGAAAACTTGACCCCAACCAAATATCATATGTCATTTTTGCCATTCGTGTTTGTTTGAAGAACATTACAAAAAGCTATAGCTTGGGAGATCATTATTTCACACATACAGTACAGGATAAATGTCAAAGTTCAGTTTTATTTATAGAAAACGAAGTGATCTTGTGTGTGTTGAGCTGTAGCAACATGACACATGCCAATCATTGTGTCTATCTTTTGCAAACAATGCTAAGCTACTGTGAAGCTTTTTTTCAGCTTTACTTCTGCACTCACCTGCCACTCTTACCCTCCAGTCATAAACACATTAACTTGGTATAAGAACATAAGAAGAGCCCTGCTGGATCAGGCCAAAGGCTCATCTGGTCCAGCTTCCTGTATCACACAGTGGCCCCACCAGATGCCTCAAGGAGCACACAGCCAACAAGATAACCTGTTTCCTGCTGCCACTCCCCTGCACCTGGCACAGATAAAACCTACTTCCAAAGCCAGGAGGTTGCTTATGGCTTGTAACCTGTGATGGTCTTTTCCTCCATGAACCTGTCCAAACCCCTTTTAAAGGCATCTAGGCCAGGTGCCATCACCACATCCTGTGGCAAGGAGTTCCACAGATGAATTACACAGTGGGTAAAGAAATATTTTCTTTTGTCTGTTCTAACTCTCCCTCCACTCAATCTTAGTGCATGTCCCCTGGTTCTGGTGTTGTGAGAGAGGGAGAAGAATTTCCCTCTATCCACTCTCTCCATCCCATGCATAATTTTATACGTCTCAATCATGCCCCCCCTCAGGTGCCTTTTTTCTAGGCAGAGTCTCATTGGTCCTAGAGCATTTAACTTCCTTCTAACTGTGCTTAGGGTGCTACTATGGGCAGTCAGTTCTGTTAAAAAAGATAGCCACTTGAAACAATCTCTTTAAACAGAGAGCCATATCTGCAATCTTTTCAGATCTTTCTTCCAGGGACCGGGGTTGTCAGTCATCACACTCCCCCCCCCCTTCATTCTTGTTTTATTTTGATTGACAGAGAAATTGTGAAAAGTCCTTTGAATGTTTCATTTTCCTCAACTCTAAGAGTTGACCTTTGTTTATTCTTTGCCTTTTTGTTAGGATTTATAATCCTTTGTTATTCTGTCAACCAAAATGTCATGCCCGAAAAAGGGCAAATATTAAAGCAGAGGAGAAAAAAGAGAATGAGAAACTAGCCCATATGCCTTTCTTTGTAGATGTTGTCGCAATCTGTGCTACCAGGTCTTAATAAAGAAAAGATTGCCAGCTGCACTTCAATTCATGGTCTCTTTATTAGCCTTAGTTTATCCAGCATGAGGTTTTATTTAATTGTCTGAATAGATGGTGGCAAACCAAGAGGCACAGTCAGCTGCATGACACTTAATGAAGAAATCCGTATTTCTAATCTCGCTGTAGAGCACACAACTCTCCAGCTTTGATGAACTGGCCTTTTGTGATGAACCTGACTGGAAAGCCACATGTGTTACACTGACTATCTAATTAAGTCATCAGAATGCATTGGAGCAAACGGAGTGGTTCACATGGACTCGTATAAATAATTTCAGTTCCTCTATTACCTGGCTAATAGAAAGTGGCACTGTTCCAGATTATGACTGATAGGGGTTAGATGGTACAGCTGCTGCAATTATGCTAGCAGGTAGATTTCTGTGAAACCCTTTTCTTCTTTGTCCATGAGAATTGTGGAGTCACTTTGTTTTACTCATCTGTATTTTGCAAGGATGTGCTGTTGCACGCACTAACTCCTCTGCTATTGCCTCTTCTTCCCCATGTATCCCATACTTCTGTTGTGAGCATGTTATGGAGACCTACATAGTACCCTGATAGATGCTTTCATTATTATTCTTCATCATAGTGGTACATTCCCTATAGAATGCAGTGAAATGTTTTTATGTGACTTTCAGTGCAATCCTGACTAAGGATCCGGCCAGCGGCCCAGGACCGCCCGCCGGATCCTGAGCCTGGGCTGCCTGTCAACCGACGGGCTGGAGGTCTACTCGTCTTCCCCGGGTGTAAACTGGGGCCGGCCCGATGGGCCTCTTCTGATTTCCGCCAGCTAAATAGCTGGCGGAAGTAGAGGAGGCCGTGTAACGGCCTAGCTGGCCCGGCGGGGATGGGGATATGGCTGACGCCATCCCCCCACCCCTCCTGGGCCAGCTAGGCCAATGGCCCCCTCCCTCGCCTGCTGAACCGCCCCCACCGGAGCCCAACTCACCTCCGGCGGACGCCACAGTGCCGGCCTCCCTTGCTCCCAAGTAGTCGCGAACGTGCTTTATGGCACATTCGCGACACTTTAGAATGGCAGAGCACTTGCTCCGTCGTTCTAAAGATCCCCAGGATTGCGCTGTTTGAGAGTTTTGTTTTCTAATGTAAATTGTGTAAAAATGGATGAAATCAGCAGGGTTTGGTTTAATGAACCCAGAGTGTGTCTATGTTTTTTTTGTCTATGCCAGGAAATGGTACCATAATTTTTTTGTTTCATTTGTGCTTAAGTTCAGATACTGAAGAATAACATCATAAGAAGTTGATGAAGTTGTTTCTAGTTTAAGTTGGTATAAGTGGAGTCCCTGGTGTGACACGATAACATAGCCCTTCCCATGCAACTTTTCTGGGAGTTAAGATCAGCCTCAAAGACCCTAGCCTCTGGCCTGCCCTTACAAATATATACCTCTTACATATTTGGGGGCAGAGGTTCAAAGGAGATGCAACGTTGGGGGTGAGACCCCCTTCTTTCCCTTCCTGCACATTACATCTGTTCTTAATTCATTTGGTAAGTCAGACAGACTGCTAATACCGTGGTTGGCTCCACATGCAAACTAAGTGTTCATACTAGACTGTACCCAGTAGCCAACAGTGGCAGGCTACTCTCCTCCTTTATTATGGATTGGGAAAGATTATTTTTGAAACTCCTCTCATCTGGGCAGTTGTAGTGAGGGAAAAGAAACACTACCATGTGCTCTGATCCATATGTAGGATAGTATTTGGTCTTCTGGAACAGACCTCAAATATGCAAGCAAACAATGCATCTCTAGCACCAAAGGATACATGAACAAACTCTCAAACTGAACCAGAGCTGTGCACGCATATTGCAAAACAGCTGTTCAGCACCAATCACCTGCTTGGAAGTTGATCCTTCTCACATCAGTCTCTGTCTCTTGATGAGTCATTGGATCTGTTTAAGTGGGTGGCACAATCCACCTGTTTGGTAGAGAGATCATCATGAGCAATAGCCTGTTTACTGCCCTCTAATGCGTCAGAGTGTCTGATATTGTTTTAAGCATTTTCTCTGAATTGGGGCCATTCTCTTCTTAAACATACAGTGCAATTAAATTATAAAGAGGACGACTGCTAAATGGCAGGTTATATACAGTATATAAAACCCAACTGTCTATAGATACATTTAAGTTCTGTGGTAGGAAATCAAAGAGAACACCTACTTTTCTTTAATTAGTTTTTGCTTAAGGCATTGTTATAGGCATCAGTGAAGATGAAAGACTCCCTCAAGGGTGCTGCAAATCCCATCAGGTTAACCATTTAAAACCAGGTTAACCATTTAAAAACAATTTCTTTCATTATGGAGGCTTGTAGTCTTTTTTGAACAGTATCCATGGGACAAAATTTTATGAAGTTATGTATACCTCACATTTTGAAACCAGGACACAGAAAAATGAGAGTTGCATTTGCTTCATTTTGATAAATTGCCTGATTTTTTTAGGTCAATTTTAACACTGGGGGGGGGGGGACAAACGACGGAGTTCCCGCCGGCCTGGGGCAAGGGATAGGATTCGGTGTAGCGCGCCACCGAGGATTCCTCCCCCTCCTGGGCCCGGCAGGCCAATCACCCCACCCCGTTCCACCCCATTCCACCCTCACACCCCCTGCCACCACGAAGCTTATGTGATATAGTTGCAGTCATAGAGGCATGTTATAGTTTTTATGTCAAGTAAACCTGCATTTTCCAAAACCACAACAAACTGAAAAGACAAACTTCTTAGTTTTGAAAATATTGTTTCATTATCCCATCTTCTTTGAAGAACATCCTCAACAAATTATCAGGAAATTCCAGTCTATGTAAACTAGTTGTGTGGTTTTAGAAATGACATGTCAGTACATTTCCACTGAATTAACTAGGAAAAAAGTGAGCTTTGAAGGTTAATTACAATTTACAAAGGCATTCATTCAGTGTCAGGTTTGACTTTAAGATCTGGTTCAAAATATTTAACCTTTGTATTAATGCAGGCCCCGTAATCAATCAGTGTTACAGCTTGGTTGCAAGGACCAACGGAAAGCCTTCAGTCAGCATTTGCAAGATAACTTTTTTTTTGTTTTGTTAAAACACATAAATTATCTGGCAATAAAAGCTTGGCGTCAGAAACAAACACACAAAATGCAGAAACCTATCAGGTTACAAAGGGTGCAGTCATTTATTATTAGGTCCACTCACCTTACATAATGGTAGTCTGAGATCACGTAAGGACCAATTCTATCCTCGAGATACATCTGTGTATCTCCGTGTATGATGGCACAACAACACAACAACAGCCCTGCCAGTGTAGAAGTCTCTGCTGATGGATGTGCTACAGATGCTGGTGCAATGCTGGAAAAATGGCATGCTGACGTAGCTCGAAAGTCACTCAGACACCAGTGCAACTCTGCTCACAGAGAGGCCAGGAGGAGATTGGGGTGTGGCATGGGAGGGACGAGGGTGGAACAAGGAGGAGTCGATATACATCATATCCTTACCCCCTTCAGACAACAGATATGCCTCCGATGCCAGAAAAATTCTACACCAATGACAGAGCTAGCGTAGATAGAAGTAACCCCATAAGTAGGCTTACCAGATCTCCAACCGGGACAGAGTGCTAGACCTTTAGGAGAAGGAATGTGGGCAGGTGTAGCTTGTTAAGTCCTAGAGCACAATCCTAAGCATGTCTACTCAGAAGCAAGCCCCACTGAACACAATGGGGCTTGCTTCTGAGTAGACATGCCTAGGATTGTGCTCTAAGGTTTAACAAGCTACACCTGCCCACATTCCTTCTCCTAAAGGTCTAGCACTCTGTCCCGGTTGGAGATCTGGTAAGCCTACCCATAAGGAACAATGGGGAAGGGACAGATAGAGAGGATAGAGGGGAGTTATTTTCCATGTTGCACAATACCAGAACCAGGGGTCATCAACTCAAATTGACTGGCAAGAGAGTCAGAACAGAGAAAAGCAAATAGTTCTTTACCCAGCACATAATTAACCTGTGGTAATCCTTGCCACAGGAGATGTTGTGATGGCATCTGGCCTAGATGCCTTTAAAAGAAGATTGGATATTTTTATAGGAGAGAAGCCCATCACAGGTTAAAAGTCATGATGACTGTATGCAGCCTCCGGGTTTTAGAGGTAGTTCATCTCTGAATGCCAGATGCAAGGGAGTGGCAACAGGACACAGGTATCTTGCTGACGTGTGCTCCCAGAGGCATCTGGTGGGACCATGGTGAGATACAGGAAGCTGGACTAGTTGGACCTTTAGCTTGATCCAGCAGGGCTCTTCTTATGTCATTATAGCTTTGCTTCTTTGCGTTTGTCCTTACTACTAAGGATAGGTGTATTTTGCTGAGCTGGACTTTCACATTAATTTTTGTCTGATACTTTGTACTGTTGGTTGACTCCCTGGTTGGCTTTTATCCTCACTTGATCTAATTAGATCACATTTCTTCCAATAAAAAAGACTGAAGTAATAGTTCATCACAAGTAAAATCTTTATTTTGCGTGTTGCCCATATTTCTTGCTTTAGAATATCTGATATTGAAATTAAATTTCTAAAATTTTAATTCAAGGTTGTAGATCAAACTTTTTTAATATTCTCACTGGCCAAGTCATAATGACTTTATCTTCCACAGTTAAAGATGAACTATCTGGTTCCACTTTGAAAAGTGTTTGGTACTCTTGAATTTTTTATGTGGATGTCCATTGAAGTTCTGCCAGTTGGTTCTGTCTTCTGGATAGGTCTCCCTTTCTACCATTGAAGAAACTATCTGGGGCTTCCATCAGTTTTGGAGGAATTCCTGATACTGTATAGACTGTATCAGGTTGGCAAAGAAGTCTCCTAAACTAGCAGGGTTTTCAGGTCAGCAGTGTCCTATTCCCTGAGATTTGCAGGTGGGGGCTAGATGTTGTCACATACTTGGACAGCTCTTGGAAGAAACGAAATCTGATACTGGAGCATAGCACAGTAATAAAAGGGCAGAAGACCCTAGTGATGTGAAGACCAGAAAAAAATATAGGGAGAGGAAACCATGAAAAAAATCCCAAAAGTTTGGGGGGAAATTCAAAGTGTCTTCATGCAGTATTTTTCTACAATGATTGTTATTGTTATAGACAATTACACTGTAGCAGAACTCCTGGATCCAGACTTCATAAGTAGTTTTATTAGTGTCCATACTCAGTCTCACTCATGCATCTATCTGCATGCACAAAGAAACTCGTACCTGCTTCTTACCTGAAGAGCTGGACCTTCATCTGCATGGGCCAAGGTCCAAACTGTGGCATGTAATGCATCCTTATCTCGTAATGCAGAGTAATATCTACAGTGTGTAGATGGATAACAAAAGACTGAGACAGTGGTTGTATCCAAAGGTGACTTCTGCTCACAACAGGCAGTTTTACACCTTGCACTACGTGTTACTCAGGAAAAGTTAAAGTAACGGCCCAATCCTAGTCCCACAGTGTACCGTGAGGTCTGCTGGTACGGTAGTCTCTCAGTCAGTCTGCACGGTGCTCCTGCTGCTGCAAAGGCTGCAAGGCTGCTGCC
The DNA here is from genome assembly GCA_026170595.1 of Plestiodon gilberti rubricaudatus. Lineage (NCBI taxonomy): Eukaryota > Metazoa > Chordata > Lepidosauria > Squamata > Scincidae > Plestiodon > Plestiodon gilberti. Next base: position 184,401,272 of record JANXHW010000003.1, on the reverse strand, counting down.
TCTGGCAGCACAGAGTCCCACGGGCACAGGGGTGGGAATCACAGGAGTCTGCCTTATCCAGAACTCCCATCTGGGATGAGCCCCAGCAAGCTCCTCAGAGCTACGCCAGCAAAAAAGCTGGCGTAGATCTGAGGAGTCCTATCAGAAACCGTGTGGTGGCCGGGAAGGAAGATAACGTTTTTCTTTTCTTACCTCTCCCAGCTGGCCTGGTTCCTGATCAAGGAAGGTTCAGTGGAGGCTGCACCGGTGGCCCTACACAGGGCGCACGGATGGGGGATAGGATTGGGCCATTAGTCTTAAAGTACTGTATTCTTTTATTTATGTAACTTCTTGCACAAGTTGCAGCACAAGAACTGCTAAAGGAACTATTATAAGCATTGCATAGACATTTCTGTAACAGCTCTAGCAACTATTTATCTTCTGCCCAGGATTCTTTAGATCCATCCATGGAATTCCTCCCCCAGAAAATATTAGTGTCTTCTCTTTTATCTGAATCTCACTACTCATTATTTAACTCATGTTGTATGAGATAAAATGATTTAAAAACTATGGAAAACAATATGTTCTTTAAAAAAATGCAAGATAGAGAATATTGTATAACATTTTCATACATTATCAATATGATTAATTTTACATTGCTCTGTGCTCAAAAATATAGTGAATATTGCAGATAGGCGTTTGGGATGCTATGATGTGGAGTTAATTTAGCTTATGCAGATACAACTTATGTGTTCATGTCAACAAAGTGACTCCTGGGAAGAACTTCAATCAGAGATGAAAAATAAAATAAAACGTTTGAATAGAGTAATTAGGGACTGCATACCTAATCTAAAATAGTATATAATTGAATCAATTTAAATTTAAATTACAACTGAGGCCATGAGATACCAGAAATGACATTCTTTTAATTTCACAAATAAGAAAAAGCTCTAAAACATGTTACCAAACTTTCAGAATTAAATTATTTCCACATTTGGGGCCATTGATGGGATTTGCATACATGGCTCCAGTCATTGATATTCAGTTCACATGGTAAGTTGTGTTTCTGTCCCTTGATATCATCCTTTATTCCCTCAACTAAACTTTAAAAGGTTGATTTATTCTCACAGAAATTCCCTGAGATGCCCAGTTGATTTCTCCCATGGATTATCAAAGGCCTGCGATCTTTATAAAACTCACATTTTTAGAGATATTGCCCTAGAGTGACTCATTAAAGCAAACTCAAGCTCACAAATCTAATACCTTTCAATATTTGATTTTATAAACATTTTGTTCCACCTGGGCATATAATGTAGCCCTAAGTGAGGTCAGAATCTTTACAAGTTATTGCCACTCATAAAGTGATATAATATTCTACAGCATAGCTCCACATGTTGATGATCAATATTTAATTGCTTCTCCATTTTAAAACATATATGAATTATAGTCAGTTATTATTGCTTTATGATATGCATGATATTAACCGTGTGCTTGTGAGACTTTTTATGAAACAAACTGCTGCATGGTCTTATTTTTGTGTTTTTAAAAGCCTGTCAAATATAGGCAGAAGAATGGCCAGAGTCCTTACTAACTTTCAAAGATATTTTTGTAAGCTAAGTGCTACGATTTGAATAGAATGTGTTTGCTGTAGAGATAATCATTTGTATTTATTTTATTTATTTAAAAGATCTATATACCACTTTTCTAAAATTCAAAACGGTGTACAACATATAAAACAGAACACTGATACAACATTAAAACCCTTTAAAAAACTATCCACAGTTAAAATTAAGTGTTAAAATACAATTACAATTAAAACATGATACAGAGCAGATTAACAGTAAAAGCAAGCACATAGCAGCAACAGGGGAAAAGAACAACAAATGGATCCCAAGGTAGCTCCTAGGTAGTTCCTCCCTCCTCAAATGCTAGATGAAACAAATAGACCTTTAACCCCGCCTAAAGCCATGTAGTGAGGGGGCTGTCCTCAATTCCTCTGGCAACCGATTCCAGAGGTGTGGTGCCACAACACAGAAGGCCCTACACTTTGCCGCCATCCCTCTGGCCTCAGATGGCGGCGGTATCCTAGTAAGGGCCCTTGCTGATAATCTTAGGGGATGAACAGGATTGTATGGGAGAAGGTGGTCCTTGAGGTATCCCAATCCTATGCCGAATAGGGCTTTAATGATCATCACCAACACCTTGAATTGAGCTTAGAAAGGAATGGGCAGCCAGTGTAGCAGCTGGAGAAGCGCTGCAGCAGATTCTGCACGCCGAGCCCCGGTGACCAACTGGGCCGCTGCATTCTGCATTTAAAAATAAATTTGCATTTGTCTGATTTAGGAATTTTGACCCAGTTTAAAGATTTCTATTCTCATTTGAATGAGAAAATTACAATTGAAAATTACACTTTATTCTCTTTTGCATATTGTATTTTTGTGTAACAGTTCTGTTAAAAGCCGTAAAAGAAATAAAAATAATAATTTGAGAGAGAGAAAAAGGCTATAAAGTGTAATTTGTTTTTGCACAGTTCACACATCCGTGTACCCTAGGTCTTCAGTGTTCAGTTCTATTCTCCAAAGATTAAAATACCTTAAATTTACTATGGTTTGGAAAAGTGCATATTCAGTTTTGCCAAATTTAAAGCAGGCTTTAAAGCAGTGGTTCTCAAACTTTTACATGTGAGTAGGGGAGCCTGTAAGTCATCGCTAACTCTGTGGCTGCGTCGGCAACAGCACTTTCGGGGTGCCAATGCCAACAAGTTTTTTTTAACTTACCAGGGGGTGGATGACCCTCCAGGGGTTGCGAGGGGGCCACAGCCCTCTCTACATGCCCCCCGTGCCTCAGGAGAGCTTCCAGTTGCACTTGAAAGCTACCTCCGGTTACAAACGCAATTAGAAATTCTTCTTAGGTGCGGGGGGCATAGAGGACTCTGGAGGGCTGGTGCACCCCCTGGTAAATAAAAATACCCCTTTTTCTACGGTGGTAGAACCCCGGAAGTTCTGTTGCCAATGTCGCTGTACATTGCCACGCCCCTTAAGGGGGTAGCGACTTCTTCCAGAGTTCATGGTGGGTCGCGACCCACCAGTTTGAGAGCCACTGCTTAAAGTTTAAACTATAATCAAGCCACCCACAGAATGTGACGCAGACTGCAAATAACACTTTTAATCAATATAGGTTTGTGCAAATTTTCAGAGTGTGAGGTTTATAGTTCCACCTACCTTTATCTCAGTCCCTGGCTCACAGTGGCGTTATCACTGCTTGTACCATGGCCTGGAGGTCGTGATCATACTGGTAGCCTTCAAACCGCAAAGGGCACCTCTGTTCCTCCCACCTCTGCTGGAGATTGCCAGTACAATAAAGAACACTACTTTTCTGGAGTGAATGTTTACAGCATGGCCTCAACCTCTACACACTCTGTAGTTTGTCATGTTGAAATATTTTTTCTAAAACTGACATCATAGTGAGCCTTGGATCACACCATGCTAAAAATGTATCTGGAGCCTGGAGTCAAAACAGGCATAGCTACTCAGAGCGTCAGTTTAGTGTTCGTGTTTCCTTGTATGTGTGTGTGAGGGAAATGTTTTCCTTGGGAGGGTAGCATTTATTGTCATCAGTGGAGGTCCTGAGAGAAACAGAAGTTGTCGGGCAGGGACCAGTTTGGAAACAGAGTGGGGCAAATGATTAATACCTCCGCATTCCTACATTGAGGTCCTAGTCTACAACAGATCCCTCAATTGCTTTTAAGTTATGAAGAGCAAGGTCATTGTTGTTAGGCTTACCATATCCAAAGGGGGACAGGGTGCCTACACCTTTAACCATTGTAAAAAGAGGGAATTTGGGCAGGTGCAGCTCATAATGGAAGGGTGCAACAAGCTGCACCAGCCCAAATTCCCTCTTTTTACAATGGTTAAAGGTGTAGGCACCCTGTCCCCCTTTGGATATGGTAAGCCTAATTGTTGTGGACATCCTCTCTTTACTAACATGTGCAGTCCAAACTACCTCCATCTTGGTTGCATTAGGAGGAATGCTTTGGCTGTAAGCTGAGGACATCTGTACATCTCCTCCCTCTAAAGCAGAGGTTCCCAAACTGGGGCGTTGCGATGCCCCAGTCAGGAAGAATTGGTTGCTACCCCCTTAACATTCTGTGATGTGCAAAAGTACTCCAGAGATCGTGCTGGAACCGGGGAAAGGGGGGCTTTTTTAATCACTAGGGGTTGTGCTCGCCCTCCAGAGGGTGCAGGGGGGGCCACGGACCCCTGTGCGGGCCTCCCCGCACCCCAGATTAGCTTCTAAAAGCAATTTAAAAAATTACCAGAAGTAGTTTTAAATCACTTTTAGAAGCTAATCTGGGGTGCGGGGAGGGCCCGCACAGGGGTCCGTGGTCCCTCTGCACCCTCCGGAGGGCGAGCACATCCCCTGGTGAGTCAAAAAAGCCCCTTTTCCCCCCAGTTCCAGCGCAATCTCTGGAGTGCTATAGTTGCTGTTGGGGGACGTCGCAGCAACTTGCAGCACAGAAAGCTCTGCCTGGGAGTTTGGGAACCTCTGCTCTAAAGACTTGCGGGTTTTGGGTGCTCCATGCTGACCAGATTGCTGCAAAGATAAGTCCTGCTGCATAATAAATTAAGTTTAAACTGCCCAGTGGCTAAGCCACCTGGATAAGCTTTTCAGATTTCCATGCCAAGAAGTATCTCCCAACAACTATCTGAGCCTGAGGGCAACACACACCCTGGTCTCTCAGGAACTTCTCTGATTAGCTCTGAAGGCTTCTCTGAAGGCTTTGAGATGAAGTAAAATGATCAGAAGTCTCTATAGCAATCCCATAAATGTTATTAACTGTCAGGATATTTAAATGCTTGCAAATTATTAGATAAAAGCCATCGTTTAAAATATTGATTGATTGATTGATTGATTGAATGTGCATTATTGGTCATACTAGGTATGTGTTTACCATGCCAGATCCCATTGGTTTGAATGTGTTCAGTGCTGCCTGCACACATAATTGAATCTGAATGTTTCAAGGTTCTTCTGGTAAGATCTTTAAAGTTAAAGATCTTAAAAGTTATCGCACCTGTGTAAAACAGTTGCTTTGAATCTTCAAGGCTAGAATGAAGGGCTTCTCTGATCTCCTTAATTACACAGGAATGGGTTGATAATCTTAAAAAAGTCAAAAATCCACAGAAGATAGGATAGGCAGATGGAAGGTTATTGGAGGGACTGGCTTAAGAAACTGCCCTTTCAGAAATGTTTTCTGGCCAAGTTACTAGATGTTAATAGATGTATTTTTCTTCTTTTGTATCTCTCTGGTTCTTTTCTCCTCTTGTCTAGTAGAAAAAAACTGTTTGTGGACTTCCACACTGAGATTCACAACAGGGCTATGTATTAGAAGTGGGGGACTGGAGTGTTTCAATGACTGCTGCATCTGTTTGCATGCAATCAAGGACTGTCACAAGTTTAGCCTGTTAGTGTTAGTACTTTACAGCAAGAGAGTGTTGCATTGCAATCAAAAGTACATTTCTGTACAATGGCCCTTCCTCCTGTTTGAAATATCACTTTGAATATATTTTCATGCCGATGTCATTTGCTGCATACATCATTTTTATCTCTTGCTAAAGTTATTCAAAATACTCCTGTAAAGCGCTTGTGTATGTTATGGCTTGGTTTTAGTCCCTTTGAGAAGATACACCGATGTAATGAGTGATTGACACAGAGCATTTCTCTTTTAAGATCTGACAAGTCATTCTGGGGGAGAAGGAATATGATGTATGTTGACACAACATTTAGTTTCCTGTTGAATAAATATCCCAAATCTTTAATGTAACAGTACTAACACCTGGTGCCAATCATTCCCAGGCTCATTAATTCTGACAATGTTATTTCATTTTATGGACTCAACTTGATGTGCATAAAATATTTCTATTTGCCCTGCAATCATTTCTAGACAAGAATTACATTTCGGAACATGTGCATTTGACTTCATTGGATAAGAGCTGTCACAGCAGGCTTATGTGAACAAAATCTTCTGTGGATTTTTGAATTTTTTTTAAGATTATCAACCCATTCCTGTGTAACTCTTGCACTGGTGTAACAGTAGATCCCCCAGTGTAAGAGCACTTATGCCAGTGTAACTTGCTGTATGCCGACGAACGCAGAACAGACACCAGCTTAACCCTCTTCGGACACCTCACATGCGCAGTTTGGATGTGGAACGGATTCCGGCACAACTCCGCCAGCGCAGGGGGCATTCCGGGGGTGTCTGAATGCTCCCAGAATGCCCCCTGCACCGGTGAAGTTGTGCCAGTGTCCGTTCTGCATCCGAACTGCGCATGTGAGGTGTCCAAGGGGTGTTAAGCCGGTGTCTGTCCTGCATCCGTCGGCGTGTGGCAAGTTACACTGGCATAATTACACCGAGGGATCTACTGTTACACCGGTGCAAGAGTTTCACAGGATTGTGCCCTATGTCATCAGTCAAAAGCTAATTGATTTTCAGCACAATACTGTGCATGTCTACTCAGAAGTAAGGGCCATTAAATTCAATGGAACTTATTCACAGGGAAGTGTGCATAAGATTGCAACCTTGATTGTTTGCTCTTAAAAATATGGTGTTGAATGGAACTTTGGCAACACTATATGTACAGTAAAACCTTGGATTGCAAGCATAATTGGTTCCAGAAACATGCTTGTAATCCAAAGCACTCTTATATAAAATCAAATTTTCCCATAAGAAATAATGGAAACTCAGATGATTTGTTATTCTGCAAGAGATCTTTGTGTGTGTCTGCATTATCTCCTGGGCTCAGCTAATTAAGAAGCTGCCCTCCCCCCCTCCTTTGCTCTTGCAAACTGTAGCTCACTTTGCAACGTCTGATGTGCAAAACCTGAGCCTTGTTCTGCAGAGTAAACGTCTTTGCAAGAGGCAGATGGGGGAGGGGGAGAACAGCTTGTTAATGAGGTTTGCAAGGGCAGCCAGCAGGGGGGAGGAGGAAAGCTTAATGAGCCGAGCCTGGGAGACGCAGTTCTTCCTTTGTAGACAATCACAGAGATCTCTTGTAGAACACAATGTACTCGTATTGCAAGACCTTGCTTGTTTATCAAGTCAAAATTTATAAAACAATTTTGCTCGTCTTGCAAAACACTCGCAAACCAAGTTACTCGCAATCCAAGGTTTTACTGTAATTGCCAGGTTAGAATCGTATAGAAGCAGATGGATATATTGCTGACATGTATGACCCGGGAAGGTGATTAGAATGAATGTGATTTAAACCCTGTAGTACCCACACAGTTGGGGGTCCCCCCACTTCTAGAGACCGAGCAACGGGGCAGATGAGATTTCAACCCTGTTGTACCCACACAGTTGGATACAGTTGATTGAGAATGAATAAGTAAATCAGCCCTTAGTGCAGTCTCACAGCGCAATCCTGTGTAATATTGCACCAGTGTAACAGTAGATACACTGGTGTGAGTGCACTTTTGCCAGTGTAATTGCACTTACACCGGTGCATCTGTTATTACACCGGTGCATCTACAGTTACACTGGTGCAAGGTTACACAGGATTGCACTGCCAGTCTTGTTCTGGCAGATTTGCAATATTAAGACTGATCGTATTTACTTTTTATTTGCCTCAATGAAGGCAAGTTATCTTAGCTCTAAACACGTTTGCACTATCATTTTAAATGCATGGCTATTATAATAGTAGGCTGCTGCTAGTTCCAACTTGCATCCTGAACTTCAGTGCATTCACCACGTAACAAAGTCCAATGAGCATATGGAGTTCAGAACAAGCTAGGACTGCCCCATTCGCTTCCATATTAGGAGGAAAATAAAGTGTGCTTCTGCAGTGCATTTGGGAATGAGCAACTTGGAAGTGTCTGTAATCTATGTTACATATACTTATTTTGTGGGTTTCCAATTCATCTTTCTTATGCTTGAAGTCGATCAACTACAGTATATTCTTTGTTTGCTGAGGTAAATATATGTGGACTAAATTATCATAATAAATAAGCCTTATTATGTATTGGGAATTTGAAGCCCAAGAGTTTACAGCAAGCAGTAATATAATTAATTGTATTAGAAAGAGATAAATGTTTAAGTGCATCTACTTATTGAATAAAGCATAACAATGCAAAAAGGCCCAGAAAAAATGAAATTGTTCAACTGTACTATGCTATTCTTCTGTAAATATTAATCTGCTTCTTCTGCTCCAAACCAGCTAAACCAAGCAAAAACTACAAAACTCGAAAAGATGGATTGTTGCAGTTATCTGTATGGGCCACATGTGTTGAGCTTCTGATGCCTGAAAGATAAGGCACTGGGCTACTTTTCATTTAGCAGGCATTAATCTTCGTCACATAAGCACCGTGTTTGTGCTTCTCTGTAAAATGTTACTTTGCAGTTGTTGGGATTCCCTTCTGTGCATGGAAAGCAGTATCTCAGAATTTTAGTGCTGGCCTTGGCACAATTCTAAATGTGTAGCTTTTCTCCTTGCTGAGGGTCACTTCTCTACTTTGAATATCAATGTAGCTTACTCCTTTTCCATATTTTTCACTTTGTTTTATCTTAGTTTGCCAAACTAATATGTGAGAGCAGTCATATCCCAGCACAACAAAGTATTTTGGTGACATTTAATAGTTGTAGAGAAATGTTTTAAAGCAGGGGTTCTCAACCTCTTCCTGGGCAAGTACCACCTCCGGTGCCACTCTCCTGCTGTGTACCACCGGAAGTGACAGGCAATGTCCTCATCACCAGTTACTTCCGAGTTTTCAGGTTTTTGGAGGCCAGAAAATGCAAGTAGGAGGCTCTGGGTGGGAGAGCCCTTTTCAGTGTTCCCAAGAGACTCGGCCAAAGGCAGAAGCCTCTCAGGAACGGAAACATGCCACCGAAAGTGCCACATTGGAGCTAGGTTCCAGTGGTCCTGCATTCCGAGTACCACCACCAGTCGGCCGAAGTACCACTGTTCCCGTCCAAATTTAAAGTGGATACTTTTCCCCTTTTCTTTTCACAGGCTTCGGTTCAAAAAGCTAGGCCGTTCACCATCTTGACACAAAGCCTGAACCCTGAACTATATAGGCTATGGGATTTTGTAAGTTCCTACTCTCATCCTTTCTAGCTACCTCAGCACCTTCTTGACTCCCCTTTTCCTGTTATTTGGGGGACAAAGAGCCCAGGAAGGAGTGGGCTATGGAGATAAGGAATCAGTTTTGCTATGGGAAAAGCTGCTTCAGGAACATCACACAGACCTACATGCAAGTTGTAAAGAGGCCCCCTTTTTCCCACTGAAGGGGAGAAAAGCTTGACTTCCTTTCATTCTCTCTTTGTCTCTAATGGCACGTAGGCAAGCTTGTGATGTAATTCCTGCTGAAATTTGACTTGTATCCTGTCTTTTTGCATATGCATTGAATGAAGGTATAAAAGGGCTTCTAACATTCTGTACGTTGTTCCAGCTTTGATTCCAATCTGCTTATTGCTGGGACCCATGGCCATGCTAATATTTCAAAATGGAATAAAAGATTCTATGCAGTTCTCTCTTCTCTCTTAAGACTATGTTTTGTAATTCCTTTCGGGGCCTCTGAGCTAACTCACAGCCATCCAAAACTGTTTTCAGCAACACCACTGGTGGTACTAGTACCACTTGTTGAGAACCCCTGTTTTAAAGTTCTCACGGAATAAAATTTGAACAGACATATTCAGAAAATGGGTAAGATGCTTGTTCTGAAAAGAATGTAAAGAATATTTTAATTCTCAGAGGAAGTTGTAGGAATCGGCCACTTTTGGGAATGCTATAATTGATTCTACTTGATCTCTAAATTGACAAATGCCATCTTGTTTTAAAATGGTCAAGGCACACATAGATTTGGACTTAGGAATAGTAGTCCTGATTCTAGCATGCATTGGAAGGTGTCCTAGAAGACAAATATTTTGACTAATCTTAAATTACCAGGGTATTCACAGAATGAATTTCTTATGCATCATCCATCTCTCAGCTAAAGCAGTTCTGCCCATATTGCCAGCCATTCTGCACCAAGGTTGTACTCAAGTACAACACATTTGTGTGTGTGCCAAAATTGACACACATTGCATAAGTTTTGTAAGGTTCAAATCACAGTAGTCCTCTTCAGAAGAAACACAAATATGAGTCCTTTCCTTTCTCATTTCCTCACATTTATTCTGACGAGAACAATACAAATTGCAGATGTGTGACCCGGGCATGATTTATTTTATAAATAAGAATATTTAGTATTTTAAATAAGAGTACTTTATACTCTAGTATTCAAACCCAAACACCCTACATCTTATAAGAAATTACTTTGAGAAGAAGCAGCTGACACTATGCCTGGATGTACCAATTTTGCACTCTCTAAGGCAGTGATTCCCAAACTGGGAGGCGCGGCTCCCAGGGGAGCCACAAAAACAGCCAGGGGAGCTGTGGTGTGCCATGAAATCCTCTCGGAAAACAGTGCAATTCCAATTGGCAGACATCAGCATAATGTAATGGGGAGCTGTGGCCAATGGTCACAGGAGCAGCAGGTCAAAAATGTTTGGGAAACACTGCTCTAAGGGATAGTATGATAGAACTTGAGCAAATGTACATGCTGAAAATTTAATTCTTTGAGTTATGTGAGTCTATTTCCCATTTGTGCAAGAGGACAAGAGGTGCAATTGTTGCTAAATTTCCTCTCAAGCCCCCAAAACCTGCTCCTGAGGTTTGAGGAATGCCCAGAAACAAGATGGAATGATGTACAGGGGACTGGAGAGCGAAAGGGGGAATCCCTGAAAATATCACTCTGTTACCAGGCATGTTTTAGAGGTCACATGTAGATTTATCAGGAGAAATCTGCTACATGTGCAAGAACTGAGGACTTACTCTCTTAACATCTTAGACCGGTGGAGTACTTGCTCCGCCAGCCTAATTCTGTGCAGGATTGTGCAGTAAGACTAATAGGAACTTTGAAAGTATGGTTTTCATCCAGGTCTTCCCTCCCTGTCTAGTCTAACATATCATCTAGTTTGGTGATTAACAGCCCATTCCAACCCAACTCCTCTCCAAGTCAGGCATAAGTGTGGCCTAAGTGCAGCCTAAGTTAGGCAGAAGTTATGCCTGAGGTAGGTCAGAGTTATGCCTGAGTTAGGCAGGCTGCAGTTTCTGTGGCCCAGCACCACCCCAGGATCCAGGCAACACTTACCTCCCAGGCAGGCAGGCTCTTCTCCAGGCTCCGTGTCTGGCTCAGGCATGTGCAGGCCTCTGTCTGCATGTGTCAGCGTCCATCCATGGCAGCTGCCACAGGGTCTGTCGCAGCCCGGTCGCAAAGGGGCTGACCACAGGCAGGGGGGTTGCGCCAGTCATGTGGTGGGCGCAGGGCAGGTGACAGGTGAGCGAGGTGCCTGAGCCCAGCCGCCACAGGGCACCCTGTGCATCAGCCACCTGCTGCAGGGGAGAGTGGCCGTCCCCTCCCTCCTGCAGAAGGCGATGCCACCCCCAAGCCACGTTGAGGCTGCACTGGGGGGTGAGCGGGGGAGGGAAGGGAAGGGGAGGGGGTGGGAACGTCACACACAAGGGGGGTCTCATGAGGACTGGAACTGCCTCTGACATGACTCGCCCGTGCATTGCCTGAAGCCCTGGGTCTCCAAGGCTGGGGCAATGCCCACAAAGAAGGCATCCCGGCGTGCCTGCTGCTCTGTGCCCCGGCCAAGACCAAGAGATGCCTTGGGCTTGTCTGCTGTGAGCGTGAAGGGCTCACACAGCTCATCACACCCCCAGATGGGGCGACGACGGCGCCTCACGGCAGGCACTCTAGCAGGGTGGGGGGTGGCCAGCAGCCATCATCAGGGAGTGGGAGGAGAGGCAGACACACAGGCAGGCAGACAGGGGGTGCTGGGGAGGGGCATGGGTGGGTCAGAGACAGACAGACAGACAACAAGGCTGGTGGGAGACAGATTCCGAGAGAGGGGTCTGCAGAGCCCGATAGGGACACAGGGGGCGCTCCGCAGATGAAGGTGATGCATAAACAGGCACCTCTTATGCAGACAGACTTTGGGCGGAAGTGGCTGCATTACAGGCGGACCTTCGACGGAGGCGCCTGCATTACGGGCAGACCTTCGACGGAAGCGCCTTCATTACGGGCAGACCTTCGACAGAAGCGCCTTCATTACGGGCAGACCTTCGACGGAGGCGCCTGCACTACAGGCGGACCTTTGACGGAGGCGCCTGCATTACAGGCGGACCTTTGACGGAAGCGCCTTCATTACGGGCAGACCTTCGACGGAGGCGCCTGCATTACGGGCGGACGCCCTAGCTGTCACTGTTTGCCTGCCTGAGAGGCCCCCCTGACTCCCCCCTCCCCTCTGTGCCATGGGGGTCGCGCAGCGCCCCTGCTGGGTTCTCTCAGGGAAGGCCGTGGCAGTCCCTGGATGGGGACTCATGTAGGGGCTTCAGTGCTGGGGGCTGTCTGTGTGTGTGTGGGGCAATGCTTGTGTAAACACTGGGCACATATGTTTCACTAGGGCTCTGGCCGAGGGGCATCTTTATTGTTCTGGAACGTTAGCAGAGATGGCCAGGCGAGGCTGCCAGGGCTAGTCACAGCAGCCAATCAGAAAGCAGCAGCAGCACACCTGCCCCATGGACCTGGACAAGCAGGCTCTTCCCCTGTGGAACCACAGCCTGCTCCATAGAAAGGGGAGGGACAGCAAGAACAACAGCCAGGGAGGTGGAGCAGCAGCAGCAGCGCCAGCAGCTGAGGAGGGTTGCAGGGCTGGCTCCCTGACCTCTGGCAGCATCGAGGCAGACGACAGTGGGGCAACCAGACTGCAGGCCCAGGGGTGCTCCCAGGAAGGTAGGTGATAGTGGACGTTCCTGGGGAGACAAAAAACAAGGGGGAGTTACATGTCAGCTGGTATGTGGAAGCAGTCACCATTGAGGACAAGCCAGTGTGTCGGTTGCAAAAGCCTGCAGGGAGAGAAATAAAACACAGCTGATAGGTATGACACACATAGCATGGTCTGAGCTGCTTAACCTGGGTGTAAGGAGAGCATGATCCTGTAAGGGGAAAGGGTCAAAGAGAGAGACAACAACACAACTTGGGGGTCACAACCATGGCAAACCTAGCAATACTGACCTGTCAGTAGACCCTGTGGAGAAAAGGGGGGGGGGACAGCTGGTGTCTACATAAGGCTAACAGTTCCACACTTGTGGCATTGTCTGCTCACATGACTACAGGCAGCAATCAGACACAACAGTGGTAAAGAGGCATGTATCCTATATATCATAGCAGGCAAAGCAGGCAGCTATGAGACAACACATTGGTAGAGAGGCATGTCATGGCAGGCTATGCAGGCAGCTATGAGACAAGACATTGGTAGAGAGGCATATCATGGCAGGCTATGCAGGCAGCTATGAGACAACACATTGGTAGAGAGGCATGTCATGGCAGGCTATGCAGACAGCTATGAGACAACACATTGGTAAAGAGGCATGTATCCTTCCTATATTTCTAAATGCAAAGAGGCAGCAGTCAGACCACATGTCAGCACAAACCCTGCTCTTACTTGCTCTTACCTGCTGGTGTTGTTGCCTGTGGGGGGGGAAGAGGGGCTGGGAGAAAGACATGGGTTAGCAAACACTTGCATGGAGGCAGCTGCCCAGGCACAGCTGTAAACAGGTTGGCCACAGCCAGAACAGCCCTCTCTGCCCTAGAGGGAGGCAGAGAGGAGAAGAGAGAAGTGGAGTGTTTGTGAATTTTGCCCTCCACCGACAAAGTTCCACTTTGTGGCTGCTGGGGGACAGGACCCCACGCCACGTGCTCAGAGAGAGAGAGAGAGTGACTGGAGGTCTGGGGCTGGGCTTTTGTGGGAATGAGGCTGGGTGGGGCTGGGTGCTGATAGGCTCCCTATCTTAGGCATAACTCTGTCGGTTTCCAGACCTAGCAGGCCCAACTCCGTCCTAACTCTGACCTAACTCAGGAGTAGGGTGTTAGAAATTTTCAGGAGAGGGCTGGCTTAGGTAAGGTAAAATGGCTCCTATGGGTCTCCTCGAATTTGGGTCCACCTTTTTGGTTGACCTAAATTTTGTGTCAGCATTTGTGTTGGAGGGGGCGTGTCTGTGCTTGCCAGGGTCTGGAATCCAACGTTAATTGGTTGCCGCCCCCGTTACACCCACGGTCCGCCCATGTTCCACCCACTTTTAGGTCAACTTTAGGTCTGACTTGTGCTGCTTAGCCCTTGGGTTGGAATGGGCTGTTCTTAGTCCGTTGGTCGTAACTGCGACCTAACTTTGACCTAACTTTGCCCTAAATGGTTGCATTCCAGACCTAACTTCGACCTAAACGACTTAGGCTGACTTTAGGTCTGACTTGGGCTGCTTAGCACTTGGGTTGGAATGGGCTGTAAGTCAAGCAGAACTTAGTTTAAGTTCAGGCAGTTCCAACATCATAGGTAGGGCAGGTCAGGCACAGGTCAAAGGCCAGGTCTTGTTGAGAGCTCATGCAGTTGTTACCCAGCATGCTCTAACAAGCACACATGGGAGAAATTGATTGCGTGTGCAAGGATTGAGTGCAGTGGCTTGTGGCGCAACTCAGTAGATTTGGCATGAAATAAGGAGAAAGATAAGGATATAGGTGCAGCAAGATACAGCTGAGCTTTATTGTGTGGTTAAATATATAACAACAGGATGGGGAATCAAATAGATTATGTGCTGTAATATTTGCACACACTCGCACAACTTGGCCCTAATCATCAGTGTTTACTAGGCAGACTGAAAGAGAAAGAGGAAATCCTTTCACAGAAAAAGGGAGCATGTTACTCACAAAATGAAGGGGAACAGGATTTTGGCAGCTTATGAAAATCAGGGAGCTACCCAAGGGAAACAGGCTCTGATTATTATAGCGAAGGCACGCGGGAAAGGTAGAGGACAAGAAAAGGGACAGAGGGGAAGTTAGGAAGTACCAGAGGTTCCAGCTGCAGTACAAGAACAATACAAGTTTCTGTATTCGCTGTAGCCTGGAGCCAGGGCTGCAGGCAAGGAGTGAGCCCCTCCGCGTGCCATAAAACACTTCAGTATCTTGCAGTGGGGAAGCTTGTCTGTTGCCCAATTACTTTTAATCAATGTCCCAAGCCTCTGAAAAAGAAATCAACTGAAAGCATTGATTCTTCTTGTTCTTGGAGTCCTTGAGAGATGGATTAAAGGGAACTGTGAGTTGGAGGTCCGGGACTAATCCCTAGACCTTCCTCTTAGCAATAAAAGATAACCCAAGGAATCCTGGACTCGCATCGCTCCTGGACTCACTCACATCGCTCACAACAGATGAAAGCTGCCCTGGTTCCTTTTCAGTATGAAAAATGGCAAGATATAAACCTTTTAAAATAAATAAAAAAAATAAAGGAGGCAGAGACAGAAACATTAGAAGCCCAGTCCTACCTAACACACACACACACACAGACCGATGCAGAGGCACACCAATGGAGCACGCACTGCAACCCAGAGTGGCTGGGGGAACAGTTGGAAAGGCCTCCTCAGAGTAATTGAACTTTTGTTCATTTGCCCTGGGGAAAGCCTCCGCTTTCCCTATGAAGCTCCTCCTTCCTGTGCCAGCTGTTTTGTTCTAGAACAGATTTCAGGTTCTTCTAAACAGAGTGACAAAGTGCACCCCTGACCGACATACGTACCACCCTCTTTAGAAAGCAAGTGTGAAACAGGATAAAACGTTACATTTGGTATTTGATACCTGTGCCTGGTTACACTTATTTTTTATCTTAAATCTTTCAACAGGCATTTAAGCTTCTTTGTATGAAAGACTTTGCAAACTTTTTTTTTTAACGTTGACAGCTCCATATATCATGTTGATGATAAATCCTGTTGGCACTTTGCCCTTGACAGTCTTCAGAATGTTATATTTCATCTTCCAGAAAACCATATCATAATAGAAGATTAACTAATAATAATAATCATTATCATCATCTACTGAAATTTAGGAAAAATTGTACACATCTATTTAAACATGGAATAATTAAATGTCAGCATATCGTAAATACATTTCTTCCACATCTGATAACATTAGCAAAAACTCAAACACTCAGAAAAAGGTAGAAATCCTAAGCTTATTTGTAGATCTATATACTGTATGTCCTATGTCCTAAATACAGTAATGCACTTCTGGTATTACTATAAAAAGGTTAATTTCAACACTGAAAATCAGATTAGTGTTGTTGTTGATGATGACGTTTTAACAGTCATAATCAAGCAACGTACATAATTGACTTCTAACTCATTATATGTACAGGGTTATTCAAAAAGGATGGTACAAAATAAAGCTAATTTATTATTAAATGAACTGACATACCATGGCTATCATGACATGAAAAGACAGAAAAACTGTTCAAGTTTCACATGCACATTACAAATGCACATTTACATGCACATTTCACATGCACATTACAAATTACAAGTTTCAAATGCACATTTGATGTGGGCACTTGTGTAGCTACAGGGGGGCAAGGGGGGCAAACAGCCGTGGTCTTGAGACCGTGCCTGTCACATGGGGCATTTGCATCCACTTCCCCTTCAGGCTGACCACTGCATCTTACACAGGATTGTGCTGTAATTCAGTAAATATCTAGTAATACAGAAAAGTATTTGTACAGTGAAAGTATTTCTCCTTCACTTCAGTGAGCCAATCAGAGGCTCAGGGAGGCCCACAGAGGTGGCCGCAGGGGCCCCTGCACCTTTTTGCAGGGCCGGTGTGACCTCCGGTGAGTCCAGAACCCCCCTTTTTTCTCCCGGCGATGGTGCAATCCCAGGAGTGCCATCGCCCCTCCCCCTGCAGCAACTTACATTGTTCCCTACTCCTTAGTAAAAGTTTGAGAACCACTGAATTACAGTATATTAGAGTGTTCTGCATTGGTTACAATACTTCAGCATCAAGAATTGGCAATATTCTGTAATTACAGCTTCTTTTTCAGCTCAGCAGAATGCTTTATAACAAATGATAGGAAATCAATTGGTAGCTATTGTACCTTTATTTCTACCCAGAGTTTGGTCAAGCATGATAGCCAGTTTACGAATATAGAACCAGACTTTAAAATATAAAATTAGTTTGTCTTTGTATTGATTTCAAACTTGAATTAACAAAACACCACAGCAAGTGAAACATGATTATTAAGCGGCAGCCTAAATCACTTTCCTTGTTTAAATCAATGCCTAAATCCTAATGATTTTTGTGTTTGGACCAAACAGACTAACATATATGATGTCCAGTTGCCAAAGAGAGATCAATGGCTGCAGCATAGAATCATGTGATGATGATTGCTTGATTCTCGAAGCCAGACATAGATTCTATTAATATATTATGTGATTAAGCTTCTTAAGGTGACCTACAGTCAGTCTCCAACCTCCTATAGGCATCCTTTTGTTCACTTCCTCTCTATGATATGCATAAGCCAGATTTCCTCTTTTATAATTAATGCGTTGATGACATTGTCCCAAAATGGATTCCAATTAGTGTTATTGTCCATTTCAGTGACGTCGCTGTAGGTGGGGCGGAACGCTAAGTTCCGCACCATGCTGAACCTCCGTTACTCTCCTGCACGAGGCGGCCCTGCCCCCTTGCCTTCGGAGCCATTCAGTGGGGCGAAGGCAACACGTAGTGAGTCTCCTGCGCATTGCCTTCACCCCACTGAATGGCTCCGAAGGCGAGGGGGCGGGGCTGCCTCGTGCAGGAGAGTAACGGAGGGTCATCGTGGAGTGGAACTTAGTGTTCCGCCCCAACTACAGTGACGCTACTGGTCCATTTAAATGCATGTTTAAATGGTTTTCATTTTTGTTTACTACATTTGTGCATTGCTACATGAATTGTATGGTTTTCCCCCCAAACTATATTTTCTTGTTTAATTAATCATTTTAATGTATTCAAAAATTTATAAGGCACTCTTCAATAACTACTCCATGAAAGCATACATTTAAATCAACAGGTACCTTTACTTTCATCCACCTCACTTTCATCATTTTGCTCTTTCAGCCATTTTCAGTTATAACCACATTTCAAATTTCGCCCACATGCTTTCCTCTTTCGTCCGATTTCATCCAAACTTCCATGATGTTTGTCAACGTTCTTATATTGGTTTTTGTTTTATTTAGGTTTCATATATATACTGGTTATTTTTATATAGTTAGTTGTTCATCGGCCAAAATAAATTTGCAAGCTAAATAAGGCTATGCTTTGACATTCATTCATTTTTTACTTTCATCCATGTTCTGTACCCTAACCAGATGAAAGTGCAAGTTATTGATGTACAATAAAATCATATAAAACAATCAGTAGTATCACAGAAACAGCCAGTCAAACTCATTAAAATCTAGCACAAACAATAAAGCATGAAAACCAGCTATAAAACACAATTAATGCCCAGGCAAATTAAACAAAGTTTTGGACTGGCAGAGAAAATATATAAAAGTTGGTATCAGACAAGTTTCTCAGGAGAAGTTCCATATCTGGGACACCAACCATGAAGGCTGTTTCAAAGTCACCTCTAGTTATAATTTCTTTGTCAGTTTCAGGCTGACTCATGTGAAAAAAGACTGTCTTTTACATTGACCGGTATCTGTACATGCAGAGCCACCTTATCTTTAAGCAGTTCATAAAATTCTGTGCAATTTTTATGCACATTTGGGTTTCTTTGAAATCAGCAGGGTTTATCACACTTTACTGTATGTGGATTGTATATATTCTTATTTATTTATTAATTAAAAAGTGATATATACAGGCACCTCTTGTTTTACATGGGGGTTATATTTTTGGAAAACAGCACATATCTCAAAAATGCGTAAATTAAACAGATTTTAACCTCATTATTCCAAAAAATTGAGATAATAAATTAGGTTTTGGTATTAAGTGTGTTCTTCAAAAAGCATCTAAATCAAACACGTGCAAAATGAGAGTTCCCTGTATATAAAGTTTCTTTCTTTTAAAAAAGTGATCAAATTCATTTACAGTTAAAATTTGTAACACTACATTAAAGCTCAACTAAAAAAAGTGTCTCCAAATGATTGTACCGATAATTTATTTATTGTTTTTTTAATGTATGCTCCACTTTTTTCCTCTGAACTAAAGTGGCTTGCAAAATCAATAAAATATAAATAATGCATTAAAAAAATTCACAATGTGTGACACAGAGGCTCGTATCCTACAGAATGTACATGGAGGAAGCTCATAGACAGGACCTTCCCTGCCTCCCTGACACAGCAGCCTCCTTGACACAGAAAACCTGTCCTGAGGGTTGGGGAATCGCCCAGAACAGAACTGCATAGAGCACAGAGGACTATAGAATTAAGAGATGAGCAGAAATCTCCCCCTCCCATGAATGGAAGAGGAACCTAGGATATAAACCAGAATCAGCAGCAATACAATGATAACATCTCAGCAGTATCCAAAAATAATATATGTCTTTCCTAGTTGGATAGGTAAATAAAATAACTTGTAAAACCACTCTACCCCACCTTCATATGTAATTGTACTTTGTGATACTTGTAACTTCATATTGACAGCCCAATTGTAATTCCAGTTATGGTGGCACGACAGTTGCGCCATTGCTGGGCACTTCAGAGTCGCCAGTGCAAACAGCTGGAGGCTCCATGTGCCAGCCAATGGCCCATTCTATCCCCTTTTTCTGGACCCCCCACCCGACTCTTCTCAGACTTACGCCAGCAAATGAGCTGGCGTGGGACCAGGGAGACCCACTGACAGCCAAGGTGGTGTATGGAGATGTAAGTATAAATATTTTTACTTACCTCTCCCAGGCCATCTGGCCCCGTCCCCGTCCCCCCAGTATGCAATGCATGCTCCATTGGTGGTACTTCATGCTATGGCTGTCATATACATAAAAGCCAGTTTCTGGGTCCTGTCCTTTTGACTACTGTGGTCTGACCAAGAAATGGAAGTCAGAATGGTCCAGATGACAGTGTGGTGCTATGCAATGAGACAGACTTAGTTCTTAATTGCCTTTGTTACCAAGCCTCCCCATTCCCCCCTCCTGAAATGGATTGCCGTTTCGAGAGTTTGGTCAAGCAGAATCAGGCCTTTGCCAAAGACAGTGAATGAAGTAACCTACAGACAGGAGATAGTCTCTTCACCTCTGATGCAAATAGCTTTATTTGCTCTGATCCTAATTGCTTTGCCATAAAGTTGAAGGAGTGACTTGCTCCAAACAAAAATGTGTGAATTTAGAGATGCCATAACCCAATGAAGGAACCTCAATTGAAGGTTCCTTCATTGGTTCCTACAGAAGCTTTGTTTTCTGAGTAACATCTTACTTTGCCTGGTATTCAGAGTCTGGTATTTGCCTGGTATTCAGAGATTTTCTTGTTGGGCACTGAAACCTATCTGCCTCAATCAAATTATTTTGGTTTTGCCTGGTTAAACGACACACAGGGCATTCTAGACTGACCATTGGCCATCTTGTCCAGGAAATATTTTACAGTACTGTTCTTTGTTCTTACAGGTATAATTACAGTGACTCTGGTCCCCAGGCTTTGCACTAGGAGCCACCCCCAAACTTTGGTTTGAGCCTCCATTTCTTTACTAAGTGCTCATTTGGAACACAGTTTGGGCATCCCTTCAGATCTGTCCTTCAACCTTTGGTTTGATGGCCAGGCCTCCCCAGGAACTTAGTTTTCGTAGCCTTGAGGTCTCAAACCTCCAGCTTTGAATGCCTATTGAGCAGATCTAGGACAGGTATAGTTCTCCCCACTCCCACTCCCACTCTTTTTTCCAGTTTTCCCATACAGTTCATGTGTGGCACATCCTTTTAGCCTCTCTCCATCTTTCCCCTAGTGTGTGGAAGGCAGCAGCTCAGCTTGTGTCCCTGTAGTCTGCACACCCTTTTGTGGTGGTGGGAGCACCATAGTCCATTGAAAAAGGTATCTTAGCATTTGTGCCTTGGGGCACACACACATGAGCATTAGAACACGTGTTCTGGAGCATTCATGGTAACATGCCATTTTCCCTTGATGCTGAGAATTCCCGTTGAGTGCTACCCCATACTGCTCCTGCCAGTGATCCCTGTAGTACACAGGCCTTCTTTTTCCCTTGTCTGTTCTCATGATTAACAGTTTACTAGTAGAAAGTAAAATAATTCTACAGAGAAGGATGGTGCAATATGACCATTGCAAGATATAAATTGAGCATGCATGTTAAAATTATTGTGCTTGATCTGATCAAGCTAAGGTTTATTGAAAACCGGCATCTTATATACAGAATTTTATCTGTGACAAGACAAGACAAGTTTGCAGTAGCCTTTGTTTGAATGTGAAATCAGCATGATTAGAGTCAGTACAAATTCTAGGCCCACTCCATGACAATAAATAAATGGAGGTGTCGAGTCTCATTTCGATCACCTTCAGTAATGACCTTGAAAGCATGCAAATGTGAAATTTACTCAATGGGGACTTTGTGGCAACCCTACGATTCAACTGTGAAATTAGAGTAGCTTGTCCTTAAATGGAAATTTCACACCTGCTGAACTAGTAGAGTCTATTTGTAAAGACCAGAAGCTGTGTAATGCCATCTATCAATCTGCTTATATGACATGGTAATATTTGAATTGCCTTGTTTATATACTTATGCTTAAACCAATTAATTACAGTACTCACATGTTACAACTGCAAAGAGTCAGCCTATGGTAGGTTGTCTAATCTTATTACAAGATTATTCACTGTAAATAACTGTGTGAGTTTGAATATATATTATTGCCATCAAATGCCATGTAAATAATAAATGACATAAATCTAGACCTGTTTTTTTCCCCAACTAGCCATTATAAAAATGGGGAGTGGGGGGGCATGCTCGGTAGCCATCTTTGTAATAGGCAGTTTCCGGGTTTTAGGTAAGAAGTAAGGTGTATAAAATGTAAAAAAAAATATTTTATGGTAGAAGCTGATGGTATAAGACAGCATGGACATGCTCAGTAGAAATTACTTTCATAACTTAGAACCATATTGTTTGCATAACCTCTGTGGTTTGCCCTTGCACACGCAATACATAACAACGTTCCCATTCCCTAGTGTACATTAGAACATTGATATACTGTCATTCTTACACTAAATATCCCAAAGAGCTTTGGAAAATAATCAATTTGATATTGACTATGTAGGCACAAAGCCCACACACTCAGCTGTTAATCACATCAGAAATAAATGACAAAGGAATATTCCCTTTTGTCTCTATAATTTTATTAAGTGTTTACATTTCTGTCCTGTTGAGTATTAGATCTACAATGGTTTGCTCACACAAAACTATTAGACAATAAAATAAAACACAAATGCATATCCCATTTACTTTTTCATCTCTCCCTCTATTCAACTATCCTCCCTCAGACACTCTTTTGTTCTCTTCCTGGGCCCATTTTTAGTTCCTGCTATCATGCTTTCTTGCATGAAACAAAGCTGTCCTGCTTCCGTAAGGAAGTCGCAGCACCCGACTATCTTCACTCTGTCACGTCTTCCAAGTCATCTCTTCTTTCTGTTCTTCCCTTTCCATCGCATCTGTTTAATGTATGGGTCCTTGTTTCACACTTTCGTGTACTGGCTGTAGGTTTACAATGACTTTGCATGTAATCCTAAGGCAGCAGTTCACAATTAGCGCATCTTCACATGTGATGCAGTTTGAATTGCTCCCATGCTTATTTGTGTGGTATGATTCTCCTAGGGTTAAGAACGACACTTCTCTTTCTAGACTATACTTCTTTCTAGACTATAGCCCCCACAATTCCTAACTTGTGTTTACACTCTGATATTAATTGTCGTCTTTCTCTCCGTCTCTCTTGTAGAAAATTGCATCTTTTACATTTAGCATTTTGGCTCATCTTCTGGTAGGGTGACATACTGCTGAGCCACTCTCCTTGCAAGCAGTTGGCTTGGTCACTATTAGTGGTAGCCAGTGAGCTTTCTGTGAGCCGACTGGGGAGAATTCTGGTCCTTATCTTCAGGTCCTGGGAGGTGGCAGAAAGGGTGCTCTAGCCAGCGTTGTGCAAGATCAGTACCTGAGTAGACAGACAGTTGACCTTTATGGCCTGCTAACACCATAAAGGTGTTACTGCTAACACCTGCAGGGGGGACTGCCAACGCAGCAGTTGTGTACTTGCATGGTACTGAATCAATGCAGCACCACCCGTGCTACCGCCTGGTACCTTAAGATAATGGCAGCAATTCCCTCCCCCCCCCTTGATCACAGCATAGTGGCAGGCAACACTTTTGCCTAGCAAAGCACCTCACCTGCTGCCATTCTTAACTCCTGCATAATAAGACAGTCACCTCAATGATACAGACATTTAATTCTGTTCAAAATATGTGCTCATGTGCATTCAGCTGTTGTTCAGTTCTCCTCTGCTCACAAATCATATTTTTTTCTGGTGCTGTAAAATCAACCAGCTCGAGTCTTTATCTTCCTCCATACAGGGAGCTTCCACCCCAGTGTCTTTTCTTCACAATCCTTATACAGGTTGAGTATCCCTTATCCAGACTGCTTGGGACGGGAAGCTGTCTAGATTTTGGATTTGTCTGGATTTTAGAATATTTGCATAAATATAATGAGATATATTTGGGATGGGATCCAAGTCTAAGCATTAAATTCATTTATGTCTCATATACACCTTATACACATAGCCTGAAGGTAATTTTATACAACATTTTAAATAATTTTGTACTCTGGCATGCCTTGCGCTATGCCAGCGAGGTGCTCGAAAACGTTTTTTTTAAAGAAATCATAGCCCCCCAAATATCTGGATTTTGAAATTTAGTACTGTAGTCTGAATTTTGGATGTCCGGATAATAGGTAATCAGTGTGTAGAAATTTTTCTCCTGACCTATCACCGATATACAGTAAAGACTACATAGGTATATATCGAGTATGCACTTTGTCTTCTATGTAACATTTCTGTTCATGTTTCTTGCTTTTCTGTGCACTGTGTGTGCTTTCCTTTCATCCACTCTTCTCTCTGCTTGTCTTCCTGCTGACCCCCTGTGCAAGGAACTTGCAGAAAGCCTCTCTGTTCTTGTCCCTGAGGGAGAGAGGTTTACAAACTTCATGGAATGTTAGGTTTGTTGTTCTACTTAGGCTGTAATCCTAAACACTAATGGCACAAACCTATACTTTAGGCTGTAATCCTAAACACTAATGGCACAAACCTATACTCATCTTGTGCTGGCGGCTTGCGTTCTCCGCCAGTGCTAGCTGTCGCAAAACTGCTTACTGCTTACTAAAGCACTTTGCGACAGCGCAACAGGAAGCAGTGCCGGAGTGAAGACTGGAGCTTTCCCGCTGGTGCGCGGAGGCTGAGCAATGGTGCGTGGAGGCTGAGCAATGCCCTCCAGAGCAGATAGGACGGTGCAGGGAGAGGGAAAGGAGGGGTCAAAACAGGGTGGGGGAGGGCGGCGACAGGGGCAGGGATTGGGTAGATCAGACCTGGAAGGGTGTCAGGATCAGCAGCGCATGCATTTGCCGTATCCTATCCCCATTCCTGGGCCTGATCCACCAACACGAATCAACGTGAACTTGTACTAGCGATATCACTAGTACTGAGTTGACCCATAGCGGCAGCTGGGGCTTTCCCTGTGGCAAGGGGACAAAATGTCCCCTTACCCCGAGGAGGTTTTCTGCTTGCTAAGCTCCCCTGTAGGATGCAGCATAGCCCGTGCTGGTGTCTCGGCATTGGCATGGGGAAGTTTAGGTAGGATTGGGCTACAAGTCTCCTACTAATGGAGTGGTTAGGTTCTGGAGGTCCGTTTGTAACATGAAGTCAAAGTAGATTGGAACAGCTGGTTCTTACCAGCACAGTGCTATAACACCTGCATGGAAACACCAGCAAAGGATTTACTGTGCCTGCGCAAATGTGGTGATGGCCACCTGTAACTCGGATGTCCATAAGTCAGGTGCCCGTAACTCAAGGAGAGTGTGTACACACCTACCTGGGAGTAAGCCCTGTTGAACATAATAGGATATACTTCTGGATAAATATGTATAGGATTGTGCTGTTAGAAATGGACTAGGAATGCAGACAAACTGTGAGAATGTTTTGGTTTCCCATTATGCAAATATAATATAACATCTCAAGTTCTTTTCCCATAATTCATTAGAAAACCTTGACCAAGTGAGAAAGACAGTATCCTTTATAGTGTGCACTTGTTAAAGATAACCACTGGCCAGGAGTTTACAGTGAGCATCTCAGTGAGACTGCTGTGTAAAGAAATAAAAGCATTTTAACAAGTGTTGTGTAAATTCAAAACATACAATAAACCAGCATGTTGAATGGTCCCTGTCATGAGGATTGCAATGCAGAACTTAAATCTGCCGCTTTTTTTGCTGTTAAACCCGCAGCACAAAATCAGCATGGCTGAACTGCCCACGTATGTGAAGCTCCATTAAGATTAAATAAGGGAATGTGATTATTTAATGTTAATTTCTTTTCCTGCTGTGCAAGAATGGGTGTTGAGTGTAATCTGCATAGTTAGGCTGATTTAATAAAGAGAATAATAGCTTGTAAATTGAATTGCTTTGCATTAGAGAACAGTTAGGACTAATTTAGCTGCAAAGGTGCATTGTCTTAATGCATTTATCAATGATAGCTGAAGGGAAACCATGGACAGTATGCTTTAAATATCACAACTATTTCTGTATGTTCAAAAAAACCATATGTTGTGTAGGTATATATTGCTTGAATTTGTGATTAATATAATTATATGTGCTTATACGTTCAGTAACTTGATTATGCTTGACTCTAATCTCCAAAAACGATGTGCCTTGATTGGCACATCATATTGCTATTATTCAGGCCTAAAAGAATGGCCTCTTCAAATGATGAAATACTATCCTTTCCATGGGCTGATTGGGAGTGGAGAAGAGGTAGGGGGAAAGGGCACCTTTACTGTTAACTTTTATTCTGCCCACTATTTCGCTGCTCCAAATACCTTGTCAAGCAGATTTTCCCCCATGGGATTTTAATGTCTGTTTCTCCAAAAACTGAGGATACTACTGAGTAGGAAAATAGCCAGCAGGGAAAGTTTTAAGTGCTCATTCCCCCTACAAATGGGTTTTTGACAAGATGCAGATACCTAGCTTAGTAAAGGGTGCAAGGATTGCTTGTGATTAATAGTAGCCCCTGTCGGGTCTTTGGGGAAGATGATCCTGTAACAACTCAGAGCGAGCAGCAGTTGCAGCGCGTCTGCTAAGTACTTCCTTAGAAGCTAATTGGTTGTTTCCGCAGCAGATCCGTTGTCAATTAACGGATTCCCACGCTGTTTGGATACAAAATAACTGAAGCGTTACTTGTACGGTTACCATCTCGCAATCTATGGATTATTCCTAGAAAATGTTTCTTGATTTAGAAACGAAACATCGGACTACTTGTCAGCCTTAGATTTTAATGAATTCTTGTATGTAACGTAGTGCCTAAATGGTAGGAGACTACATACAGTATTGGACGATTTTAATTCTAGCTGGACTCTATTTATACATGGCTTCTTTACCCATATATCCTAAATCTCATAAGATTATAGCGGGCCATGAAAGCCTCAGATCTAAGATCTTCCATGTCTCCTGATCACCACCACCCCTGCCACCATAGCATGCAGCACAGCCTGTTTTGGTGGGGAAAGGATAGGATTGGGCTGTTACTCTTAAACAACAAGGAGTTTTGTGGTACCTTTAAGACTAACCAATTTGTTTCAGCATAAGCTTTTATGGAATGTAGTCCACTTCAAATGCATGAACTAGGTCTAGGAGATTGTCTTCTAGTGTTTAAATTCCTGTAATTCCCACTTCCACTCTTAGCTTCTGTTTATCTGATTTATGCCCTGTTCATATTCCCACAACCTACTATTCACTGTGCTGTGGGGCTGAGCCACGTAACAGTGATTTTGACTCTTACTTATTTGAACTTATACTCGTTCCTTCACTCCAGCTTAGAACTCTGAAGTTTCCTCCAGTTGGCACACTAAGAATGTCTACATGCCATTTTCACTAAACTAAAGCCAAAGTTAGCACAGTTTTGTGGTTTTTTTGTAAGGGAGAGCTTTTGCCACAGTGTGTGTTTGAATATAGTGGGCCCTCCGCCTTCGGTATCCGCTGGGGATTGGTTCTGGGACCCACTGTGAATACCAAAATATGTGGATGCTGAAGTTGCACTGCAGTACCTTACCGGATCAAGCAAGAGGTGCCTCTGAAGGCCGCTTCCGGGTCATGCCGGACCTGCGATGCACTCCATTGACCTCCCAGGATGCTTTGTGGAAGTGACCAGAAGTTGCGAATGTGAAACCAGAAGTTGCTATCTGCTAGTTGCTAGTTGTATCTGAAATCCACAGATACAGAACCTGTGAATGTGGAGGATCCATTGTAAAAAGTATGCTTTCCTGCACATCTACGGAATGTGACATTTCATTTAAGTATTGAATCAAAGTCTTTAACTTCATGTTCAAATGCATCCCAAAGACAAACTGAGTTTTCATAGGCCCTTGCACTGGAACCCCCAAGCTTATTAGCAGTGGTGACGATATACTGATACCTCCCACCCTCCTTCTCGGAAAATGGAAGAATTTGTGGCAGCTGACTCGTACTGGGGGGTACAGGGAGTTGGACTGATTGGGTGGGTCCTCTGATGAATGTGGGCCCTTGGCTGACCCCTGATGCTACCCCTGCATGAAGAGTTCACTATTCTCTGTGGAGGATTTGTGAGTTTAGAGCATATATGTAGACATATGCTTAGGTTAGAATGCTGAACAGAGTAATAAAAACAGCTTTTCATGTCATGTCCATCTCCTGTGTTTGCATTCTATTGCCAGTCCACATGAATGTCAAAACTCAACTTTGATTTTCTCTGTAGTTTGCCATGAGAAGGAAATCAATTTCTAGAAATGTTCAAGAAAAGAGAGAAATGGAGGGATTAAGATAACATTGTCAAGTAACTCAACTAGATAGCCCATCAGACCAGAATAACAATTGCAATTGGCCTGGAATTGATTTTGCCACAAAGAAGACTTTTCGATCATCATTTCCTAGTGCCTTTATAAATGAGTCCATAAAACTTTTAGTGCAAACAAGAATAAAATCTGTATAAAGAAAACTATTGGAAAATAAACAAATCACAAATGCCTTCCCCTCTCCCCAGGCACAGTGAACATAGTAGCCAGAAGTTAAGTTGTGAAATTCTTTGCAATTAATTCAGTGTGATGAAACAATGTGGCATAGTCCCAGATCTCACTTGGGAGATAAGTGTGGCGGTAGAATTTGGTCTTTATGATAGTGCTTGGTTTTTGTTCTGCATGTTGTTGTTTTTTAAATGACTTAAACTAAATGACTCTGGCCCTTTCTCCCACACTACCTTTGTCTCACAGGAGCACATGCTGGTAATGGTGAGGCTTCACCATAACCATCACAATACAGTCCTTGATCAAGGTTCTGATAACCACGTATAATGTGTCTTCTTCTGTCACTCCATTATTGAAATATCTTGTCTTTAAAAGCTGATAAAGTTAAAACTTGCGCATCCTCTGGATTGTAAGACATGCCTGCTTCAACAAGATTTTCAGCCCAATCCTATTCATTTCCCCCGTCATCGCAGTGGCGCCAAAATGGTGACTGCTGAATGGGGGGGGGGGACAGGCCCAGGAGGCTTCAGCAGGGAAAGGGGATTTAAAATGCCCTTACCTCTGCATAAGCCTCCCAACCTGCAATGGGTCTCCTCCGACCAATGCTAGCGATTTTGCTAGTGCAAGTCCGAGGAAAGAAAGGGGGTGGGGAGGCTGCTGCTGGAGGGGATAGGATCTGGCACGTGCCTTCCACAATGAATCCACCCCCTCCTGATTGCTCCCTGTTACGCCTGTCCCTGCCCCCATTGTACCCCCTCCACGCCCCTGTTCTGCCCTCTCCCACCTCCCCCAACATCTTACCTCTTCTGGCAAGCATTGGGGATCTGTTGGAGTGGGTGGGAGGGAGCAGGCCTTCCCGCTCGCTGCCTCTGCAGGCAGTGAACCAAGTAGTGTGCTGTCGGAAGAATGACGACGGCAGGTAAGTTTAGGATTGGGCCCTTTATGATTTAAGGTTATTAACTTAGCAGAATATTGGTGTTTTTATGTATTCTTAATCAAAAAAATTGACAGTTTTATTGAATGTTTAATTGAACACAAATGCTATTTTAATTGAGACTTTCCTAAGCTTTCAGAGTGGGGGAGGGCTATACATTAAAAAAATAGTGACAAAACTATGGATACAAGGATAAATGTTAATTTACATACATATGTTGCTACAGAAATCCATATTCTTGCCATCTGAGTTGCAATCTTAACGCCCGCTTACTTGGGACTCAGTGGGAAATGTTTCTTGCACACATAGAATCTGGCTGCTAGGCTGCATCCAGATCACATCATGTTCTATCCGAGGATTGAGGATGCAGTGCAGAAGTTAAATGGCAGTGTGTAAAGTATCCCAGAGAAAATAGATACCATGTTCTCCTGGTACACTCCCATGTTCACTGTGTTAGGAAATGACTTTTAACATGAGAAGGCTACCAAAGTGGCTTTGTATGCCAAGGATTTGTGAGCTGAATTTGTGAGCTGGACTGTGTTATGACACAAGCGAAGGTTATGCCGCTTGTGTTCCTGCCATGAGCAGCAGACTCCATTTTAACATGTGTCCAAGACGTTCTCACTGACTCTACTCTGCATTCCTCCCCCACTGATACGTTTCTGGGAGAAGACAATACAGAGGACATTCCAGAGACTGGGCTTTGTCAGCAGACTCCATTTCGCTATGTGGTCAAGCTCTCACAAACAACTCTGCATTCCCCCCCCCACTGTGATGCTAAATATCTTCCAGACAGAAGACAAATACCTTGCTACCTGAGATGACTCCACCCAGCCTTTGCTTTTGTCTCCTAAGTACCAGACGATCAAACCATCTCCCATCATCCTCCCTCCTGATGTGTGTGTGTGTATGTCCCCTCCCACAGATCTACCTCCAGCCCAAACAAGGTATTTCTTTTTGCAGCGTAAGACCCCAAAACTCCTCCCCTGTGTGTAGGCTTAAAACGCAGGCTCTCTGCCTGCCAGTCCCTCTCTTCTTTCTTACACAGGCACAAGGGTGAGCTCTTGGCTTCTCTCTCTGCTTCCCTCCATTTTCCCCCTTCCCTTCCCCCCCCCCTTGACTTGACTTCGTTCTCAATCATTCTACAGACTGCTAGTCTGACCAGACCCAATTTGTTTCTTCCTCCTTTTTCATTCACTGTTGTGCCAGAACTACAGCATTTGCAGCATCAGAGGAGAGCTCTCCAGGTGATTATAACCCCAGTAAATCAAGATCCCTTCTAATTCTTTGTACTTCTACCTAAGTTCCTAGCTCTGTATGCTTTGGAAGTATGATTGAAGTGATGCATATTGAACTGTATTTTCTTTTTGTATGATTCTTGCCTGAACTATTTAGTAAATATTGGAAAGCAACCACGTGTGTTCTCAATATTATTTAAAACGGAATTCTGTGAAGCTGGACTCTGGTATACACAGGTAAAGATCCCAAAACATGCCAACTTGCCTTATTTAAAGCTATTCCCCAAATTAACTGGCATTTTGGCTAACAACTGGAAGGAACCAAATGTATGGCTTATCCCAGGTTTGGGTGCTTTAGAACAAAATATGTACTTTGTTATATCACACTTGACTCTAAGTTCAGGGCCAACCATAAATATTATGAGAACTAATAGGAGATCAACATGGATCTGAAGTATTCATTGTATCTGGATTCAAGAACTGAATTCAATTTGAATTGGTACATAATGTCATTTGTTGATAAACCCCGAATACGTGCCTCATCTCCTCTCGCAAAGGTAGAGTTTGGTGAAGTAATTGTCTTTTAGAATGTATGCAGTACAGCATGACAAATTACCATGCCTTAAAATAATTACAGGATTCCACTTTTTTGTGAAATGAATCAAGTATGTTCCATGTCATTCAAATTCCAGCCCTGGATATTGTGGGTCTCAGTCTAACTTGTAATGATAATGTTGATTTATCTGCACATTATAGTGAATGCACTGGCACTATAAAGCTAGTTGTTAGTACCTATTAGTCTCTTTTGAACAAAGAGGTTGTTTTATAATCCTTCCCCTCCCCCCCCATGAGTCAATTAAAAATACGAAAACTCACTCAAATTAGGAATAGACCTTTTTACTGTTTTATATGTTTCAAGCACGTGTGGCTGGGAAGCCTATGTCTACACTAAGCTAATTGATAATCTGTGAAATCTTTTTGTGTGTGAAGCTTGCAAGACAGGCAATTCCTTGGTGAATTGCAGTAGCATGCAGTACAGATGTAAGGGGGATCTCCATGTCGCTCAGTAAGGAATCCTGTTGGTATGATTGACACATAAAGCAAGGTTTTTTGCCATTCTGATATATTTTCATGTGGAGAGATATCTCAAAGAGCACCATTGGAGTAATCCCTCCCTATTGTCATATGTTAAGGGGATTTTTATTCTAATGAAAGTGATATGCCTTGTGTGCAAATAACCAGCCTTTGCTGTTTGATATGCACAGAAATTCAATCAGATGCTTAATTACATCTTAACATGAGTTCCAAACAGCTGGCTAATTCCCTTGTTTCTGATTAAAGAGATTACAAAAATAAAATTTAACTTTGCATTTACATACTGCTCTAAAAGGAAACATTTGCACATCAGTTTTAGTCATTTAGGAAATCCATGTCTGCTCAGCACTGGGGATCAAAGCTTTTAGCACTTGAATCACTGAGTGATAGATATGAAGTTTTACACAGACATTATTGGTTTACAGATCTTTGCAAGCATGGAGAATATAACGTGCTTTTAGATTGTTAACCTTAAGGACATGTCCCTTGATCTTTTTTGACCAATGTGTCATTTAGTAACTTTTATGTATTTTTAGAAATATTTAAAGTTGGTAGCAAATGAGTGTTTGTGTGATTTTCAGGAGTTAACTTTACTTATTAATCGTCTCTTGCTGTCTTCTCTATTCTCTCTGTCTTGCACAAACTCATACATTCCATTCTGAATAACCCAAATTGTTTTAATGCACAAGCCAGAACTACATTTCTATAAAACAATTGCACATGATTGTAATTGGTAATGCATTACTTTATATTCTCATTACATAATCACGTCCATTGTTCAGGAGCCTTTTTGATTATTGCCACATAGCAGGGGTAGGTAGGGGTCACTCATATCGGGCACTGGCCAAGGCTCCAAACTTATCAGAGGGCTATTTGGTTGGGCTAATCCCTGAATCCTCACTAGTGGTGAGCAGGGAGGAGATATCATAGGAGGCCAACTGTAAGGCTTTGCCCCAAGGTCCCTGGCAACCTCAATCTGGCATTGGTGAGGGGGCACTAATACTTAAATATTTTATTTTTAATACTCAAAAGATCAATACCAAAAGTGAAAGTTCCATAATTTTACGTAAGTTCCATACAGTTTTCTGTAATATAGGGGAACAATTACTCCTCACCTCTTTTAGCCCTCATTTCAAAATTAATATTAATTATTTTATATTAATATTGCATTAATATCTTGTTCTCCTATTCCCTTTCTGTCATTCCACCTCTTCTACCTTTCCCTTTCTCTCATTGCCTACATCTTTATTATAAGTTCAGGATCCTTTAATGGCCTTGCTGCCTACCTTTGATTCATTTTGCAAGGGCTTATTTCTTAAAGTGGCATCTTCCTTGGTTGGTAGATGGGTGCATATGAGTTTTAAAGCTTTCCCACTAAGTACCAGTATACATCTGAAGAGGTTGATTAAGTGCAAGCAGAGACTAATCTCATTTTCAGGAGCAATGTCAGATAGTCTTAAAATACAGTAAGTATTATTCAGCAACCTTTGCCTAGAGCAGTGGTTCTCAAAGTGGTGGATGGACCCTCAAGGTGGACCCACCATGAAAACGAGATGCAGTCGCTACCCCCTTAAAGGGCTAGTGATGTCAGCGATGTCCCGCCACCGGAGGGGAAAATGTTTTCTTGACTTACTGGGGGTCGTGCCAGCCCTCTGGGTATGTGTGTGTGGGGGTCCTGCAGCCCCAGCACAACCCCCGGTAAGTAAAAACAAAACCTTTTTCCCAGACATGGCATGATCCCGGGAGCACCACTGCCATTGGCCCACCCCTGCAAGGATTTACGACTTCCCCAACTCGTGGGGAGAACTGCTGGCCTAGAGCATATCAGAGTTACAAGGGTAGAAGATTTATGGCTCAATCCTTTCTGGGTCTTGTGCTGACAGAACTTGTAAAGAGGTGCTGGTAAGCTGTCACCAGCTAGTACTCATCTTTGGTTCCTCTACATTTCTACTGTGGCCCAGCTTTTCAGCCATGATTCACAATAAGTCTGGAAATGATTTTATTTTCAGTAGTAAAATCTGACAGCTGCAACCAAATTTTTAGTCACCCCACCATAAATCCCATATGATTCTAAGGGGTAAAAACCCATGAAACCCCTGAGCTTTACAGCCTTGTGTTGTTCGGTCCACAGTTCTTTGTTCCTGGGTCATTGGGCCTCCTCCCTTGGACTGTTAGCCTGCTGGTGCTGCTTTAAGCCTCCCTCGTTCCAACCTGCATCGGAGAACCACTGTGTCAATCAGGATTGGCAACACCCCATAACTCCCTTTCCTTTCCAGCCTTCTCTTTCTCAATCTCCTCAAGTGTTAACAAAGCTTCTGAGCCAGCTGGTCAGTTAATGTCTCCAAGCATCCCATCCCTCCAAAAAGGCAGTTTGATTTCTGTGCCCTGTTCCTTTCAAGGCTACTTTCTTATTGCATGCTAAGGGCTTGCACCATAACCCTCTTTCTGTATAAATAAATAAAATTTTATTACTGAATCGGAAACAGGAACTGTCTTACAT
Organism: Plestiodon gilberti rubricaudatus; assembly: GCA_026170595.1. Classification (NCBI taxonomy): domain Eukaryota; kingdom Metazoa; phylum Chordata; class Lepidosauria; order Squamata; family Scincidae; genus Plestiodon; species Plestiodon gilberti. Next base: position 184,367,408 of record JANXHW010000003.1, on the reverse strand, counting down.
TGATAAAATTGGGACTCCAACTTTAAGAAATTCCATATTGACTCCCAAGAAATCCTGAGTAAGGTTACCTATGGTTATTCTTTGCTTGCAGCTTCTTGAGATTACTCATGAGTAAGTGGCACACACCAGCTGCCGGTGCTAATTGATTGCTCCTTGACTCTCAACGGCTGTCTCCACTATATAAGAAAAACTTGCAGAACCTTGCACAACACCTTCTCCAGCCATGGTGGCTCAATCTCTCGATCATCTGACAAGGTCCATCATGGTTTTGGATGAAACGTAATGAAGTAATCCACACTTCTATAGGTTTTTTTTATTGTTTTAATTGTGTTTTTAAATGTATTTTAAAGCGATAAATAATTTATCTTACACCTGGCTTTTAAACCCATTTCTACGATTCGTTCTGTATACTCTTTCTGTCTTTTGAGACCTCTCTTTGCTCGGGGAGAATAGTTTTGTCAGTACCGTTACCACCGTGGCCCCTCCAGCGCAACACTCTCAAGCCTTGCAGAATACTCCTTAAGAGCAAGGATAGGCAACAATTGCACACAGTGCAGGTTTGTTAAAGACCCACCACAGTTTTCCTTGTCTTTGTCTCGTGTGAAGTCACATTGACTGCACGCTTAGTGTGTCTTGCCTTTCTTCTCTGTTTGTGAGTGCTGTGTGAGTGAAGCCATTTTCTGTCTTTGTCACCTTTTTGTGGAGACAAGAGATCAGCCTCAGGCCTTCTTTCCCCAAACAAGCTCCCTTGACTGACCTATCAAGTACTCCAAGAAGAAAGCAAATCTCACTTCCCCATGATGATTCCCTTCAGAAGCTTGAAGTGTCAGTCAAGAGTGTTTGTTTAGTGGGAGAGAAAAACCCCAGCACTGCAAGCGAGTGGAATGTAGTCACAGCCTGTTTCTAGACTCACCACTTTCCTGTAGCCTTTGATTCAGGCTTCAGAGAACTCTTTTGCTGCAGCCTGAACGACCAGAATCTTTCTCTACTCCACTAATCTCCCCTCCCCCGTTTTCTTTCTTTCTCCCCTTTTCCTGAAACCACTACTTCTTTCCCCCAAGTTCCTCTGGGAAACCCATCTCTAATCTCCCTACATCCCTTCTCTCCTCCCCATTATGTTTCCCCCTCTCTTCTCTATGACTTTCTCCTTTTAAGAAGTTTCTATCTCCTCATGTCTCTCCTTCTAAGCACTTTTCCCAGGGCTCCATTGTGTGTGACTGTTAGCTGAATAATTCCCCACATAGAGTAAGTGTAAGGTAAAGGTATCCCTTGACAATTAAGTCCAGTCGTGTCTGACTCTAGGGAGCGGTGCTCATCTCCGTTTCAAAGCTGAAGAGCCAGTGCTGTCTGAAGACGTTTCCATGGTCATATGGCCGGCATGACTCAACACCGAGGTGCATGGAACGCTGTTACCGTCCCGCTGACGCGGTACCTATTAATCTAATTGCAATTTCTTGCTTTCGAACTGCTAGGTTGGCAGGAGCCGGTCGCACGGATTCGAACTGCCAACCTTTCAATCGACAGCTCGTGGTTCAGTGGTTTAACCCACTGCGCCACCCGCTGGCTGTAGAGTAAGTGTGTGTAAGCTATTTTAGTAAGGTCCCAATTCGAACTCCCGTTTTAGGTCTGTGAGCACTAAATTCTTTTTGCAGTTTCACTCTCATCTCTGCTTTCTTTTCCCTGCTGAATTACATAGCTGTGCTATTGTCACTACACACAGTCCCTGCAGATGATAGTTTTCCCTCCGTGTATTAATGTTACGTGTGTTTTAAAAACACTGCCAGGAACACAAAACCTCTGAGGATTTTGCCCTTGCAAATGCATATTTATTATTTTCACAGTCCTCTGTTTAAGATTAAAACCCTCTACATACTTACCTGGGAGTTAGTCTCCTTGAACTCTGTTCTGCTTCAAGTAGACATGCATAGGATTGGGCTGTTTATCAGCTTCAGGAGTTTTCTTTCTTTGGGTTGAATCCTGCACCCTACACTTATTGAAATGAGGGTGCATGTCTCACAGGGATTGTGATTGATCTCACAGGGATTGTGAAAGCTATGATTGGTTGCAACTTTCTACATAGTCCACAGGCAGTTATTTCCAGTGTACAATCACTTCCAACACTACAATTTCTGTAGTTATACGACATGATGTAATGTGTGAATTCTAAAGATGTTGTTGGTAGCCAAACACAATCTTATGAATTGATTATCAGGTTCTTCCATACAGCATAACTATTCTTAGTACACGCTAGCGGCTAGTGTGTTATTTCATATAAACACAGTTAATATTGATGCACGACTAAAAAAGTAATACAACTATGTAATTCTGTTTTTCAGACAAACTATTACAGGGTGAAATCTTGCTAGGTATTAATGACTAGTCCTCAACAGTACCACACTCATTGCTGCAGTACTCATGATTTTCATGTTACACATCATTTTAATATATAAAAAAAATGTCCCCTGAAGTTATAATTCTCTGGGTAGCACCAAGCATTAGATAACAATCATTTTCTGTAATTGTTTATATAATGGAAGATATGTAAAAAATAAATTGCCGCATGACTAGCACAACAATATGGTTATGGTTGAGAAAACATTTTCATTACAAGCCCCTGCCTTGATAGAACGAATGAAATTAAAGATTCATAAAACCAGTTGGGTCATCTGGTATGTGCAATGTGAAGCAATGTAACATTCCATGTTACATTATATTTTCACTTTTTAAAGCTTTAGGAATAAAATGTTCTAAACAAATTGTTTTAAATAGTTTTTGTTCCAACTAATCAGAGGTACTCATTGCCATATGATGTTATAAAAATCCGTATCAGATTCCAATGAATGGGAATTGAGTGAAATCATACACTAAAGATGCAGTCCTATGCCAACGTTGTGCCAATGTTTGTGTTGTGTTGGTGCAGTGTCTATCATAGCCTAATCCCATCCATCTTGCAAACTCTAGCAGATCACCTTTTTTCAAAGCAATGAGCTCTCTTGCAAACTGTAGCAGCTCAGGTCAGCACAGCTCTTTGCAAAGAAATTAGCAACTACTGTATCTTGCAAACTGAGCTCAGCTCAGATCAATTAGCACCTATCTGATTTTTGAATAGCCTCAGAGCTTTGCTCTGAACATCTGATTGTCAGGGATTAGCTTGGCTTTGATCACTGACCCGTGGATAAGATGACCCAGGCTTTTCAGGGTCTATTTTAGGCATAAATTTCTGGTCTTGTATGAGAGTATATATGATAAGTTTTACTTTCCCTGATGGAGGCTTTAGTACTGGAGTTATGCCCTCTGTGGGCAGCCTCCCCACCTCCTTTCTCTCCTCAGACTTCTGCTAGCGAAATCGCTAGCGCAAGTCCAAGGAGACCCATTACGGAGTGGATTTAAATCCCCTTTCACCTCGGAAGCCTCCTGATCCGCCCCATCTCGCCTGTTTTTTGCGCAGCTGCACCAGCGGGGAGGGAGGGAGAAAAGCAGCGCAATCTTGTGCAGGAATGCGCTGGGGAGTGCGCGCTCCCTGGTGCAGGGTGTCGTAAACGTGCCATAAAGCGTGTTTACAGCACCCAGAGAGAAAGTCTGCCGGCGCAGAGGCTGGTAGCCTTTCCCCTGGCTCCTACCTGGCCCCTTGCCCACCGAAGCAGGTAAGCCCTACACCAGGCCGGGGCAGGGACGGGGGGAGGGCGGACCAGGTGGTGAGGGAAGGTGGCCATAGGCCGTGGCAGGCCTGGAGAGGGTGGGGATGGCGGTGAGATACGCCGATATCCAAAGCCCTTTCCAGGCCCGGTCTAACACAGAGGGCTCAAATTTACTTGAGCTCCAGAGCTGGCATACATTCGAGGAGGCCATTGGGCCTCCAGCCGCTTATATCCGGGGAAGGGGACGATCGTCCCCTTCCCTCGAGGTGCACCCGGGCTGACCCGAGGCAGCCCGGATCTTGCATAGGATATGATGGCTGCCCCTTTAGGCCGACCACTATATCTTACACAGGATTCGGCTGTAGCATTGGGCTCTTATTCTCCTCTCTCCCTGTGCAAATCCTCGACTTCTCTTCAGCTCATTTCAGAATGATTACTAAGACCAAATAATTAAATGGCTATTAATTTATTACCATATGCAGATGTTTAGTATTTCTTGCAGTGTGTTCCTGTAAACTTCTAAACTCTGTGAATTCTAAACTTATGGCTTTCTATACACAAAGATAATCAGTGTGCAGTTTGTATATTTTGTTCTAACAAATCTAAAAATAGGTACGAAGTGACATAATTGATTTCAAAATGAAACCGAAGTGATACTGCAAGTCAGATGAAAGTACTGAATAGTTTATTTACTAGATAGTCAAAGAAAAATTATGACCACATCATACAACTTGAAAGTTATAGTCTTGCTAGTTTTTGCATGGCATAAAGGAAATGTTGCTTTTAGAAATTGTTTATCTCATTATTGTGCTGAACTTGCATTTTTATTCCATTAAGTCCACTTCTTAAATATTCCCAAAGACTGACTTGGACATCTTTTGACTTGCAATGATTTTTTTAAGTAGCATTTCTGCATCCTAGAGATGAGTAATGGTGTAAAAATGTTAATTTTGTTTTGATTACAGTTAGAAGATATTGACTCAAACTTTGCCCTATAAATCAGATGATGTTTAGGGTTTCAGGTTGGATAACTTTTGCAAGTGAATTTTAATGCATTTCAAGGTGTTGTGTCTAGTGCTATTCTTCATATGAAATTTCAAGGTAGATACACCCTACTGATGATAGCAATCAGGGCTGCTTCTTCCATCCCACCCCACCCCACCCCCCAATGAGCCAAGGTGAAAGGGTTGTTTGAATTGGTGGGCTTGGGGAGACAGCAGTAGGGGGCACCCCATGCCTGCCTATCACTTCTCCCAGCTTGCCCCATCTGTTTCTCCTTTGCTCTACTCAGATTTACTCAATTAATTATACTTGGTAAATTGAGACAAGGACTATTAATAGAACTGTTACAAAACAGTAATAGAACTGGGTCCAAAGAAGTGTGAGTGAAATTTTGTTCATGTGATGGAGCTTTTCCAAATCCTTTCCCCCTCTGTAGTTTCTTGTCCCCCCCCCCCGAGAAACCACTTCTAAAGATTGGGGAGGGGGGCTCCAGAAACGTTTGTGATTTGGTGCAGGAGGTTGCAGTACGTTGCCAAGAAATAAGTATAGTAAAAGAGAAGAACTGATTGATTTTAGAATATTGACTAAGGCTATTGTTTAAGGGCCACGTATGTATGTGTTTATGTTTATGTCTATGTCAATGTATGTTTATTTATGTAAGATGTCAATAAAGGTTTTGGAATTGGAATTGGATTGCTAGTCTATAAAGAGATATCTGCTGGTTAAATGAAAAGAAGAGGAGGGACTAATTAAACACAGAAATCAAAATACCTTGTTGTCAAAATGTTGCTACCTATTCTAAATCTCTAAGGAAGGGTAGAGGTAATTAGTAAAAGAATATTGATAAAAAATATAGAGTTATGATGTATTCAGACTTGAAGTTAGGTATAGATATAAATCAGTTTCCGGTGGAGTCTTATCATTTTACGCTCTGATTTTGTAATTGGAGGCTTGTCCCTAATTCTCTTCTCAGCCTACACAGGCTGCTTTGGGTTAACTACTGTGAAATTCTTGCTGAGACAGGTTGCATGGTTGGGCACCACTATCTTTAATTTTGGTACACATACAGAGTATCACTGTATATGTATGGAAACATAGAATCCTGACCATCTCCTTCCTCTCTGTCCCCCCAGCAAAAATGTTAGTTCCCACCCTGGTAATCTCTTGCCTTGGCTATTGCAACTTTCTGCCATCAAGATCATTGACCTGTCTTGTCACTCTCTTGTCACCTTCCTGAAATCCCTGCACTGGCTTCCCACCTGCTCCCGGATCCAGTTCCTTGCCCTTACCTTCAAAGCCCTCTGTGGCTTCACCTCTCCTTACCTCTCTTCTCTTGTATCCCACTACATTCCTGCCTGTGTCCTTCTCTTCTCTGGCTGCACTGCCCTTTCCCACCTGAAGGTCTCAAATGGCTCTACCTCTTCTCCCTTGCTGCCCTTTATGCCTGGAACTCCCTCTTTGGATGCTTAAGGGATACTCCCCCTCTTATGTACTTCAAATCCCTCCTCAGAATCCCAGCTCAAAACATTTTCCATGAAACCTTTGGCACTACCCACAATTCCTCTACCTTATGGCAGCTAAGCCTAAGTGTGCACACATGAAATAATTACACATTCTTTCCCATCTTCCCCAATATCATTCCCCTCTCCTTCCTATGTTGTCTCTCTTGTTTCTGTTTTAGATTATGAACCTCTTAGGGCAAGGAGCTGCCTTCTTTTTTGCTGTAAGGTGCCATGTTGTATACAATAGTAATAATAAATTAATTTAATTAATAATTAAAATAATGCTAGGGTTTATCAGGAAAGGGAGAAAGTATACTGTCATTATTTTAAATCCTTTGTGTGGTAGCTGCATCTAGAATACTGTGCACAGTTCTTGTCCCCCCATCTCTGAGGATATCATAAATGTGCAGGAAAGGGCAACCCAAATGATCAAAGAGTTGGAGCAGCAGCTTTCCTGCAAGAAAAAACTAACAGCACAACCCTATACATGTTTATTCAGTAGTAAGTACCATTGTGTTCAGTTGAGCTTACTACTCCCAGGAAAGTTTGCATAGGATTGCAGTGTATGTGGGTATAAGTGCTTAAATCTAAAAACTACTTAAAATTTCGTAGTTTCAACATGTTGCTGTTGCAAAACAAAGTTTGGCGTATACCACAGATTTTACCTTAATCCATTAATTCGGAATCCACAAATGAATGTTCACTTTGTCCTTTTGTGTTTTGTTCATGGAGATCAGAAATCAATGCAAGTTTCCATAAGCTAGCATTTTTTTTTTGCCTTAGCCCTTCTCACCAAGCATCTCTGTGCACGCCTCTAAGGATCAAACAGAATAATTTCCTGAGGAAACCCTAAAGGAACACACTTGGTCAGTCTTCAGAAGAGAAACCTATGCAGCAACAGAGCTAATCCAAGAGGCCATCCTCCTTTCGTTTTAATGTCACCTTAGATCACTGCAGGTTGGAGTTTGATCCTGTGCATCATTGGATAGTATTTAGCATTATCCTTGGCCACAGAAACAATTGTGGTTATACAGAGAGGGGGAAGAGATGATAGAACCTTTTGTGCATTACAAAACAACAACAACAACCAGGAAATTGCTTCTAGCCTCTCTCTCTCTCTCTCTCTCTCTCTCTCTCTCTCTCTCTCTGTGTGTGTGTGTGTGTGTGTGTGTGTGTGTGTGTGTGTGTGTGTGTGTGTGTGGTCAGAAGTTAAACAGTTTGCTTATAAATTACAGAGCAACTTAGAGAGAGACCTTCCTGTGAATGAAAGAGAAAATTCCTGTGTGTTGTTTAGTCCCTATTCGGAGAATTTATTGCTTGTAGGTATGTCTGAATAATTTGGGTTTGGAGTAGAAGTCTTTTTCAGTGCCAGATCCTGCCTTACTCTGCCATCTAGTGTTCAACAACCATATTTCCATTTCTTCACTATGTAACTTACATTTCAAATTTTTTACGGTAACATCATTTTTTGGTTTATTTAGATTACAAATTTAAATTACACAGTGTAGACCTGAAGAACACTAGTACAGTATCTTAACAAAGTATATGTCTTTGTTATAGTGATAAATAATCACTATTGAGGTTGAAAGATAACTGACATCAAATTACTTGAAAAAAGTTTGCATCTTTTCATTCTCAAATCTGATCCTCTTCTAGCTTGCCTCATTAGAAGTAAGCCCATCAGAAGTAAGTCCCATTAGAGTCAATGGGATTTACTCTAGGAGAGTGTGGATTGGTTTGCAGCCTGAGACCTCTTTGTCTGCTTTTCTGAGTGTGAGGGTGGATGTTTGGGTGACTGTTCCCATGTGCCTGTTTTAGGACACGATTCCAATTCCTTCAACCATCTGTGGCTGGTGTGTCAGCTGTGATCTCTCCTGGACAGTAATACCGTGTTTCCCCGAAAATAAGACAGGGTCTTATATTAATTTTGCCTCCCAAAAACGCAAGAGGTCTTATTTTCAGGGAGGTCTTATTACGTTGCCGCTCAAAGCCCCTTTCCCTCCCCTACAGCAAAGGCACCCAGCGCCGCGGGGATCTCTACGACAGGGGCTTAATGGGAGCTGATGGCGCCTGGAGCAGGAAGCATTTCGCGCGCGCCACAGCGCCAAAAGTCCGGGTTTTTATCTTTTAAAAACTTTTTTCCTGATTTTTTTCCTGATTTTTTTTTGCCCTTTTCCAAGCAGCTGCCGCCCCCAGCAGCACCCCCCAGGGCAGCAGCTGCTTTGTTTGCAAACCCCCCAGGCCCAGGGGGGCATTACTGGCCAGGCGCGGGGGTGAAATTGACTGTACTTAACTTGTATCATCATTTGGCTCAACCACATTTTCAGCCATGAGGGCGAGCAGGAGGAGACTAGGTGCCTCTCTAGGACGCACATTCACCTAGTCTCACTGGTCCTCCAGAGTCCTCTCTAGGATCCGGAGGAACAGCCAGCAAGCCTGCTCGCCCTCATGGCTGAAAATGCGATCAAGTCAAACGACGATACAAGTTAAGTACAGTTAAGATTCTGATTCAGGCTGGTCCCTCGTTTGCTCTTTGAAAAAGAGGTTGGGAGTTCAGATCATGAACTCTGCCATTTGTGTCTATTTGGAGTCTGGGTCTGAATACTTTTATTTTACTTTTTAAAAGTAGTTTAATGGTGTTTAATTACAACATGAACTGAGATTTTTGGTGAGATTTTGGTGAGATTTGGTTCCTAAAGCTAATCATGGAAGAACACTCCAAAAGTTGTTACTTTGGTGAAAATTTACCAAGTGGTTTCCCCATGGTTCCTATGGAACAACGGCAATCTAATCCCTTGGAGAGCATGTTAAATGGCAACATCTCTGTATGAGAGTACATAGCTCTAGCAGATAATTTACATAAGAATATGATTCCAGAAAAATTAGGTGCACTGGAAAAATTAGTTATAGTCTTACATCTATTACGGCGCAATCCAGTGTAACTTTAGGCCAGCAGAGCTCTCGCTGCGCCGGCCTAAAGTGTCGCAAAAGTACTGTAAAGCACTTTTGCGGTGACTTGGGAGTAAGCGGCACCAACGCGGAGGCTGGCATCGCTCAGGCTGGCACCGCTCACTCCCCCGGTGTCCTGGACCTGCACTGGCTGCCGCAGGTAAGTGCTGCACCGGATGGTGCAGGAGTGGGGATGGGCAGGGCATTAAGGGCCATTGTCCAGCCCAGACTGGGAGTGGGGATATCAGAGCCGATATCCTATGCCCCGTCGTAGCCCACGCCGGCCTTACACGGCCACCCCAGATGTACGCCAGTTCTGGAGCTGGAAAGCATATCCAAGGAGGCCCATAGGCCCCGGGCTCTCCTACACCCAGGGAAGGGGATGAACGTCTCCTTTTCTCGAGGTGTGCTCCAGCAGTGCCAGCGCGGCTTCGAAAGGGCTTAGGATACTGCAGCCGGCCTTAAAATTACACAGGATTGCACTGTTGAGAGAGATCATTTTGAGACTACAATCAATTATTAATCTCTGCATTTTGGCCAGACTTCAAGAGAGCTATTTTAGGCATGCTCAAAGGCTTGGGCAAGCCCATTGGGAATTTTGAAACAGTCAGTTCCTATGCTGTATCGCAAATGAATTTTGAAACTGTACAAATTATGCATATTTATGCAGAAGTAAGTCCAACTAAATCCAGTGGGATTTGTTCAAGTAAATGTGCCTACAGTTGTCAACTAAGCATTATGTGCATTTACTTGAGATTAAAGCTGGAATTCTGGCATACCTACAAGGGAGCAAGTCCCACTGAAATCAGTGGGACTTATTTCTGAGTACTGATGTTGCAATCAGGTGAGCTTATTAAACTCCCCTGTTAAACAGAATCAAGACAACATGACAAGTCTGAGCTTTTGAGAGTGTAACAAATGTTTGCAAAGGTTCTTTTTCACTCAAACCTTAGAATCAAAGAAAGTTAGAGTTGGAAGGAACCTTCAAGGTAATCTAATCCAACTCCCTGTGAAGACAAATGACATCAGTTGAAACGACGGAAATCCAATGATGCCTGTTGTCACAATTGATGGCTTAGCTAATGTGAACAACCCACCAAATGCAAGGTGAACCACATTTTTTTTCTGAGAAACCATGCAGGCTGGAAGGATTTAGAATGGAAACATATAGAGCTGCCATTTGCTGAGTCAAGCATCATACTTGTCAGCTCAGTGCTGCCTACACTGACTGGCAACAGTCCTTCTGGGCTTGGGACCTTCCCTACTCTACCTGAGAATAACAGGGAATGAATCCAGGACTATGTGCGTGCAAGGTGCAGCCCCCAACTCTCATTATATCTCATGGAAATATCTGCAACAGGGATTGCTGGCCACAAAGACAGGCGGGTCCACAAAGACCTTGGAGCACCAGCATGCCTAAGCTAGCAAATAGGCAGCCTCATCCGAACCAGGCCCCGATGATTGGGAGGGAAAGGGGTCCATAAAATTAAGACTTAAATGAACAAAATAAAGTTAGGGACACACAAACTTATAACAGTCCCCCCAAACCATGACACCTCTCAACTGCTGATATGCAGACCTATAAGACCTCATAGCCCTTTGCCCTTGCCCCCCCCCCTTCTGGGCAAGTCAGCTTGCTCCCATGATTCCCTCTTATTCTTTGCATTTTGCAAACATCTGTATTATCTGTATGTGTAACAGCACACAGCATGCCTTGACAAAGGTATCTAATGCTGAATAGTATATGCAGATGTAAGTATCTGACACAATGAAAATCTGATTCATATCTAGATAACCTGAGTTAAACATAGAAAAACACAGAGAACTAGCTCTCTATAACCCCATTCTAAACTCATTACCAGGAAGCAATGAAACTAATGTGCCCCAAATCAGAGTATTGTTAATTATTATTATTAACAGTATTTATATACCACTTTTCAACAAAAAGTTCATAAAGCAGTTTACAGACAAAATTAAATGATTAAATGGCTCCCTGTCCCAAAAGGGCTCACAATCTAAAAAGTTTTTAGAGTACAGGGGGGGGGGTTCCCCGTATCTGCGGATCCGCTATCTGCAAATTCACTTATCCACGGATAGCGGGAGACCCCCCACTGACCATTATTTCACCTTAGAAGCTGGTCTGTGTCTTCCTTTCAAGCAACGCTATAAGCAGTGGCATGCTGCTTATAGTGCTGAAGCTGGAACTGGAACTGCTTCCTGTTCTTTGGCTGAGCCTCATAAGCCTTATAAGCAGCATGCCACTGATTATAGCGTTGGTTGAAAGGAAGACACAGACCAGCTTCTAAGGTAAAATAATGGCCATTGGGGCACATGGGGGCTGCACATGGGGCGTTCACCTCTATCTGCGGTTCTCCGGTATCTGCGGGGGGGTCCTGGAACAGTTCCCTGCAGATACCGGGGCCCGCCTGTATAAAAATTTAGGCTTGACTATATCCGTATCCACAAGGGTATGTCACAAATAATTTTCAGCCTAAGGCTGCAGTTGTATACTCATCAACCCGGAAGCAAGCTCCATTGAATTCAATGGGGCCTACTTCCAAGCAGACATGGGCAGGACTGCACTGAGATCTAATATATTAAATGCAATTCATATATGTTAGCATATAGCATACAAAATGCTAACAAGAGTGACTAAATTTTTGACTGTATACTGTGGCTTTAAGAACCAGGCCTGAAGTGGAATGGCAGGCCTAACAGTTGGTGAGTTCTTGCCGCAGAGGTCTTGGTATGTGGCTGGACCTGTTCTCCTCTAGACCTAAAAACCAGACTTGACCCTGATCAGCAAATCAAAGAATACAACAGCACTAAGCCACCACCAGGGGGGAGAGGAGACACGGATGCCAAGAATCGAAAGGAAGTGGAATTTAGATATCCAGGTCAGTAAGGTTTGAACGTGATTACTTTGGTTAATTGCAACAATAACTAGTAATTGTTGGAAGTCTAGAAAGGATATGCAGCAGTCACTGCTGCTGATCCTCTGCTGAAAGCCAGGATGCTATAGGACAGGGGTGGCCAAACTGTGGCTCCTGACTGTGGCATTAGGTACCCAGCCCAATCCCATGCCTTGTGCAGGCTGAGGCCAGGCAAAGGACATGCATGTCCACATCCACGGGTGGCATTTTAGAATACAGGGGGGTCCCGTATCTGCGGATCCGCTATCCTCAAATTCACTTATCCGCGGATAGCGGGAGACCCCCCCACCAGCCGTTTTTTTCCTTATCTCGTCATAAAGCACACTTTATGCTTAATCTAGTCATAAAGCACACTTTATGCCCCACCATTACTTTTCCTTATCTAGTCATAAAGCACACTTTTTCCATATCTGTCTTATCCCTAACCCTTACATATTTTACATTATCCCCTATTTTGGTTCATTTCTAATTAATCCTACTTAAAGAATGGTAGGCAATGTTTTAATGGTAAGGAAAATAGTTTATATAGCCAATACATGATTTCATTTTTCCACTTTTAGATGTTTTCTTTTTCATTCTCACTCCTGTTTTTTCATTATATAAATATTGGCAAAGATCACTGCGAAAATTCAAGGAAAAAAAGGAAAAGGTTTATCAGTCCCTGTATATTTTTGGTCATGCTTGGAGAAGTAACTTTTTCCAACGTTTACATCATGCGGAACAGGCAATCCTTTGTCTGAAAATTAAATTATTTAGTCTCAAGAACAAACCCTGTTAAGTGTACAACCAAGGCTAAATTGTATAACTTTTAAGACGACGACTAAGGTGTATGGTTAAGACTGAAAGCATGAAACTCAATGAGCCATATATGCATCACAGTCCAGCACATTCTTACAGCAAAATCCTATGGATGTTTACTCAGAAGTTACAGCGCAATCCTAACCAAATTTCCAGCACCGGTGTAGCTGTGCCAACAAGGCACACACTGCATTTTGCAGTGCAGGGGCAGTCATGGAGACCTCTTCAAGGTGAGGGAACATTTGTTCCCTTACCTCGGGTCTGCATTGTGGCTGCACCGGCGCTGGAAAGTTAGTTAGGATTGCGCTGTTAGTTCCATAGTGTTCTGTTAGGTGTACTCCCAGGTAAGTGTGTATAGGATTGCAACTTTTAACACACTAGAATCAATTTTTAAATAACATTGGAAAGACTGTTTTACAGTGCAATCCTATGCATGTCTACTCAGAAGTAAGACCTATTTATTTCAATGGGACCCACTCCCAAATAAGTGTGTGTAGCAGCCTAAATAGACTTAACTCTGGATTTGATTGTACCCTGAATTCAAGATGCATGTTTTTAGCTGAAGAAAGTATGCATGCGTTATTTGGCTACTATCTATGCGTCTGTGTTTCTCAAAGATTTTTGACAGATACTCTTTCTATTCTGTAGAGGTCTGTTTATTTTGTTACTTTATTTTATATTCGTGGGCTGGAGCACCTCCCTTATGAGGAAAGGCTACAGCGTCTGGGGCTTTTCAGTCTAGAAAAAAGGCGCATGAGGGGGGACATGATTGAGACATATAAAATTATGCATGGGATGGAGGGACTGGATAGAGGGAGATTCTTCTCCCTCTCGCGCAACACCAGAACCAGGGGACATGCTCTAAAATTGAGTGGAGGGAGAGTTAGAACAGACAAAAGAAAAATATTTCTTTACCCAGCGTGACATTCATCTGTGGAACTCCTTGCCACAGGATGTGGTGATGGCACCTGGCCTAGATGCCTTTAAAAGGGGTTTGGACAGATTCATGGAGGATAAGACCATCACAGGTTACAAGCCATAAGCAACCTCCTGGTTTTAGAAGTAGGTTTTCTCTGTGCCAGGTGCAGGGGAGTGGCAGCAGGAAACAGGTTATCTTGTTGGCTGTGTGCTCCCTGAGGCATCTGGTGGGGCCACTGTGTGATACAGGAAGCTGGACTAGATGGGCCTTTGGCCTGATCCAGCAGGACTCTTCTTATGTTCTTATTTGTTTGGGAGCATAACAAAACACCTACATTATCCATGAAATGAATGCAACAGTTTTGAGTAACAAAAAAAAAAAATCAAAACATGCACAGAATAGCCACAAAGAAATTGGTCATGTGTTTAATTTACTAAAATCATAAAAAATGAATCAAATGTTTATTTGTTATTTCTTTTGCAGCTAGTACTAAGTTGAGGAATCTATGCCTAAGGCAGCCTAATCCAACTTAACGTTCTGCCCAGCGAGGCCGGTGCAGGCAATGCTGCACCCTGTTGCAGAAAGTGGGAGCTGGGAAGTCTCCTCGGGGGAAGGGAACGTTTGTTCCCTTACCCCAGGTAAAGCCCCAGCCCCCACATCTGGTCTCTTTGGATCCGCACAAGTCCAGGAGGCCCGTGTAAGGAAAAATGGCCCTGGAGGGGGAATAGGATTTGGTGTCTCAGACCTGATTTACCCCCTGCCCTGATACACCACCTCCCCGCCCCATTCTGCCCCACACACCAGCTTACCTGGGCTGGAGCATGTCCCACGGTGCTCCAGCGCGCCTGGGCTAGTGCAGGCCTCTGTACTGGCCCCAATAGCGTCGTTACATACGGGGCCCTAGTGTCCAGGGCCCCAGGCGCCAGCTTCTGCAGCTTCTGGGGGGCGCCAAAGGAGTCCGTGGGAATGGTGTTGCGCAAGGTGCTCCAGCGGGCAGGCACAGCCAGCTCTGGGGACCGCTGCTGTGGTGGAAGGCGGCGGCAGCAGCTGGCTGCAGGGGAAGGAGGGGCAGGCGAGCTGGCAGGACGGAGGAGGACGCCATATTCTGCTGTGCTGCTTGTACCTAAATCTAACTAGTCTTGAGTCCATTGAGCCCCCCCTCCCCGCCCCCCCATACACACACACTGTTCCCGCTGTTCTCGCAGTGCCCTGAGGATCCGGAGAAATCTTCGGAAATGTTTCCGCCTTTACTAAAGGCGGAAACATTTCCGAAGATGAGTCTCTGGAGTTTCCTGTACCGGGCGCCTCTGCTGATAAGCGGGCTAGCTCTTCTGAGAGGAGAGAGAGAGAGAGGCAAAGCTGCGGGGATCGTTCTTACTCAAGTTACTCTCACTTGAGAGAGTAGGTGAGAAGGACTGCTGTCGAGTGTGCGGGAAAGAGCCAGGCGCACCACACTGTAGCTGGGAGACGACACTGAGAATTAGAGAGAGGTGTAGCTGGGGCTGCGTTGCACTCTCTCCCTCGCAAACCGTCGGGTTTTCATTAACACAAACTGCGTGGCTATGTGATTTTTTGTACTTTTTCTCTTTCATCTACATTTAAGGAAGGGAGGGGGGAGAGAAGAAATATCTCTCTCTCTCTTCCCCCCCCCCCATCCGAGGCTTGCAATGTCCTTAACAGTTGGGATGTAGATTCTGGTTTGCAAATCGTGCTTCTCCCTGCGTAGGCAGTATTAGAGCGCTCCTCGCTGTCCAGGAGGAGGAGGGGGCGAGGCGCCTTCTCCGTCGCTGGCCTCACGCACTCTCGCGCGGTCTCTCTGTGGCTTCTTTAGAAGATCCTATGAAATCCTTCCTGCCTATCCCCAGAGATTACAGACCGTCCGTCCCTGCCTTCCTGCTTTAAGAACTGCGGCTGCACATATCCATATGCTCCCCAGTGGATCTCCTGCTGCAAATGCCCCCCCCCCTCCAGCACACTGTAAATATATATATATAAATTAGTAAATCTGAGTCTGTTTGTATGCGGAATCAGACAAGGTAAGAGAGCGGCGCCCAGGGGGGGGAATTCTAGCGCCCCGGGGGGGAAATAAATAAATAATTCATGGAATTGGCACCCCCCAAATCACGGGAAGTGAACAAGGGGAGAAAGGGAGGGGGCGCCAATTCCAGGAGGTGCCCCCTATAGATTTAGGGGTAGCAACGCCACTGACTGGCCCAGGTGTCAGCTGCACTGTTGCAACATGCTTTCTGGCACGATTGCAAACGCCTGCGCAGGCCTAGTGCACGCTAGACCGGCGCAGAGACTCAGTAGGATTGAGCCATGCAAGTTCTAAATAAATACTTTGCCATTTAATCTTCTACAAGGTAATTAGGGTTACAAATTTAAAGCACCTTGATTATAGCAATCTTCTATCTTTAAAATTACTTTTGCAGCTCTTTGAACTCTGGACAAAATATCAAATATAGATCACTGCAGTGACAGCTTCCGCATCATCAGCTGAAAGGCAGACTCTTCCCTAATCAGAGAGGGGAGGCGAATGTCGCTTAAAAACAAGTGCATCACGTTGCCCATGTCTTCTAATGGCACAAACTAATCTTCAGTTCAAAGTGAACCAGCAGTAGGGCAGCAGTGATGCAAACCTGTAGATGAGTGAACCTGAACGCCATGATGACTCAGGCTGCCTCGCATCTTGTATCCCAACAAGTCTCTCAGAATCTCATGAAACTGATCCAGTGGTGTAGTGGTAAATGTTAAGTGCAGGAGCTCTTCATGACAACACTCATAGTTATGCTCCCAAGGGGTACCAGGCAGTGCCAAGCATTAAAAATAAAAAAAGAGTTAGGAGCACACAAGCCAGGCATTCTTCTGTGGGACTGGGGTGCCGGGCTTGTAGAGGGCAGGAAAGATAATACCAGACAGTTCCATGTATTTTTTTAAAAAAGGCAGTTCATCTCTGAATACTAATTGCCAGGTGGCAGCATAGGGAGAGGAAAGCTGTTACCTTCATGCCCTGCGTGGGCTTCCAAGATCCGTGTTCATGGCCACTGTGTGGAAACAGGATGGTGGACTAGCCAAACCTTTGCTGTAGGGCTCCATCCAGAATAAGTTGTTCACTCACAAGTAATTGCAATCACTCGTTCAATCAATAATCCTGTAAGAGCACATAAAACATGCTCTGCACATGCTCATTATTTACTTCAAATGTTCCAAAGCAGAGAATGAAGTTCCATTGCATTCAATGGGGCTCACTCCCAAGTAAATGCACACAGTAAGTGCATCACACGTTAGCTACTTGCAGTCTATAAGCATCACCCAACAGGAATCCAACCCCCCTCAACAACATTCCAGAGGCTCTGCTTTGAGATAATGGAAATACCTGTTCATTCTAATTGCTAAGAGGGAATGAATGGCTGAGCACCTCTTACTAATATAATATCATGATATAATATCGTAATAGCAAGAAGAGAGAAAGAAATTTTGTATCAACCAAACTGGAGGACCCAGCTGAAAAGCCACGAAACAAGCCTCTGCAGTGCCCAGGGGATAAATATCTTCTTGCTGCAGATGTCCCAGCTTCTGGAGTTGCTTGTTTTTGTTCTTGTTATAAAAGAAGCAGGATGCTGTGATGCTCATATCCAGCAGGGATGGGGAGAGGAGGGAAGGGGAGAGGAGAGATGAAAGAACCAGAACCTGAACATGGATCCTAGCTTGACAGTTGATCTCTTAGTGTCCCCCTCCTTCCTTCTCTCAAATGGGCTGGGACCCCAGATGGAGAAATACATATAGCTGACTGTGTATTCAGTGGTGTCATGTCTACCTCTTCTTTGCCCCTAGTGTTCTACAAAATTCAGTGTGCAGCCTCAGTTAGGGTCCTGCTTGAGTGTGAGCACCACCTAGTGGTGACTGGGGGGATTTCGAGCTCTCTTTTTAAAAAAAAATAAATCTGAAATTGCTCAGCTGAAATTGCTTGGAGCTGGACTAGCCAGGAGCAGAGGTGGCTGATGAAGGGCCCCAATGGGTTAAGGCATCGCTCCCTCTGTGCTAGAAGTGACTGGGCTCCAGCAGGGAAACACCCTTGTTCACCTCACTCTCCAAATGCAAACACAAAAGCTGCCTTATGGCACTGAGAGAAAACAGCCAATTGCCTGGGAGGTACCTGGTGTGCAGATGCAGAACAAAGGGAAATAAAGGAGTCTTCATCGTGATATGGCTCAGTCGGGACTCTCTTCTCCTCTGCCTGAGTTTGAACTATGCAATACTGTACTGGGCTGGCTGAAGTTTTGGACCTTGCACCCTGCCTTGTACTGTATACATTAGCAGCCAGAAAACTCAGTTCCTCTTGACTAAAGTAAACAGAGCTGATTTTATTTATTTATTCACATTTTTATACCGCCCTTCCTCCAAGGAGCTCAGAGTGGTGTACATATTTCCTCCCCTCCTTTTGTCCTCACAACAACCTTGTGATGTAGGTGGGGCTGAGAGATAGTGACTGGCCCAAGGTCACTCAGGAAGCTTCATGGCTGAGCGGGGATTTGTAGTGTTAGTGCTCCACTGATTCAGCTCTTTAGTCCTTATTAAATGGGTCTCGGGACAGGAGAGCAGGGTTATCATCTTGTGCTGAGTTTTACTTGCATGGGTATTTGAGGGGGGTGGTATTTTGCTATGTAAACCACTTTGTGAATGTTTTGTTGGATATCAAAATCTGTGTGTGTGTGTGTGTGTGTGTGTGTGATTGCCAACACTGCTCATTCGCATGTACACGTGTCTATTTCTGCATGTGCCATGCACACACCCAGTATGATCAATTGACTTGAACTGGGGGAATTAATACTTGTGCAGCAAAATGTCAAAATTCAGCGGTGTCTGACAGTTTTGGGATCAGAGAAGTTCCTGGGAGACAAAAAGCATGGCGGGGTGTGTGTTGCACCCACGCTTAGGTTGTTGATGGAGAGACTTCCTGGAAGAGGAGGTTAAAAGACTGTCCAGGTGACCTGATCACTGGGCAACTTGAAACTTAATTTACTATGCAATAAGACTTGTTTTTGCAGTGAAATTCTATCAGGATGGAACTCCCAGATTTGCAAGACCTTCGAGGACAGGAGACACATGGATGCCCTACAGCACTACAGTCTTCCTTCCCCTTAATGGTCCTTAATTAGCATGACATCCCCTAAGAGTTCGACATTACTTCACTCTCTTCAGAGAAGTCCTGCTTAGCTACTAGGATTGACAGCTAGAAACCAAAATGGAGTTAGGAGAGACTGCACACATGTTGGGTAAAAGAGGACATTAGCAACAATCAGTGCGTGCGTTTGTGTGTGTGTGTGTGTGTGTAAATAATAATAATTAGTAGTAGTCGTCATCGTCAGCGGCGTCACGAGCCGGCGCGTCACCCCATGCAGTGTCGGCCGGCTCGGCGGCGCATCACCCCCATCGCATCAATCACCCCCCCAGGCGCGTCAACCCCCACTACCATGTCACCCCCTGGTACTCACCCCATCTCGGCGCATCACCCCAGGAGCCGGCAGGCCGAGCCACGTCTTCCTCGGCGGTTCGGCTGCTTCTAAATAGGCCGGGTAAGGCTTCGAGCGGTGCATGCGTACAACGCTGCTTGAAGCCTTGCCCTCAGAAGGACCGAACAAAGACCCGATTGCACATACCCGGAAATAAGTGTTTGCTGACAGTCCGTACTCCTCAGATGTAGGAACATGCTGTTTAGCATCTAATTCCCATCTCTGGTTGCATCAGTTTCTGACACTTCAAACGTAAAGGATGGAAAATTTAATATCCTTTGCTGAGTTCAAAAGGTGACAACTGTGATACAAGAATAGAAAGTCCTATTATACCATTCATATACCATTCACAAAGTCATATTATACCATTCACAAATGTATTCAATTTTGTCTTGGATCCAGTGGGGTTGTTGTACACAGTACCAACAAACACTGACATGTACAGTCCATCTTCAGGTCTAACGCAAATTTAGAGTGGGATTGCTTTAGAGAAAACAAATGGTAATGGGACACACAACTTCTAAGATAATGTGTGACAGATATAATTAGAGGTTTGTCCAACAGAGCTTTTAATAAATTGTTAAATTTCCAGTGTTCCTCGAGACGTCAAATATTTTGTTTTACTTATGCCAGTTGGTTATGTTTAATTCTCTTCTAATCTCCTCAAACTTCTAATCAGGGCTTCTTTAATTTAATTTAAATTGTTATGAAGTCATTAACCAGGATTTTTTTTAACATGTTGATTATAGAATGACTGCCTCATCAAATATTCATATATGCAGGATTAAATCCATAATTCCCTGAAAGGGGTTTATAAATTAAATTGCTCTTAAGGAATTTGAGGAAATCAACAGAAACTGTGTTACACAGAACTGACAGAAAACACACAGTTTTATAGAATATGCATGTGATTTTCCATTCCCCCATATTTGCTTTATTTCATTTTTATTTTTTGAACATCTTACAAATTCTGGTACTTATTAGAGCCAAAAGCATCGGTAGTCTGCTTAACATATTGTACTCTGGTATTTGTACACATACTTTTTATTAGTTCTGAATAGCACACTCATGTTGAAATACATAGTTGCTGATTGATTCCGCCTGGGAGCTGGAACCTGATTGGTTTCTGCCTTCCTCCACAGGTATAGGGCTGAAGGCTTGCCAAAGGGCAAGTGCCAAAGGGCTCTTTGCCTTGGCTCTTAGCCCTTGGATTCTAGCCTGAGAAGATACCAGTGAGTCTGGCTGATACCAACAGCAGACATCAGACCACAATCAAGATCACCATTCAATCCCTCTCCTCTGCTTGTGGTCATCTTTTGCAGGAGAGACTGAGTAGACCAGCAGCAGTGAATTAGCAGCAGCATGAGACACCTGTATGACGTAGGAATGTGATCTTCCTCCTTACTTGGGTGTTCCAGGAATTGGGTGTCCAAATACAGTATCCATAGTCCAGGACACTATACAAAGTCTTCCCTGTTTACTGTATATGGTGTAGAAGTTAAACCAGCCACCTTAACTTCCAGTTTTGCTTTTGGAGCACAAGTGAAAATTGTAAGCACCTTTATAATTTTTGATCATAAACTGGAGGGTGTGTTGTAGTTTTAAAAATACTTGAATTAGTTATAATCCCGCAGCCATTCTCAACCTTTTTTTGACGGCCGCTTAGGAGCCCTTCTCAGGTTCCAGGGGCTCCCTGTCAAACAAGGATACAACATGAACAGATAAACATGAAGAACCCTTCTCACAGTTTTCAGTCTGTGGCCCCCTTCAAATGTTCCAGGGCTCCCCAGGGGCCATATGACCCCTGTTGAGAATTGTTCCTGCTTCTTGCTCTCCTTTCATAGGTTTTCCTATGGACTGCGGCCTTGTTAAGTCCCAGACTCTGCTTTTCCTAGGACTCTTCTACATCTCTTTGCTTGCGCTCTTCAGCTTGCCCTCCCTCACTGTGGAATCAGATCCAGAGATTCTTCTGCCTTCAACACTGCTCTGTGATATTATTGCAATTAAGCCAATAATATTCACAGGCCTCACCACCATTAAATCGTTTAGAGCAGGGGTTCTCAAACTACGACCCGCGGGCTGCATCCAGCCCGCCAAGGCCATTTGTCCGGCCCAAATTTGCCACTGGCCACTGAACCGCTTGCCTACTGCGAACCACTCGCCCTCTGCTTTCAGTTCGGCAGCTCGGTTGCTTCTGATGAGGGCAGGCCAAGGCAAGGCTAAAGCGGCGCCGCGCAAGCACACCACGCCACTTGAAGCCTTGCCCTCAGAAGGGCCGAACGTCTTTGTTCGGCCCTTCTGAGGGCAAAACTTCGAGCGGCGTGGTGCGCATGCGTCGCTTTAGCCTTGCCTTGGCCTGCCCTCGTCAGAAGCAGCCAAGATGCCGCGCCAAACTCAAAGCAGCAGGCGAAGAGGACTCAAAGCGTACAGAAATCAGAAATATGGGATTATCTGCCATGTAAAAAAAAATACTTTAATACTTTCAACAAAATTTTATTTACAACAAAATTTTATTCTTTCAACAAAAATTTAATTCTTTCAACAAATTTTTTTTTACATGGCTGATAATCCCATATTTCCGATTTCTGTACAAATTGTAACATACCATGAGAATCTCCATACTACTCTAAGGATTCAAAGCAACAGGTAAGCGGTTTGCACCTGGGGTGGGTGGGCGGGCTTTCTTTCAGTGGAGGTGTGTGTAACTCGGCCAGCAGGGGGGACACGCCGGGGGGGGACTATAGTCCATCCCCCAACTATAGTCCCACCCACCCCATCCGGGCCCCCAGCAGTTTGAGGGGCAGTGAACTGGCCCCCGGCTGAAAAAGTTTGAGGACCCCTGGTTTAGAGTGTAAAAAGATGGGTGCTAATATCTCTAAAAAGTTGATGTGTATCTTAGATCCAAAAGATCTACTTAAGCAGGTCCTAGAGTTTGGGCATGCCCAGTGAAATTCTGGACTTCTTCCTGTTGAGTGGTAGATCCCATGCCAGATCACAAACTGCCTTTTAGGCTTTCCTCAGTTTCAAAAGTGGTTTGCTAGGCAGTATTAGAGGGCTACTGATCAAGAAACACAAGTCCAAATCTCTCTTGGTCGAGATTTAGACTACTCCCTTTAGACTAATTAGATCAGTTTAGGTTAATTAGTCTAATTCAGACTAATTTAGATTACTCTCTTTAGACCAATTTACTTTTCCTTGGATGTGTAGTGTAGGCTATGATCCACATGCTTAACTCTTTCACTGAAATTAATGGGACTTAAAAGTTAAGTTAAAGTCGCGCTGACTTGGCATGCAAGGAGCTGCCAATTTGGTCCATTTATTGTTTGTTCTGATTGGCAGGCACTCTCTAAATTCCGTAGATGCTTTTGATTTAATCTAGAATTTTCTGCATGCAAAGTATGGTACTCTACCAATGAGATATGCCCCCCTTACATCTGCTCATCTGAAAGGTATAAGAGTAAAAGAAATGAGGAAATTACAGTATAAATCAAATACAACAAATTTAATTTCTACTGAAATTAAACATATTCCATTGTATTAAAATGTACAGTTTGATTTTGATTAAATTTTATCAATGGCTTTTATTCCAACAGATTAACAAAGGTTTTATTAAACTATAAGAATGCAATAAAGAAACAATCCTAAAGCAAGCTTTTTTGTGTGAGGATAGACAATTTCTGCAAGTGATGCTTCTTTATAAGTTCAGGCACACCTGCCCATGTTAATATTTGAAATGTTGCACTGGTGTTGCAGTAGATACCATCTCAAGCATTTACCTACTGATGCATAAGAATGCAAGTTTTGTAAGTATGGATGTAAGTAAGCTATGGAAAATAATTATGTAGCTTCTTTTGTGGAAGAGTGCAATAAAACAAGAGTAGCTTTGAAAAAAAGTACCGGTATTTAATAACCATACATTTTCACTTTCTAGAAAAATCCACTAGAGGGCAACATGTGCTAGGCTTAAGTTTTTAAGCATTTTGATGTAAACCTACAACAGTCCTTTATTCAGTAGATGTGGATGAAGTTCATTGATTTTGTATTTAGCATTCTCCTGTATTAATTAGTATTGTTATCTGTCCTTAACACATTGATATGTGTTAATAGAAACCTCCTCTGTTTTATTAGGTTGTGAACATGGGCATTGGTGTGTATATGTAATTAATTACAATTAAATTTTAATATGTGCTTCAGTTTATCACTTGGACTGCCTTATTACCGATATTCTTGTCTAGAAAATGATTTCAGTTAAAAGAAATGCTTGAAATGTCCATAATAAGGTTTTACATTAAGAATATGTGTGGAGTCGTGCTAGAGAATGGTATTATTGTCAGGCTCCTTGAAGATAAATTGAAAATATTAACCAAATGTTTCAAAAGTAACCACTTTACACTTCATAAAATATTTATTTTCATGCAGGCTGTGAAATGCCATTGTCTGGATATAGTGACAGCTTCCCAGACAAAGGGTAGTACTTAAATATGTAGGTATTACTGCCCAATCCTAGATACCACTGTTGGCCTGGCTTTCGCACCATCGTAAAGGACCTTATGCTGCCAGTACACAAATTCCAGCAGTGCGGGGCCCAGATAGGATTGGAGTCTTAATGAAATAAACTCTGCTTCTTGGGTTAGGTGAAAATTAGTTGTTACCTGAATCACATCGTTGGACCTGGCGTACTTGCTCCCATAGATCATGCTATTAGCCCTGGGGGGGGGGAGTGCCCACTGGTTGTTGTTCAGTCGTTAAGTCGTGTCCGACCCTTCGTGATCCCATGAACCATATCCCGCCAGGCCTTCCTATCCTCCACTATCTTCCTGAGTTCGCTCATTTTCGTGTTCGTTGCATCGGTGATGCTGTCTAACCATCTCATCCTTTGCCTTCCCCTTCTCCTTTTGCCTTCAATCTTTCCCAGCATCAGAGTCTTCTCCAGAGAGTCCTCTCTTCGCATTAGGTGGCCAAAATATTTGAGCTTCAGCCTCGGTACCTGTCCTTCCAGGGAACAGTCAGGGTTGATTTCATTTAAGATTGACTGATTTGATATCCTAGCAGTCCAAGGGAATCTCAGGAGTCTTCTCTAGCACCACAGTTCGAAAGCATCTATTCTTCGGCGCTCAGCCTTCCTTATGGTCCAACTCTCGCAACCATACATTGCTACTGGGAACACCATCGCCCTGACTATACGAACTTTTGTTGGCATGGTGATATTTCTGCTTTTTATTATGCTGTCTAAATTTGCCATAGCTTTCCTTGGAGTAAATTTCCAAGGAGTAAGTGTCTTTTAATTTCATGGCTGCTGTCTCCGTCTGCAGTAATCTTGGAGCCCAAAAAAGTAAAATCTGTTACTGCTTCCATTTCTGCCCCTTCTATTTGCCAGGAATTGATGGGACCAGATGCCATGATCTTAGTTTTATTAATGTTGAGTTTCAAGCCAACTTTTGCACTCTTCTAGCAAACCGTTCCAGGGCAAATAGCATATGCAGCAGGATGGATTCAGAGTGGGATCGTGGTGGGGGGATAGGGTTAAAGCTCCACCACTCTCCGATCTGATCTGGAAACAGGTTGTCTTCCATTGCATACTACTTGCAGAAAAAAGGGCAAGCACATCAAAACCAATCATATGATTTAAAGTCACATCTGGTTTGTCCCTCGTGGTCAGTGGCGTTCTTTCATGGGGGGAGCTGGTGTGCTCCACCCCAGGCGCCGAGTGGGCTCAGGGGCGCGGCAGCCAGGCTCGGGGCTGCGCAGAGCGGCGCGGCACCGGAGCCTGGCTGGCGCCCCCCTCAAAGCAGCGCACCCACTCAGCACGTCCCCGGCCTCCGGAGGCTCCACTCCGAGGCTGGGGATAAGCCCTCCTGAGAGCGACCACCCAGTTCGGCGGTCGAGGGCTTTATGAGAAGTCCGAACGCGTCGCCGGCTTGTATATGGGTTTTGCGCATGCGCAGAACCCATATACGAGCCGGCGACGCGTTCGGACTTCTCATAAAGCCCTCGACCGCCGAACTGGGCGGTCGCTTTGAGGAGGGCTTGTCCCCGGCCTCGGAGCGGAGCCTCCGGAAGCCGGGGACGCGCCGAGTGGGCGCTCAGCCTCGAGCCCGGCTGCTTGGGGGGGCGCTCCAACCCCTGCCCCCCAGGCGCCGGGAGGGCTGGGAACGCCACTGCTCTTGGTCATACACTGCATTCCAGAAATGTTATACCATTTCACTTTGGTAATGATTAATTTGATTAATGATTAGAATTAATCAGACTCCCCTAAATTTAAATATATATATTTTAAATTGCTGCCATGAAGAATGATTATGGAATAATGCTTCATTTAGTACATTAGTGAGCAGTGCTTCCTACAAAGATGTGCATTGCAGCAGGAGGTACAGACACAGCTCGCATTTGAAAATATTGTGTACAGCCCAGTTGTTCCATTGCTGCACTGAACTTCTGATTTTTGTTTGTATCCCACAAAGTTTCAGGTGCAGAAAAGAGCGACCAGAATGATTCGTGGGCTGGAGCACCTCCCTTATGAGGAAAGGCTACAGCGTCTGGGGCTTTTCAGTCTAGAAAAAAGGCGCCTCAGGGGGGACATGATTGAGACGTATAAAATTATGCATGGGATGGAGAGAGTGGATAGAGGGAAATTCGTCTCCCTCTCACATAACACATAACATCAGAACCAGGGGACATGCACTAAAATTGAGTGGGGGGAGAATTAGAACAGACAAAAGAAAATATTTCTTTACCCAGCGTGTAATTCATCTGTGGAACTCCTTGCCACAGGCTGTGGTGATGGCACCTGGCCTAGATGCCTTTTAAAAGGGGTTTGGACAGATTCGTGGAGGAAAAGACCATCACAGGTTACAAGCCATAAGCAACCTCCTGGTTTTAGAAGTAGGTTTTCTCTGTGCCAGGTGCAAGGGAGTGACAACAGGAAACAGGTTATCTTGTTGTCTTGTGCTCCCTGAGGCATCTGGTGGGGCCACTGTGTGATACAGGAAGCTGGACTAGATGGGCCTTTGGCCTGATCCAGCAGGGCTCTTCTTATGTTCTGATGTTAAAGTTAAGTATCCCACCATGCTATGTGCTTTGCAATACCTCAACTACGCGATTCATAAGATAAATAGAAAGGGAATACAAGTAAATAACGTGATGTTCTAGAACAGAAGTAAATAACGTGATGTTCAATATATTTGAAGAAAATATTGTAGCTAGGGACCAAACTGGTAGATGTGTTATTGGGAAATGCATGTTCAGATTCCCACAGTTCCTTAACAGCACATGCAAAGGTGTGTGGGAATCCAGTCAGGAACATGGTGCTTGGGGAGGAGAGGGTAGCAATATCTACACCATTTTCTCTGTGAAAATACTACCACCACCACCACCCCGCTACTAAACATTTTAGAAACAGTGGAAGATCTACAACGTTGCTGTCACTGCACTAGAGATGTAATATTCCTATAAATGTTAGAATATGCACATGAATGAACAATGTACAGCAAACCATAGTTGTTTTTCCCTAGGGGAAAAAATTACTCTGGACTAGAAAAAAAGAGGATACTAATAAAGGTCACAATTGATTATCAGTTAAACTTTATAGCCATTTTAAACATTTTGTCAATTTTATTTAACACATTTATAAAAGCTGTGGAATTATTAGATGTTTATGCGTTCTCAGATTTTCATCCGAAAAATAATTAGAACTATTATCTGGTTTGTTTTTCCAGTGTGGTTTTGTTGAATTCTTGAAAAGAACTTTGACAAAAAGTGGTGTATGCTTCGTATAAGCTAAAGGTGACCCCTGACAATGAAGTCCAGTCGTGTCCGACTCTAGGGTATGGTGCTCATCCCCATTTCAAAGCTGAAGAGCCAGCATTGTCCGAAGACGCCTCCGTGGTCATGTGGCCAGCATGACTCTCCTTGCTGCAGCACGTAGCATGCGGCTGGAACACAGAGTGCTGTTTACCTTCCTGCAAGCGGTACCTATTTATCTACTCACATTAACATGCTTTGGAACTGCTAGGTTGGCAGGAGGTGCTTCGTATATTATGTATTGAACTTGCTGTTGTGTTAAGTGTATTTCTTTTATCTCCTAAGACATAAGTTCTCCTCGTGAGTAGGGGAGAACTTTAAATGCTTGCAGAGGTGGAGCGATGTCGGTGGCAGCGATCCGGGGATCATACCGCTGCCAGGGACAAAAGGGGTCTTTTTAGACTTACCGGGGTTCTGGCCGTCTTCCAGAGGGTGTGGGGGACCACGGTCTGCCCAAGCCTTTTGTTTTGTTGATTTTTTTATTAAAACCAAATTGAAAATAAAGTTAATTAGTTCAAGCTCAAATGAAACAGCCAGTTCAGCAGTAGTGAACAAAGAATTATACCAGCTGTGCGCTGTGTTATGTTAACAGAGAGAGTGGATCCGAGGTAACACAGTTTGTTTCGTCCTTGGGTATAGTATTTTCTGCAGAAATATATGCGTGTGGGGAAAAAAATCTATGTCACTTTTCTTAAGAAGTCTTTAAACATTAAGACAAGAGGATTGAGCTGATAGAATACATAGAAAACTTACAGCCCAATCCTGACTAAAGAAAGCACCAGTGGAATGCTTGTCCCACCTGTGTTGCCTGCTTTCAAAAACGTCGTAAAGCGCTTTGATGCAGCGCAGAGAGCTGGCGGAGCAATGGAGGCCCACCGGAGCAGTTAACCCCCCTTCCTGAGCCTGATCTGTCTGCTCAGATCAATTCAGACTTGCGTCCATAGTGGCTGCTTGGAGCTCACCAACTCCACCAGCTGCTGGAGCTAAGGAGGCAAATATCTCCTTAGCCCGAGGAGACCTCCAGCAGCCCAAAATCCCCCATGGGATACAGCATAGTCTGCACCAGTGTTGCTGCATCGCCGCAAGGGGATTTAGGTAGGATTGGGCTGCTATGCTACTGTTTCTGCTTTTGTCAGAGTACACTGGCCTATCTTCCCCCCAGTCTTGTTATAGGCTGCTACAAGGCTCTTGCAAGTTACTAGTACCTCAGAAATTAAAAATTCTCTTCCCCCCCCCCCAGTTCAGAAACCTTTGGGGCTGCCACCACCATGTCCTGTTTTTGTGATGGCTTTCCCACCTAGTGAACTAGTACCTGACTGTGAATGAAGCTGTTTTGTAAATTTAAAATAAAGCACAAGCTGCCAAATTATTATTCAGCTATATTAGCTTAGCAAAGTCTACCATCTTGGTTGATACTTTGGTCATGGAAGCAGAGTCTTTTAAAGTATGTTTTTCAGTGCTTCAAGGATAGGCCTATTTTCCATGGCAATCTTTTCTTGCTGGCTGACAAACATTTGCAGTGTAGCACAATATGCTGTTTTATTGTGTGAATATATTTTCGTTGACAGGAGCCTGACCTAGAGGCTGATATACGCATTTCGTTATTGTTATTTAAATCAAGTAAATAAACTAGGACATTCTTTGCTCGTTGGTACCGCATGTCAAGGACCAATCTTCTGTGAGCTTTAAATAGTATACAAAATTCACACTTGTCTGGGAGAAATGGCACAATTAACATCTTGACAAAAGCTCATCTTGAGGACATGAAAGGACATTACTGACAGGGGAAATTGGTACTCGAGACCATCCTTGTTAGCAAGAGGAAAACATGAACTAGATATAACTAGCGTTTAAGAAGAAAATTTTCTGCTGGGCCAAAGTTGGAAAAATTAAAGACCTTTTAATAATAAAAAATAAAGATGCTTTAATCCTATGCATATTTCCCTGGGAGTAAGCCCCATTGAATGCAATGCAATGACAGAATTACTTGTGAGTAGATGTGAATAGGATTGCACTCAAAATAATGTAATTATTAATTTCTGTCTTATTGATTATTATTTATTTAGAAAATGCATTTTCTGAATTATTATAAAAAATAATGCCTTTGGTAGCTCACAGAAACTAAAAATGTCAATAAAACAGATCACTGTCTTCTATCACAGCGTTTCTCAAAGTTCTCCCCGTAAGTAGGGAATAACTTTGAGTGCTTGCGGGGGTAGTTCTATGGCCACGGCAGCAATCCAAGGATCGAGCTGCTGCCGGGGACAAAAGGGGTATTTTTAGACTTACCAGTGGTCAGGCCATCCTCTGGAGTATGTGGGAGGGGCATGCCCCCCCCGCGGGCCTCCACAAGCCTCCAAGCAGGTCCTGGAGGCCATTAAAGCCCACTTCCGGTTTTTTTCCTGATATCCCTGAAAACTGGAAGTGGGCTTGATTTGCCTCCAGGAACTATTTGGAGGCTTGAAGAGGCCTGCGGGGGGGGGGGGAGCATCCTCTCCAGAAGACGGCCTGACCCCTGGGTAAGTCTAAAAATACCCCTTTTGTCCCCAGCAGTAGTGCGATCCCTGGATCGCAACTACCGCCATCGCAGGTAGCCACTCCCCTTAAGGGGGTATTGACCTGCCTCTTCTCCAAGTGGTGGGTCGCGACCCACCACTTTGAGAACCCCTGCTCTAGCACAATCCTAGGCATGTTGCCACAGATGTAAGCTCCATTGAATTCAATGGTGCTTACTCCCACGTAAGTGTACTTAGAATCACACCTTTTATCACTGAATTTGAGGATTCACATTGATGTAAAGTGTGCAAAACAATTCTTGTTAAAATGACATTGAAGAGAGCTGATAGCAGAAGTCAGATCTGGTTGGGCACATGCCCAGGACCCATGCCTCTGCTCAGCCATGCCCCAACACTGCTTCCCCCTCCACACTCAGCAAGGGTTCCATAGCTTAATGGATGATGGGGAAAAGAGCAGCGGCCAAAGCAATCCTCCTCCTCCTTCTTGGTTTAGTGTCAGTGGCTGCAGCGTCTAGAAATTTTAAAATGGCCGGCTGAGGAAAGTACACAGACCGCTGTGGAGGCTGCTCTCCCACAATGTCCAGCAAAGCATAGGATGTCTACCAGAGGAGCAGCTCCCACTCTGAGGAGAGATCTTTTTGTTTCCTGTCTCAGGTCTTGGCTGCCGGGCTTCTGGACAGCCAAGTCCTGATTTGGAGGAGTTCTCCTTCACACCATGGCTCACGGTGATGGCACAAAGGAGAACACTCTGTCCTCCATTTTGGGCATCTCCTTTGCAAAATCTGGGCATTAAAGGTCAAAGATGGAGGAGTTCTTTGGGCTGCCATTGTGAGCCACGACACAAAGGAGAACTCTCCCTTTGCTTTGTGCCTACTTGAGCAAAGGGAAAAGCTAACACATGTGCAAACTTAAACACGCACATATGACAGAGCATTTGCAACAGGGTTTGTGCCTGAAGGCCCTCATGGAGCTGATGCCAACACTATACATACTTTTCCAGGTCAGTGTGCCAAAACGTATTGTTCCTTTTAATTTCTTTTT
The DNA here is from genome assembly GCA_026170595.1 of Plestiodon gilberti rubricaudatus. Lineage (NCBI taxonomy): Eukaryota > Metazoa > Chordata > Lepidosauria > Squamata > Scincidae > Plestiodon > Plestiodon gilberti. The sequence goes on along the minus strand of JANXHW010000003.1, from coordinate 184,336,797 downwards.
TTTTGTTAAATTACCCCCCCCCCCTTTATGTTACAGATTTGTATTCAAGAATGTGTGTTTTCAGCCTATGGCAGTGTTTCCCAAACTTTTTCAACCCGCGGCTCCCTTGACCATTAGCAACCATTGGCCGTGGCTCCCCATTACATTACGTTGATGCCTGCCAATTGGCACTGCACTGTTTTCCGAGAGGATTCCGTGGCACTCCGCGGCTCCCTTGGCTGGTATCTGCGGCTCCCCTGGGAGCCACGCCTCCCAGTTTGGGAACCACTGGCCTATGGGGACTCCATAATGTCCAAATAACTAATATTTCCTAATATCTGTTTCAGTGATACACATTCTGATTTTGTTTTTGCACGCTGCTGATCCCTCTCCCTTAACAGACGCAGCCACCCAGTCACCCCTCACTTTCTGCCTCACTCCACCCTCCTCACCTGTATCCACCGGCGAAAGTCTCTGTCCTGCAGAGAGTGAGCAGCGCCAGCCCCATCGCTGGTGCCGCAAACTCTCTGGGTTTTGGAAACATGCCTTCTTACGTCATGTTTGCAATACTAAGGAACGGTGGAGCGGCCAGCGCAGGAAGGCAGTTACGCTAATTAGAAAAAGCACATGCTTGCTTACAGTATATGTTGAGTAACATCCAGACTAGTGGCCCATTTGTCAGAGGTTCCCTCCAAGAACAGAAAGAATGTTCTGCTCGTACAAGGACCCCTTCTGTTCATGCAAAGATTCCTTGCATGAGTGGATTGCTCCTTCTGTTCACTGAGAGAACTTTTGATGATGGAGACCTTGTCTGGATGCTACTCATTCTCATAAATTGTGTGTGTATCTGTATTTTTAAAAACATTAACAATCCATTTTCTTACAAATAAGAAGTGGATATTTATGCATCACATTGATGTGAACACTGTACAATGCACTTCCTGAACCAAAATCAAATCTAGTAGGCTTTTTCTCTAGATTGAACATACATTCTATTTGATATATTAGAAAACAAATAACCTATAACAAAACCTAATGGGACTGTCCCTTTGAGTTATAAAGACAAAGGAATCAATGGGGCTCATTTCACAGTTTAAATGAGGTGTCATTATTTAGTACCATAATGCTGGACAATAATTGATAATGAATTGCAAAGATAGTGTGTTGCTTTATTTACAATTAATATTCATTAGTTAAAGTGCAGTCATGAATAATTCCTGAAGGAATGCTACATACAGTTGTAGAGGGCCTTATATTAGTAGGATTTTATAAAGTTGTGATTTTTAATTATGTTGTATGCTCTCTTATTTCTTTGAAACATGGGGCAATGCTGCATAATGAATTGCAAGAAAATTAGAATTGAGCCAAATAGAACTGTTTAGGTCACAGAATCAAAAAGTCACAATACTGTATTTAAACATCTGTGCACTCATGAATTCACTGCAAACAGTTCAGTTGCTTTCATGGGATTACTCATGAGCTGGTGGTTTCAGGTTTGCAGTCAAACCATACAGCATTGAACCTTTTAAGAAGCATTATCAATAAAACATTGAATAATGTTTGGAGCACTTGGATAGCTATAGTGGCTGGAAAATTATATTATTTTCACTTGAATGGCAAGTGTTTTTTTATTATTTTGGTTTCCTACTAGAAATAAGAGCTGTCTTCAGTACATACGTATGTGTGTGCACACAATCTCTCTCTCTCTCTCTCTGAGGCGTTTCTACGGTAGGGGCCCTACCGTAAGTTGTGCCCCGTGCTAGTACCGTGTTTACAAACCGGAGCGAGGAGGCCCCGCCCCCTCACCGGCAGAGCCATTCCGCGCTGCGAAGGCGAACGGACTCCCTGCCTATCTCCATAGATATAGGGCTGAAGGTTTGCCAGAGGGGTGAGTTTCTGGCATGAGCTCTTTGCCCTTGGCTCTTAGTCCTTGGATTCTAGCTTGAGAAGATACCAGCAAGTCTGGCTGACACCAACCGTAGACGTCAGACTACATCAAGTTCACCATTCAGTCCTCCTCTGCTCACGGTCATCTTTTGCAGGAGAGACTGAGTAGACCAGAAGCAGTGAGTTAGCAGCAGCATGTATGACTTAGGAATGAGATCTTCTTCTTTATAGGGTGTTCCAGATCCAGGGGTCCGGGGGACCCTAGGGCAGTTCACAATGCCAAGGGATATTACCCCTCTGAATGTCAAGTGGAGGGCCCTGTTCTATAACCCTAGTGAGAGGGGGGTGGGGAGTCGGGGAAGGAATCGGGTATAGTGGGACCCCTTCTGGATTTGCAGTTTGGTGAGAGATCTCCTGTCTGACTGAATTCATCATTGTTTTTCTACTCCTAAAATTGTTAAAGAGACTCAGGGGGAAGTGGTTTGTGTGTGTGATTGTGAGCATGTGTGTGTGTGTGTGTGTGTGTGTGTGTGTGTGTGTTTGTTTGTTTGTTTGTTTGTTTGTTTGTTTGTTTGTTGGATGGGTGGGAGCCCGTGCTGATAAAATGTGTTGGGATGATCAACCTGAACTGTTTCTATTAATTTGTTTTATGCTGTAAGCTCCATTGTTATTTCATATGAAACTTGTAAGCCACCGTGGGCATTTGCCTTGGCAAAGGAAAGGCGGGATATAAATTTCTTAAAGAAATAAATAATAAATGACTAAGTTCAATTGATTTCAATTGGAATTAGTCATTACTGACTCATTAGTTATTACTAACTAAACCTAGGATACAATCTTAAGTACTCTGGTTAGATCACCTTCCACTTACAAAGATTATTTTAAGCCACTTATATGAATTTCATGTACACACACCAGAATGCCTTAAAACGTTCATCCAAAAACCACTAAAAAGGTGTTATCCATGTGTACTAATAATTTATGATGTTTAGGAAAATAGAGAAGAATTTTTGACTTTTAAAAATCCTTGTTTAAAATGTACTTTGATATAGTGTGTGTGTGTATGTGTGTGTGTGTGTGTGAGAGAGAGAGAGAGAGAGAGAGAGAGAGAGAGAGAGAGAGGTTGCTCCTTCAAGGGCAAGGGCAGCTGCCAAGCAAGGAGCTCAGCAAGAGGCATCCCAACTGCCCCCCTGCGTTGCTAAGCAGGGGGATTTCCCAACCGCGGGACAGTCTGGCAGACCGGATAGTGTGGAGCGACGGACTTCCTGACCACAGGACAGTCCAGCAAAGTGAGTAGCGTGGAGGGTGTCTCTGTGGCGGAGAGACCTCCAAACACATAGCATGGACACCTCCAAGGGACTGACAGACAGTGACAAAAACGCTCAGCAGCATGGACACCTCAATGGGCTTGGGGAGTGAAGACGACAAAAAACATTCTGTGTGGACACTTCCAAGAGATTAAGAAGTGAATTGAGATTTTTTTTTCCAACCAAAGATTAGTGTATAATTCTACAATACCCTCATTTTTAGAAACCCTCATTTTTAGTAATACATTTTTAAAAACGTATTACTATTTAAAAAAAATGTTTGTTGTAACATTGGTTTACAATTTTTTGATAATTATTATCAAAATTAATTATCATCAATTATTTTATATGTAATTTTTTACTATTACATGTATTCCCCAATTAAGTTAACAGACCCCAGTTGTGTTCATTGGCTGTTAGACCTCATTCCAAAGAGGAAATATTTTGTGTCTTTGGACAGGGCTTTTTATCTGGCATATATCAAGCTACAATAATTTATTTCATCTGGGCATTTGGGCCTTTCTTTAAAAAGGGGAGGCACGTTTTTGAATTGTACATGAATCCCTAAAATTAAAAAGGATTTAACAAAGTATAATGTATACCTGGTTCCAGACTGTTGAAGCCAGTCATATCTGTTTTGGAATCATTCATTTGAAGTTTGAGATTTTCTGAATTCTACTAGGATTTTACAACTCCCACAATATTTTAGTTTTTCACAGTGTGCTGAAGTATTACTGTGAAATATGGTTAAAATATTTTGTGTGCTTGGGGAGAGGAGCCTTTAAAAATGTTGCAAGTATGCACTTGATATTTAAACTATGCTATCTCCTTCCACACACACACACAAAAATAATTAGAGTTTTTATTATGTGCCTAAGAGCCATATAATACTATCCGACTCGGACATCTGGTTTCATTTATGCACATAAGGGGTTGACAGCAACCCTTCCTAGGTTTGTGAAGGCCTGCTATTGTGCGTGTATTCTCCAGGGAAATGCTTCTCCACAGCTTTCACGCTTGTGGTGGAAGATCTCCAAGTGAAGTGTGGTTTGTACCCCATAGTAATGGAGTCATTCCTCCAGCGTAGATCTTACGTTGTAATATCATTTATTTAAATATCAATATTTAAATATTTTATCTTATAAGAATGGAAAGATTAAGTATCGGAACAAGTTCTATTTACATTTGTGATCATGTGCAGTATGTGGTGTTTGTGTGTGTTGAGTTTTACACCATGTGTGCCACTTCACATGTTACCTGTAACAATCATAGGTAAAGGTAAAGGTATCCCCTGACAATTAAGTCCAGTCGTGTCCGACTCTAGGGTGTGGTGCTCATCTCCATTTCAAAGCCGAAGAGCCAGCATTGTCCGAAGACGCCTCCGTGGTCATGTGGCCGGCATGACTCTCCTTGCCGCAGCGCGTAGCATGCAGCTGGAACACAGAGCGGTGTTTACCTTCCCGCAAGCGGTACCTATTTATCTACTCGCATTGACATGCTTTGGAACTGCTAGGTTGGCAGGAGCTGGCCAAGCAACGAGAGCTCACACCGTCGCAGGAATCGAACTGCCGACCTTTCGGTAACAATCATACATCAGTGTAAAATGTGTGTATTCAGCTGCATGTGTCTTATAACACATGCCAGGAAGCCAGAGTTTTGCTCCCCTGCAACATGTACACATCATGTCAAGTGCAAGAGCATGTACACCAATTATTTTTGGAAGCAGTTCTGTATGAAGTTGCAGAAGGAGTAGGTGTGAGTGTATTTATGTGTACACGTCTATGGAACTCCATCTGGATGTGGGCATCTACATGTTGGCTACTAGCAGTGGCTGATCCAGCCCATGCAGTCATAGTGGTCAACTGTAGATTGTAACTATGTTTATGATGTCAGCATGACCCTATATTCTTTAAAGCATTAATTTTGTACCAGGGATCTCTAATAATTCAAAATGTGCTTTTTATATATATTTTTTCTGTTAATCATATGACTGGCTGAAACACCCTGCTGCCTTTGCCAGCGGACATCATTCCACATTGAGAAGGCTATGCATTAAAAATACAGAACTGGTTTTGTAACTTTGGTTTCTTTCATTTCTTTTGTATCTTTATATATCTTGCCTCACAGTGTTATTACAGTGGCCTGAAAAGAGGAGAAACTGATCTCCTACAATAGAGCAGTGCTTTCCAAATGACAGGAGGTAATGAGAAGCAAGAGTGCATGCTCTGGTTTCCACTGTGTGAAAAGGCACCATGCACACGCAAACACACACCTGTAGATATGTGCTGAGATCTTTGTTTCTAAGGAACCGTTAGAAAATTACCTGATAGTTTCCAAACATAAACTGCCCAATCCTATGCCAGCTGGGCGCTGGCATAATGCATGTTGCGCCAGTGGAAGCAGCCTGTGCTGGCACGCACTGCTGGGCCGCTGGAAGGGAGGCCTAAGTGGCCTCCCACGTACCCGTGGACGGCTGAAGACCTGCCGGAGCAGGTAAGGCTGTGCAGGGAGTGGAATGGGGTGAGGGAGGGAAGAACAAGGCAGTGACGGGGGCAGTGAGGAGGGCAGATCAGGCCTGGGAGGAGGGTGGGTTCGGCAGCAGCGGCACACGCCGAATCCTGACCCTCTCCCCGCGCCTGATCCAGTTTCCTGGGTCAACGTGGACTGGGTCTGCGATGACTCACTGAGCCCACAGGGGCTTACCCCAGGGCAAGGAAACAAATGTTCCTTTACCCTAAGGGGGTGTCCTAACTCTCCCATGGGATTCAGCGGAGCCCACACTGGCAGATTGGGCTGTAACTGGCCTGGGCACATCTGCTGTCTTTCAGCATTGTGGCATAGATATACGGTAATACAATAGAAAGAAAGTGAATCAATTCAAAACATAGTAGTCAAGAGCAGTGTAAATTTTACTGTAATCAGTGGTGTAACTAGAATTGCATTGCAAAGATAATTACAAGATGAATAATATGAATGTGATTTTCATATGCAATCATTTCTTTTAGAATCTGAAGATTTTCCCCTTTGTTCTAATTTTCCTAAAGTGGAAGCCATCCATCCTCATATAACTGATTCCAACCAAATCAATTAATTCTTCATGACACTGTTTTAACAGTAGAGGACAGGACAGATAGGAACAATACCACCTATTTTTCATTTTGTGAATAAAATTGTCTCCACATTTTTGCTCAAGCTAGCCTTTAAAATCCACAGTGATCAACAAGAGTTAATCTGTGAAATAAAGCACTGACATTCCTCAGTAGCAGCACATTTTATAGACTACTGCATCACTCCCTTAAACACTGAGCCATTTGTGCTCTGGTTACAACTTCAATCAATTTTACAGCAGACTATGTAATACAGATTCATGCTTTTCAGACCTTCCTTCCTACCACTTCTCCCAAATCTTTCCAGGTTTTTTCCATAACTTATTTTTACATATTTCCATAGCTTTTGGATCATAATTTCTTTCTTACTATGCCATATTGAAACCATGGAAGAACTGTATGATATTTTAATTTAATTACATGGCACAAGGCATTTTAGTTTAAGCAGAATTTTAATCTGATAATTATATGTCCTTCCTGGGTTCGTTTGCATGGTCAATCCCACTGGAACTATGACTGATTTTTCTTGATCATCCTGTAAACCACTTCTCCCCATGGGCATTAGCCACCCACACAGCAAGAGAGAGCATTCCTCTTACCTGAAATGGTAACCTTTAGACAGCAACTGCTTTATTTACAGAAAGTAAACAAATAAAAGGTATATTTTTAATTGTTTCTTCTCTGTGGCAAGATTTCTTTGTGCAACCATACATGCCCCTTTCACTGTTTTCTTTCTTCTGCCTGTTCACAACCACTTCCTTTAGGTTCCTTTTTTGTATTTTGATCTGTTAATTTCTGGTCCTTGTTCTCCTTATCTCTGGACACATATTGCCCAACTCTGCCCCCTCTCATAAGTGCCTGCCCATCTTTTCCACAACCTCCTTACCATTTTATGTATTCCATCTCTTTGCCTCCCGTGCTTTTGTGTCCTGTGGATTTCCAACTCTGTGAAAAAGATATTTTCCATCCACATTACTTTGAAGATTCCCCCACAAATATGCCCAAATGCCATTATGCCTTTAACAGGCTTTCCAAATTGTGAAGTGGGTTTCATGTTTTCAGGTATTCACACCGTAACGCAAGGTTGAAGTCTGCAAGTGCCATTACTTTTATAAGACAATTTTGCACTGCTTAACAGCGCAATCCTATCCAACTTACACCACCCGTGTAACCAGCAGTGCAGCGAGAATGGGAGGTCCCAGAACAGAAAGGGGATTCAAATCCCCTCCTAAGGGGGATTCAAAGGGGATTTAACTCTCCCCTCCCTTCCAAAGCCTCCCGCCCTGCCCTCCCCCACTGGTTACACCAGTGGTGTAAGTTGGATAGGAAATCCCTTGTGGGGTTTGTGCAAGAACTTATGTTGGAAAAACCACAAGACCTATAAGGGTTCGTTTACAAGAGCACTTAAGAGCCACCAAACTTTGTCAGGAAGAAAAATCAGCAGTGGCAGCACATGCGGTTCAAACAGGACACTCTGTTGCCTTCCAGGATACCCGTTCGTTATTTATTGAGACCAAAAGTAAACAGAGAAAGAATTTGGAGGCTATTGCAATCACCCAAAGGAGGACTATGAACCCGATTAACCGTCAACAAGAGCTAGTTTTTGTAAACAAAATTTGGTTCCCGTTTCTGAAAAAGACGTATCTGCAGCCCATGGCTCAAAGGTTTTCTCTGGTCACTCCGGAGATTGACGTTTCCGGAGGTGATTAACCAATTAACCCTTCCCGTGCTTCACGGAACTGTTTCTGTTTAAAAAGCTATGTGGAATCTTCACTAGGGATCGGAACATCCACCAGCAACTGCCGGACTTGCTTTGAGAAAGCTTCGAGAGAGAAGCGAAACGTCGGCAGGGGAATAAAGTTTCTGCTTGTCGCTTACATGGCTGGAAATCCCATATGTCCGTCCTCTTTACAAACTCCACCCTGTAAGGTTTTCCCCTCTCTACTTTTATAGGATTTTACATTCTGACCCCTTGTGGGGCTAAACTTTGGTTTGCTGTAAATTAATTGTCCAGCCAGAGGTTCTACACGTAGGCAACTTCTTCTCCAACTTTTATCTTATGACGTACACCTGAATCCCTTTCACTTTCCCCTCCTAACAAAATGCAGCTGTAAAATGCACATTCCTCAAAGCTATCTGATTAACGTGTCCTTGAGCTGCTTTATGTCCAGCTCTCCATTTCAAAGAGACTTGCTGTAGTCTTGGAACCAGGAACTGGTTTCTCTCACTTTATCTCATCCTGGAGATCACACAAGTTTAGTACACCTTACAAAGTATTTCTCTCATCTTTGCCCCTCTATCTTTGATCCCTCTGTTTCCTATACCAGAATTACCATGTAGAAGTTATTTTTCAGCAACATACAGGAGGGGCCTCAGTCAAAATTCTTCACAATCCCTGCCCGCCCTCCCCATGCCCCTGCGCCGACTGGCACGGGCCTTACCTGCTTCGGCCAGCGCAGGGCCATGTAGGTGGCGGAGTAAGCTGTGGCAGCCTCCACGCCGGCGCCACTTACTCCAGAGGAGTAGCAAAAGTGCTTTCCAGCGAGAGCTCCACCGGCCTAAAGTTAAGCAGGATCGGGCTCACTGTCTAAAGAGTCAGCAATAATCAAAGCATATGTGCCAGCAAGAGTTCAAGAATTGTGCTCCCAGATTCTAATAGTGAATTGTCTCCCTTGATGTCTGCTTAATCTCTGGTAGCATCATTAAATAATGTTTCTAGTAACCATGAGTGGTATACTCAAACATTTATTTAGGTAAAAAATATGTGGCTAGACTTTTAACCTAAGTGAAGTCCCTGAAGGACCACTATAATTGGTTTTAAAAGATTGTTTAAATCTTATGCAGCTGAGTTTCATGCTGTGGGCATGTGACACTATAACTCTGAATCTGGAAGGAATGCTTGAAAAATCTCAAGATGAGTTTGAAAACATTGCTTTTTGGCCTATAAACCCCTAAACCAACAGATGTGCTTAAGAGACCTCCTCGCTGCCTACACTATTCTGCCATATGTGCCCTGATAATCACAGAAGTCCTTTGACAACAACAGCCTTGCTGGAAAAAGGCTTGGTGTTTGAATTAACTTCTCTTACTCATAGAATTTTTATTTTCTGAAGCCTGAGACTATGGAACACACACTAGCAATTTGACAATACATTTGCAACATCCTATACATTTCACTTGGGTTTATGCACTTTCAACTTTTGTCACCACTTACTCTCTATATTTATTCATGAAAAATATTTTAAAGAATAGCAGATGCTAGAAACTCAAGAGAAGATTGGCTGTAATATGCAGCTACTTTTTGACCCTAATGAAAGCAAAATTGAAACTGCATACAGCCTTAAGCTTCTGTAATTCTGTATGTGTTTACTTGCCACTAAGTCCCACTAAATGGGCATTAAATTCCCCCACACCAATGCAGTGGCACCAGCAAGGGTTATGCTGTGTTACACTGGGGAATTTAGCAGGTGAGAGGTCTCCTCGAGGTAAGGGGAATTTGTCCCCTTGCCCCAGGGAAAGCCCCAGCTGCCGCTATGGATCAGCTGGGGCCTGCGCCAGCAGTATACCTGGCACAAGTCTGATTTGATCCATGTTGGCAGATCAGGCCTGGGAAGGGGGCTAGGATATGGCGCATGCCGACGCCACTGATCCTGCCACTCTTCCGGGCTCAATCCGTCCACCCCTGCCCCTTTCGCCAGCCTGCCCCGCCCCGTTTTGCCCCCTTACAACCTCAATCTGCCCCTACACCAGACTCACCTTTTCTGGAAGGCCTCTGCGCTGTCACAAAGTACTTTCCGGCACTTTTGCAACAGCTTGTGCCAGTGGAATACTTGCTCCATCGGCACAAATGCCAAATAGGATTGGGCCATTAGTGGGGCTTGCTTAGGATTGCCCTGTTAAGCTTATTGTAAATAAAAATAAAAATAGTGCTATTATAAATATAAGCTAATATTTTCCTTCACTTAGGACCAATTCATAGAAATTGGGTTCATTCCATTGTAGGATGTTTGAAAGATACAACCATATTTGAATTTGCAGGTCACATTGGTGCTACCTAGGCCAGCATGTGCAGTCTGACCTTTGCCATCAACATTGACATGGGTAGTTGACCACGTGATCAAGGTTACCTGAGTTACAGCCCAATTCTGTCTACCTACAATCCTGTCTAGCTAGGATTTAGCATGGACGTAGAACCTGCACGCACCACATCCTAGTCAGATAGAACCCAGCACTAACACAGCTAGATGACCCCTCTGGATACGGGGACGTTCGTCCCTTTACCCCAAATAGAGAACCAGCTGCCTTGATGGGTCTACTCGAATGTGCGCCATCTATTTTGCTGGCACACATTTGAGCAGGTGGTGTAATGCTGGGCAGGCCCGGGCAGGGGGATAGATCCCTCTGATAGATCACCGCTGATCCCTCCCCCTTCCCGGGCCCAGCTGACCAATCACCCCTCGTTTTTGCCCTCCACCCTCCCCTCCGCCGCCTGGTGGGAATTCACCTTTCCTGGTGGGCACTCCTTGGAATCTGGGGCAGGAGGAGTTGCGCCAGCCTCTTTACCAGTGGTGCTTAATCCCAGGGTGCTGTAAACATGGTTTACGGCACGTTTGTGACACCTTAGACCGACAGAGCTCCGCCAGTCTATGAGTTAGACAGGATTGCACCATTAATCTTGAAATTACCCTAATATAATACGGGGTCTAGCCAAGGGGAAGTATTTGAATCTGATTTTCAGTTCTTCACTTTCATGTTGCAATGTGTTTAGGAAGGATAACATGTAATAACATAGAAAGGTTATGCTATTGCTTAATGTTTAATTTCACTCTTCCTTTGACACATTCTTAAATGCTTAAATGCCTGAAGATTTTCTCTAAAATGATTGGGGATGTTCATGTTGTACTTCCAAAATACTTGTTTTATTATTCATTATCATAGTATATTTGTATGCTGTATGGACGTTAAGAGGTCTGTGGCACTAAGCAAAGATTTAATATTTGATGGAATCTCTCTCTCTCTCACTCACACACACACACGCACGCACACGCAACACACACAAGTGTATTTGGTCAATAACCTAATGGTTCTTATAAAGATTTGCTGGTGTGAACTTACATGTGCTTTGTTATGTTTCTTTTTGCCCAATCCTATACTGTCTGAACGCTAGTTCCACCAGCGCGCACAGTCACAAAAGCTGTGTAAAGCGCTTTGCGACAAAGCAGGGCCTTGGTGTGCTGGCGGGATAACTAGATCCTTCCCGCTGGTGCCAAGTGGCTGGCCGGACACCCACTGGTGCAGGTAGGTCCACACATGGGGTGGCATGGGGTGGGGGCGGGCAGCGATGGGGGCAGGGGATGGACATATTGGGCCCGTGAGGAGGGTAATATTGGCATTGCTGGTGCACGCCGTTTCCTTTCCCCCTTCTTGGGCCTGATCCACTGACACAGATCAATGCAAGACTTGCACCAGTTATATTGCTAGTGCAGGCTCTCATTATCCTGTTGCGCATGCTGGGGCTTACCCCGGGGCAAGGAGACATCATTCCAACGAGACCTCCAACATGTAAAACTCCCCCACGGGATGCAGCACAGCCAACTCCAGTGCCACTACATTGCCACATGGGAGTTTAGGTAGGATCGGGCATTCCGGTATTGTAATTGTATTGTATTGTGAAGAAAGTTCTTAAGAGTTCCATTCTTGAACTACAAAAACATTAACACTAAATTTTGAGGAGGCAGTGTTGTTTCTTTGTGGTATATAAACAATATCATAAGATATCTGCTTCATTGGTTTTTAATAGAGGCTGTTTGATAGAACCATTGAGTCTCTGTTTTATGGTATGGCTTGAATGTTTTGTGCAGGGCAAAGTTATTTGCTGTAACCAGAAAATATTTTCACATCAGTATTTGGAGACCTTTATGAGTTATCTTTTTTAACTACACAATTTAACATTAAGTGAGCTCTGAGGATGCAAAATTAAAATTCTGGAAATAAACAAGTCAAGGTTTTCTTCTTTTCATGTCTGGCTAAGCAGCATTGTCATTTATGTTTTCATGCAGTTTTTATGGCATTATCTTTCCCTCGGTTTGTGCATTAGAGAGAGAATGAGAGAGCAGATTGTGTAGTATATTGGTCTGAGAGGCACAACACTCAGGCTTCATTCCCTGCGGATCTGTATAGTTTGTCACACATCAGCATAGGGCTCATACCAGCTGTCTCTTATTCACTGTGGTTACACACATTGGAAAATGAGATAAGGACTCTAAGAATAGAAAGAAATTGTCAGAAAAACAACAGCAACAGAACAAAAAAAGCAACAACCAATCAAATAAGCCAGATGCCCCAGTAAAAACCAGTGCCCCAGAATATTGGGAGTGATTTAAAGACTCTAGCTCCTTCACTTCACAACCTCTCGGACTTTGCTGTATAATTATTGTTCTCTCTCTCTCTCTCTCTCTCTCTCTCTCTCTCTCTCTCTCTCTCTCTCTTAAAACATGTCCAGCTTGCCATTCCCTTCAAAGGTCCTGCTGTCAGATTGATGCTACTAAGCATGGCTTTCATAGATCCTCCTCCCACCTCCTGGATCTGCACAGCCCAACCTACTTCAGCACTGCCAATACTCCAGCTTGACTTGATGAGTCCATCAAGTTCTAATTTCACCTCCCCCAGGGACGGCCCAGCCATGTTGAAACTCCTGGCCTCAGGAGGAAGTCAGGGTGGTGGTGAACTGGTGGGAGTTCCCTATGCCCATCTAGCACTTCCCCAAACCCTCTGCCTGCCCAGCAATTCCACATGACTGTTCCATCCTCTATTTTTGTGCTCATTGAGCATGCAGGAGGATTAAGTGGGTGGGTGGGTGGGTGGGTGGGTGTTCCTCCTTCTCTAGCACTGCCACCACTTCTTGTAATGTGGCTGGTGTAGAGAATGCTGTGAGTAGGGTGGTTCCATTGCCAGGATACTCTTGACTCAGTAGGTCAAGACTGCTGGACTCATAGGTAGGACTCCTAGCAAAATGGACTCATCATTTGCAGGCATGGACTCATCTTCTTTGTTTGGGGGTGCTGGACATCTTGGAGCCTGGTATGTTTTCATACAAGGAAAGGCTGGTGTCAGGGTCTTGTGATGGAGATTCATAACAGATTGGTGTTTCTACACTCCTCCTTGGCAAGGATGAATATATTCCAAACAGTAATTGACCCAATACTGTACATATTGAAGAATAAGCTGGCCTAGAAACAGATGATATACTATAGGGGGCTGCCATAATGGTATTTTTGTCATGGTTGAATCATTGGGGCAGACCAACCTACATGAGCCACTGCACTGACGAATGGAAATTCAGGGAAGTGATACTTCCCTGAATTTCCATTTGCCAGTGCGGTGGCTCATGTAGGTTGGTCTGCCCCAAAGACACACGCACCTCATTGGATTTTAGAATCCAGAGTTGGGTTTCTCTTGAATTCTAGACTTGGACGATTGTTCTTTCAGTGACCTCTATAGAACTGCAGATTGGAGAAATTGACACAGTGGCATCTTATCTCATCCCATGATGCCATTACACATTTCCTTGGTTTACATGGAAACTGAGTCAGATGATAGATGAGCACATCACCAATGGCATGCAACCAATGTCAAAGCTGACTGATTGTGATGAGTAAATCACTCTGAAAAGAGTGTAGGCTACTACAAGAGAAGCAGCCAAGACGTCTTCTCCTCTGCCATTGGGAATGAAAATGCCACCCAAGCATTGGTATTCCTTTGATTAATGACCTTGTGAATCCAAGCTGTCTTTCCCTGGAGAATGAATTACCTTTTGCCCCCTACAGTTACTTTTGCCACCTGCTCTGTTGACAAAATTGCTTGGACTTGGCTCAACGTCGGAACTGCCAGTTTAAAAACAACATGATCAGAGACACAGTCTTGTCTAATTTGTTTGTATTGATTTCAGTCAGTATCACCCACTAAGACAATGCTGGCCTTGGGGGTGTATTGATGTTCATATGTGAACTAGAGTTAGACTCTTTCTGTCTCATGAAAGCCAGCTGGGTCATCTGCTGGCTGAAGTAATCAGTGCATTCTCAAAGGAGAACAGGGAACTGAATGGTCTGAATTTTGTGATAGTTTGGTCTCTGCTTAGTATTTTTTTTTTAAGTATACCAGGCCACAAATTCATGTAGACAGTTAATAACTGCTCTCCCGGTTTCCCTTTTTGCAAAAGCACTGAAGAAGTAGTTACAATTTCAGCTGAAGTTGGGTAAGATTACGTTTCTGCCTTCCCTTTACTTTGGCTGTTACTCGGGAATTGCACTGTTTGTGGCTTTGCTTAGTGACTTTGTCCTAGATATCAGGAAGACAAACTGCATCCTTTTGATCCTAAGAGCTCTTTCTTTTTGCCTTTGCCTTTGGTACCATTCAGATGTTAGTGAATAGGACCAGGTGGATATTAATGGAATCGTTCATTGGGTTATGCATATTTCTGAGAGGAAACTTCCAGAGGGTGATGATGGGAAGTGACATACGTCTATTTAGGTCACACAGCTGTCTGATGTCCATGTTGCCCAGCTTGTCTAATTTGACCACCCTGGCATGGAAGAAAAACATATTCTTCATATTCAAACCTTATTCAAACCAGCTTCATATTCAAACCTGTCTCTCTGCCTGGTCAAGGCTATGTATACCTAGAGTGCTTTCACCTTCATGAGAAGCAACCCAGTTTGTTTATTTCAGTTTGTAATTGTATATACATACGGGAATACATAAAACACATAAAGCACATGGCACATACCATGTCATGAAAACTTAAATTATATCTGGTCTTCATACATCCACATACAGCAGGATGTGTGGTCTAGTGGTTGAACTGCCGCCTTCCTGAATAACAACTAGGACGGAATCGGTTCGAGACAAACGTAAGCTGCTGACAAGCTGCGATATCTCAGCTGACAAGCTGAAATAGCCTGCACTGACCCTCTGTGGGAAAGAGGAGTTGCTGTTGTTTAAGCTTGAAAACTCGAAGTCGTGTGCAGCCAGAAGAGATTCCATACCATTGAAAGGAAACAGCTGGAAATGATGGGTTCTATACAAATAAAACATTTATTGTAAAAATCCCTATGGGGGGGTAGAAAAGCCTGCCTGTGTAAACCGCCTTGAATAAAGTCAGAGGAGAAATCTGATGACATAGAAATGCGGTATATGAATACAGATATTATTATTACGGTAGCCAAGTAACAGAAAATATTTTGTTCATTCTTTCTCTTAAGTGAGCATACTCTGTCAATCTAGCCATGCCAGCCATTCTCGGTTATTTAAAGAGCCATTGCTGCATTGTTGGTTGTTTTGAAAAGAGCCACAAGCTTGCTGTCAGCATTCTGGCTACCATCAGAAGTTTCCAAACCATCTTTCATTGCAGGTGTAGAATGGCTCAAGATAAAGTATTCATTAAATGCCCAGGGTCCCAGTTAGACGTCTGCTGTGTGAGATCATATGAAAGTGACATGAGAGGTGAAGATATGAGGCTTGAACATCTGGATTGAAGCACAATTCTGAACTGTGCATTAGCACTAGATCAAAATTTAGTGGTGTTCAATTTCGGTTCAAAAACAAAGCTAAAAACATGAGGGCAGCCCCATTCATCTCAGCCCACTGTACATGTAGTGTTATCCAGTTGCCATTTCTTGTTGAGCTAGCTTATGTGGTTCTGATAATTGGAGTGTATGTTTAACTCAGGGAAGTTAATATTGCAAGTTTCTTGATGGTTTGGCATTTGAGTATCAAAGGGACTGGGAGTGATGTGAATCTAAAAAAGTCTGTTTTAATAAAGTGAAGGAATACATGATTTGTTAATAGAAAGGAGCTGTATCCACAGAGAGCTACATATCCAGTTTACTAGGAAAGTGCTTGATTGCTTTGCCTTTATGTAAGTGAATGTTGAATACGTTCGAAGAGGTTTGATAAAGTATCAGACATCTCTGTGCCTGTGGGTCATTTAAAAATTAAAATAAATTATTGCTATTAATGGATCCATTCATATGTAAATTTCTGGATAGTTTCATTGATTTTTGTAGACCTGAAAATCAGTCAGTCTGTTTCTTTTCTTAGGCTACAATCCTATGTACACTTACCTGGGAGTATGTTCCTTTACATTCAGTATGGCTTCTGAGTAGACATGCATAGGATTGCACTGTTGGTTTCAATTGCTATTTTCCAATTCCTAGAACTTCTGAACAGAATTGAGGCCAATTTATACACTTAATTAAAGCCTGGGCTCTTTTATGAGTGCCCCCCCCCCCCAGAGATGAGGTTTGCAATTCTGTCATCAGTATTTCAACTTAAAATCCTGAAATGTCTTATTCAAGTTACAATTCTAAAATACTTAGTAGAAATACTTTGAATTTTTTTAAGTAAATAGTTAATATGGGACAAATGCATGAACAGTATTAGTGACCTGAAATGCCAGAGAGTAAGGTTGCAGCAACTATCTGTGATGATCACTATGAGAAGCAAAAATGTCACTTCACAATTGCACAAAAGTATCTTATGTAAAGACCAGCGGGTGGCGCAGTGGGTTAAACCGCTGTTGATCGAAAGGTCGGCAGTTCGAATCCCCGACGGGGGGGGTGAGCGCTCGTTGCTTGGCCAGCTCCTGCTAACCTAGCAGTTCCAAAGCATGTTAATGCGAGTAGATAAATAGGTACCGCTTGCGGGAAGGTAAACAGCGCTCCGTGTTCCAGCTGCATGCTACGCACTGCGACAAGGAGAGTCATGCCGGCCACATGACCATGGAGGCGTCTTCGAACAACGCTGGCTCTTCGGCTCTGAAATGGGAATGAGCACCACACCCTAGAGTCGGACACAACTGGACTTAATTGTCAGGGGTCACCTTTACCTTTACCTATCTTATGTAAACTAACTAATTTCCAAATAGTTATTGTGATTCATGGGGGGAAAGAGTGGCAACTTATTGCACAGATTCTTTGGGTCCATTCAGAATTTAGCCACCCTTGCCTATCAGTCTTTCATATTAGGAATATTTTCTTTTTATCAACATTTGTTAGTAGTTTAACAATTTACATTTTATTGAATAAGAAAAATCTCAAGTGTGCTGTCATTTTTAAAAAGATAAATTTGATGCCTCCTAAGTTAGCAAAATTCTCTACTCATCCCCACGCTCGACTTCTCCCTCCGTTCCTCAAGATTACCCCAGAATGCATTGGGGTGAGCCTAGGGAAGGGAGAGTGGAAGTCAAGCGACGCGGAAGAGGCTGTAGGAGCGTGATTTCACCGTCTACAGCCCTGCAAACGGAGTGGTTTGCCAGCGAAAAGATAAGGAACACTACTTTTACCCCCCCTTTTTCAGGTTTTTACAGCAGTCCCCGTATCCGCGCTAAAGTGATTTCGCTTTACACGGATTTCAGTATCTGCAAGGGGATCTGGAATGGAACCCCCACGGATACTGAGGTCCAGCTGTATGTTGGAATGATTTTCTAAAATGCTCTGGGCCCTTAAACAAGCTCAGGTGTTGTACATGTGTGTGCATATATGTATGTCCATAGAGTGTCATTTTAAAAAGTGGTTCCCGGTGCTAAAATGTTTGGGAACCAGTGCCATAGACAATACTGTCTCTTTTACACTGTGCTGTATTAAATCTTGCCACCTAGCTTCAAACATTTCTCACTGTTTGCTCTAATGATCACTATAGAAGGTGTCCGTTTTTCTGTTCAGGATATAATCTCTCTGATATTATTCTAAAGCACATGAAGAATAATGTGAACTTGACTGGCAGAGGTGTCACAGAGGGTTATATTCCAGCTAATGACACATCTTATTAATAGTGTTGGATCCAATTCAAGGTGGCCCAGACAAATTTACATATGGAATTCTCTCAGTGTTCAAGAAAGCCTTTTGACAGGAACACAATGCACTACTGGATGAACAAGGTACTTAATGAGAAACAGATGTGGTTTCTTATGGCGCTAATGAACAAAGACTACTGTTTCATACAAAAATAAACTGCCATGGAAAATCATAAGCTAAAATGAAGTAGATTATAGCAGAACGTTTTCTTTAGTTTTTCTCTTCACTTGTTAGACGGTGCCTAACAGCACAATCCTAACCAACTTTCCAACACTGGTGCAGCCGCAATGCAGCCCTGAGGTAAGGGAACAAATATTCCCTCACCTTGAAGAGGCCTCCATGACTGCTCCTGCACTGCAAAATGCAGTGTGCGCCCTGTTGACACAGCTGCATTGGCGCTGGAAAGTTGGTTAGGATTGTGCTGTAAAAGTGTTATGTATAGTTGCACTTGCAAGTGGTTTACCCATGTATTAGGATTGCAATAGAATTCTGAGTATTGATACAGTTAACATGTTAATGATCACATGCTCATTGACAAACAGATGGTGCACTGGTTATGGTTTGGGCTTAAACAGTAAAGCTCACTCGGTGATCCTGGACAAGTCACTGCCTCTCAGCTTAACTTCCTTCACAGGCATGTTGTGGATCTTTGAGCCACTTAGAGAAATTGCAGAACACAAACATAACATCTAAAATCAATAGACTGAAGCATACAGTAGTTACATTTTCATGTGAAAGATGCAAAAGGCCAGCATTATATGGTTCATAGTTTATGTAAAAAAGGTAAAGGTGACCCTTGACAATTAAGTCTGACATGGTGGGCTGACCTTTTAACAAATGGTTTTAATATATGTAAATGCTGGTAACCCACTGGGGTTGTTTATTTTTAACTTAAGTGTTTTAATTATTTTAATGTGTTTTTAAATTGTTTTAATGTGTTTATGTATTTTAATATGCTGTAAGCCGCCTTGAGTGCCCTCGGGAGAAAGGCGGGCTACAAATTCCTAAAATAAAATAATAATAAAAATAAATAAGTCCAGTAGTGTCCGACTCTAGGGTGTGGTGCTCATCCCCATTTCAAAGTCAAAGAGCCAGCGTTGTCCAAAGACGTCTCCGTGGTCATGTGGCCGGCATGACTCTCCTTGCCGCAGCGCGTAGCATGCAGCTGGAACACGGAGCGCTGTTTACCTTCCCGCAAGCGGTACCTATTTATCTACTCGCATTAACATGCTTTCGAACTGCTAGGTTGGCAGGAGCTGGCCAAGCAACGAGAGCTCACCCCGTCGCGGATTCGAACTGCCGACCTTTTGATCGACAGCTCATGGTTCAGCGGTTTAACCCACTGCGCCACCTGCTGGCCTTTCATAGTTTGTGTACAAACATTTTATTAACACTCATCACCTGCCTATCTACAATGTCTAAAGTTTATATAAATCAATAAGCAGTTCAATTTAAATTGGTATCCAACAGAGTTATTCATTGTAAGTAGTGGTTTGGGGCACAGTCCCCCGTGCAGGCTTGCTCAGTCTCCATTCATTGCATGCAAGCAAGCTTCACTGCAACGAACCGAGGTTGTGCAAGAGCAACCCAAGGTAGATTGCTTTCTTTATGTCCTATCTTTGTTGTAATGCAAGCACATGGCGCAGGTTTGTGTTTGGCAGTTTTGTAAAACCTGCTTAGTTTCTTACAGCACTTTGACAATAACGTAGCATTTAATGACTGTAAACATACTAGCATGTGCTTTATATACAGCACCCTTAAGGAATAACTGGACATGTGATAGACTCTCTGTGCCATAGTTATGTACACAATGTAGAAACTGAAATAACAGCCAGAGGAACTATTGTATGGGTGGATACAGACTTCAGCCTATTTTTGTCAGATGGTCTCCCAGGAGTGCCTGTTGTATCTCAAAGACTCTTTTGATATGAAGTGTTAAAGAAATATGGCAAGGCAGGTGTTAAAGCAGAAGTTTGACATAGTTTGAATCCATCCACAGATTTCTTTTTGATTTGTTAAGTGCTAAAATGTTAGGCTTACAGTTTCACCTTCCTGTACATGCTAAACCTTTGATATGTGTTTTTGAATTGACAGTATTTCTTCTGCTGTCCATTGTGTGTGTGTTGTAGACTGCAAAGACTACACTAAGCCTCATTCTTCTTCATATGAATTATATATTTGTATTTCAGGGAGAAAACTTTATATATAAACTAACATTCAGCATTGGGAAACTACCATGTTCCAGTATGAACACTACCATGTTCCATGTTCCCGCGAGGCAGGGAGAACTCTGATTGTCTGTGGGGCGTGGCCAGCACTGGCGGGAAAAATGTCCCCGAAACCGCCGTTTTTGCAAAACCCGTTTTTGCGAAAATCGCCGTTTTACAGTGATCTGAAGATCAGGGAGGCCTGCGGAGTGTTGCACAGGCCTCCCCGAAGCCCCATAAGGCTAAAATGGCATTTTCGGGCATGATCTCCAGGATCGCCGCCTCTGCCATGCTGTTCCCGCCCCTTAAGGTGGCAGTGGACAGCTTTTGTTCTCAATGCTGGGTCGCGACCCACCACTTTGAGAACTACTGGCCTACATCATATGTGAGGGTTACGGTCCAAAGTTAGAGCATAAATCCAAAATCGTGTATACTCCAAATTGCCTTTAAAATTTCTTATTGCTTATTGCTATTTATGAAAACCGCTTTCATAATCTCATAAATCTTGGAAGTCAATAAGTAAATAATTATTATGGTCATATGCATTCACATTGCACACCCAATCCCTATGTTATAGTGTATGTGTGACAGAATGGTATTTCTGCCATTTTTTGCAATGTAAACCCAGCTATGAAAACATTTTGTGACTAACTTTCTCTGAACTGCATCTTAAAACTTGTGTTATAGCTCAAGAGGAAGGCAGGATAAGTATACAGTTGTCCCCTGGTTAACGACGGTTTGTTTAACAATGATCCATATATATGACTGTGGTCGCCCAGTACAGTACCTTACAAAAAGTTGCTGCTGTTTGCCCCTGAGCCTGCTGCTGCTTACAAAATGGAGGCAGGAAGCACCCTATTCAAATCCTTTTTAATATGTCTTTTTAAATTCCCAGCCCCTCAGCTCTTTGGCGCTCAACATCAAAGCACCAATGTAGCGCCAAATAGTTGATGGACTGGGGATTTAAAAAGACGTGTCTGGAGTACTTGCCATTCATTCCCTGTTACAACTGCACTGTATTACATAGGCTATACCTGCTACACCAAAATTGACCACTTGATGGTGATGAAGATTCACTTAACGACTGATTCACTTTACAATGGAGTTTTAAGAATGTATCCGGTTGTTAACCAGGGGACGTCTGTATTGTGAAAAAAATGATTCTGCATGTATACTATCACAATCACTGCCACCTTTGAAATACATTGGGCCCGCTTCTTGCAAGTGATAGACTTGTGGGAATTCAACTTTACAAGACAAACAAACCAAAAAACAAAAACCAGCAGTTTAAATACTGCAGTCAATTCTGCCTGCCATTTTACTTACCTCCAGGGTAAATACATGCCCTGGAGGGAGCCTGAGATCAGAGAATGAAGATGCTGTTCCCGCCTGTGTCTCGTCATTTTTAAAGAGACAGGATTTGGATTTTAGTGTATTTGCAGTGCTTTTTCAGAAATGTTTATGTGTGCATAATAGAGATATTCTTTTTCAAAACTAAAATAATTGCACTATTGTCATGTATTGTTCTAAATATATTCCTTTTCATCTAATGAATGAAGTTATAATGAATTCAGAGTAAAACATAAACATTAACTAGATCTCGCATGGAGTGTGCAAAAAAAAAAGTTCGCAGTGTGCAAAAAAAGAGCAAGCAAGAATGATATGGAACAAATAGAAATATTATGTGACTATGTATGGGTATAAAGAGCAGTGTGGTACCTATATTTTAATATTCGTGATCTTGAAGCCAGTCTAAGTGCACATAAATTCTATTGAGTTCAATGGTTTTCAGGATGTGGAACTGTGAATTGGATGGGAGCCATGGTATTTATGTGTGCAGATGCTGTTCAAGATTCAGAAAGGCATACAACAAATGCTGCCACCTTCCTAAACAAAAAATGCGTTGGTTTCGAGATCAAATAGGCTATTGAGACTTAAAACCTGGCCCAAGAAGATACTCCTTGGATCCATGCCACTCAACCAGCTACATGCATGTCAGTTGTAATTGCTATTCCGGGGATCTGAAATTGACTTTTCATGCTTCATGGGTGGCAAGGCAGTGCCTATTTTTCAAACTGTAGCTGCATAGATGTTGGGTTGCATTTCTGAGGAATAGTCAAATTACTGCAGATAAGCTTTAATGCACTCTGTTAATGTGTTCGTTTTTACTGCAGTTATTTACTCACAGTATCATATTGCAGAGTTAGTCCCAGTTTTATATCAGACTTTATTTAGAACCCTTTAATGAAACCCACAAATAAAAATGATCATTCTAGAATCTTGAAAATATCATTGTGGGTTGGAATGCATATACAGTGCTAGTGCTATATGTTAAAGCTATAGTGATTAAATTAGCTCATCGTAAGCATGAATAGCTAGTTGCTTTAAATGAATTTTATGAATTCAGTGCTCAAAAACGGTCGTACGTAAACTGTATTTGAAATGAAATGAGAATTCATGCATGACTCTACCAGTATTTTGCATTACTTGGCCATGTTGTTCTTGTCTCATGTTAGTATATCCATGGAGTGACAAAAATGTTTTGAAATATTCTGTCCCTCAGACCTAGAGCAGAATCCCTTGTGACTGGAAATAACATGTTAACTATGAATCATTAAACTACATCATCAAACTACAAAATGATCATCAAACTACAAAAATGAAGCATAGAGGATCTAGTTCTTAAATAAGTATCTGCAAGTATGTACTGTCAAAAATAAAGTGTTTATAGCTCTCAGCACAATCTCAAAGACAGATTTTTCCCATCATTCTATCTGTTAATCCATCCTTCTCATTCTCTTAGCATAATTTTATATCTGAGGTCTCTGGCTTGTGCAGTCCTATTTAAAATTATGCTGCAACTGATAGTGGTTATATTCTCTTCCATAGAACACCACAGGATTGATATAGCATCAGGGATTGGCCAGGTGGGGCACTGGCCCACACCCATCCCATCGCCCACCTGGCCAGGCTGATCCCTCAGTATTGGTGGTGGTCATGGTATTGCCCAATGCATCAGCAGATGGGTGGGAGTGCCATGGGAGACTTTGTCCAGGGCTTTGTCCCAGTGTCCTAAGCAACCCAGTGCTTGTACTGCATGGGACACAGACTTTATGGACAGATCAGGCTCTGTATTATCAAAAATAAACTATATTATTATATGATACTAGCATGATACCCGCGCTTCGCTAAGGGATGCAAGTACTTTAAATCCATTTGGACTTCAATAAACTTTCCTTTCATTGCAATGAACCATTTGAATGTAGCATAACTACCCCATGTCAGGCAACACCCTGCAAATATTAAAAGTTATGGTTCCATTGAATGATAGTTGTCCCCCTCACTGCCGTGGGACATGATGGAGAACTCCTCCCAGTTGTCCTCCATGTGCCTCACGATTAGCTTACGCACCTCCCTAGCCATGAGGTGTCATACATGAGATAGGAGAGGGACCAAAACAGGCAGACTCCATCTCCTGTGATGGGGACAATTCTGTGAGGCACCATCTCCGCATTAACATTTAAAAACTCAATGGCCATACCAACTTAAAAAGCAATAGAGTGACAGTGCAATCCACACTAAATTTAGACCAGCAGAGCACGTGCTCCAGTGTCAGGGATTGGACGCTCTGGAACCATGGAGATTCAACCATGGTGTATAAATAGCTGTGTAGGGAAAAGGAAGCTGAGACCACTTTTTAAAAATCTTGATCAAAATCAAATATGTATAGATTTGCAACATATTTGTATAGATCCGCTAATAACTCTTTATTGGGATTGAGATGTTGCCATATTTGGTTATAAACCCTATGCTCTTAATTACAAAGGTGAGCAAAATATTTCCTTTGTCTGGTCATTCTGCTGTTGTGAATAATTGTCATGTGCCTTAAATTTATGTTATAAATGTTGACTGTATTTTAAGGGCTTAATTACAGACTATTTCAGCCTATAGGCCTTGAGGTTTTTAGTCAGGAAGATCTGGCTTTTAGTCTTGTTTGCTTTCAGTTTTGGCACTGGATCACAGCCACTCAGAGTCACAGTTGCAGTAGAATGCAAAACCGAATCCACACGGACTTCAGTGCATGTTGGTGGTTTGTCACACAGCTTATTCAGCCCATGACAGTGGAACTATAAGTCAGTACAGACTACCTAAAAACTTTTCATAGTGATCAAATATATAAAATATTAATGTATTAAAAAATACAAGTTGGTTGCCCCTTATCTGGACATCCGAAATCCAGACATTTTTGGGACTATGACTTTTTTAAAGGTTTCCAGCACCTGGCTGGCATAGCGCAAGGCATGCTGGGACACAAAAATGATTAAAAATATTGTATAAAATTGCCTTCAAGCTACATGTATAATGTGTACAGGTATCCCCCAGTTAACGACAGGGATCCATTTCGCAATCTCCGTCATCAACCGGGGTTGTCGTCAAGCAAGTTCAATGGCAATTTGACAAAAAAGTATTTAAAAGTTAAAAAAATAATCTTGCTTCACTTATCTCTGAAACTGCTCTGTTTTCAGGGCTGGAATCATCTTGTTTATAGCTTACCGTAACTTGCTGCAGAGAGGGAAATCGCAATTAGGAAGCCTCTTCTGGGTCATGCGACTCCCCCCTCCCTTCGCCCAGGGAGGGCTTGCCCCAGTGATACATTCTATAAGAGATTGCCGCTTCTTGGGGAGGATGGGTGGAGCGGCTGCTGCGGGTGTGTGTGTGTGTTGCGTCTCGTCATTCTCCCTTTCAAGCCTTCTTTCTGCCTCCTGGGCTCAGCCCGTCAAGCTGCTCTCCCCTCCCCCCCACCTCTTGTCCCAGGTTACTGCGGCTGCTGCTAAGAACTCCTGCTGGCTGTTCTCCTGGGCTCCCATTTGGCTCACAAGAAAAGAAGAAAAGTCACCCGCACGCACGCACGCACGCACGCACGCACACACTCTCTGCAAAGTGCGAGCCAAACAGGAGCCTTGCAGGAGAGCAGTTGGCAGGAGCTCTTAGCAGCTGCTGCTCTTCTGTTCACATCCAGGTTCTTAAATATTGCGGTTCTCAAACATCTCGCTTGCGGCTCTTAAACATCTGAAGTTTATCATACATGGCTCTTGCGTTAAGCAAGTTTGGCCACCCCGGTATATATCAAGAATCATGATGTCACATTGGCATTTTGGTGGATCAGTCGCAAAGTTGGACCTGTCCAACTTTCTAGCACCGGTGTAGCCATGCCACTGCATACTGTCTAACTGTGGAACAGTCATGGAGGCCTACTCAAGGTAAGGGAATGCTTGTTCCCTTTCTTCGGGGCTACATTACAGCTGCATTGGTGGTGGAAAGTTAGATAGGATTGGGCCCTCAGTGTTCTACATATTAAGTGCTTAATTGCTATGCAGAGAGTCTTGGGACCAGACTGCTTTTCTGCTATAGCTGATAAATTGTTGTCTATGTGGTAGAGTACAGTATATAGATTGGAGTTTTCCTGGAACTAACACAGATTCATAGGATGCCTTGATTACCAGACTTTCTACTTTTGCAATGTCCAGTTTTCCTGAACAAGATGCCAAACAATTAGACTACTTTTCTAACATCTGTTAAAGGATTCCCCTTACAAAGGCAACCTAATATGAAGATCTAGCTTCACCAGGAAGTCAAAGACATCTGACATTTTGCTAGCCTCATCTGTTGGCAAAGACTACTCTAAAAACCATAGAAAAATTTGTGTATTATCAATACTAACCTGCTGAACTGAGGTGAATACTGAATATAAATGCATTGCTTCTGGTACACAACTGTATTTTAAAAATGCAGCTCTTATCCCCTAAAAGATATATGCAATCCTAATGAAGCTGCAACTTAAGATAAACTGTTTGCGTACAGTTTTTAAAATACTCATAAACTTTCCCAAATTCTGGAGAGCAAAGTAGTCAAACCTTCAATTTATACAATGGCTCAGCTTACTCCCAAATGACTTTATAGCCATTCATCCTTGTGATGAGGAAACATTTGCCATAAGACTGTAATCTCACACTGTGCAGTCAGAATATCTAATGTAGGTGTGATATGCAGACACAGCAGTTTGTATTCATTTGTATTCAGTAGTGAGAAACTAATTACAGCTAAGGTTGGCTAAGGATACCAAGAGAGTCATGCCTTCTAGTTTTCTGGCACCTGAAGATTCCCCAGGTTAGAATTTTGCTTCTAAATAACATACAAAATACTTGATAAAGATAATTCAGGTGTGATATAGGTTGTATCAGGTAATGATTTTATGTAGTATAGCTTTGTATTAGCTTGTCAATTAATGTTCCACCTCTGATGTAGTCTTAGAATTTGTCCACATCAACTCATTTTCCCACAATTTATCACTGCAAATAGCAGAACAAGCTGGTGCAGTCCCCACGCCATTCTATGGTGTTTCTCCAATTAGCATTCTACTTCCTGGAGTTTTCTCCCCCACAAACAAAAGTAAATGTCTCATTACTGTGTGATACAGACCTCTTTGCAATTAGTATGTCTTGTGATTTCCCTCTTCCTAGTCATTGTCCAGTGATTCCTTGTTAATTTTTGGAACCTTTTTCCTTTGCAAAAAAAATTCTACGCTGATTTATGGAGCTATACTCTTTCATCCTATAGTCCTTGCAGGTCATGTTTGGGAGAAGGGGATGGTATGAACTAGCTTCGGAACATTTCAGACAGTGACTCTGAAACAGAACACTCAGAAAGATGCAGGTCAGCAAGAACATGCTTCAGAGACCCTGAATTTCCCAAGCCTGCCAAGTATTCAGTCTGGGTAGGCTTACTAGATTTCCCCCGACACAAGGGGGGAGGGCGGCAGTGATGTCAGCGGGGGTGGGGCGGGAATCCTGACGTCACCGGGGGCGGGTTTTCTGAGACGTGCACACGAGGCTGAAAGGCCTCAGAAAGTGCTTCCAGCCTCGTGCGAGTGCGCGCGAGGCTAGAAGTACTCGGAAAGCGTCCTGTCTGGGAGAGAACAATCTAGAGCCTGTTCTGCAGAAGCTGATAATACCTGAGGCCAGTGAATCAAGTGAAGATCCCAAATCTGCCCCCCCGTCCCGCATTCGTAAGAAATGTTTGAAAATACACGACTTCAAACGATGACTCTTCCTCTTCGATGCTGAGGGATATTGTTTGGAAAATTTAAAGGTCTGTTACACTTCTCGAGAATTTTGTTGTACTCTGTCTCCGTACTTTGCTGAAGTATCTGTTTCTTGAGACATTGCCTAGTCCCAAGATTTCAACTCTGGAATCTGACTTTGACCTGCTGCTTAGAATGCTGCTTTTCTTCTGAATACCTGTTGCCTTCTTCCTTCTTGTTGCTGTCTATGTCCTTATCTGTATTGCTGGTCACCTCTTGCTTCAAGTTGGCAGCCACAAACCTTGCTAAGGACCCTACAAACTCTCAGAAATGCTAAAAGACATCAGACGTTGAAAAGGTACTTCCTGTATTTTTTCTAGCCTACAGTAAGATCCTATCTCAATATTTTCTCTCTCACCCTTTAGTGAAGACTCTTTTTTTTTGTTATTAATAAAGCTGATGACTTCAAACCTGCACTGCACTAATTCATTTCTGGCTCCTGACGTTATACAACCCTGATGAATTTATAATTGCCATCTCAAATTGTTACTTCCATACCCACTGCTAACTGAGCAAGAGACACTTTTTCAATTGGTGCACAAAAAAATTAGCAGGGGGAGAGTAACTGCTCCCCCCAGCATAGTGTCTTTTCTGGTGGCTGTTTGCTGGTGGTGTTCTGCATCTTTTTTAGATTGTGAGCCCTTTTGGGACAGGGAGCCATTTAATCATTTGATTTTGTCTGTAAACCGCTTTGGGAACTTTTTTTTTTGAAAAGCAGTATATAAATACTGTTAATACTAATAATTGTGTTCTTTTTTCTTTAAACCCCTTTTGAAGTTAATTTCAAGCATACATATACCAGTAATTTGTTGTATTTATTATGCCATGGTTGTCATATGCCAAACTCAAATATACTGTAGGCTTTTCAGCACAGTTTGCAGTCTAACAGTCCAATCCTATCAAGCCATCCCGCCGATGCAGCAGTGTCACCGGAGTGTCATCCTGTGAGGGTATAGTTCTGGAGGTCTCCTCCGGGTAACGGAACATTTGTTTACCCCTTTGCTTACCCTGTCTGGGACTTACCTGGGAGGCTTACCCCCTTTGCCTGGGGAGAACCCAATAAAATGGGTCTACTTGGACCTGTGCCAGCAATTTTGCCAATCGAGGCTTGAAAGGGGAGTAGTATATCGGCAGTACTACTGCTACCAATACCACCCCCTTTCTGGCCTTGATCACCCTTCCCTGTTCTGTTCTGCCTGCCCACCCCGGCACTGACTTGCCAGGGCTTTTCTGGAGACTGTTGGTGCGGGGCCGCAGCCGCTCACCACTTGCATGCTTGCTACTAGTGTCAAATAGCGTGCTTCACTTTGCGAGAGCCTTAAATCATGCTGCGCTGCTGGAACGTGAGTTCTGAAACACAGCAATTACTTACAGTGACTTGCACCAGGATCCTATCCCCCAAACCCCACCTCGAAACACCACCTCACCTCTTACACTAGCAACATGGCTGACGTGGATCTGAGGAGACCCATAGGTGGCCTGTAGGATTTTGTGGGATTAGTTTTTTTTTTAACTTAATACCTCTGGTTTGCCTTTAGCCCCCCCCCCCCAACACTGCATGCAGCATGCACCCTTTTGGCTTGGCTGCATACTGCATGCTATAGCATGGCAGGTGGTAGGATTGGGTTATCCTTATTCTTTCTAAAATTGGCCTCCTGTGTACTTTTGATGGAAGTGTTGTGTCCCTAAACACAGTGTCTAGCCTCAGTGTTCTACTGCCCTGAGAACTCACAGAATAGAGCCACTGAAGCCACATTTAACATAGTGTTATGCTACCACAGCACACGTTTTGTGATCACACACTTATTTTACGTCCTCATTCAAGATAAGCTGTCACCATAGCCTGCCTTTCTTGACCAAACTTTGAACATGGCAGTGCTTGCCAGGAGGGAGGGCAAAAATGAAGAGGCTTGAAACGGTGTCCAGTGACTTTATTTCAGGGAATAAAGAGATATAGCAAAAAAAAAAAAAATGGCCGTGCCTTCTTTCTTCATGATCCTTCAATGTAAGTAAAATCATGTTTAGTTAGGCTTACCAGATCTCCAACCGGGACAGAGTGCTAGACCTTTAGGAAAAGGAATGTGGGCAGGTGTAGCTTGTTAAACCTTACAGCACAATCCTAGGCATGTCTACTCAGAAGCAAGCCCCGTTGTGTTCAGTGGGGCTTGCTTCTGAGTAGACATGCCTAAGATTGTGCTCTAGGACTTAACAAGCTACACCTGCCTACATTCCTTCTCCTAAAGGTCTGTCCCGGTTGGAGATCTGGTAAGCCTATGTTTAGTATTATTAGGGCAAGAAAGTAAAATGCATTATATTAACAAGAAGTATCCTAATGTCCAACTGTATTTACATATTGGGTCCCCCTATGGGGGAGAAAGGCAGGATATTAATTCAGTAAATTTGGTGGTCATGCCCAAGGCATTTTGATATATTAATAGGCTTACCAGATCTCCAACCAGGACAGAGTGCTAGACCTTTAGGAGAAGGAATGTGGGCAGGTGTAGCTTGTTAAACCTTACAGCACAATCCTAGGCATGTCTACTCAGAAGCAAGCCCCATTGTGTTCAGTGGGGCTTCCTTCTGAGTAGACATGCCTAGGATTGTGCTCTAACGTTTCACAAGCTACACCTGCCCTTCTCCTAAAGGTCTAGCACTCTGTCCCGGTTGGAGATATGGTAAGGCTATATATTAATCCTATTACAGGGTATGCAATCCCTTAAACCACTGTGAGACTGCAATCCTATCCACATGAACCTGGGAGTAAGCCCCATTGAATAGAATGGAACTTACTCCTGAGTAGATATGCATAGTAGTATATATGCATCTCAATTTTATTGGTAAATTGGGCTCTCAGTTTTATTGGTAAATTGGACATAGAATATTCCAAGTATATGATCTGAAGGCCTTTTGTTAACAGCAACCAAGTTGAACTGATTTCATGATGAAAACCACCTGATAACTCTGGCATGAATCCAGAGCTGCTTTGGAATCCTTGACTATTTCCTTCTGAGTGGCAGGTCCTCAAGCCATATCATAATTTGCTTTTCAAACCTGAGGAAAGTTTGAAAAGAAGTTTGTGATTATTGTATGGGGATTTCTCACTCAAAAGGAAGAAATTAGAGATTCTGTTGAGCATGCCCAAGCAGTTCTTTGAATCCAACTTTCTGAAAATAGACACTATATAAGTGAAATTTGGCTGCTGTGTCTGAAATGAGAGTATGAAATATTGGTTATATTTATTATTATTAAATAGTTAATATAATAATCATTAGATATAATTGGATATCAAATATCAAGAAATTTGCATCACCAACATCAACATGAGTGTATTAGACTCAGATTGGCCAGCACATTCATGTCTCTGCATATCTTTAGGATCAAGGTTGTTTAAGATCTGGAGATGTTACCAGGTGTGGGATTGCATCTGTAAAGCAGCAGTTAAATGCTTTATGAGAAGGAATAAAGTTACTTTGAACAATTTCTACTATTCACACTGTAGGTTATCAAGTATCTTCTTAGAATTGTTTATTAGAAAAGAAATCAGTGCATTATATAATATTCGCCAGCGGGTGGCGCAGTGGGTTAAACCGCTGTCGATCGAAAGGTCGGCAGTTCGAATCCCCGACGGGCGGTGAGCTCTCGTTGCTTGGCCAGCTCCTGCCAACCTAGCAGTTCCAAAGCATGTTAATGTGAGTACATAAATAGGTACCGCTTGCGGGAAGGTAAACAGCGCTCCATGTTCCAGCTGCATGCTACGCGCTGCGGCAAGGAGAGTCATGCCGGCCACATGACCATGGAGGCGTCTTCGGACAACGCTGGCTCTTCGGCTTTGAAATGGGGATGAGCACCACACACTAGAGTCGGACACAACTGGACTTAATTGTCAGGGGTCACCTTTACCTTTTTATAAAATATTTAGCACCAACAATATTTTGCAGAAAGAAAGGAAATACACACGCTACATCATTTTCCATTGCTCTAAGATACCTTGATGAGTCCTACATGAAGAACTAGAAAATACATGCACTTTTCAATAAATAAATATCTAAAATATTTCAGTAGTAGTGACTGAAATAAGAGCACGTATATGATTTCTTTTAGTGACCTACAGAGGGCAGAGCAACATAACAAATGATAATTAGCATATACAATCCACAATCCGTTATTTTTTTTTTTAAAAAGAATAGTATGTAAGTGTTTGCATTAACTGAGATTAATAGCATTTTTCCTCTTTAAAAATTAGGTTTAAAATATAATACAAATTCCTTTTGCCAACTCCTTAAAATCAGGAGTATCCAAATATACTTAGTTTTCCCTGTGTTATATGAATATGAAATGTACACAGTTCATTGTGTGTATTCATGGCTGCTTACCAAAGCTCACAGTAGAAGAGAATATTTGTACTTTGTTAAAATGGGACATGCTTCTGTAGTTTTTAACTGTAATATGCAACATGCTTAACTACACGCTCTTAATAGTGGTAATTTTACTACAAAAATAGCCATGTGAAATAGTGCCTCTTAGCATAGTGTAACCTTTTTTTCCCCCCTGATTCAAAACAAAACAAAACAAAACAAACTGGTGAGGAGATAATGTATATTTTATGAATGAAATCTCTCAGGGACCAGGGCACAGTGGTTTGACATCCGTTGCCTATGTGTATTTCACCAGGGGTGCATGTAGCTCAGCATGTCATATCCCTAGAGGTAGGGGTGTGTGTGAGAGGGGAAGGGAGGGAAAGAAACAGAGATAAATAGTAACATACAAAACGATATGTTTTTGCCAATTTGTATCAACAATGTAATTGAAAAGTTATACTAATGCCATAATTCAAAATTTTCAACAACCCATAGTCTAAAATAGTCTGGAAATGAAAAGTGGGTCCATATGTTTTCCACTGCAACGTGGTCCAGGGCCAAAACGGTTGACTTATTTGCCACTATGAACACTAAAAACCAGTCAGAGAGAGAGAGAGAGAGAGAGAGAGAGCATCTTCAAAAATCTCTCTCCCAGTTGTGTAGAGAATTTCTCAAGCCTATACATGTATCCATGTAACCACATGTATGTAGCCACAGTGCAAGAGGAATGGGCAAAGGCTCTGGTTGAGTTTAATCAACAATAGGGAGGTATAGAGTTACAACATGAAAAAAGGGTTTATTAAAAATACAAGGGGGGTAATATAATAAAAAGAGTAAGCAGATATGCAAAATGACTTGGCTAATGGAACAGCAAAGTATAGCTGCCAATTAGAAGCAAACCTTAAACAGAGGTTTCCAACCTGTGGTACGTGTTCCACTGGTGGTACACAGACCACAGGCTGGTGGTACGTCGGCTGTCAACGGCCAAGATGGTGACCGCCATCTCGGCTGCGTGATGCCACATCAGATCCCAAAAAGCGACAGAGCACTCCCGCCCTCCCCTTTGCCTTACCTTGTCTTACTTTGTGTTTCTGAGCTCCAATGCAGCCGCGAACCCGGAAGTAACTGCCAATGACATCATCAGTACTTTCTTCCGGTGGTATTCGGCCGCCGGAGGCCTTCATAGGTGGTACGTGGTCCGAAAAGGTTGGGAACCTCTGTCTTAAAACAAATCCAGAATGTTTCAGTCTGACTGATTCTAACTGCACTTATTTAGGTGTCAGTGTTGCTGGACTTCATTACACCCCTCCAAACCCAGGAGAGGCAGGTGGACTTGGCCACACACAGACGAACTTTGAGGGAGCCAAGTCAGAACACATGCAGACATCCTTGGGCTTGACCTCAAGTAAACTAGTTTTGAAGAGGTTATTGGTCTATCCAACTCGATGCCAATCCCAGCAGCAAGGCTGACCAAGTTAGGTTGTGCTTGCTGAACTCAGATGATGAAGATGACCAGTCCACAAAATGACCTGTCTGGCCATGAGGTCTTTATGCAATGGCAACAATTTCAAAATGCCTCAACAAGATAGTTCCCTAGTTACCCTGACATTGGGGCTTCCCTTAAGGGAAAATAGATGAAGAAAAAGAAAGTAAGAGGAGCTCAATCATTACAGTAGCCCTCTTCTCTGCACCAGTGGTGGGGCCAGACAGTGGGGCTCAGTGAGCTCAGTCTGTAGGCTGTAGATAGAGTAGAGAGAACAGTGTGGAGATAATCAATGGTCTACCAAACTGGAGAAGAAGAGAGTGTGGACTTGGAGCCTTATAGTTACCAGGCTATTAATAGAGAAAAGGTTGTCAGGACTATATGGACATGATTCCAGGAACCGTGTATTATATTGTATGTGAAAAGTAACAATTTGTCTGTAAAGCAATATAGAAAGATTCTTAGCGCCTTATGACACTAGTCTAGGCAGTGCCATTAGTCTCTTCCAGTTTCCTGAAAATCAGATTTCCTCACAAATGTTTAAGAATAAATTAAAAGACAAAACGAATCACTTATGACTCTTTTACACTTCTCAACTGCAGTATGTGCAGATATTTAATTGAGTAACTCTCTTGATGTTTCACAATTACATTGTATAGTGTGTGTGATTTAGTTTTCCTTTAAGTGTTGCAAGCAGATTAATCTATTTTAAAATGCTGAAAAGGCAAATAGAGTATTTTCTCATTCTAGGCTGTTTGAAAATTACATCAGCAGAATAAATATGGCAAATAATTTTAGAGGACATTGTGAAGGAGATGGAACTCATTACATATTAGATTGAGCAACTTCCTATGATGGTTGTATTGTAGTTGGTGGAAGTAATTTCTGGGGTCCTATGGGTAATCTCTTGCTTTTTTATTATATTGGTTGATTGAATTTTTTCTCTATCCTTGAGGTTTTATTTCTCCAGAATTTTTGTCCTTTTGGAGACAGAGGGAATTACTAGACAATGTGTTTATCAGAGCTTTCAGCTGACCAGTTGGCAAGACACGTTGCTGATAAAAAATAATGGGTATTCATTCTAATGTTGGAATTGTGTGGTTCCAATATACATGGGCCCTCGGTATCCATGGTGGTTCCATTCCGAGAAGCCCCGCGGATACCCAAAACAGTGTGCAGTCAAATCCACAGTGGTGGCACCGCTGCCTTATTTTTCAGCTGCACTGGGCTTGCTGCCCGCTTCTTGACTTAGTCCAGCGGTTCTCAAATAGTGGGGCGCGCCCCCCAGGGGGGGCGCGAGGCCCTGCAAAGGGGGGCTCGACCACCACAGTCGCCCTCCGCACGCTCCGAGGCCGGCCCGGGAGCCGGCCTCGGAGCGTCCGGAACGGCCGGCGCTCCAGGGCCTTCTGAAGGCCCAAGCGTCAATCCGGGTATTTTTGATGTTTTCGCTCATGCGCAGAGACGAAAACGGGTCTGCGCATGAGCGAAAACATCAAAAATACCCGGATTGACGCTTGTGTCTTCAGAAGGCCCTGGAGCGCCGGCCGTTCCGGACGCTCCGAGGCCGGCTCCCGGGCCGGCCTCGGAGCGTGCGGAGGGCGACGCGAAGGGCGGGGGGCGCCACCCCCCAAAATCGGGTGAGGGGGGGCGCGGGGAAATTTTTTTGAGAACCACTGACTTAGTCCAAAGTGCAGCGAACAGTTTAAAAAAAAAAAACTAATGCCATCAAAAGCAACTTCTGGTTGTGATGTGAAACCGGAAGTTGCTTTTGATTGCTTTTTTTTACTGCTGCAGTTTCAGCATTCCAGATGCCTCGGAGGATGGAGGCTTCAGAGATAGATCTCTTGCATGTACTTCCCATCATCACATAAGCTAGCACCAGGTCCATTTTGGAGGAAGGTAGGGGAAGCTGAACAGGTATTAAGGAGATTGTGGTGTCATGGGGGCTGAAAAGTACTTGGAGAGGCATTCAAGCCTTGTTTTGCTGATGATTATGTAATTGAGATTAGAGGTACTGACAGAATTCCCCTGAGTCAAGTTTGGAAATGAATTTCAGGAAATTGTTAAAGTTTGTCTCCAGTTTGTCAACTGAATTCTTTTCAGCTTGGATTAAAAACTGAGTAGAGGCCGGTGCAGGCAACGCTGCATCCTGGGCACAAATTGGGAGGTGGAAAGTTACCTCAGGGGAAAGGAATATTCCCCAGCCCCTGCTACTGGTCTCCTCAGATTTGTGCCCACTATTTTGGCATCACAAATCCTGGAGAACCATGTAGGGCAGAGGTTCCCTAACTCCTGGGAAGGCCCTCCGCTGCTCTAAGTAGCAGCAGGGCCTTCCCAAGGGTCGCGATGACGCTCCCAGGATCGCGCTGCCACCGCCACCGCCGCACCCGGGATCGCCCTTTTTACCTTAATTGGTGGGCAGTGGGTGTCCGGCGGGGGTTGTGGGGAGCCTGCGGACCCCTCCGCAGGCCTCCCAAAGCATCGGAGCACCGCTCCGATGCGATCGCAACTCACTTCCGGTTTCGCGTAAAACCGGAAGTGGGTTGCAATCGCGTCGGAGTGCTGCTCCGACGCTTGGGGAGGCCTGCGGAGGGGTCCGCAGGCTCCCCACAACCCCCGCCGGACACCCACTGCCCACCAATTAAGGTAAAAAGGACGATCCCGGACACGGTGGTGGCAGCGGCGCGATCCCGGGCGCGCCGTCGACGTCACCGCGGGTTGCCATGCCCCTTAAGGGCATAGCAACCCTTTGTTCCCGGCTGGGGCATCGCGACGCCCCAGTTAGGGAACCACTGATGTAGGGAATAAAGACCGGAAAGGGGGATAATATTCGGTGCACACCAGCATCACCGATCCCATCCTCACCCAGTCCTGGTTCTGCACCCCCTTTGCTACCCTCCCTCGCCCTGTTATGCCTCCTCCCCACCTCCCCCTGCCCTGCCCCCATGCCGAGCAGTGCAGGACTCACCTTCCTGAGCCATGCGCTGCCTGCATCCAGCGCACTGGGATCAGTGCAAGCCTCTTCACTGGCCTGGGGCCAACACAACCCTTTTATGGCAAGTTTTGCGACAGCTCCGGGCCAGCCCAGGAGGCACTGCACCAGCCCAGGAGACAGGTAGGATTGAGCTGTAAGAGACATAGAGAACACTTTCACACATACCCCCTTACCCCATTTTGTGAGATCCAGCCCAATAAACAGAGCATCGGGGCAATCACACAGAAATTCACCTCTAGTTGCTTCCAATGCTCTTGTATAGGTCTAGACTAGAGATACCCCAAGTAGGGTAGCT
Source organism: Plestiodon gilberti rubricaudatus (assembly GCA_026170595.1). Classification (NCBI taxonomy): domain Eukaryota; kingdom Metazoa; phylum Chordata; class Lepidosauria; order Squamata; family Scincidae; genus Plestiodon; species Plestiodon gilberti. Next base: position 184,300,186 of record JANXHW010000003.1, on the reverse strand, counting down.
GCCTTACATCTTCTGCAGTGAAGACAGATGCAACGAGTTAATGCAACTTCTCTGCAATCTCCATATCCAGTTTAAGATTCCTTTTTATTCTCTTGATATCTAATAGTCCAACTGTATCCCTGTCAGTTTCCCTACTTTGATGAATTTAAAGATGTGTTTATTGTTTACCTTGATGTTTTAACCATGATGTTTTTAACCATGTAACCTCGTATTCCTTTTCTGCATCACTTATCGTGAGCTTACCCTGTTTCCCCTAAAATAAGACCTCCCCTGACAGTAAGACCTACCGTCATTTTTGCAAGATTTTTGCTGGCACTTGTCAACAATATAAGTCCTCCCCGAAAGTAAGACCTAGCTAGGATCATCAGCCAGACGGACCCCCCCCCGCACTTTGACCGATTAAAGCTTCATTCTTTCCCAAGGGTGCAAGGCCTGGAAGGCCTGCACTTGAGTCCTCCACCATGGAGACGACATGCTAGAAAGACTCCGCAAGGTTGCAGCCTCCTTGCAGGCCTTGCTGGCCGGGGGGGGGGGGGTTGTCACGCCACAGGTTGGGAAAATAAGACCTCCCTGAAAATAAGACCTACTGCATTTTTGGAGCCAAAATTAATATAAGACACTGTCTTATTTTCGGGGAAACAGGGTACATTTGTTGCCATAGTTTGTGTTACACTCTGTTCTTATTTGAGTATGACTTCCATTTTCTGAAGGAAGCCTTCTTACCTTTTATACGTAGTTTCCCTAACTCCACTCCTGAGCCATTCTGGCCTTCTGCTGGAGTTTGTACTGGCTCTCCTACTTATTTTATTATTTAGAAGATTTCTATACCGCGTTTCTCCAGGCTACATGCTATTTACAGCCCAATTCCGTTATTTTCCCCGCTAATGCAGTGATGCCAAAATGGCTACTGCAGGAGGGCAGTTGTGGAGGTCTCCCCTGGGTAAGGGAGCATTTGTTCCCTTACCCTGGGATAAGCCTTCACATTGCGGAGGAGTCTACTAGGACCTGCACTAGCTAGCAAATTTACTTGTGCAGGTCTGTGTGGACCCGCACCATGGGATCAGGTCCAGGAAGGAAGCTAGAATCGGCAGCCACTGCTGCACCTGCCCCCTTCCCAGAACCAATCCGCCCTCTTCCCCACCCCCATCACTGCCCTGTTCCGGCCTCCCCTCACCCTGTCCCACCTCCCCCACTGACTTACTGAGTCAGCAGCCACTCCATGTCAAGCCAAAGAGAGGGGCTGCTCCAGCCTCGCCACTGGTGTTCCAGAAGCATGCAGCTCCATGTGTTTTCAGAAGGCCGTTTGTGATGGCTGGAAAGTGCGCCTCGCCACTGGAACACTAGTTCTGGTGGCGGGGAGTAGTGGTGGGGGTAGTAGGATTGGGCTGTAAATAGTGTTAGATCATTGCAAGATTTTCTTTGCAATAATCTGTAACCTTGTTAAACCAGATAATAGATAAGTTAAGAGTAAATTAATTAAAGCAAATAGATTACATTGCTTAAAAAACACCCCTGTAAAACTAGAACATACCACTCATTTGTGCCTAATATCTCCATTATATACTCCAAGTCTTTTATGTTTTAAAACCAGTGAGTTTCCTCATATTTTATTACTTTGGAGCTTGCTACATTTTTTTTAACAAGAGACCAAGTTATTGTTCAAAAATTTGAACAACATGAAACTGCATTTCAACAATTATTTTTAAGATTCCCCTAGGCAGAAAGATGCCATATGACTTTAATTCTTTTAATTGAAGAAAGCAGCTACTTTTCCTTCCCACATGCTGTTCTCCTGCATAAACATATTTAACGTTTTTTTTAGAAGAAGATCAGAATATGCAAGATGGACTTTGCACCCCTCAGAATTTACTTTGTGCCTTCCTTGACTCTCCAAATATTTTGTCTGGTGCCACCACTGTCACTATATGAAGAATGCCACCATTTGAGCTGTTTAAATTGGCTTCCGTTTTGCCTCATGATCCGTCTTCAGAATGATCATTCTTCAAGCAAGCTTTCAGATATTATGGGTTATTTAAGTAACTGCATTCATTTTTGCCCTTCTTTGATTTCTGTTTCCTGTTTCCTATTAGTGATTACCATTACATTTGCCATAACAAAAAGCCATGTTCTTGACATGCAGTTGGTTAGACTTGGACTTGGGTTTGCGTGAGCAGAAGGGCACTTCAGTCATGAAAGGCAGGCAAAATTTCTGCTGACTTTGTCCTTCATCTACATCCCCCCCATGCCATGTTACTGGGGGCCCTACAGCCCTCAGGATTGGCTTTGGTGGAAGCCACAGAAGGGAGTGGGAAAGGGCTATTTTATGATCAGTACACCACTTGTGTTTTTCTAAAATCAAGTTAGTATTGGTACTAAGTTAGTACTAAAGCCGGAGCTACACCGCACGCGTCTTGGTCCATATGCATCTGGTGTCCCGCCCCCAGGTTCAAACAACGCGCTCTGATTGGCTGAATGAAACACAAACGCGGGCAAAGTGGAGTCCAGCTCCACTTTGCCCACATTTGCGTTTCATGCAGCCGGCTTCGTTCTAAAGCTCCAGCTTTAGATGATACTTTTGTGGTCTTTTGCTCTGTTGCTTTCTGTGTCTTTATTTTTCTTCTTTATTGTGTTTCCTAAAATATTATACTAGATTCTGTTTGAAACAGTCTTATTTTTCTATGGCCAAAACACTCCCAGTAGTGTCTTTCTCCAAAAAAAAAAAACCTAGGGGAACTATTAGTTTCTAAGAGATAAAAATGCAGTTACAAGAGGAAAATAAATTCCGTCTGAGACATTCTCTGATATATTGAGACAAGTCCAGGAACTCATAAAAGTTCCTTATAATAACACTACAGAGTTTAGCAGTTCAGTATTCAGACTGTTTGCCATTTTAGATGATATCACTTTCCAAGGAGGATTAATCAGCAGGAGGAAGCAGAAGCAACGGACTATCTAAGCTTCTGGCCAGAAAGAAAGCTGTGACAAGGAGGTGAATCAAAGAAAGATATTGTTATTCAGAGTTAATGTCATTAATCTAGTAAGGAAGAGTTTTCTTTTCCTGAAGATGGCCTGTTTTCTCTCCAGGACCTGAACCAGTGTGAGTTTTAGTGGAAAAACTTAAATGTCCCCTCTTTTCTTGGCAGACAACTTGCTGAGTTGTTTTCTCAGTTGTTTTTTTTACTTTCTTTGCAGCGTGATTTAAGTATGTTGGAACTGGAGATCTACACTGGCTTCATTAATTACATGTTGATAATTTGTACCAGTAGAATTTAGGATCTACCATTCAGATCTGCGTGAGCTGAAGATCTGGGTGGAAAGGATAGGATTGGCCTCTTGCAATCATACTGGAACACTGTAAATGGCATTTGCACTGGACTGAAGCATGTTCTGTTTCAATAATATAGACATAAATTATTGCTTTGCGGTGTTAACTCTTTTGTTTCTATTTCTGTTTTGCTTGTTGTATGTATTGTATTTTGTGTCTGGGTGCTCTAAATTCACTGGTCTTGTTTGCCACTCTTGGTTCATAATTAACAAAGAAGAGATAAGCGCAAATTTTAAAAGTAAACTAATAATAAGCAAATAAAATAAAATATAATAAAGAATACAAATCCACAACACCTGACAATCAACCAACATAAACATCAGCAACATCTCAATCATCCCCCAAAGCCCTCCTAAAACCCAGCATTTATATGGTATTTTTTCAGTGCTCGAAGTGGCTTGACTCAAAACGAGTCCATATTTAAAAAGATAATTTACACAACACAAATGATTAAGAACAACCAACAAAAAGCACAAACAATTTTGTTTGATTTGCCATTAAAGCTGCCAATAGATCAGTGACCAAGCGCAAACTGAAACAAGTCGATCATATTCTTTCTTCTGGAAGGCAAAAAGGTCAGAGCAGCTCTTGAATTTATAGCAAGTCCATTCCATAATCAGAAGGCACTTCTACTTGGAGCTGAATTTGAAAAAGTGTAGGTATGTGGTGCCTTACCTGCTAGTCTTACCTCACAAATTGCTCATGTGGCTTTATTCCAGTATATTCCAAGGGGGCACCTTTGTGGGTCTTCAACCACATCTGATAACGAGTGAAATATTTACTGCTTGGACTTTCACAATCTCACAGATTTCTTGTTCACAGCTTCTCTGTGTCCTATACTAAACAAAAAAATTAAGAGGGCTCCAGATACAGACGTAGACTAACGACCCAACCCTATCCTCTACCCCCTGGCACTGCAGCCGCACTAAAGGCACGTGCTGCATCCAGTGGGTGGGGTGTGTGACCTAAAGGCAAAAGGGAGGTAAGTATTAAAAAAAGGTTACCTCCCTGTAAGCCATATGCTTACATATGCCACCACTATCGGTAACGTATGTCTGAGGAGAAGAAAGGAGTGGGGAACTTCATAATGGAGGGGATAGGATCCAGCGCACGCCATTGTCGCCGGATCCACCCCCTCCCTTTAGACTTTGAAGCATGAACTTTGGTTGCAGGGGTTTTTTATCCCCCTCCTCCTGCTTTTTATGCAGTTGTTGGAAATTTCCTGAACATTGAATGTGTAATAAGGCACAGGAGAACTACTGTTTGGGAGTATTGTGTACCATGTTATATCTGGTGTCTGTGTTGAAATAGGTGAGCAAATTCTGCTTCTCCTTTCTTTCAATAGTTTTGGCCTAGTTGGGCCTGAGTGATGATATAATTCTGCTAGGTGAGCAGACTCCAGTGCAGAGCAAATGGATCCTTTCTACTCATAGGAACCTCTGCTTTACAACCCAAACCTATGTGTGTCTGTTCAGAAGTAAGCACCACTGAGTTCAATGGAACTTGTTCCAAGGCTAGTGGGTATAGAATTGGAGCCTAAAAGTGCAATCCCATGCAGGGAAAAAAAATCCACAGTGTTCAGTGGGACTTATTCCCAGCAGAGTGTGCATAGGATTGCATTGTAAGTGTAGTTGAAATTAATGACTAATGGCTTTTGGTGTAAGAAGTACAGGTGGGCCCCCACATCCACGAATTCACTATCCACGGATCGCAGGGACCCCCTAGCTTTTACTTTTTTCCCCAGTTAGTTTTGTTTCTTCCTTAAACAGGAGAAGCAGCCTCTGGCTGCTTATTGCAGGCAAGTAGGACTAAGTCCTAGAGAGGCTCTGCAAGGTTAACAGAAACCTTGCAGAGCCTCTCTAGGACTTAGTCTCGTTCTACCTGTCTGCAGTGGAGGCTGCTTCTCTGTTTTAAGGAAGAAACAAAGCTTGCTGAAAGAAAAATAAGAGTTGGGGGGGGGCAAGCATGCCTGCCTATAGGGGAGGCAGGGCTGGGAGCCCTCAGGAAACCATGGAGGGGGTGTTTGCTCCTATCCATGGTTTCAAGTATCCACGGAGGGGCCTGGAACATATCCCCAGCGGATAGTGGGGGGAGTACTGTACAGAAATATTTTCTGAAACTCTCTGAATTGCGAGACTCTTTCCTTTTTCCCAGGCATCTTTGTTGTCTTTGTTTCCCCTACCTGTTGTGGTTTTGGTGCAATTTTTCCTCTTCTCATTATCATCTTTTTTATTTTTTAATAGTTGTATGAGTGATTGTAGCTCACTGATTTCAATTGGATGAACTTCCTTAGTTAGTCTTGACTAACTAAACTTAGATTATTCAGTAATTAGAAGGACATCACAACAGCACAAAGGCAATGAGATTTGACTATATAATGTCACCATGAGCAAATACTGAGAGTATTTGTATATTACTGAGAGTGCCTGCAGTCCTCCTGAATAGGTGAAGACTTTTGATTCCCTTTGAAGCAATCACTAAAAGCAAGCAAACATTCCTTGTAGAGATATTTTTTTTGTTCACATGGATGAAAAAAAAATCAGAAAACTCCCATTCCCCCCCCCCTTTGTTTCATCAGTGTGTCTCACGGCCATCAGTCAACAAACAATTGATCGATATTAGAAAATATTACAAAATACTTCAAGTTGGAGATATGCTGCATAGTGGAAAGAGGGGCAGACTCCTCGATTCATGGTAGAGTAAAAATGGAATTTCTGTGTAAGGCTTTAGAGGTCCCTTATGTCCTATATACATTCCTGGGTAGTACAATGTAGCTCTTTCTGTTTGCATATATGCTGTAGTTTTTAAAACATAATACAATCTTTTTTAGTTAGCCATCATAATGTACAATTAATGAGACAAAAGGCCCTTATTTACTTTCTGAGTGTAAATCTGTCTGTTGTAGATATAAATAAAAAAATGTATAGCAACTATTTAATAGACACTAAATCCATGTACCAAAAACTTGACTCATAAAAATTAGATTGATGAAATATGTAAAGGTTCATCATAAGTTTCTTAAAGCTTATGTACAGAATATTTCCTTGATAAATTAACTGCCCAATCCTCTCCAGGACTGGGCTGTTCTGCAAAAGGGCTTATCGGCACAATCCTGACTAAATTTCCGGCGCTGGAACGAGTCGCAAATGTGCCGTAAGACACATTTGCACCTTCTCGGGAGTAAGGGAGGCCGGCGCAAGGCTGGCCTCCCTCATTCCGGTGGACCCGGCCGCGGCTGGCAGCGGCCGGTAGGTCTCCGGCCGCGGGGGTGGTCCGGCCACCCGAGGGAGGGTGGCCACTGGCCCCGGCAGCCCGGGAGGGGGAGGGGGATGGTAGTCGGCCATATCCTGACCCCTGCCGGGCACCGGAGCTTTATACGGCCTCCTCCTCCGCCAGCAAAATCACTGGCGGAAATCCGAGGAGGCCAATCCAGGCGGCTGGCCATTACACTTGGGGAAGGGGACGAGTGTCCCCTTCCCCGAGTAGACCTTCCTCCCGGCAGCCACACTGGCTGCCGGTGCACAGGATCTGGTGGGTGACCATCTTAGTCAGGGATTCCACTATCGTAAAATGGCTGCAAGAGGTGGCAGTGCTCCAACTCCACTGACAGACTCTGCTGTATCCACTGAAGAAGATAAGACAGTGGTTCGGGCAGGATGTGGGCAGAGAGGGAGAGAAACCAGGCAGGGAGGGGAGAGGAATGGGGGGTGGGGAAGCTGAGGGAGGGGCTGGATCCAGCTGCAATGGTGCACACTAGATCCTATCACTTCTTTTTCAATCCTCCCTGCCCCTTTCTTCTCCTTGAATTTGCGCCAGCTACAGTGAGATCCATTCTGGAGTGGGAGACTTATGGAGGGATACGGAGAAATAATTATCCTTTCCCTTCCGAAAGGCAAGGGGAAATTAACATTACATGTGGAAGCATCCAAATCTGTTTGCCCCCCCCCCCCCTGGATGCAACACACTCGTTTTTGGCACGGCAGAATTGGCGGGAGGGCAGGAGAGGGATAGGATTGGGCTCATAGTCATCCTTAAATGAAATACCTTTGAAGACAAGACCATTGTCAATTCTTTTTTTGTACAGTCTAAAATCATCAGTCTAGAACATTTTCCTTAGAATGAAAAAGCACAACAGCATTTTTAGCACAGCTAGGCATTTTAAATACATTTGAGACTTCAATGAATTTGCAACACAGTGGTGGCAATCTTATGCACACTTCTTTGAGAACACGTTCTACTGAAATAAGTGGATTTCAAGAAAATAGTAAGTAAAACATACCAGGACAACATGCCAGGACAACAGTATTGTCTTTAAATTCATTGGGCACTATTGTGGAATATATTAAAGTCTGTCATTGAGTCTTCTGAAAAATTCCTGCTTTGCAACATCTCAAGAGTAAAACAAATTATATTGTATGCAGGATCAAATTGTTGATCTAATGTTAATTTCCTGCTGTATTTAATCTCCCATTAAATTTGGATTTACATTTTTATTGGTTTGGAGGTCATTATTTGTGTATGCTGTAGTATCAGTTTTCTAAATTGCAACTTTGTGCTTTCAAGCATAGCAATTTTCATTTCAAAGGGGATATATTGATAGTGCTCTGTAGAGTGCCAACTGTCACACAATGCGTTCACGGGATTTAATAGTTAGTCTTCTTATCTGACCCAGAGAGAAATAGGAATAAAATAGTAATATTTCTTGTCCACCTATAGAGTTTTAAATGTTTTTAATGAAAAAATATTGTTTTCAAAAATGTCTTCTGATATGGTTTGGTTTGGGCAAAGATGATTTCCATATTCCATTTCTCTCATTTCACATGACCTTAGCCAGATGCAACCTGATGTCTTCAGAGGTGAAAGGCCAGTATAATAATTTTGCCATTTACATGCTGACTCCAAATAAATGAGTAACTTTGGATTCACCAGTTTCTGTTTGCTTCTTTGCACCAGATGTTAAAATTCTGTAAGGTCCCTGAGTGACCATTAGATCATAGACTTCTGGGATTTGTGGTTTATGTTTAATTTATTATTTCACTGTTAATCTATCTGATTGTCATAGAACTGTTTCCTCTGCATAGTTTCCAGAAGTACTTACATTTAGGGACAGCTTAATTTCCCTCTAGATGGGATCATTTGGCCTTCTGGTTTTAAATTTACATAAAATGGACTTGGCATCAACATTTACAATGCCACTAGCTGTAACTATTGTATAAACATTTCTAAATTGCCTACTATAAGCATTGATGTGCTGCTTTCATTTCATGCCCTCTGTAATGTCACAGAATAACCTTTGAAGTTGCACACCTGTATATGGAAGTCAGAAACATTTTCCATTTACAAAACATATTGATTTAAATTATCAGTGTCAGAACAGCTCATTGTGATTGGCAAATGTCAATAGACATTTCTATAATCTATAATCTATAAACAAGTCTATAATCATTTTATTTTGTCTGTAAACCGCTTTGTGAACGTTTTGTTGAAAAGTGGTATATAAATACTGTTAATAATAAAGTACTGTTAATAACTAGATGTGATTAACGGCACGATCCAGTGTAAACAAGCGCTGGTGGAGCATGCGCTCCGTTGGCGCTGGGTGTTGTAAATGCGCCGTAAAGCACATTTACAGCACCTAGAGAGTAAGGGCTGCTGGCTCTGAGACTGGCAGCCCTCTCTTCCCCAGCAGACCATCCCTATGCCTGCTGGAGGGGGTAAGGCTTGCACCAGCCGGTGAGGCGGGAAGAAAGCGGAACAGGGTAACCCAGGGGTGGCCATTGGCCAAGCTGGGCTGGGAGAGGGCGGCGATATTGGCGGTGAGCTCCACTGATATCTCGATCCCTCTCCCAGTCTGGTTCGGCCTACCTCCCCCCGCTCAAATGTATGCCAGCTCCAGAGCTGGTGTACATTCGAGTATGCCAATACGGCCTCAGCCAGCTTGCAAGCGGGGAAGGGGACAAGTGTCCCCTTCTCCCGCGGTCCTCCAAGACTGCCCTGGGGCAGCCTGGGACAGCCATAGGATACCACAGCCGACCCTTTAGACTGACCGGCTATCCTTACACAGGATTGGGCATACCCGATAATATTGGTAGTCCCAGTGAGGCTTTGGAATAAGTTGGCATAACTATCTTATCTCCCAACTTTTTTAAAGGGTATTTCTTAGTTTTGGTAAACCTCATGTGTAATAAACACAAATCATTCACTGTGGTACAGTTATGAAAGTGAAACTTCTAAAACTAAAGTATTTTCAATTGAAATATATGTACTCCTGAAGTTTGGCAAAGTTTGGTGCCTCCTGAGCAGAAACAGTCATATCAGGAAAAACAGGATTTTGAACAATTAAACACTTCATAACTGATGCCTTAACAATAGACGGTCTGTTTGAGAATCATTCACATTTCCATGAAGAATTGCAAAATAGCAGTGTATACACATCTGCAGTTTATAGAACCTCCCAGATTTGGACCTATATATGAAAGTGTCTGTATTTTATCTTAGAATATTCAAACTGCTTTAACTCACAAGCAGAAGCGTACTAACGTACAGGGCCCTGGTGACCAGGGCCCCAGGCGCCGAGCTTCCGGGGGGGCGCTCACCTCGGGCTCGAAGCTGGAGCGCGGCACCCGCCCGCAGCCATAGCAGGCGGGCGGTGCTCCGGCTTTCGAGTCCGACAGCATCCTCGTCGTCTAGGCAACGCGCGCAGTGCGCGCCCAGACCTTGTTGCTGTGGGCGCGCACTGAGCGCGTTGCCTAGACAACGAGACGCTGCGCCGGGAGCCCCCTCAATCGGGAGAGCCAGCTCGGGGACGTCTTCCCCAGCCGGCTGCCCGGGGCCTTCTGAGGAAGGCCCGCTGCGAGAACGATATTTATACCGTTCTTTTTGCGCATGCTCAGACTGTTACCTAGGGAAAAGGGCTGCCCTTTTCCCTCAGTAACAGTCTGAGCATGCGCAAAAAGAACGGTATTAATATCGTTCTCGCAGCGGGCCTTCCTCAGAAGGCCCGGCCGGCCGGCCGGGGAAGACGTCCCCAGCCGACTCTCCCGATTGAGAGGGCACCCCCTCAGTCACTAGGTGACGCACGCGCCCTGCCGTGGGGCAGCACGCGCCCTAGTGACGCCACTGGTCACGTGACGTATGTCACGTGACTGACGTGCGTCACGTGCCGTCCGGGGGCGCTCGGCCAGCCCCCTAGCCCCAGGCGTCCGGAGGGGTGAAGACGCCACTGCTCACAAGGTTTAGCTGTCTCATGGAAGTAAAAAAAAAAAAAAAGATCATCAACTCATTTCAAGGAACTTAACAGTTTTAGAGTTGTCTTAATAACCAGAACATTTCTGAGACTTCTGAATTTCTCTTCTATTTTGTTTTAAAAGCCACTTCTTGTACTTAGAAAAGCACAAGTTGAATGAGGGTGGTGTGTCTCTTAAGCTCTTGTTGCTCAATGTGACCAAATCTGACTTTGTCACACTACAATTTTGTATGCTGTTGGCAGACCCAGAAACACGTTTGAATTATTCTGCCCACATACGTCCTTTCTTTCAATCAGTGCCATTAGACATATTTCCAAGATGAGGATTAATTTGCAAATTTGCATATCCCGCAACAATAATGAGTAGGAATTTCTCTCTAGTTCACTATATTGAAACCTAAGGTAAAGGTATCCCCTGACAATTAAGTCCAGTCGTGTCCGACTCTAGGGTGTGGTGCTCATCTCCACTTCAAAGCCGAAGAACCAGCGTTGTCCGAAGACGCCTCCGTGGTCATGTGGCCGGCATGACTCTCCTTGCCGCAGCGCGTAGCATGCAGCTGGAACACGGAGCGCTGTTTACCTTCCCGCAAGCGGTACCTATTTATCTACTCACATTGACATGCTTTGGAACTGGTAGGTTGGCAGGAGCTGGCCAAGCAACGAGCGCTCACCCCGTCGCGGGAATCGAACTGCCGACCTTTCGATCGACAGCTTATGGTTCAGCGGTTTAACCTGCTGTGCCACCCGTTGGCCTTGTATATTGAAACCTACTGTGGCTCATTGACTGATGTGTAAGAAGCTAAACGCATGATGATTTTGGGCTCTGAACTCACTTCCTGTTATTAACCATTTCCGCCCAGTCCACAGGTGTACACATTTAACTCCAGATGCGTATATACACTGTTGGGCAAAAATGCCTCTAACAAGGTGATATTAAGCTGGTATTACATTATTACGGCCCAGTCCTATCCAGGCGCCAAACTGTATGGCGTTGGGGCCAACGACCTATTCCGTGAGCGCCCAGGGCAGGCTGTAGGTCTCCTCAGAGTAAGGGGACTTATATCCCCTTACCCCAGGTAGAGCCCCCACCGGCCCCATGGGGCTACTTGGGACTGCACCAGCTATTTAGCTGGCACAGACGCAAGCTGCCCCGTGTCAGGGAAGGAGGCCTGGGAGGGGGGATAGGATATGGTGGAGACCTCCACCGATCCTGCCCCCTCCCAGGCCTGATACTTCCCCCATTCCATCTACTCCCTGCCCCATTACACCTCCTCCCTATGCCTACCCCCGCGCCACTTGATGTGATTCCTACCTGCTATTCCTACCGCACAGGGCCTCCACTGTTGCCAGCAGTATGATGCAGGCCTTTCCGCAGGCACTGTCTATTCACGCATAGTCTGTATGTTCACCGTCTATTCACGCAAAGCATAAACATGCTTTACAACACATAGCGCCAGTGCTGAGGTCCAGCATTGGCGTACGTAATCCATAGGATTTGCTCTTAGTTTGGTTTAGACATAATATCAAACCATAGCTTGGTATCACATAGGTAAAAATTGCTCTTGTGCATTCCAACATTTTCTCTTTCACATGAAAACATAATTTGCCTTTTCATTCAAACTTGGCAAAATATGGTTTGTGCAAACCACAGTTTGCCAGAACTAGAAGCCACAATCAAACTATTGTTTCAAGTTTTGGGTTGTGGCTAATAATGATGGTTTAGTTTGGATGTGACTCCAAATGATGTTTTCAAATGAAAGAGGCAGTATAGGTTGATAGGGATCATGAAGCGAATGAAAGTAGAGCAGAAGGCTTGTTAATGTAATGTCAGACCATAGTTTGGCATCGCATATGAAATGAGGCAGTGTTTTCTAGCTTCAATTCACATCTGAAAAATGTGACAACCCTCCATGCAAAATTGTAGCTTATCCAACTAAAACCTTTTATTTTAGGCAGATCAAAAATTGTGAGCTTGGATTAGTGGCAGCTTTCACAACCCCGAGAAAACAGATTTCTCCCCCCCCCCTAAAAATCACCTGGCAATAGTAAACAGAGCTTTCATTTATGGCATTTACATAAGAAAAAGGCAGTCTGTCATCAAAAATAGCTGCATTGAAAATATGTCCATGAAGTTGGTAAGCGTCACTCTGTAATGTTTACTTAAGGATGCTGCATAGATTTAGATTTATTCTCCCCTAGAAACTCAGGCACAACATTGTCTGATGCTTAATGAGAATTGCACGTGTGCAATGAGGAGAGAAGAAACCTGCTTGAAAATAAATCAACATTTTAGTGCAATAGAGGACATTAACTGTGATTTATAAGTGAGAGGGTATGAAAAGATTTTGTTTCCTTTCACTTCCCAGAGGTATTCCATTATACTCTAATAATTGCCACCTACACAGATAATCAAATAGTCTTAGCAATCAGTTTGATATAAATCTCAAACAAGCAATATTTGAATCACACCATTTTGCAGCTCTCAAGTAGGTTTATGAAGCTCAAGGGTTAAGAATTCAATTATCCACCACGTTTCTGAATCACTGGCTTTTGCAGACTGATGCATGCACATGGGAATGTGCCAAAAACCTAATATGTCAAGTGAACTGTTCTGTAAATGAAATACAGTACCAATATTTACATCTTACCATATCTTGAAGTTCACCAGTATTCCAAACATTTAAATTATGTCTGCCAATATTCATGTACAAAGCTGATAAAGAGTTTAAAAATTATTCTGTTAAACAGAATCCAAGAGAATGTAAATATAGCTTTGCTAGCAAAGTTCATTCATTAATTCGTGAAATGTGCATGAATTAATAATATGTTCACATTGACATATTTGGTTGAGTTTGTAAAAAGATATACCTTGTACGACCAGGATCCAAAATGTCCCCTGTGTGTCTGTGTGTCTGTCTGTGTGTGTGTGAAGTACTTAGTGTGTAGATGGAGGAAAAGCTGCTTTACCATTCTGCAGACTTTCTGCAGAGGCTATGGTAGGAAGTAAAAACCCCAAAATAACACAGACAGCCTTTGGATCCTGGCCAGTGGATGGTATTAAATGAATTGTCTTCAAAATGAGTGCTGTGTGTTATTTTTTGGAATATACATTTTAATCAAATGTCAAAAGCCAGAGAAGGGTACTTATGTCTAGATCCCTGTTGAAATCAATCAATAGCTGCCCCTAACTTGCTCCATTGGTTACTATAGGACATAAGCAGTGATGTAGACTTGAGTCTATTGACCCAGACTTGAGTCGGACCCAAGTCAATGACTTGACTTGGACTTGACTTGGAGATTGTAAAAGACTTGAAAGACTCGACTCGAGACTTGGAGCCTTTTACAAGTTGAATTTTATTCAGGTTTAAACCCGTTTTCCCCATTAAATAGATAGGGACTCGCAACTCGTAACCAAAGACTTGGGAGCAAAAACTTGGGACTTGACTCGAGACTTGGAGTCAGAGACTTGATCCACATCCCTGGACATAAACACCACTAGTTGGGTACTCTGGATTTAACTATAGCCTGTAGTACACCAACAAGAGTGTGTGTGAGATTTCCATTATCTTCATTTGATCTCAGAGAGCAGAGCTTGTAAACCTTCATTGTGACAGGGAGTTTCATTCCAGTCAGGCTTGCTAGTACCATGCCATGTGGTCAGTTGCTCTAAATCAGTAGAAGACGGTTCATGTTTACCCTTATAAAATTGAAAATTCATCATTTTATAAAAAAATCTCTGTTTTTATTGTGAATCAAGTGTGTTTCCCCCTCCTCCTGTACCCATTCAGTTGAGTCCGACTCTAGGCGACAGCTCTGCATGCTGCTCCTGCCATAAAGCATTCCTTTGAGAGTTTGCTGCAGGGTAGTTCATCATTGCTTTCCCCGCTGCTCCCTGTTTATCCAGGCTTGAGACCGGCATACAGCCAATGGATCAGCTATATGGCTGGGTGTGTTTCCCTAGCAAGAACTAGCAAATAGCCACTGTGAGGAACACTATGCTAGGATGAATAGGGATGACTTCTGTTCCCCTGCTAGATACAAGGTCACCACTTTAAAAGATGCCTCCTCAGCGAGTTAGCAGGGATGACTGTGTGTGTTTACTGCAACCTAATAAAAATTGATGATATAATTTGTTCTAGTATTGTTATAGCTATGAGGAAAAATGCTCAGGATTTGTAGAGACCCTTATATATGTTTGTAACATTCATTTAAATACGATATCTATCTTAATGTATGGAGGAGTTGGAAATTTCCACAGAGGTATAAATATTCAGCTAATATGCATGCACATGAAGATGTCTCACAGAGCTTCCTATGTGCATATGAATATTCTCTCATGGCATTTATGAAACGTGTTTCAAGATGTTTGTTTGGATCATAGTGGAGCACCAGGCTCCTAAAAGGCAGCATGGTATTAAAGAACAAGTTTTTAAAACCAAGCATAGGAAAACTACTTGGCAAAACCACAGCTGTAGCTTAACTGTTGGTTGTAAGTTGTAGAAGTTGAATTTCAAAATTAATTTTAGCATTTTAAAATAAGCATGTAGAAATGCAACATAAGGGCCTGATCAACCTTCCCCTGCCCCGTTCCACTCCCCTCCTCGCCCTTCCCCTGCCCCTGTGCCGGACTTACCTGCTCCAGTGGGCATCACTCTGGCACTGCTAGAAGAAGTGCTGTCGCAAGGTGCTTTACGGCACTTTTGCAACAGCGCATGCCGGCAGAGTGCATGCTCCACCGGCACAAGTGAGGGATTGAATTGGGATCAAAGTGTTAAATATACTTCAATTGTGCTGCCTACTTCTTTCCTTCCAATAACCTAAACCTCCATCTATCCTTAAGTCTTAAGTACTGATTTTTTTTAAAAAAAAAACCTTTGAACCTTTAGAATGTCCTTGAACGTTCCATAATTTGTTAGCAGCAAAACCAATGGCTAGGGAGGGCTTATTTTGGCCAACTGAAACCAGAAATCTCAAGCGAATTGCTGTAAAATGTTGAAAGAGAAATCAGCATTTTTCTGAAAATCTGGTTGTGTGGTACTTCAATTTGATGTCTGATTTATCTTTCTACAACCACAATGTGCCCTTTAAATTTGTCGAAAGCCAGCTTTGATTTTGCAAATACCCATAAATAGGTTGGTATGTTGCATATCTTTCTATATATTCATTCCGCATTACAGTTCTTCATCATTTTGTAAAGCTTTTGCTTTAGTTCTTTGAATCCAAATGTCACACATTTCTATCCCTGCAAGCTTATTATTTCTAAATGTATTAACCTGTATCCTAGGGTGAAGACACTGCTATTAAACTTTCTATTATTTGATGTTCAGTGGTTATTCCTTCATTTTCATGCTCTATTGCTGCAATCCCATGCACACTTAGAAGTAATTCCAGTTGAGCATAGTGAGGCTTGTGTAAACACAGCACTATACATTAAAGATATCATTCAAATATGTTTCCAAGCACGTCTCTGTTTCTTCTTTTCATGCTGCTATCAGATTCCTGTTTTTATTACACACCACTGTCAATATCAGTTGGCAACTATTTCTACAATTCTTTAAAATATCTCTCTAGCATTTTTAGCTTATCTTATATTTCACCAACGTGTATTAGAATTCATCTATTTAATTCTTCGTTGAAATTGCCCTATAATAATTGTCACTGAATTTTGTTGTGCTTCTATTATAATGAGTCATTGTTAGCTTTAAGTGAACAAATTCATGAACATAGCATTTCTTCTTGGTTCTCAATTTGTCCTTATGTTGCTTACTGTGACTTCTTTCAAGGTTCTGCTAAAGTTTACAGCTCATCTTTATGGTTAATCTGATTATAGTTTTTCTCATGAAAATAATACCACACACACACACACACACACACACACACACACACACACACACACACACACACACACACACACCCCTGCACAGATTACCTTGATCATTTTTCTCAACATTTCATAACATTTATTCTTTGTAGAAGCATCTTTGATATTTGGATATTCGTCTAAGGCAGGGGTTCTCAGCCAGTGGTACAAGTACCACTTCAACTGACTGCTGGAGGCACTTGGACCGCTGAAACCCTGCTCCAACGTGGTGCTTTCGGCCAGCCTTGTCACGGCTGATGTCACTCGTCCCGCCCTGGGTGACGTCAGCCAGAGCCAAACGTCCCTCCCTCCCAAACGTGGGAGGGAGCAAAACAAACGCGACGCGGAGATGGCAGGAGCCTTCTGCAGGCTCTGCCACCTGGATCGCCGCCGCATTCTTTGCTGCCACTGCCCCCCAGATCGCCCCCGTCGCCTGTATGATGCCCCCCCGCCTGCTGCCCGGGGGCGGTTCGCTCCGTCCCTTCCTATATGCTGCTTTTGGCAGTGCGTTTTTGCACCCAAGAGGCTCCTGCCTTTGGTCGAGTCTCTCGGGAACGCTGAGAAGGGGCCTCTCATCTGCCCAGAGCCTCCTACCTGCTTTTTCTGGTCTCTGAAAACCCAGAAGCAACTGGCAATGATATTATCGCCAGTCACTTCCAGTCGTACGCAACAGGAAAGTGGTGCTGGAGGTGGTAATCAGCCAGGAAGGGGTTGAAAACCCCTGGTGTAAGGGACTCTGCCACCCTTCCTAACTGAAATGGAGTATTTCTTCACTATAAACCTGGTTTCCCAGTTCATCCCAATTCATGGATATCCATTTCACCTTAGAACGTTCTATAATATCCTGACATAACATTTTACTTCTTTGAGATCCACAATGTTTGCTTTATACTATTCCATCATGGTTAACAGACATTCTGAAGTTCCAGGTATGTACAGACTTCTAGCATTGCAAGTTCCTTTGTCCATATCCTTTCTGAGGATGTAGTTTTCATAACCAAAATCCCATTTCCACTGGATGAAGTCATCAATGTGTTGCCTAAGCCACAACCCTTCCATATAATCATTCTATCCGTCCGCAGAGCCATTGCAATGTATAATTCTGGTGTATGATGTTAGTCACTGGATTATATGTAAGCAATGTTTAATAATATGATATGGTAATGATATTTACGAAAAGCATGTAAGACAGCAGAAGTCTGATACATTTGCTGCCTGATTTATACTCCCAACACTCCTCCCTATCTTCTTGCTTTCTCTCTACATGAAAGAACCAATACCACAAACAATATTCATTAAGCTATTTAAGAGAGTGAAATAGCATGAATCAAAACAGTGTACCTGTGTAGCGTACAGGCTTGTGCAAAGCCGCTTTGAGCAAACGGCAGCATCGCTGTCTCCTGCGGCGACATTTTGCACTATTGTGGATCTGTCCTGTTACACTCCTGAAAAACCTACCTAGGCTTACTCAGTTGTTCAGCACTGATGAACAGAGTGTGATTTCCCCTCATGCTATAGTTATGATTTATAATGAGGAAAAGGTTAAAAATAGTGGCTCAAATGATCATTTGACTTGATTTGTGCATGGAATCCAGAGAAATCACACATGTTGTTTACACCCTGTCTCAAATGCAGTATAAGCTGTGTGGTAGATAATTCTCTCTCTCTCTCTCTCTCTCTCTCTCTCTCTCTCTCTCTCTCTCTGTAATTTTAGCACTTAGAGAAATGGTATCTTTGTTTACAAGTGGTGTTCATTTTTCATGTCATTGTTCTCACAGGAATTAACATAAATCAGTGGAGCTCAAATGTTCTTAGTTTCAGTGTGAGACCCACAGCTGTTTCCCAGAAGTTCAGTTGCGAGACATGAGAGGCACTTTGTGAGTCACAACTTAGACAGGCAAAGTCAGATGTATCCAGTTTCACACTATGATATACTCACTTTACATATGCTCACCGGAGATTATGATAACAAAGGAATTGTGTTCAACTTCCATGAAGTTGTGAGTTTAAGAAAATAGTTTTGTAGCACTTTATAACTACAGTGGCATATAATACAATTCATCAGTGACATGTTCTCTGGAAGTATTCAGTAGTGAATAGGCATAAAATTGAACCATTCTTCAGCAGCACACTTGGCTGTATGTCAAAATGGTATTCTTATACAAATCACTGTGTAATGTATTTATGCATTTAATCAACACCAGCAATCATTAAAGTAACTGTGAAACATTTTGGCAACTAAAAATATGTATTTACCTGAGCACCCCCAATGATCACAACAGACAGAGACTTGGATTAAGGCAGTGCTCCTCAATTATTTTCTGTCATGCCCCCCCTAGGAAGAAGAAAAAATTTCGCGCCCCCCCCGCGCGACTGTAAATATCTCCCGCATGGGGGGCATGACAGAAAATAGTGTATGCTTGTGTAGACAGTGTATGCTTTGCGCCACTTATCTTGATTGTAGGAGCCTCCAGCGACGATCTACTTCAACGACGATCTCTTCCGGGGAGCAGATCGTTCCTCTGCTCCCCGGCGCGAACTCTGTAACGCGCCTAGGAGCGCTCTGCAGAGTTCACGCTGTGAATCACGCATGCGCAAGACGACGATTGGCAACATCGTCGTCCTGCGCATGCGTGAACTCTGCAAAGCGCTCCTAGGTGAGTTACAGAGTTCGCGCCGGGGAGCAGAGGAACGATCTGCTCCCCGGAAGAGATCGTCGTTGAAGTAGATCGTCGCTGGAGGCTCCTACAATCAAGATAAGTGGCGCAAAGCACACACTAACACAGCATCACACGAGCCCCCCTTTACGGAGCCTCGCACCCCCCCTGGGGGGCGCGCCCCACTATTTGAGAACCGCTGGATTAAGGGTAACTTTATTAACTGAATAACATGATGATAAACTGCAGCAGGGAATATAAACCCCAAAACAACGTGCGGGCCCTAAAATTGGGGGAAAACGGCAACTAGTCGTCTGCCTCCCCCCGAGTTACCCTTGGGCGTAACATTCTGACTCCAAGCTATCCTCAGTCGGAGACTTAGAAAGCCTATCACAGCCGACCTGATGGGTCAAGGCAGCTGGACAGCGCAGACTCCCCCAGGCCAAGCCGTGTGGTTATCTTTGCTGATCCAATCAAGGGGCTTGCCAGCCAGCCTCAGCGATCCGGTCTGGCACCATCTGAGCGGTCCTGGCTCACCCCTTGACCTTGCTTACCTCCGAATGTACACCAATTGCTTTCCTTGTCTACCTGGCCCGCACGTGACCTGCCACCCCCTGTGGGAAATACCTAGTAATAACCACCCAGCCCCAACTTTCAGTCTGGGGTAAGCAAAAAAACCACTAGCCAGACCCAGTATGGCTAATGGCAAAAAATTCCTACCCAGCTCTGCAAATCAGCAACCAGCTAATCTCAGACTAGATGAAAGGGAGGGAAGGCGGGGCTCACGAAGGCTCCGACTGAATGTGCCCGGGCAGCATGACGCTTCCGGGCACACAGTTGGCTCCTCCCCCCGAACGTTCCCGGGATGACAAGCCCCCGCCTGCTGCTCCAGGACGGGGCCAGGTAACAAGGGGCAACGCAATAGGCGCGCCACCCCCTTTCCTGCTTCTGTAAATAACATGCTAAGAAAAGAGTAAAAACTTCATTGATTACAGTGCTAATTGTAAATGGTTTTATTCTTTCTGTATTGTAGTAACATTCAGATATGATGCATTTGAAGATCTTAGGGCCAAACTAAAAGGTGGCACACCTATTGTGTGGGTGGGCCTGCATGCTTAACATTTTTTTGATATAAGCAGCACATGCAGCAGGGCTGGTGGTAGACCATGGACCATGATGGTAGAAGGAGGATAATGAGGACTTTTATTTTTGGAGACATAGCTGCTATAGAGATGGGGTGGTCCGGTCAGGAACTGCAGAAGAGAAAAGGCTTACAGCTCCCCTTGCTCTTGGTCCCAATTTGGATTGAGCTCCCTACATGTGCTATTTATATTGGAAAAAATAAACACTCAGACCTCAATCATGCAAGAGGCATATTGTCTAGTTCTGCCCTTAGTACACTTTTTGGAAATTTATCGCTAAAGAATGGATTTGGTGTTATCGTTTTTAGGGAAATCCATGAGTTCTACCCAGTCAAAGTTAAGATACATGCATTTTATATAAATAGAAAAGTTAACTCATGAAATGGAGTTTACAAGTGCTTTACTTTATCTGGATGATGGTTAACTTGTGCTTGGAAGAGACTTAAATTATGTTGGACTCATTCAGACCTGATATTTTGTTATGATTCTATTGCTAAATCCCACATTGCTTTGAAAAATAGAAATGCATTTTCAGAGTGCCAGAGATGCATTTTTGAGAATATGCACACAATGAATGAGACATAAATCATGGGTCCTTTAAGCTATTCATTATGGAAGGCACACTAGAGTATAATTGCTACTACTGTACCAGACAATATAATATGCACCAGTTTCCGATATTCTCTTCCATTCATTCTGTTGTACTGTAGAATGACCAAGAAGCAGTATCCAGAATGGAAGGATGCTTAATTGGTGGGGCCACCATTTCCACATTGCAGATTCAGACCCACTTCAGTTATTTCATTCCTTTTCTTGCTCCTATGTAAGTATATACCGTATTGTCCCCGAGTATAAGACGCACCTGATTATAAGACGCACCCTTAAAGTTTGATGCTATTAAAAAAAAAATTAAATCACTGGCATTAAATTGCAACAGCCTGATTATAAGACGCACCCCTAGTTTAAAAACTTAAATTAGAAGAAAAAAGTGAGTCTTATACTCAGACCAATACGGTACTAAGCATTCGTTCCAGTGGGACAAATTAACTAGAGATTAAGGCTGTGAATAAATGACTGCATCCTTCTTCCCCCTTCTGAAGGCAGCTCCAGGGCTTTGTGAGAACGATAATATACTGTATTCCTTATGCTTTTTCCTCAAGAGAAGTTGGGTTCAGAAGACAACACAATTCCTAGATTGAAAAGAAGGGGAAATATTTCCTATTTCCTTCTCATGGTTTAAATCAGGGGTGGCCAACCTTCCACCATTAGGGCTACTGTGTTCTTAAGAGTTGTGTAGAAGACAGAATCTTGGCAGCTGCAAGTGCTGATGGTGCTGCTAAAGCAGCTGCACCTGCTGAAATGCCCTCACCTATGCAACCATTTAAAGGGCCAGCATTCATGTTGAAAGGTTGGCCACCACTGGTTTAAATGGTCACAACCCAATCCTACCTAACTTCCCGTGCAGCGGGGCCAGTGTGGGCTATGCTGCATCCTGTATGGGAATAACAGCTGCTGGAGGTCTCCACAGGGTAAGGGGACATTTGTCCTCTTCCCCCAAGGTAAACCCCAACAGCCGCTATGGGCAACATGGACCTGCGCAAGCTCGATAGCTGGTGCAAGTCCACGTTAGACCATGTTGGTGGTTGGGCCAGGAAAGGGGGGGTAGGATGTGGCGTATGAGCACCGCCGATCCTGCCCCACTCCAGGGCCTGATCCGCCCATCCCTGCCCCATAACACCACCTCCCTGCATTCCCCTACCCCGTTCCTCCCTTGCACCACTCAGCATGAAACTCGCTGTCTCCAGCCCGCGCTGCTCCTTCTGCTGGCACAGGTCTCTGCACTGGCAACTGCTATGCCGTTGCAAATCGCTTTATGGCACTTTTGTGTGCACTATGCCCGTGCAGGTGTTAAGTAGGATTGCCATAAGTTTGGTTAGGAGTAAAAGGCAAATCCAGGATTTGGTCTCCATGTGGCAATTGCCTTTCCACTCCACTCCTGTCTGCCTACTACATTTGACAGGTTTTTGACTAATTCTTTAAAAATTGGGAGTTCTGGAAATTAAGAGTATTCTAACTCATTACAGGAAATGATGAGTCCTCCAGGATGTCCTTGCGCCTAGGCAAGCATCATACACTGAGTAGCCGCTGAGCAAAGCAGAGGGGTAGTCCCTGTTGACATCAGAAATTCATTGAACCATCCCATTCTGTAGTTTAACAAGCAAGCTAGCTACTAAAGACACACACACGCACACACACGCACACACACACACACCTATCTATCTATATCTATAAACACTAAATTTACCATGTGAAGACTGCTGTCCATGGAACCTATTGAAATCAATAGGTTTTAAGTGTGTGCAATTGTGCGGTATATTACAGTATAATTGAATTAAATTATGCATTCTTTTTGTGCCAGCTGTTTTGTTTTACTCTCCCTAAAGGTATAAGACAATATAAGACAATATATCTGCAAATATATTTGGGTAGTTCCATTGTCCTCAGTACAGTATTTATAATTAATCTGAAAAACTATGCATAGTAGAAATATGGTGGTGCCACTAAAATCAGACAAATTGCTATAGTGCAATGGTTTCAGGACTGTAGCTCAAATCTAATTGTCTGTTAAAAACATATTAGCCAATATCACAGTTTGGAAGGCAGTACCTTTGTCAAATGTCGAGTTAAACAAATAGTTGGCTTACTTGTGTCATCTATCTCCTCCAGTATCTCCTGCTAGCGAAACGAGCCAGCTGTTTTAAAGCCTTTTTATTAGCAAATGGTCCTGGCAAGCAATCCCTGCCATTCCTTCTCTCAAGAGAGTGGTTTATTTGCTGAAGTCAGTGGTTTATTTGTTGTACAAGGGCTACATTGTAGAATTCCTTTCTGCAGAAAATCTGGAAGTGAATTTAAATATCAGATTTTAAAGATTATTAATCATTACTACTATGATACACAAAGATCTATATAGGCATAGACTGAGAAAAACTGGAATAATTTGAAAAAAATCCCCATTGAAATTGTGGGCGCAATCCAAACCTACTTAGGCCGCCGTTGTAACCAGCGGCCCAGCAAAAACGGGAGGCCCCAGAACGGAAAGGGGATTCAAATCCCCTCCAAAAGGGGAATTCAAAGGGGATTTGAATCCCCTTTCCGTTCTGTGGCCTTCCGTTTTCGCTGGGCCGCTGGTTACAACAGCGGCCTAAGTAGGTTTGGATTGCGCCCTGTAAATTTTAAAACTGCCACGTTTTCTATGGTTGTTAAATTGTATGTACCCTATATACTCGCATATAAGACTATCTCACTGATACGACGAGGGCAGGTTTTGAGCCAAAAATCCTGGAACTTGCTATGACCCTTTGATAAGACGAGGGTAAAACTTAAGGACTTGTGAGGTCAGATCCTGGAAAAGCTCAAATGACTTTACCAGTAATTGTTA
This sequence comes from Plestiodon gilberti rubricaudatus, assembly GCA_026170595.1. Taxonomy (NCBI): domain Eukaryota; kingdom Metazoa; phylum Chordata; class Lepidosauria; order Squamata; family Scincidae; genus Plestiodon; species Plestiodon gilberti. The sequence continues at coordinate 184,276,517 of JANXHW010000003.1, read as the reverse complement.
CCTAAGAACTCTACATTCAAATGTATTGAATAGTAAAAGAGTGGGAAATGTTTGGTAGAAGTTGAGTGATGTCATTTTACTACTGTAAATAAATTACTCTTTTTAGGAAAGTACAGGTTTTATTTTATTAAAAATCAGGAATCATAAATAAATAGGGGGAGGTGATGCTAACGTTGCAACTCATATCTGGGATGAGGCACAGTAGCCATAAAAGCAAACAACAGACCATATTAACAGACAGACCATATTAACAGAGTTGCATTGAGGTGGATTGAACATTGCAACTGCAGACCATATGAAGAGATCATATTAATATGGCAGAGCATATGACAGAGCACCATTAATAAAAAGAAGAAAAAAAAAGACCGAGAACCATTGAAAAAAGGCACTATTAAAAAAAAACAGGCAGAGAACCAGGGGCGGGGGAATTCACATCGTACCTGCTGACAAAATGTTGATTCAGAAGATGAATCACAGATGATGATTCAGATGACCTCGGGCTCAGATTCCTGGAGTGAGGGAAAGCATGCACAAGCTCTGCTGCAAGCTCTGCATACTCTCCCGCCAAAATACTGTATTACTGGTAACTGCAGTGAGCAGGACATTCTCAATTTTCACCATTTTCGATGGCTGGTCTTGCAAAGCACATAGTTTCTGTGCTGGAGAGATCTTTCCCTTCTTGATCCCCCCCTTTGCCGCATCCCTTTCCCATGCTTCTCCCCAAATCTTGAGACATTGAAATACGGTATATTCGGTATGCGGGTCAAGAAGCAACAGTTCGGACCGGCCATGGAACAACCGACTGGTTCAAAATTGGGAAGGGAGTATGGCAAGGCTGTATATTGTCGCCCTGCCTATTTAACTTATATGCAGAGTACATTATGAGAAATGCAGGGCTGAATGAATCGCAAGCCGGAATCAAGATTGCCGGGAGAAATATCAACAACCTCAGATATGCAGACGACACCACCCTAATGGCAGAAAGTGAAGAAGAACTAAAGAGCCTCTTGATGAGGGTGAAAGAGGAGAGTGCAAAAGTTGGCTTGAAACTCAACATTAGGAAAACTAAGATCATGGCATCTGGTCCCATCAATTCCTGGCAAATAGAAGGGGTAGAAATGGAAGCAGTAACAGATTTTACTTTTCTGGGCTCCAAGATCACTGCAGACGGAGACAGCAGCCATGAAATTAAAAGACGCTTACTCCTTGGAAGGAAAGCTATGGCAAACTTAGACAGCATAATAAAAAGCAGAGATATCACCATGCCAACAAAAGTTTGCATAGTCAGGGCGATGGTGTTCCCAGTAGCAATGTATGGTTGCGAGAGTTGGACCATAAGGAATGCTGAGCGCCGAAGAATAGATGCTTTCGAACTGTGGTGCTGGAGAAGACTCCTGAGAGTCCCTTGGACTGCTAGGAGATCAAATCAGTCCATCCTAAATGAAATCAACCCTGACTGTTCCCTGGAAGGACAGATACAAAGGCTGAAACTCAAATATTTTGGCCACCTAATGCGAAGAGAGGAGTCTCTGGAGAAGACTCTGATGCTGGGAAAAATTGAAGGCAAAAGGAGAAGGGGAAGGCAAAGGATGAGATGGTTAGACGGCATCACCGATGCAACGAACATGAAAATGAGCGAACTCAGGAAGATAGTGGAGGACAGGAAGGCCTGGCGGGATATGGTTCATGGGATCACGAAGGGTCAGACACGACTTAACGACTGAACAACAACAACAACATATTCGCTCTTTCCCTCTTTCAATCTCAGCCCCCCTCCCTCATCTCAAACTCAGCTCAGCATTTCTTAACGGGAACCTGCAAAACATGCAGGGAATCACTTCCTAGTTCCTACCAACAACTGTGAGCCCAAAATACAGTAATTAAAAAAGGTGTATGTATTGGGCTATATTTTGTGTGCATTTTAATTTTAAACGTTTCTTGCTGATGAATGCTAACAACAGAGAAATAGGGTAACCCTCGATGCTTCAGTTTGGAAAGCAACGCAATGAGGCTTGAGGGCTTTTTTTCTTTCCTACTGCTGCAAGTTTCTCAATCATTTCACACACACACACTCATTCACAGGTAAGAGCTAATGGCCTGACATTCTGTTCTTTGTCTAAGTTGTGATGGTTTTTTTTTTTTTGCTGAGATTGAGCTGGGGCTTTACTTTGAATGGAGTCTGCATGTGTTTGCAATGCTTCAGTAGCGGTGTTCCTCTTGGCACTGATTTTCTCCTCCGGGTAGGGCTGGAGAGGGGAGTGATGAAGGAGAGAGAGAGAGAGAGGGAGAGAGAGAGGGGGGAAGGGAAGGGAAGCAGGGACTCTCCTGGCGTGATAAGCGGCTACAAACCTGCTTTTTTAAAAAAGTGAACTTTGAGTGACCCGCTGATAAGACCAGGCAGCTTTTCCAGGTATTTGTTTCTGCCTAAATTTCTCACCTTCTATGCAAGTATATACAGTAGATTTATATACAAAATTAGAACTGTGTGTATAAAATCTTGGGTGGCCAAAAGCACCAGTGAAATGAATGGGGATAGTGCAAAAACACTACAGGGATTGCACATGAGAATTTCTTGGTGGATTGTACTTCTCTCTGTCTGGATAATTTTGTATGTTGAAGCTTGCAAACGTTTTATTGCAAGAAGCAAACTCAGTATAAAATGTGCTAGTGTGGGCTTAAATTTGACAATAGATCACGGCTATGAATTAGCTTAGTTTGTGTTCCCTTTGTAGTTTTCAAAGGAGCAAGGATTCCCCTTGAAATTTCCAACATTCCTGAGGAGCATATTCAAAAGATGTGATATTCCCAGGGGATTATTTTGAAGATATTTTCCTGCAGGGTAAGCAGGTGCAAGCAAGCAGAGAAGCCAAGACTTTTATGGTACTATGTCAGATGTTTATGCTCTTTAAAAAAACATTGATTAAAAAACTAAGATTGGTAATAAAAATCTGTTCAAACATTAAATCACACTACGTCAAGAGATCAATAAAATTAATTAGTGTCAACTTAATTTCATATCTAGCTAAGGAGACATAGGGGGAAATTGAGGTGGCAGTGGACACACTGCCTCAGGTGTTGGGAGGTCTTAAGCCATCCTTGCTCCTGTTTGTTTTCCCTGTTTGCAAGTTCCATTTGCAAGCTCACGGGTGGGGGGTGGGGGGTATCCTGAGAGAACTGACCCAGTGTGAACTAGAGTGAACTCCTCCCACGTAAGGAATTTTGCTCCTCTCCCAAACTCTAAGGACTAAATTATATATTATGTGTAACTTCATAATTGTGTTTACTAACTTTTCTTAGGGCGCATTCCTACCTAACCTGATGCCGGCGGAGTTCCTGCTCCGCCAGCGTTGGGTGTAACGGAAGTGCCGTAAAGTACTTTCGTGGCACCCAGAGAGTAATCAGCGCCGGCGCCACTCACACAGCATCCACACGTCGACCCAGATGCTGGACACAGGTAAACCCCTTGCCGGGGGGGGGAACATGAGAAGAGAAGGCCAGGGTGGCGGGGGAGGGGTGATTGGATGGCCAGGCCAGGGAGGGGGCGGGGATGTCGGCAGTGTGCCTTATCCGGCCTCCCCGGATGTGCACCAAAATAGCTGACACGCATTTGAGGAGGTCCATTGGGGCCGCCGGGGCTTACATAGGGGGAAAGGGGTGCATAGGATGCAGCAGCCGGCCATTTAGGCAGGCCGGTGCATCTTACGCAGGATTGGACTGTTAATCATGTAATAACCCCCCACCAGAGACTTTTCATCTGTCATCTGTTTCCTCTGAAAATCTCTCCCCCCACCAGTGATTTTTCTCCTAGTAGTATGAAGAGAGGGATACTTACCTTTTCCCAAGTTGTTACGAAGACAGCTTGGGGGGAGTGGTTTTGAGTGGACAAAAGAATGGAACAGGTTAAGAAGCCCTTTTTCTACCCTCTCCCCCACTGGTCCTCTGCTAAAGATCTTAGCTTTTCATAGGTGTTTTATTTAAGGGAAAAGCAAGAACTGTGACTAACACAAAGTATCATGTAAACCTTATGACTAGCCTATAGTTTGGCCCTGAGTTGTACTACATGCAGTTAGAATTGTATTCATGCTTTCCAGATACCTTTCTTCTGGATCAGAGCTCAACTCCAAATTCTGACATAGAAAATGTTTAGCTAAATTTGATTTAACAGCACCCTTGGGACGATCCAGCACAATTTTAAAACAATGGACAAGATTCAGTAGTGACTCTAGGGTTTTCCAACAGGAAAATATTGCCTCATGTGATCCCACCCTGAGGTCTAAGCCAAAGCCTTGATAGTTGACAAGTCTGTTGTATTTTAAAATGCAAACTGATGTGTATTTGGAGTGGTAAAATAGGCTCATAAACTGTTACATTTATTGCATCATTATTCCTCACGGGAAGAGCCTACAGTTTATTGGAAGTCTGTATTTGTATAAAATGCACATTCAGACCACCCAGTTTATATCATTTAGACATTAACAGCTAGTTTTAACAATAATTGAACATTTCAGAATTTTACCATCATGAATTATTTGCAAATTATATCAAAATAATACTACATGCCTAAATATTACAGTTTACATTGTCATTTCTCTATATGGAAGGCAAGGCGATGGCATTAAGCCTGGTCTACACTTGCAGCAGAACAAGATGGCTATGATAGAGTTCTCTGGTGGTAGAATTAACTAAATCGCCAGACTGTAGGCAGATAATTTTTTTAATTTCCTCTTAGATTTTTTTGTTACGTTCCCAATAATTAAAAAACAAACAAACAGGAAAGAGTGGGCCGGACCTAAACAATTCTTCCTCATGAGATAGCAAAAACTAGGAGGAAGTTTCTTTCCATTTTGAGGACTCATTAACAGTGGAATCTTCCTACTATCAGAATTGGTATAGACCACCTTCTTATGCTTAAAACTTAGATAGGCAGCCCAATCCTATCCTCCGCCAGTCCATAGCATGAAGTCCCGCTGATGGAGCACATGCTGCATGCTGTGGTAGTGGGGCAACTGAATGGCCTGGGCGAAGTTGGTCAGAATATTTTATTGTTACCTCTTCATAAGTCGCCCGGCCGTCAGTGGGTCTCTTCGAATCCGTGTCAGCTCTTTTGCTTTCATAAATCCGAGGAGAGTTGGGGCAGTTCTCGGCCAGGAAAGAGGCAGAGCCCATGCTGCTGCTGCTGAGATCCTTCCACTCCTACCCCAAAACTGTCCATGACCCGCCCCTGCCACCACCTTATCTGCTCTGGTGCAGCCTGTGTAGACCATTGGTGGGCACGTGCACCTCAAGCCGTTTGCGCCAATGGTTCCAGAGTGCCTGACGTCAGCACGCCTTTTGCTCTGCCATAACTGGATTTATGGTGGTGGATCATGAGGATAGGATTGGGCCATAGGTTTATAGATAATGGGAATGCCCCTCCCTTCGTAAACCACTGGACTGTGCACTGGAATGCTGTGAGCATGGTTCATTGGAGTAATGAGCAAGATAAGCTTGTTTCCACTAGTTGAAGAGGGATGGAGGTGCCTCTCAGTGAGAGAGTTTGGAAACAATAACCATGAACATGGTACAGAGCCTTAGGCTGCAATTCTATACACACTTACGTAATAGTAGGTCCCATTCAATTCAATGGGACCTATGGCACGATCCTCCTTAACCTTCCGCCTGTGGAGCGCGCGCTCCGCAGGCGGTGGGTGTTGTAAATGCACTGTAAAGTGCGTTTTCAGCACTCAGAGAGTAAGGGCTGCTAGCGCGGAGGCCGGCAGCCATCTCTCCGCCTCCCCCAGGAACCTGCAGCCACCGGTGCATGTAAGATTTGCATCGGTCGGTGCAGGGGCGGAGGTGAGGGTGGGCCAGGCGGCGAGGGAGGACAGCTGTTGGGCGGGCCAGGAGGAGTCAGGATATTGGCAACAAGCTCCACTGATATCCTGCACCCGTTCCTGGCCTCAGCGGCTCTTACCCCGCCACCCTGGATGTACGTTGGCTCAAGAGCTAATGTGCATCCGAGGCGGCCCATTGGGGCAAGGCAGCCCTACACCCGAGGAAGGGGACAAACGTCCCCATCTCCTGAGGAGACCCAGGGTTGCGCCAGAGCAGCCCGGGAAGGGCACAGGATACTGTGACCGGCCCTATGGGCCGGCCGGGTATCTTTACACAGGATTGGGCTGTTACTTCGGAGTAGATGTGCATAGGCTTCTACTGTAATTAAAGTGATTTGGTAGATGCATCGTAAAACTCATGGGGAACTATTTCAAATCTATGAGACAAATAATAATATTAATTATTATTATTATTATTAATAAAAAACCAGTATTTATATACCTCCTTTTCTTTGGTCATTGTATTTCTCCTCTGACTTTAATTCAAAGGCGGTTTACATGGGCAGGCTTTCCAAACCCCAATGGGTTTTTACAATACAATAATATGTTCCAATCTTTTGTAGAACCCTTCAATCTAGATGGACAATTTTACTTGCAATTGTAATCCTCAGACTATTTCTGAAGTAGTTTGTTTTGTAATTGTTCTTTCACCCTGACCTATCTCTTTTCGCGTGTTGTACCATTTACTGATTATGGACAAAACAAAAGGAGTTCAATCTATAAAAAAAAGAGTGGTAGTAGAAGAAAGTAAAAGCTATGCCACCTAAGGGTTTTTCAGTCAAAATGACTTACTGCTCATCAGGAAATTTATTTCTGCCCAGCCCACAGGCGTACACATTTAACTCCAGATGCGTATATACACCCTTGGGCAAAAATGCCTTAAACAAAGAGCAAACTACTGTATATGGAATAGCATTTCATATTATGCAATTATAGAGTGATGACTGAAGAGCTTTATAGAAGGAGAAGCAAAGAAGATCTGAGTACTGTAACGTTATTGCAAAGGTTTTCCATATTGTCCTGTGGATCAAACCTAGAAAAATATGTTAGCTGGCTTCATCAGAGTTGATAAACCTGAACTGAGAAAGAGAAGAGGGTAGGTTTGTTTATATTTATTCTAGTGATGCTATATTAGGAAATATGTCAGGGAAGAGAATATGATTTCTGTGTCTTTGTGCCAACACAAACCCTATTTTCTGCCTTGTTTGGTGTGAAACTGGAAGCCATGTTTACCAGTATGCAACTGTAGGTAGCTGCCTTGCTGATGCTGTGCTGGTGGATAGTATGCTTGTGGGAAATTTGTAGACTACTGTATCACCACTCTATGATGTCAGGTAAGCCCTCCATTGGGAAGTGTGTCGGACCCGCCCCCCCCCCCCTGCTCGCAGCCTATCCTGACTGAGCAAAGAAGCCCATGTGTTCTGGACATGGGGGGAGCGTCGCAAGTTGGCTCCAACCGCATATACATGTGGGCGGAGCGGTATTCCTCTATTCCTGGTGTTATGCAGTGGATTTGGCATAACCAATAACCCTTCTTCCCACCAGTTAATGGAGAAAATTGTTACTACCAAATGTTCAGGGATGCCCTAAGGTGTACTATGTTATAAATAAATAAATCTCTATATGCCATTTAACTGCTCGGGGCTGATTCTTATGTTCTGTGACTCCCTGCTCATTTATCAGCCGTTTTAGGAATTTTTGAGCTTGGCTTGGCTTGGAGATTAGGGCCATTCAGGTGTTGAGGCTTGTAGCAGAGTCACCACTATCCAGACATTTTTCCAATCGCCCCTTATGGCAGGTGGTGGTGGTGTGACATGTGAATGAGAACTGAGTTACTATTACTGAGGTGGGATACTTGAAGAGTCAGTATCATTTAATCCTTGATTGGAAACTGTCACTAATACAGGTTGATTACCCCTTATCTGGACATCCGAAATCCAGACGAATCTGAAATCCAGACATTTTGGGAGCTATGACTTTTTGTAAAAATGTTTTTCCAGAATAGCGCATGTTTTTCCAGCATAGCACATGTTTTTTCCTGGCATAGCGCAAGGCATGCTGGGGCACAAAATTATTAAAAATATTGTATAATTTTGTATAACTTTCAGGCTATGTGTATAAGGTGTATATGAGACATAAATTAATTTTGTGTTTAGACTTGGGTCCCATCCCCAAGATATCTCATTATATTTATACAAATACAGCTGGGCCCCCATATCCGCTGGGGATATGTTCCAGGCCCCTCCGTGGATACTTGAAACCGTGGATAAGAGCGAACACCCCCTCCATGGTTTCCTGAGGCCCCCCCACCCTGCCTCCCCTGCAGGCAGGCATGCTTGCCCCCCCAGCTCTTATTTTTCTTTCAGCAAGTTTTGTTTCTTCCTTAAAACAAACAGAGAAGCAGCCTCCATTACAGGCAAGTAGAACGAGACTAAGTCCTAGAGAGGCTCTGCAAGGTTTCTGTTAACCTGTTAACTTGTTTCTGTTAACCTTGCAGAGCCTCTCTAGTACTTAGTCTCGTTCTACTTGCCTGTAATAAGCAGCCAGAGGCTGCTTCTCCTGTTTCTTTAAGGAAGAAACAAAGCTTACTGGGAAAAAAAGTAAAAGCCTGGGGGGGTCCCCACGATCCGTGGATAACTGAAACCGTGGATAGCGAATCAGTGGATATGGGGGCCCACCTGTATTCCGAAATCCAGACAAATCCGAAATCCAGACAACTTCCCATCCCAAGCAGTTCGGATACAAGATACTCAACCTGTACTGTATCTTCTTGAAGGGGGTGACAAAAGAAATATAGCAGAATATTTTTTCATTTTTTTTAAAGTCTGTTAAAACTTTTATCAGAAAATTCGTCATAGCTATTGCTGATAACTAATATTTATGCGTCATTCATGTTTACATATTTTAAACTCTACTAAGTGGTATGACTTGCATTTATATGAATGAGTACAAAAGCCCAAGTTCATTTCATGTTAACTTTTGCCTGTTTCCTGATTTACCCCTACTCATATTTAATTGACTGCAGTTAACGTAACAAGCTTCATGCGCATTAATAATGTTGCCATTAAATAGTATTGCGCAAGACAACTTCATGTGTATTCTTTAGTTTTACTTCTATGTACACTGCATTGAGCGTTCAAATTTATTAGAAATGGGCACTATTAAAATAATTGATACCCTCATTATGTTTAGTGCTCTTTAATGGTTGCACTGCACTTAATTATTGTATAAGAACGGTGCTCATATTAGGAAGCTTGCATTTCAGAACTCCATGACCTACAGTGAGAGGATGAAAAGAGATGAAGGAAAAAAGATAGTAAATGTATACATAACATCTTGAGTGGATTTGTAGGAGATACAAATGTTAAAACTTCAGTAGTTGCTTCCTTTCTTACAGGCGTTGTTCAAAAGATGTAGACTGGAACTGTTTAAACATGATTTTAGGAAGTATATTCGGACTTCGATATTGTTCCCATTAAAGTTAATGATGCTTCAATGACCTTATCTTGTGCAGTACGGGAGATGCTGAGATATTTTTATGAGACATTCTAGCAAATAGGCAGACAGGGCTTGTACCCTTGGCACCATTTCCCGCATTTCATATATCATCTTCTGGCAACACCTGTCTCTTATTCCCATGCTGCTATCTTTGTAACTTTAATAAATACTGATGTGTTGAAAATAGCGGAATAACTAGCATGTATGTGTGACGTAATGGAAGTGCCTTTTTCACAGTGTTAGTTCTGTGTGTCTCTGTAGTTTTATGTTAGTTACCTAGGAAATAAGTGTAGCATGAGAATGAATTGGTTGTGCTGTCAAAAATATTGCCAGAGTTACCGGCTGTTTCGAATAGTACTATATAAATTTGTCATTCTGGTACATACAGAAAATGCTTGATAATCCTGCAGATATTAATCACTGTGATGATAAACAAAGTGGCCTGTGCTGACTATAGCAACACCTTACACATACCAAATGTACAAGGGTGCCATTATGCATGGTGTGCCTGTTGCAATCTCACTGTTAACTGTTTACGAACTGGTAAACTAGCATAGCTCTTTAAGGACAGATGAAATGTGATCCCTCTGCCCAGCCTCTGTTAGGAGTCCTGCTGCTGTCAAGCACATTAGAGATATCTAATCTGGAAGTTACTAAAGCATGTACAGTAAACCCTTGATTTACTGGACCTTGATTTAACAGACTGTAAAAACAACGGACTTTTTTGTTCCATTAAAATTCAGTCATATATGTTTTGCGCATGCACATCTCCATTTATTTCAGTGCATTCGGATTTAATGGACATTCAGCATTTAAGGACCCTTTCCCCCATTAGTCAAATCGAGGTTTCACTGTATTATAAAGGCAAGGTCTCTGATCATGGGGAAGGCATAGTTGGTACACTGTGAAACTGGGGGGGAAAGCCGCAAGTGCCAACTGAGTTTCAAGTAGGAAATCTGGGTTCGGGAGCATCCCCATGCTGTAAATATGATCTTCCATGGGGCGTATAACCCCAAGTACATGTTTATGACTGACAAATGTATTTTAACATGTTCTTAACTGTAAGCCGCCTTGATTGCCCTTATTGGGAGAAAGGCGGGGTAGAAATCTATTAAATAAATAAAATAAATAAATACTTCAAATACAACTGACAAATACCTACCATCAACATCTCATCTGGATTGTGCCAGATTGTACTAGCCCTCATCCAGCCCATTACTGATTCTAGGTATCTGGTCAGGAATTCCACGTGCCTGGTATGGCACAAGGGAAAAGGAAAACATATAAAATTGAATATCATGAGCATACTAATGATCATCCTGTACTACAAATCGCTGCATGATATGCCTACAGTATAATTTCCATGATGTTGCATCAAGTGACCCTTTTGACTCAAAATGTCATATACGTTTTAGGATACAAAAATATTAAGTGGGATATCTATGAGCACTTAGAAAATAATGGGGGTGATTTCTAGGAGCCAGCATGGGTTTGTCAAGAAGTAATGTCAGACTAATCTCATCTCCTTTTTTTTTTTAATAGAGTGACTAGTCTAGTAGATTCCAGTATGTGAATGCCATGAATATAGTGTACCTAGATTTCTGTAAGGCATAAAATCTCCCGTGATATAAAATGGTACAGTGTGGGTTAGATGGTACTACTGTTACTCTTTCAACATAGATTCCCACACACTTTGAAATATGGGAGGAATTGATTTGCAATGTGGAAAAAAACCAAGCATTTTAGAGAGGGTATATAGCTACTTAAAAATAATGGGAACAATAGCAATGGATTTGCTAATGCACGTGCGAGATTGTGCCATCACAAGAAAACAGTTGCCTCAGTTAGTGGAGGGGGAGCATGAATTTCCCAGGCCATATCCCAAAACTAGGAAGGAACAAAATTGAGTCAAGCAGACTAGTGAGTATTACTGCTCTCCATCCAGCAACTAGCATGAAATGGACTGCTCTACAGTTGATATATCCACCTCCTCCAGTTCATTCTTATTCTCTCCTCCTCCCTCTCTCTGGAACATAGAGATATCCTAAGTCTTAGATATCTTATGGTATGGGTGTATCTTTCCTTTCTAGCAGGCATGAACATCCTCTAGCGAGATCTCACATAGTGTTGCCAAACTGCTCACATACACATACGTGTATCTCCTATGGCACATTCAAACACACACACAGGCCCAGGTTTGAGTTTGTCAGGTCCAGAAGTAAAACCTAATTGAGGAATTTAACCAGCGAGACCAGGGTTCAGTGAATGGGCTGTTTTGGGGTTGTTGACTGGACAGCAGAGCAAACAACCTTTACGTGCATCTATGTGCATCTAACTTGAATATGTGATTGCAAAGCCCATGTGGATCTCGATATCCAGGACACCCGTTCTAGAATATCGTCTTCGCCACATCTCCTCTCACTGGTCTTGCCCTTCAAAGGCAGCTGTCTCTTCCCCCTCACTTGTGGCAAAGTGGCAAAGAAGAGAAAGGTGCAAACGTGCTGTGTGTTTGAACCACTGTCCCCTGTTGTAAAGGCCAGTTAGGATCGGGCTGTTAAAGTAGTAGGATATATTATAGAAAAAAATATTATTACTGTACAGCATAAATATAATGATGTATTAAAATGTTTTTTAATGTGGTTTCTAGTGTTGTTTTTCTTAAAATGTATTTGGAAACATTGTTTAATTCTAGTGACACGTATTTCCACAAGGTATAAATTCTGGAAGTAATTACCACATTATGGTATGCAGAAGTGTATTAAAGGAGAAATAAAATTGCTTCGTATTAACTCAATTGGAAGATCACTGCAATGGAAAAATAACCTTTACAAGCACAATGGTATCAAAGCAACTACCATTGGGACTTGTTTAAAATAGATTATAGTATGTACATCATTCTGAAACAATATACTTATGTACTGGTGTTGATAGCTTGTAGAGACTCATCCATCAGTATTATATTTATTTAGGTTTTTTTAAAAAATGAATAATGCTTGTGTTGTCCTGTGACACTACCTTTCCTATTCTAAGTCGAAGACTACAGACACACTGAAAGGAAAATGCGTAGGGCAAAATTAACAATTTTTTTCAGCTGTATAGTTTTGGAATCTTTGAAAAACATTGAAATGTTTTTCAAATGACGCCAAATATTATCTGCTATTTCTAACACTTAGCTAATTTTCCATTTTGTTACTTTAATATTTTTACTTGTAGCTTATGTATGTTGTAATTAATTTCTAAGTGAATCGTGCCTCCATAAACTTAATTTTTATTTTTTGCACTGTGTGCTTCTAAAAAGCACATAGTGCAAAAAATTACAGACAATTTTACAACAATTACAGAAAGTGAAAGGCAGAATAAAATCCAGCTTGTGGAAACTAGTCAGAGTTTGGCTACAGAAATACTGGCTGCTTTATGGGGAAAAGCTTAGAAATAACACCTCTGGTACAACCCAATCTTTCTAAGAACCTTTTCAGATGGTGGCATAAATGAACTTTCGGGTTCATGCTTGTGATGATGTAAGCTATGATCTCCCATGTCTGTACCACATGCTGAACTTGGGGGGAACTCCCCCACACATTTTGTGACTTTTTCCCCAGTTTAGTTTACTATTTGAATGTTCTGCACTCTCCATTACTGCACCAAACATCTTCCCAATTCAAACTAAATAGAGGGGAACAACAGTGCAGTTGTTCCATGTAGCAATGCTATCAATCTTCTGGCACAGTGACCCCCAATCAACTACATGGAAGCAAGGTCACACAGTGCTGGTTTGGGCAGTAATGCACATTACACTGAGAATAAAATGTATGACTTTTTCCAATCATATTAATAGTTGAATATCAGTTGGTTTTTGTCTGCTAGATTGCATCCTTATTTAGGGTGTCACTTGAGGTCAATAATGCAGTTACTTTTTCTGATCTAGATTTATGCCAAGCTATAATCAGTTTTTCTACAAAGCATGCATGTTTTCATGCTAGCTCTGGAGCATTTGCCTTGGCATAGGAAAGGCGGGATATAAATTTTTAAAATAAATTTAAATAAATAAATGCTAAGGTGCATACTCGTTATTGCAAATAAAATTGACACTTCCACAAGCATACCAACGTTTTTGCCATATGTTCATATTGCAAATATCAATCACAGTGTTGTGGAATGTGGCATGAATGTGGGCTGTTTAAGAGTTTGCTGAACTTTATTTTTGTTCCGGGTACAGTTTCCTGTTCCCTGCTGCCTCACAGAAATGCTTCTTCCCATTGAATCAAGTAGTAATCAAGTGCAAAGCTGTATTGAAAAATAATTTCAAAATAAGAGTGTTTCTGGACTGCATATATTAGTCACATGCAAAATAATGTATACACTCATCATAAGCACAAAACAAAATTGTTTTAAAGAGATATGAGCCTACTTAAGGTTTGAAATTTTTCAGTGGAATCAGAAAATGAATCAATGGGTCAAATAACAACACAAAGAAGACCTGCCTGGCCTCTGTGCCATCCTGCTAATCATAGTTTAAACCAGGGGTTCTCAACCTTTGGAGGCCCGGGTACCCCCTATCACGGTCCAATTTTCTGAAGTACCCCATGCTAATTAACTGCTAATTAATTGGATTAATCAATTAATTAATTAGGTATTTAATCGTTAAATAAAAAAGTACTAAAACAAATTTAAATGTGAAAACATGAAACCAATATAATCTTCTTGATCCCCTGATAACATAACAGCTGTAACCTAAAATTCAGAGTTTCAGTTGCTCACTCTAGCAGCACTTCATTTTGGAAACTAGCTGGCATTTATGTCCTTGCCAAATCTCTCAGAGACTCTTTGAGCATTTGGGCTTGGAATTGCATGTGCTTCTCAGTATAGCAAACAGAAATCTTTATTGTTTTGATATCCCCCAATTATTAATGATGGTAGCTTGTCATCCTGCCAAGTATCAGATTGTACCCAATATTCAGACCGTACATTTTCATCAAGAGTACAGATACGGCGCAATCCTGTGTAGAAAAGCACCAGGGGAGCACGCTCATAAGGGTCACCAGCCCTCTCTCCCCCGGCAAACTGCCCCTGCGCCCACTGGAGCAGGTAAGCCCTGCACCGGCAGGGGGAGGGTGGAACAGGGCAGCCCGTGGGGTGGCCATTGGCCGAATTGGACAGGGGGAGGGCTTTGCCGATATCATCGAGCTCTGCTGATATCCCAAGCCCTTTACCGGCTCGGTTCGGTGTTACACCACCGGCTTGAATGTACACCAGCTGCAGAGCTAGCGTACATTCGAGTAGCCTTCCCGGACACACTGGAGGACGCCCGAACACGCACTGAGAAGGCTAGGTCTGTGAGTTATTCTTATGTAAGAAGAGACTCAAGGTCCCACCATCCTTGGTGCCGTTGCTAGCAATCTTTGCAAAAGAATGGAGCTACTTTTGAGTAGTGTTTCCAATATTCTTGAGCTAAACAGACTTTTTGACAGCAAGGGCCCTGTCTTCACATTACAATTCTTTTAGGCTAATATAAATATATCATTTTGTGACCAAGGTAACAAAAACGGGGAGGGGGAATTCCTTCCGCTCACTTTTTCTGTTTGATTTCCCTTTTATTCCCCTGTAGTGGTCCAGGGAATTGATGTGGCTCAGGATTCTGTTCCAAACACATGTTTTTCTCTGTATTTGGATACCCATAAAACTATACAGGCAAAGAGCAATTTTATACTGTTCCCCTTTCCCTACATCTGCACTCTATTGAGCATTGAAAATGAATTTCCTCATCTTGCTATATGACACCCACGGCCAAGGTAATCCCAGCTTTAAGTTCCTGGAGTTGCACCATAGGAGTAGAGTTTGACTGTTGCAGCTTGTGCTCTCAGATCTTGGAAATCAGTAGCAGCAACAGCAGATGATGCTGCATTAATAGCTAATACCAGTGTTTTTCTTTCCAAAAGGAAGGAAGACTGATGAGTTTCAAGGAATTCTGGTTAAAAGTAGGGGGAGGTGGTGGTGAATCCACCACCACTCATTTAGTGGTGAGGATTCAAGTATGAGAGCACTATGGTATTGAAAGAAAACATCATATGAGTGGAATAAGCTATTCTTGAGATGCCTCACATTTTAATACACTCTGGATAAAGGTTACATACATATGGGCTAGGCTGCCATAGTGAGAATCAAAATGAGATCCCAGAGCAATTGAGTGGTACCACCAGGAGAGCATAATAGAGAGTGGGTTTCTGTATACCATCTCACCTATATTACAATCACTAGTGAACTATTTGGTGAAGACTTTAAAGGGAAGTGCAGAGAGGAATGCACATGCAAGCACTTGTGGTTGTCTTGCCACTTGCCTTACTGTAGGCCTGGAGCAAACAAAAGAAAACCTATATCCTCGCCAACTGTGCATATATAAGTACCTTTTTATGGAGTGGAGTCTCAATCTTTCCACAGGGCACCACGACGTCTCCTAACACACTATATATGGGAAGAAAATATAGCTGACCACAATCTTAAATACTATATTTCCTCCTTAACTCAACTCTCAAATGCCAATGCCTATGAGCTTAGATAGAAACGCAGCCAATCTTTCAATGAAATTGATGACGATGGAGTCAGTGGTACAGTCCGTATGCAGCAAATGTGCTACAGTTTTTAGTTCAAGTAAAAAAATAGAATGGCAGTGCCAAGGGAAGTGGAAGCCCCCCCCCCCAAAAAAAGAGGCAAAATCTCATAATAATACAGTACTTTCCAAAGTGGAAAGAATTCTTAGAAGTTATTGTAACTCAGCATGTTTTGGCTGGTTCTGTATTTTGGCTTTCAGGGTCAAAAATATCTTGTTCCACTTAAAGTCAGGGCAGCAACACTATATTTTCCTGCACTGACAAGTAGTCAAATAAATCAATAAAACAAATTAATGTGTCAGGGTTTTTTTTTTTTTAATCATAGTGACTTTTGTGAATTTAAATCTGCCTGTAAAGATAAATAAAATATTTTGAATAAATATAACTGCTTGCATTTCACTCTAGAAATATCTAAATGAAAATCTAAATATTGCATACAGATTTTTGGATTCGGTCAAGTTTACCTGGCATCCGAAGAACTACCAATTTTGTTGGCTTAACATTTGATTGGTTGGCAGTAGACATTGACAAGTAAAAGTGAGCTAATAAAGCACGTTGTTGAACATGCTATTACTCCTGACATAGGTTGAAATCCAAAGCAATGGCTTGTGTATTCTGGCAAAGAACTGGCTCCAGCAATTCCCCCTTCTAACGAGATGAACGGCTTTTAAAGTCAACAACTTCTTTTCTCGTTGGTAGTCAGAACTCTTTCAGGAGCAATAAAAGGCAAAGCTCGTTACTTGTGTGATTCTTTTTGATACACATTTAATTGTGATGTGAATCTCAGCCTTAACTTAAACATTTTCATGTAATCTGTCTGCCTAAGGTAATGCCATTCCCTGTGAGCATTAAGCTGAGAGCGTTTTCACCCCTATTCCCGATAGAGGGAAGGGTGGACTGATTTAAGACAGAGGTGGGCTCCCCCAGGCCATTTGATCTCATGTATCTTCCTGCCTCCTAGTTCAGGGGCAGTGTGAGGAATGGTCCCCACCCACCCATCCTGAAAGCAATCCAAGGTTAGGTAGTTGCCTTTGAAGCGGAGTAGGACTTTTTTGCTCTCTACCTGTTTGGCCATGGCAGGGTGTTGTTTTTTTCACCTACTCTGGAATGTTGTGGGTAAGGGTGGGTGTTGTTCAGCCAGGTAGGTCACAGCGCAAGGTACTGTGCAGGTATGGGGTTTAGAATAGGGATTGGTATGCACACCCCAGGGTTACTTGATTGGTTAAAGGGGACTCAACACTGATCCCAGAGGGCTACATAAGAACATAAGAAGAGCCCTGCTGGATCAGGCCAAAGGCCCATTTAGTCCAGCTTCCTGTATCACACAGTGGCCCCACCAGATGCCTCAGGGAGCACAAGACAACAAGATACTTGTATCCTGTCGCCACTCCCTTGCACCTGGCACAAAGAAAACCTACTCCTACAACCAGGAGGTTGCTTTTCCCCATCATGGCTTGTAAGCTGCGATGGACTTTTCCTCCATAAATCTGTCCAATCCCCTTTTAAAGGCATCCAGGCCAGGTGCCATCACCACATCCTGTGGCAAGGAGTTCCACAGATGAATTACATGCTGGGTAAATAAATATTTTCTTTTGTCAGTTTTAATACTCCTTCCACTCAATTTTAGTGGGTATCCCCTTGTTCTAGTGTTGTGTGACAGGGAAAAGAACTTCTCTCTATCCACTCCATCCCTTGCATAATTTTATACGTCCCCCCTCAGCCGCCTTTTTTCTAGACTGAAGAGCCCCAAACGCTGTAGCCTTTCCTCATAAGGGAGGTGCCCCAGCCCACTAATCATTTTGGTCGCTCAGAATGCTGTGAGATCCCTTTGAGCAAGGAGATCACTTTGAGTGAACCCCAAAGTCTTCACAGCTTGGGGGCAGGCTCTGCAATCTATAGCTTCCTTAACCCCCTACCCTTGTCTTGGGGGGGGGTAGAAGAAGCTGGGAATTGTCAGGCAGTGATCCTTGGCTTGGAGTCAGGGTTGGCCAAAAGGGATATAGCAATCTCTTTTTATTGTATACTTTCACTGTTTTATGTTTGTTTTTATGAAAAACTTTGTAAGCCACCTTGGGCACTTGCCTTGGCAAAAGAAAGGCAGGGTATATTTTTTTAAAAAATAAATAAATAAAATTGACAGTGGCTATTGTCTCCCTGATTAGGGGAGGGTGAAATTTAGATTAGAGAGTTCCCATTAGAGAATTCCCATTGCAGATTTAATAAATGGTGGCCCATTTTTAACCCACACCACCATGTCTCATGTCTTTGTTGGGGTATGTGGGCAACTGCATAGATATTATACAAATTTCAGCACATCCTAACCATTTGCTTCCATATCAAGTTTTAGGATCAGGTCATTGCCTGACATAACCCTATACCAGATGACTGATGCTATGTAAGTGTGTACATTTGCTTCTCTTAATGGCCACTTTATCTACTATTAGAGGTACTTTAATGGCCATAAAGGCACATTGCACTTTGGAAGTATCTGTGCTACTGTAAGATTAAATGAAGTGTTGAGTGTGTGTCATGTATTTGCTGACACTGCAAATTAAACCTGCTGTAAGGTTTTCCATTCATGAATCTTTCCTCTTTATTTGTGCTGATGCTGTACCTTTCAGATTATGTACCTCTTCCTTTTCTGTATATTGATTTTTATTCCTAGTGAACTATGAAATTGTATTCCTTTTTATTTGCCTTTTTAATACACTTATTTTGTATGAATTTATTCATCATGGCACCAGGAGACATGATTAATATATTAAATTAAAACTTGGTATACATATTGGCTGAGCTAGGCATTAGATTCATGCATGTTTCATGGCATGGCTGCATTACACATTTCCTGTACAAATGGCGAAGGATCCGCCATAAACAGAGCAATAAAACATTTTGCCCACCTTTCTCTCATACAGTTTATAATTTCATTTTTCAGAGGCAAAAACATCTTGTTATTATGGTAAGATAAGTTCAAATAAACGAAAAATGGAGAGGAAACAGTACCAAGGCAAATCCAAAAGGGAAGGGAGCCCAAAGTACTGAAAACACACCAAAAAAAAATTGATACACGTAAACAAGAGTTTACAGCATATTTCTGTTCACAAAAACATCACCAAACTTCTAAACAAAGACCTAAAACACTTCTAATGTTAAATATTGAAATAAATGCCAGCTTTCCAGGCCAAAGAAAACCCACGCAGATATGGGGAGTATGTTCAAACACCACACAGACAGTGGCCCTGGCCAGGAATCTTTTTTTTCTCAACAACTTTAAAACAAAATGACTTATAATGAAACAACTTTAAGTGAGGACTTGCTGTACTTGGTTTAAAAAACTTGAAAGACCTGAAAACTTCCAGCTGCTCACTCTTACTATGGTTAAGTCTTTATTATTCTAATTCATTTTGTAATAGCCTCTGAGAAAGATCTGTCAACTCAAGACATGTCAGGTATTAATATTTCATCCACATATTTCACCACACCACAATATTTTGTCAGCACCTTAGGGTCACTTCCCTATTTTTGAAGGCTAGAATAATAAGTTCCATAATGCAATGCTGTAAAAACTACCAAGCAACTCTCCTGACCTGTATCAAATATGTGCTCCATCCATCCCCTATTGGCAGCACTTGGGACAGGGAAAAAAAAAAACTTGGCATATTCCCTGTAAATGCACTCACTGGTTGGTTGGAGCAGAGTGGATTTAGAGCCACCTCCTCACTTGCTCCATGCAGGGAAACTGGCAGGCATGCCACATGAGAACAACCACTCTCTCGCTAATTCCTGCTAAGATTTTAGCTGGTTCCAGGGTGATTGGTCTTCGCCCTCCCTTTCTTAGTCCATGATAGGTGGGCATCTCCAGCTCCATAGTTTTAATTCTGCCATATGAGGGAAAATGAGACGGCATAACTTTATATGGCTGCACAGGGAGAAAAGGGTCAAGGGAAAGAGTGAAGCAACGGATGTAATCCTTCCCTGAGCACACATCATCTCCTATCTTGGTCTCATGGAAGGATTACATCTCTTGAATGTTCTAAAAGAGACGGGTGTACAACCATGGCAAAAAACACTAGTTAAGTAAATAATAAAACAGAGATACTGATCACAAACGTGGGAACTAGTACTGAAACAACGTTAAAAACATTTAAAAACATTAAAAACATTGTACAAAAGACAGCCACACGTTTAAAAACCAGGTAGCAAAAGTTTTAAAATTAAAACCAAACTCTAAAATGCAACGTTTCACTCAAATTTCATTGAGCATCTTCAAGCAAAAAGCCACTATGTAGTGGGAAGATGTTACCAACAAGCAGTAAAGCCATGCTACATAAAGGGTAGGAGAAGCCTCGTAATCACCTAGGTCAGTGGTTCTCAAACTTTTTAGCACCAGGACCCACTTTTAAAATGAATATCTATCGGGACCCACCTAGCTTTATGAGACTTTTAAAAAAAGATGATCTAGAAAGATCAATCATTAATTTATAAATCATTAATTTATTTATTTACAAATAATTTATTTATTTGCAAACAAAATCCATTTCTTGTAATGAGGTAGCCCTAATGAATATCCTCAAGGCTTCAGGGGCTTAGTTACGTGACCCAGCCTTCACCTGCTCC